>JAJHSJ010000013.1:7713744-7933607 GCA_021015155.1 Magnolia officinalis
GGGATCCGTCCGGGTAGATTAGGAGAAAATCATGTATGACAGCCGCATGCTATGCGAAGGCGTATATGCGGAGTTTTGGCTGCTTCTAGTTCAGACAGCTAACAAGAAGGAATCTAATTCAAGAATGCAGGTGTTGAAGATTTGCGATTGATGAGTAGCTTAGAGATGTGGAGATAGGATTCAGAGGCCTCTTATCTACCAACATCAAGAGGTCTGTCTAACTTCAATAACACATCTAGCGACTCTTTAAATAGACTCGCTTTGTACAGATTTCATTTGACTGGTCACGACATAAATGATGGGTCCCCTTCTGGTTCATTTGCATGTAATTAGAGTTCCGAAGGGGTTCTCGTTGCTTGTTCTGTAGGTTTTGCTAACAACTCCTGGATGGTATTCTGTTTTCTAGGGAGTGGAGATTGTTAGATTAGGCCTTTTCTTCTTTTTGTGCTCCGTTGAATTATTTGTGAACTATGATTTCTATCATTTAATGTAATCATGTAGATGTTTGGTTGTGAATGCCATTTGCTTGAATAAGAACTTGTCAATACTGCCACTAATCAACTTGTTTTTCTTGAAGGAATGCTTTGTAGTTAATTGCTTGAGATTGACTGTGACAGTGAGCATATTCCAATCATGGCATATGTGTGATATGAGCGTTCCGTTGATGGACTCTCAGCATTTCCTATACCAGAAATCAGAACAGACCACTCATTAGGTAGGCCCCACGAGTATGTTTAATATAGACTATAAAATGTACGATCATTTAAATGTGCTTGCTTTGATGAGTGGAACAGTTCATTCTCATATCGAACCCTGCCTGATGAAGGGACAGGATCTGTATTATGTGTCATTTTCCACACATACCATGAAGCCCACTCGTCCATCTCATGCGAGTACACCGAGTGTTCTCGCTTCTCTGTTCTCTTGTTCGATTGTCCATTAGCTCATTTATGGCCTTTGTAGATGATACAACAGATCAAGGTCTGCAAATCAATTTCAATGTACCGTATTGGTCACCACCGATATGGGGTTCATATTGTCCCCGTATCGGCTATATGTAGGAGTTTCAGTACAACCATGCTACAGATGTCAGACATGGCAATTCTGCTGCAAGATTATTATGTAAGTCACAATATTTTTAGGGGCCCACTAAGCAAACTATCCATTAAGTTGGTCTTGGATCCTAATCTCCCAGCACCTTTTAATTGTTGCCATTCAAAATGTGGGCCCTGCCACATATGTAAAACATTTCTCAACACCTTTTAATTGTCCATTTTTATTGAACATATGCAGCCTGCTTGATTATTGGACCAGCCTGATTTTTGGACCATCATGTACTCAGCCAGGCTAATCCAATGAATGGCTGTGGGGTGAAAAAATTTACTACCACAGTTAACTGCAGCATTTTTCATTTTCAGAAGCTGATGCGCCTTGCAGGATCTCTAGCAAAACTGCATGCATGTGAATTTCAATGATGCATTCCTCAAACACCTCTTTTCCGCTCATTTTGGATAGAAACCCATTCTCTACATTCATCTTTGCTGCTGAGATAGAACTGTTTTATAGGGATGAGATTGGTTCTCACACTTTTACATTTGGCCTGGTGAGATTGGTTCTGATTTTCAGATTATTTACCAATATTAGCAAAGTACTCTTCTTGCATCTATGGTGTATGATGAACCGTCGGGCATGCCTCCCTGCGGCTGAGTCTGGACCCAACTTGGACTGGGCCCCATAAATTTCATCGGGTCCAAGCATCAAAACCAATCACAGACTTACGCCTCTTCAAATCCAGATCGTTTGATTGGTAGATGACTATCTAGCTCACACCATCCTACACATCACACCCTTAAAAGTACTGTGAGAGGAACCTAGGTTTCCATTTTCTCACAATTAGAGGTGTACACGAACTGAGCTAGCTCGGTTAGCTCGCTCCACTGGACTCGAAAAAGCTCGATTCGAAGCTGAGTTCGAGCCGAGTTGAGCTGATTTTTTTAGCTCGAAAATGAGTTTGAGCTGGCCCCAGCTCGACATGACTCGGATCAAACCCAGCTCGAATCAAACTCAGATCGAACCAGTTATCAAACCCAGCTCGAATCGAACTCAGATCGAACCAGTTCGGTGACTCAGTTACTTTGATATTGATGTTGCTCACCAAGTGTTTGATGAAATGACTCAAATAAGTGTGGCTGGTGGCAAGGAAGGTATGTATATGAAACCAATACCTTTTTTTTCTTGATTTTTATGTTGCTTAGAAGGTGTTTGATAAAATACCTGTAAAATCATTGCTGCTGTCTCAAATACAGTGAGATTTTGAAGCTGCAGTCCAGGTGTTTGTGAAAATACTGCAATGGCGAACTTGGCTCAAACTTGGCTCGAAATGGCCCGAGCTGCTGACCGAACCGAGCCGAGCTGGCCAGTCAGGCTCGAGGACCGAGCTGAGGTCAGCTAATGGCCGAGCCAAGTTGAACTGAGGCCAGCTCGAATCGGTTGGACTAGATGTACACCCCTACTCACAATCCTTGTTCCTGAGATTCTAACCTGCTGTCATGGAGGAAATATGAATGAGACACATAAGATTGGGGGTTTTCCTCAACTTGGCCCATGTGCCTGATTTCCAGACCATCAATCAGGTGTGGCAGAATTAGCCATGAGCATCACATCACTTTCAAAATATTTGAAAGGTATTCTAATAAAAGGGAACGCTGCATGTTTTCAAATGGTACCGTGCAAAATCAGTGGCCCGTTTCGAAGATCCCCAAATCAGGATCTATTACATCTTCAGTTTAAGGCTGAACAACCAAAGGGTGGTGGGTTAAAAAATGCAATCTTAACCAGGAAAAGCAACCATGCAAGACCAAGAATCCATTTGGAAGATTCCGCAAACCCATCTGGCTTTACATTGTACACAGATGAGAAAATCGAAACGAGGGGTAAGAAGACAAATAACCATGACCCAGCAAAGATCCAAAACATACCGTCTACCAATAAATCAATCACCCCAACCACTATGCTACAAGCACATTATTTGTTAATCTCTTTTTATTTAACTGTTTTACCATAAATAGAAAACATGGGCAAAACAGGCGAGCGTGGACCTCATGAGTCGGCTGGGCAGTTCGACTGGACCGCTAGCAAAAATGGGTTAGCATCTGCTCTTGGTTCTAAAACTTTCATAAGAACAGCCACTACCTAAGAGTCCCAAGCAGTTATGAGGCCCCCAGATAGTAGAAGCACATGCTGACCCAGGCAGGGGCCACCATGAGCAATACCTATCCCAAAAATCAGGCCGATCCACTCATCAGGTGGGCTATACAAAGATGGACAGTCAGAAAAAAAAAAAAAAAAGATGAACCACACACATGGTGGCCCACTTGATGATTGGACCCTGATATTCAGGACAGGCCTCACCTGTTGAGTGGACAGTTCCGCAAATTCCCTCTTCACTCTCTCCCCACCTGAATCCCGTGCGACACACGCAGAGAAGATAGGTAGTCCATGTATTTGGTCATGGTTTCAGCAATCTGCAGAGTGAATCCAACCCATCAATTGAGGATGGCAAGGTCCCGACTGCATCGGCATGTCAAATTACAATTCAGGAATTTTTTTTTCTTTTTCCTTTTTTTCCTTTAGAATTCAGAAGCCGTTTCTTACCAAACATTCTAGAAAAGAAATCCAGGGAAAGTCAATAACGAAAAGAGAAACTCCCCTAAAGATGAATGCTGTTGATTGTTCGGTGAAAGAAGATAGTCTCTTAAAACAGAAATTCTATCAATGATTACATACCTTATATACGTTTCAAAAGAAAAACTTGTGAGGGAGCAGACCAAACATGACAAACCCAAGTGAATTTCAAAGCTCTCAGACCATCTCTACATCTGAAATCGGCAAACTCCACAACCCCCGCCTGTAAAACTAGTCAACACCACAATGCATATATATCCTCAGAGACATCCTAACAAACACCCAAAGCTTCCTGCTTTCTACAATAACTACCATGGGTGGCTGCCTCAATCAAATGCCAAACATGCAGTTTTGCACAAATACACTGGCCAGCCTTCGAAAGAATCAAATAATCGGCAGTGACAACAAGCATACACGCCTATCCCGAGAGCTATTGCTCCAACACAAGAACCACCAGGGCTAAAAGAATGGCCCAAAGGAAGCTATTGATACCAGCCCTGTAGGCCCGCGACGTAGGAAGAACAGACGGAAGTGAACACTCCTCCCCATTGAAAAACACCTTACTTGGAAACCCGTCTCCTCCAACCACATCAATCCCAGGCGTTGACTTCTTCGTAAATGAAATCACCGTCTGCTGTTTCCCGGGCACTCGAGGATCCTTTGAGGGGTTGGCCCCATCTGTCTCTGCTACCAAGTAGTTCAAACCCGGGTTCCCTTGCATGAATATGGTATTGTTCACATCAGACAATCTGCTTCCATTGAAGGAGAACATGTTTTCGTAGCCAGCGACTGCCTTGTCCAACTGGACCGCAGTAAACCAATCAGCAAAGCTGGTGTCCTCCCAATTGAAGAGTGTGATTCTCGCACTCCAACCACGGTTATAGTCTGTAGCAATGTGCCAATTGATGCTGACACCACAGTTGTCACCGCAGGGCAATGGGCGTGGCACGGGGAAGTGCTTGAGGTCGGCCCAAGCAAGAGCTTTTACTGTTCTATTGGCAAAAGGTACAAGAAGAGCCTCCGATGGGAGGAGAAGAGCGCGCGCCGTAGAGCTACAAGCAGGACTGACATTCGACGGACACCCACAAGCACAAGTTTGACAGGGAATAACAGATTCGTTGTAGAATGCAGAGAACGAGACGCAACAACGTGGACTTGATCCCTTTGGCTGTGTAATGTTGCAAACTACTTGCCAGCTAGCAATTGCAGATGTCGTTGACTCTAATCCACTTGGGTCAGGAAACTGAGTTGGGCTAACACGCACCGGAGGCCCGCATTGGTAGTCCGGGTTGAGCATCCCACTGATCTTCCAGTTCTGTGGTGCGAAAAGCACTGTACGGTTGAGATCTGGGGGCATTTTATAGACTTGGAGCTGGAATGCTGATGTGGATTTGCTCGGATCCATGGAACGTGGCAGGATAGTCCCATTCCTGCAACAGAACGGTATCAAACCAACGGCAGAGTCATTGGCCTTGGTTAAGGGAAGGTCCAAGATTGTTGGAGATTTCTGGCAATTCATGACCTTGCTGAAATCTAACGACTGGTAGAATGTGCCTTGCACACCATAGATGCAGTCTGTCGGATCCACAGCTGTTGTATAAGCACCCCTCATGCTGTTGATGAATTCCCCCCTCATCCATTCCCATTCCAGATTCCAATTATCCAGACGGCCGAGTGGGTTGTGATTAGAAATTGTGACCTGAGCCAAGTAATCAGATGAATATGATTGAAGCACGTCATAAGCTATTGTAAGGTCGCCATCTAGACGGGGTAGAAACTCTTCTTCGGTGATGTTTACTTTGAAGTTGGCATCTTTCGTGCAACAAACAAACATGGAACTCACTCCTGCAAAGCAAAATACACAATTCACAACCCATAAAAAAGGGCAGCAAAAGTTTCATAAAAGATCGACGATCATAACAATAGAGAACATCACAAGGGAACTGCCCAAACCAATACAAGATGAATTGATTGTGTTATGATCAGCTGTTTGAGAAGACATTACATACATTGCATACTAGTCAAATTAAACTGTCCAAGTTACTCCCAGTTTAGATGTATCATGAAAGAACAAAAACAGCACTTATTTAGTTATTTAACTATCAGATAGGTGGACTTCTATTGAACAGTTAAAATTGAAAAATATCCAATGGTCCTACTTCAACAAACAAGTCTCCACAAATCAGAGGTTAGGATTTGTTCAAACAAACTGATTTTCGGCCTGTGACTTAGTGACAGAGGGTTCTGCAATTTAGTCAGTATAATTTGAGTTAATTTATGCCACATGTACAATGTCTGACTGCCTGAGTATCAAGCGTCATGCACTACCTGAGTATCATATAACAGCCCAATGATAAATTTTATGAATTGAATCTCAATAATCAGCCAAACATCACAAGGAGATTGAAATGAAAAGCAGCTCTTAGGGCAAACATTTGGAAGAACAGGATAGCAAAAATGAAAACCAGCAAGGGAGTTAAGAGTAGGATTTGCTTGGGGCCTGTTTGGGGCAGGGAATTGCGAAATCCATGGATTTGAAATATCCCTTGTTTGTTTTTAGTCCCCAATCCACATCCCATACATCCATGGATTCTTTGTTGCCATTCCAAATATCAATAAAGACTTGGCAAATCTACAAAATGAGATACTTTTTCAAAAGCAATAAAAGTTATTCCCTTGCAATAAATGCTCCCCAAGATTCGTGGTTTCATAGCTGGATTCCCGAGCTATGAATTTGAGATTTGGCCAATGTTACCTAAACGCATGGCACGGATGGAAAGTGCCAAAGTATCCACAACAAACGTAAAAAATCTAGGTACGGGGATACTTCATACACAAATAAATAATAATTTAAATTAATAAATAAAACAATGAGAACAATAAAGATGAAGGAAATTAGAAAGAACATTCACATAGTTCCATTAGAAACTATGACTGATTTCCAAGGAAATTACTAGTAGTTTAAAATAACAAATTATTGATTTGCAAAACATCGAAAATCATGGATAATCATCTCAAGAAATAGTAGTTTTTATAAACATGACTCGTTCTATTAAAATATTAGCACCCAAACAAAAGAGTTTTAAAAAAAAAACAAAACAAAACAAAAAAAACAAAAAAAAAAAACAACAAAAGCGTGTACATTTTTGTTATATGGGTCATGTGCACACACCACATGTGTGCACAAGAAGAGGCCCACTTTCCTTCTTCTTTTTCCATTTGCCTATCTCTAATTTCCTTTTCTTTCATATCTCTATGTTAGGAAATAAGTTATTGTTGGTGGTTAGGAGGATTCTAACAACAACAACAAATGAGGCCTAAGAAGACTGGTTGAGAACCAATATCTTCCACACAAGAATATCATGTGGTGGAAAGGCTGTTGACGTCATTATTGACAGAGACAGTAGTATGAACGTAGCCTCGCAAAGCATGGTGGATAAGTTGAAGCTGAAACGTCAAGCATCCCCAAGCCGTACAAGATTGCGTGGGTGAATGACAAGTTTCTCCTTGTGACCAAGCAATGCTTAATGAACTTCTCCTTGGGTCGTTACGAAGAATCACTTTAGTGTGACATTATTCCAATGAAGGTCACACATATATTACTAAAGAGCCCATGGATATACGACAGGGATGTGACTCATAAACGTGACTCATAAAGGCTGCAAGAACACGCACACCTTTATGTACAAAGGAAAGTAAGCTTTTCCTTGTGTGCACGTGTGGGATGCGGGTGGATTCTTCAAATCTGATCAATGGCTTGTGTGGCCATTTGGTTGCATCATCATGGTACCTATAGAGCATGTTTAGATCATTGAATCTAAATTGAGGAAACACCATTCCCACGGAGGCAGCATTTTGTTGTTTGCTTTTGCAAATTTTCAGAAATTGCATTTCCATTTCCCCCTCATTTCCTGAAAAATGCCCCTTTTCATTTTCTTGCCCATTCTTAAGAAATGCCTTTCCAAGAAATTGAGGGAAATGTAAATTGACCCCTCTCTTTACGACGTATTCCAAGAAATTGAGGGAAATGTAAATTGACCCCTATCTTTACAAAGTACCCCACATGGTAGTCACACATCCCACTGCCCATTTTCTAAGTGCCCCGCATGTGACCCCAAACAGGGCCTTCTAAAACTGCTTCTAAGGTCTGGATTTAGGCTTCCCAAACTTAGATTCAAACCCAAGACCACCCTGGATCCTTACTCTTGCTCCGGTGGTAAACTCTTAGGAGTTTCGACACCCAGTCAAGGGTTCGAGCATCCATAGGTGGTGAAATCCCACTACGGCGTGAGTGTGTGGGGGTGTGTGTGCTTTTTTTTTTTGAAGAAAAAAAAAAAAAAAAAACCCAAGACCACCCTACCGCCTAGACAAAAACCCTATTCTAACAAAGAACAATTCATCGTTTTTCCACAGCAAACAATGTTAATGTGTCATCAAAATTCAATTGTTGTAATTTGTAAATGGTATAACCTGTGCCTGCAAAAACATTAGATAATTTATTCACTTTGCATTAGTCACAAGGTTGTCAGGGTGAAACCCAACCCAGGATGTTTGAAATTGAACACCAACGAAATGCATTAAAATAGAGCTTCCTATATCAGTAGCGTTTAAAAAGAATGAACAAATAGCCTGTGGAATTTGTCAACAAGGTGTATCTAAAGGGACCAATGTCACTCACCATGTTTATGTATCCTTCCTAGGATCATGCAGGCCATTTTATATCTGATAGCTTTCATGTGATATGTAAGGGAGCAAACCGAACAGATTACATTGAACGTGATTTGGAATTTGCCAACGGCATTGGCTAATTCTATAAAGGTACGTTTGGTTGCAGCAAGTGTTTATAAAAAGTCATAACAGTAAGCAATTCCAGAAGGATGGAAGACAACCCGAATTGCAATGGCTACTCTATTCTACAGAAATTATCTTTAAAATGTTAATATTCAGCGAAGAAAATAAAATCCAAAGACAATCCAGAAATCGAACTATGAAGGAGAGAAGAACGTACCTTGGACTGTGGGAGAAGGGCATTTATACCCATCATTGGCCAGGCTAATGTTCAATGGCATTGGGTTAGCAGGCGACCGAACGCCGAACTGGGTCCCGACCAATTGAATTTGGACCTGGATCTGGGTGAGGTCACCGGCAGTCTCAATTGCCGTCTTGAGATCCGTGTTGGGGAATCCTGAGAATGATGTCCCGTTGCCCACGCTCGCTGGGAAGGATGACCCATCAGACAGAACAGCTGGATTGGCGGAGACGAGGATCTCATCGTGCTGGAACCCAACGAAGAGTTCCCAGGACTTGAGGTCTTCGGCGCCAGCATTGAGAATGGTGGCGGTTGACTGGAAGGCGTATGGTTGGAGGTCGGGGTCCGAGAGGAAAGGGTGGATGCGGGTACGCTGAGTGAAAGTGTAGGTTAGGAAGATGCCATTGCAGGCGTCTGCGGCCGGGGCCGGCGCTTGGGAGATGGCAGAAGGGATGAAGATGGAGGAGAAGAGGAGGAATATTGGGAGGAGATTGAAAGACATGGGTCTTTTGGGAACTTGAAGAGATTTACAGAGATGGGGTTTTTGAGGGGAAGGAAAGAGGGATTGGGGGCGTACTGAGAGATGCTGAAAAATGGTTTTTGGGTATGGAGAGATATCTAGAGGTGGGTTTTTCAAATGGGCGTACAAAGAGATACTTTAAAAAGGGGTTTTTTTGAACTGGAGAAGGAGAGTGTTCGGATATATTGAGAGATGAGCTTTAGGGGAGAAGAAAGAGAGGTTTTGGGTATGTAGAGAAGATGGGCTTATGGAGGAAGAAGAGTGATTTAGGGATATGAAGAAAGATACACAGAGTTGGGTTTTTTTTTTTTTTTTTTCGGAGCTATTTGTGTTGTTTGAGGGTAGAAAGAGAGGTTTTTGCTAGATAGGAAGAGATGATCTGGGGTTGAAGAATCGTGAAAGTCTGAGAGATGTAGAGATGGGCTTTTGGAGAGAGAGAGAGAGAGAGAGGACTGGAAGAAAGCGCGTCGTTAACAGCTTAGAGAAAGCTGTATTTTTTTTTTCTTTTTATTTCGTTGTATTTGGCCAGCTTGAGAGAGAGAGAGAGAGAGAGAGAGAGAGGAGAAATGGTAAGAGGGTGAGGGTGAGAAGAGGTCTTTGAACTGGTATTGAGAACCTTTTTTGCAAATTTTCTTTTATTTTTAAAAAAGTGAAAAACGGAAAAGTCCAAAGTACATTTCAAAGAATCTGTTGCTGCAGTCGACCAAGCATATGTTTGTTTATCTCTCTTCGTCTTTAGTTTCCCCTCTACGATATGCGTTTGGCACGACTTGCTAAACTGTGGCTAAACATCTATTCCGCACGTGTCATGTCGCCCTTCAATCCACACCGTCGTAACTCTTGGTCCCAACTAATCCAAAACAGTCCAATTCGCGGCCATCAAATGGTTAGTTGTATAGAGAGTGTGAATTGTATAAAATCAATGACTGAGTCCGACTCTTTTATGGTCTCCTGATCTGTTCGATTTCCATGATATGCTCCATCCTCGATGAGGCCCACAAGATCTACGGTCCAGATTGCTTTCCATATATTGCAATTTCGCAGTGTACGGTTGGTGAGTTGCTTCAAAATCAGTAAGCTGTGACAAACGCATTACCGTAGACTTTATTTGAAAATTGAAATTGGAAGCCGCGGAGACGCGTTTGAGCTTCCGTCGAGCGAACGGCTCGCGCCGTCTTGCGGGTTTTCATGCAAGTAAAAGGTTATAAAATGACATTGTTGTTACTTTAAATTACACATATGCCACTGTTCAATGGGAAGAGGAAATCTTTGATGCTCTGGTAGAGTGTGATGGATGATACTCAGGCACTTAGAAATTGTGTACGTGGTGTACAATTAATTTAAATAAACTGTCCAAATTATAGGAATCGGTTTATATGTATCACGAACCAAAGAATACGCTTGTTTAATTATCTATCTTATGGGACAGTTAAAAATTAAAAAATATCCAACGGTCCTGGTTTAACAAACCATCAAAGGTTAGGATTGGACCATCTAAGCCGTTCAATAGATGCGCCCTAAAATTTTAGGGCTAGCTATTAAAGTTCAGATTAACACGTAACTCTTGGGCCAAACCAAATGGAATAATGGGGGACATTGGAGAGAGGGACCACCACCATATAAACTTTCAGATAGAACGTGGGGTCCACCATGTTATCTATATGTCATCCAATCCATCCATCAGGTGCACCCCACCAGGATCAAGTGGAAATAATATCGGATACATGAAGTTTTTAGCCTATAGTTCATCTAAGAGGTGGCACATTGATGATATGCCATTGATTATTAGGCTTCCAGCCAATGGGACGGTGCAGATCGCTTCGATACTCCTGATTTGTGAAACTTTTGAGCTATGGTCCATCAAGAGGCGGCCCGTGATGATATGTGGTTCGTCGGAAGGATTGAGGCAAATTGAACGGTGGAGATGCCGACAGTCCCAATCTATGTTCCCAAACGGTATGTCTTTTTTCTGTCCTAGCCTTTGGTTTTATAGTGTGGTGTGCAACGCGTGTATTGAAAACGTGGTCGGTTTAAGCTAAGTATCTGAGCTGTCCAGCCAGTCCAGCATCTCGATCGTCACGGCAAGCCGCCCCAAAATTACATCAAATCCTAGCCGTGTGATAGTTGGACTTTAGTTCTCGTAGCTGTTCTCTATTGATGATCAAGACCGTCCACTCAAAGTGATTCTAGACCATGGTTTAAAAATCAGTTGGGCCACCGCATCTTTTACCATCAATAACCCTTTAATGGGCTGTTTTGTGGTCATGATCAATGTCAATATACACCAAAACTATTGTACCTTATTTCTAGCCAATATGTGGCAAGCCAAATGAAAGTGACATGTGGCATTGTATGGAAAATATAGGAAAAGTGGAGAGAGAAATACGGTTGAACATTTCAAGATATAAAAGTCATATAAGATTAAGGAAAAAATCAAGAGACCCAACACCCTAGGTGCTACAAATGATTGGATATCTTGAGATTTACCCTACCTCATTAATCTAAATTGTTGGATAGCCTTGGGCCAAGATGGGTTAGCTTAAATAGACTTCCTCTCACTTTCTTTTTATAAGCCTTCTCCTCCAATGCCCAACTCTCTTTTCAAATGAAGTATAAGTCTCCTTTTATAGAGATGCCTATGGGAATCCAATTACTGCCAACTATCAAGTTGGTTGGGTTCAAATTCCAATACTCTCCTGGTATTAACCATTCAAGACATTCTTGATGCATAGTTTCTTTGGATTGATTGGCATACGATTTAGGTATGTCAGGAATTAGCTTGAAGTGTTGATTCATATTGAACAGTGCAGATTTTCTTATCTTGGGCAGAATATCTACAACCCCTTTTCAAATTGTGCATTTTGAAGCACCTTGACAACTTTCATTTTATCCATCACGAAATATGCACTAAAAGGTCATTTTAAGAAGAAAAATGATTTTTATGGCCTTTGGAATTATTTACACCTGCTCGATGTAGTCCATATTATCTAATGAGATGTTGTTACATGTCAACATTTGTGTACGAATGACAAGAGGTAAACCGCACTTGCGCCTCGAGAAATCTCTAATATGTAACCTGCAAAAAGTAGAACCACGCCGCATATGTAGCACATATGACCTGCAGTGCATGAAAGAAGCTACTTAAAGTCTCATCGATGCTGTATATCTTGCAATCACGTATATACCTAGCGAGGCCATAATGCAGGGGCATTTTCACACTGGGCTCGAGTGGGGTCTTTTGTGGGATGCAGGGGCACACTCAGGGTGGGTGCGGCCTACGGAGGAAGTCTCGTGTTCGAGACTCCTCACCAGGGGTGATTAATGCGCATTTCATACCGGGCTCGAGTGGGGTAGCCCGTGGGATGCGGGGACACACTCGAGGTGGGCGGCTCATGTGATTTGGGGCCCACGAAGGGGGTTCGACCGAGGTCCTAAAAATCCATGAGATGTGGGGCCTAGGCTATGAATAAAGAGATTAATTCGTCATACTCTAACAGTTTGAGCTTTTAGAGCAAGTGGTTAATTGTCCTGCATCAAATTGGTATCAGAGCGGGAGGTCTCGGGTTCGAGACTGCTCACCGGGAGTGATTAAGTTCTCAAAGACAATTGATACTTTCACAAAGACTATCGAGGATTAGGCTGATTAGCGGAATAATTTATCCAGAATTTAAAGTAGATCAGATTATGAGGGTACAAGAGAATAAATCCTAATAAGACATACAATCAATCAATCTCCACAACAATTTATCCAGAATTTAAAGTAGATCAGATTATGAGGGTACAAGAGAATAAATCCTAATAAGACATACAATCAATCAATCTCCACAACATAATGCAGTTTATCTTAATTTTTAGCTTCTTAACTTAGATATTCCATTTTTGTCCAACCACTTTGCAAACAAGTTCGGAATCCATAGTTTGGCTTAGATACAATACTGTTTAGTGTCATCGCTGCAGAACGCCTTTGAAGTACGATAAATATTAATGACATCCATTATTGGATTCCACTAATCATAGAATTGTTACTTGGTGGATCACACCAGTCATGTTTTACAGACTGTACACCTTTGTTGTTTTGTTCGCATAGACAGTCACGGGTAATTGTTTTTCTCTTTGTTTATTTTACTTCGTTGATTATACTGTTTATCTTCTTTGATTAATAAAATTAGCGATCAACCTATTTTTAATCTTACTCACCATTATTAATGCATTAAGAAACTAACATGCTATTACTGGTGAAAGAAAAGTCCTTAGTGCAAGGGGGGAATTCCATTCTAAAGGACCAATTCTCCCCTTCTTTAAATATTTTGATTGTTCTAATGTTGGTGGCTGAACAATCAAATCAATCTTCACAAGTCTGATATTAATTCAACTACTTCGGCACTTAGGGTCACACGCGTTTAATTAATTTGAGTAAAGTATGACTCTGATATACCTAATATTCTTCTTAATCGAACACTTTTAACCGAATTTAAATTGTTTATTACATGTATGTCCATGTATCTAAATTGAACATCTACAGGAACAATTGTAAATATTGTAAGCCCCAATAATTTTATTGTACACCACATGCATGCTCCTTGATATAGGCTAACCAAAATCGTCCCTCATATTGTGGTCCCAGACTATTAAAATCTCTAAAGAAACAACATCCTTTTCACATACTCATGCACATAATATTTGTTTCTCCACTTGGGGATCCCAAGCCAGGCTTGTGCATGCATATAGGCCAGAGTATAATATTTCTATCTTCGTATTGTTGTAAACGTGGAGTTAAAATTATGTACTTTAAACTTGAAATGGTTAACACAAATTTTCTAAAAACCCTGACTTAAGGCCCATATGGACACATCTCTCTCAAGGCATTTGAGCCCAAAACACCGAATTGATCCAAGATGTAGGTAATATGCTAAGTAAAAAAGTAAGCTTCAACTCCATTTCTAAAAACACCTCCTTTGAGGAAGTGCATCCAGAAAGATACCTCGTTTCAACACTAAGGTCTTAGCATCAATTCCCTAGTGGGGGTGGCTAACAGTGATGTGTGAACTGACACTGGGGTGTACTAACAAGCTAACAAAAAAAAAAAGTGCATCCAAACACCATTGTTTTAAAATATACCAACTATGGACACAATCCACATTTTACAGATAAAGATAAAGTGTCATTGTTTCCAATCATGTAGCTACGGGATCCATAATTTGGCCCACAATTTGGATGGTACCAATCATTTGTGTCAATAAGCAATGTACCGTAGAGCATGTTTATAAATATTGTCACAATAGAAACAATTGTAGTCTATTTTTGATTGATCCTAAAATAATTAATCAGGGAATGACACGTGTCATTGTACAGAAGAAATGTCATACAAAAGATTTGGAGCACTTTTTCTGAAAGTACAATTGAAGTTAAGTTGGATGATATACCTAATCTAATGATGAGGTGTGGCCGAGAAGACCAATGGACGAAACATGTCAAGTGGAGAAGATCGATTAGAGGGACGTGTCAAGAAGAGACAAAAATCCAGTTGAAGTAACAATTGCGATAAAGAAAAAAAGCATTTAGAAAATACGGAAAGCTCTATACTAAGAGTAAGGATAACCCAATAACATAATCTTTAACTATAAATTAAGTTTATAATTCTGCTGGACAATTTCTATTTTCAATACAAGTTTATTTTTTCTAAAATTTTATTTCAGTTGCTACTTGCAGTTGACTGTAATTATTTTCATACCCATCATCAAAAGGAAGTACTTCATTATGTTACAATTCTATCCAGGATGGTTGAATAGGGGAATGATATTCTCATATATCAGTTATATACAGTCACATTTGATGTATTTAACTATCTTGGCGCTTAGGTTAAGTTGTTCGGTTTGAATTGACATGCACAATTGATTGAGTTCCAACACAATCTCACACACCACACGTAACCAAAACCAAACCACGTGCCAGCGGAGACATTATGTTGTATATTAGTTATTGACACACTATAGTCGTCCATTTCAATCATCCAGCCAGTACGATTTTTCTGGACATGGACCATCCAAGGTAGGCCCAGCAAAAGGAACGGACCCGATCTCGTACAGGTATGCCATGTCTACATAGATAGATAGGTTGATCGTTGATTACATTAGTTCACATGGTGTTTACTAATCCACTCCTATCAAGATTTGCCAGTCACGGCGCGCATCGTGGAGAACGAATGAGGTGATATTTTGGTGGTCCAAAGACTGGATTACCCCTATCTCTTGACAATAATTACAGAAATGAGTTTGCCACGGGATGACTAAGCAAATTGATTAACGTTAGGAGGTATGGATGATCCGAACCATTCAAGAGGTGGGACACACTACAGATAGGCCATGAGCAAAGTATGAGCTGACGAAAACAATCCTAGCACTTTGATCTAACTAACCAAATGGGCCCAACTTTAGACGGCCCATCATCTGTAAAAACATAGACTTACTGTATAATTCTAACCACAAAGTAATGTTCTTTTATTCGTTCCCATTATATTGTTGAATATTGTTAAACTTCAACCGTTCAGTCGAAACTGATCAATTTGGATGGCTTCGATTGAGGCATATGGATGCAATGTCTATAGTGGCCACGTGCATGAATATGAAATCAGCGTGCTCTACCAACGTATCAAATACCTAGGATCCATCTCTGAAAGCAATAGCGTGGAAAAGAACATCTCGCACGAAGAATGACTCTTCCATTGAATAAGCCTTCTACTCTGGCAATATGTGATGATGATACGCAGACTATTAGAAACTGCATGCATGGTATACATGGAATTCAAATTATACTGTCAGAATTATTTGTACCAGTTAGATGTATCATGAACCAAAAATCACGCTGATTTGTTTATCTGACTATTGAGTTGGGACATTATTGGACAGTTAAAAATTAAAATATCCAATGATTGTATTTCAACAAATAAGTGTTCACTTGTGCAGTGATTTATCAACCTATATGATTTTCGTACTATGATTTAGAAACATGGGTACCACAATCTAATTGGTTGGATTTGAATCAATGTACACCACTTGTACAATTTCTCAATGCCTGTATATGAAGCGCCATACTCTTCCAGAGCATAAAAATCCTCCCTGAATATTTGAGGGCGGATTAGGTGAGAGGAGTCGAGACCGGGAGCGGATTAGCTGTTACCCGGGTAACAGCTTTGTGGGTGTTACCCTTACCGTGTAAGGCCAACCTTGATGAATTTTCTTAATATCCACGCCGTCCGTCCTTTTTATAAGATAATTTAAGTACATTATCCCAATATTTAAGAATATTCAATTCTATGGTAGATCACACCACTGGAAAAAGTGGTAAATAACCATTAAAAGCTCTTTGTAGGCCCGAAAGGTTTTATATCAAGCTAATATTTATATTTTCCTTTAATCCATTTATTTTTTTATCTTATAAACTGGTGGGATAAAAAATAAAATTTACGAATCGACTTTAAGTGGGCCTTGGGAAGTTTTTAATGGTGAATATTCAATAATCACTGTTTCTTGTGGTGTGATCCTGAGATTTTAATATTCGTAATTTTTGTCAAGGAATACTAAAATATTCTTTAAAAATAAATGGACGGATTGGATATACAAAATATTATCAAGGTTGTCCCTACGGTAAGGGTAACACCCACTCAGCTGTTACCCGGGTAACACCTAATCCGCGCCCGACGAGACCCGGGCCTCACGCGAGACGGAGCGTCCCTTAGCATGGGTTACTGTGGGGCCCATATTGATGTCTATATTAAGTATCCACTCCGTCCATCCTTTTTCTCAGATACTTTTATGACATTATCAGAAAAAATAAACATATATTCATCCATGCTTAAATGACATTAACAACGTATTAGATGGTAAATAAAAACTACCGAAACATTAAATTTCACCCTAAGAAGATTTTAATGGTGGGACGGTCAATCACCACTGTTTCTTTTGGCGTGGTCCAAATGATAATTGGATCTACTTAATTTTTGGTACAACAAACTAAAATGATATGAAAAAAGAGATGGACGGCGTGGATATATAATACATAAATAAAGGTGAGCCCTACAGTAACCCGACGGTAAAGGCCGCACCGTCTTGCGTGAGGCCGGGGTCTCACCTAATCCGCTCTCTGAATATTTCATACCAAGACGTGCAGGAAAATTATAATCCGGAAGAAAATTTCTTCTTTCGACCCTTTCCATCATAACTTGCTTATCGTAGCCGTCCATTCAAATCTCATCCGCAGAGTTGAAAATGTAAACTCTCGTGTATAAAATGGACGACTTTCCCCTCATATTTTCCAGCACGCGTTGCAGGTCAGTTCTGATCATTGGGCCGTCACAGTTGTACAGAATAAATAGAGAGGTAGGATAGGCCAATGGTCGAGATTCATAATGCACGTGTGGCCCATTTCATCATCCGATCAGCTTAATTTTCCAGGATACACGTCTACCCGATGCGAACCACCTGATGAACGGGTTGGATCTCGTACACATCTCCCCTGGTGTCACTTTTGAAAGGCTCGTGTACCAAAAATGTTCTCACTCGAGCTCCCTAGCATTCCTCCAAGGGAATCTACCGTCCATCATGCCCTCCACTCTGCTTACAGATTTAAAAATGTACAGCTATGATGAATCGTGACATTGCGTGGCGCCCATGCAATTTGAAGAGGTATTCTACAATGCTAGGCCGGACAGTTTGTACATTAGGCTTCGGTTTCTATTTTCTACGAGCGAAGTCTATGGTTGGATAATCCAGGCCATTGATATGATGGTCCCTATCATGGATGGTCCATGCTAAAAATTTCCCGGAATTCAAAGATCTATGAACTGGATCTTAGATCTTAGTTGAATGAGGACTGTTGCTGTACTTTCTTTCTTAACCATCTATTTACTTGAGAAATATTGGAAGGGTTGGGATTTCTCGTCTCGACTAATGCAATGGTCCAATCATATCAAAGGTTTGGATCACTGAATAATGGGCCTCGCTTGTACAAACGTAAGACGTGGGTGTATGGAGCGGTGTACAAACTCCTGGCCCGAGCATCTAAGCGGCTGATGCACGGTACGAT
Source organism: Magnolia officinalis (assembly GCA_021015155.1). Classification (NCBI taxonomy): domain Eukaryota; kingdom Viridiplantae; phylum Streptophyta; class Magnoliopsida; order Magnoliales; family Magnoliaceae; genus Magnolia; species Magnolia officinalis. Next base: position 7,732,059 of record JAJHSJ010000013.1, read on the forward strand.
ATCTGGAGCCCACCATGAAGTCTGCAACATCTAATCCGTCCATCATGCGTGCCTACTAATATTATGGTTGATGCCCAAAAAACAGGTTCGATCGATAACTGAAATGGGACCCACATATTGTTTTGGAGGTTACTAAATGCTTAACCTAGTAAGCTTTCCAGAGGAATTTGTTTTAATTTTTTATTTGATCTTCCTAATCCAACCAACCATCTGGGAGACTCAGACCAGTCACACCAACCAGAGAATTCTAACCACTCTACACAAGAAATTTGGGGATAGAAGTAGATGGTCATGGACAATATCGACGTTTAACCGTCCATTTTCGTCAATGGTACAAACTAACTAATTTGTTAGTTACATACCTTTGCCTGTGTTCTTCTGGTGCAATTTGTATTTCTCCATTGCAAATTGTTAAATCATCTAAGTCTACTTTCCCTCAATTTATTTATTTATTTTTATTTTTTAAAAAAATTATTAGGTTCTCTCATTTGCATTTCTTTATAATTATATCTTTATCTTTCCTTCCTTTCATCCTAATATCTTAATTTCAGCTACACATATCTTATAAATTTTTAGTCCTTGACTTCCCAACATTATGCCTTAAAAAGTATGATTGATGTTATAGTTATTATATATAATTTTTAGAATTTTTATATAAAAATTTGTTGATAATTCAGATTTTACTAAATAATGCCTCCACATTTGAAAATGTTCAAGCATTCCTCTTGGAGGTATGGAATTACCAAAATGCATCCTTTTTCCTTTCAGAATGCGTTGAAGTTGAAAATTTTGGGCCTAATTAGCATGTGACGTATAAGGTGTTGGATGCACCCCATCATGAAGATGGAATGGTGCATCTGACTGATAGGGCCCACACAGCTCGACCTCATGGGACGGACTTGTGAGGTCGAGTGCCTAGTACCTTTTCCATATATATATATATATATATATATATATATATATATATATATACACACCACACACACACACACACACACACACACACACACACACACACACACACACATACACACACACCAACACACACACACACGGAAACGCTCACCTGCAAACCTATTCGTATGTACTACGTATGAACTTTTTTGAGAACCCATCATACGTGATGTGGATCCAAAATCTGAACCGTTCATGTGAAGCAGCACCTCATGAAACCCCTCGAGCCTAAGTTTTACTTTGATTTAAATCTTTGATGGGCCATGAAAAATGAAAATAGTTTCCTCCCTTGATTTGCATTTCTCTTTGCTATGGCCCACCAGAATTTTAGATTGGGGTGAAAATTTGTCACATGAGGTTTCATGGGATTCCGCATCACATGGACCATTCACCCATGGCACGTGTGCAAAGGTGCGCACGTGCGTAGGTGCGCATGGGAGTATGACTCACACACACACACACACACACACACACACACACACACACACACACACACACACACACACACATATATATATAGGGAAAAGGTACTATGCGCTCGACCTCACGAGTCCGTCCCATGAGGTCGAGCTGTGTGGGCCCCACCGTGATGCGTTTCGAACATCTACCCCATCAGTCAGATGCACCATTCCATCGTGGGCCTAGGTCTCAAAAATCAAGTCAATCTGGAAGTGTGGGCCACACCACATACAGAAGTGGAGAGGGGCCGTGCACCATTAAAACATTCATAACCATTTTTGAGGGCCCACCAAGATGTGGTTTGCAAATCCAGCCCATCCATTATGTGTGTCCCACTTGAATGAGGGTTCAGACCAAGTTTCAGGCGCATGCAAAACTCAGGTGGGCCCCACCAAGTGCTTTTATATGTTTTAATGGTGTCTTCACATAATTTTAGATGGTATGGCCCACCTGAGTTCCATAGGATTTTCTCTATACTTCCAAGGGAGAGGTTAGTATATTGCCTTGTAATCTTCGTTTCTCTTCATAGTGGAATTTTGCATCCGTGGTTTTTTACCCTAGTTTGGGGTTTTTCCACGTATATCTTGTCTTGTGGTTTGTTTTGGATTGCTTTGATCTATTTCTAGTTTATATTTCTTCCTGTCTATCGTTTGTGGGTGAGGCCTTAGATTGGATCTAGGCTCACTGCGTTGTTGGCGTGCTGCGCAACAACTGGTATCAAAGCTATTGGTTTAGTTCTATTGGGAGCGATGACAGAAGATGGGAAAACTAGAATTGAGAAGTTGATGGTTCAAACTTTGCCTTCTGGAAGATGCAGATGGAGGATTATCTGTATCAGAAGGACTTCTATATTCCTCTAGGAGGAAAAGAGAAGAAGAAACAGAAAAGTTGACAAATGATGAATGGTTTTTACTGGATAGGAAGGCTTTAGGAACGATCCGACTCTCTTTGTCTAAGAGCGTCGCCTTCAATATATCCAAGGTAAAAACGACAAAAGAATTAATGGAAGCCCTAGCTACCATGTATGAAAAGCCCTCAGCATCCAACAAGGTTCATCTTATGAAACAGCTATTCAACATGAAGATGTCAGATGGTGGGAGCGTGACTAAACATCTAAACGAGTTCAATACAGTCACGAGCCAATTGGAATCCGTTGGCATTGCTTTTGAGGATGAGTTCAGGGCGTTATTGATCTTATCTAGTTTGCCAGACAGTTGGGATGGTTTGGTGATTGCTGTGAGCAATTCTTCAGGATCGACAAAGCTGAAATTTGATGATGTGGCCAGTCTAATTCTCAGCGAAGAATCTAGAAGGAAGGCATCAGGAGTTTCAAGGGATTCAGGGAATGCTCTAAACGTTGAAGGAAGAGGAAGATCGCTGAACAAATGGAAGCAATAAACACGGGCGTTCTAAGTCAAGGAATAAGTCCAAGGGACCGAAAGACAAAGACGGGTGTTGTCATTGCGGCAAGAAGGGGTACATGAAACGTGATTGCAGGGCGCTCAAGAAACAAGAAAGAAGCTCTCAAGGTGGGAAAGATTCAGTGAATCTGTCTGAGGAGAGCGACACAGAGGCGTTAATCTTGTCTCTTGATGCGAGGAATGAGTCTTGGGTTATAGACTCGGGTGCTTCGTTTCATGCTACTTCGTGTAAGGAAGTTCTGCGTGATTATGTGTCAGGTGACTTTGGGAGAGTCTACCTGGGTGATGATGAGCCGTGCAATATTGTTGGAAAGGGAGATGTTCATGTAAATCAGAAAGACGGAACGGTCTTGAAATTGAAGGATGTCAGACATGTACCGAGTTTGAAACGTAATCTGATATCAGTGGGACAGTTGGCTGATACCGGTTATGTGACGACATTCACCAGTGACTCCTGGAAGATCACAAAAGGTGCCTTGGTAATATCTCGAGGCAAAAAGGAAGGTACTTTGTACGTGACTTCAGGATCGTATAGTTCACTCGCAGTCGCATCAACTGGAGTGAATGGGCAGTTATGGCATCAGAGGTTGGGACATATGAGTGAGAAAGGGATGAAAGTGCTATTGTCAAAGGGAAGCTACCAGGGCTGAAGTCTATTGACTTGGAATTCTGCGAGGACTGCGTGTATGGCAAGCAGAAGAGGGTAAGCTTCAAGAAGACGGGACGCGCTCCAAAGACACATCTGTTGGAGCTTGTACACACTGATGTGTGGGGACCGGCACAGGTATTATCTCTTGGTGGCTCACGTTATTTTGTTACCTTTATTGATGATGCTAGTAGAAAACTGTGGGTCTACTTCTTAAAACATAAATCTGATGTATTTGATGTATTAAGAAGTGGAAAGTTATGGTAGAAAATGAGACAGGTAAAACAGTAAAGTGTCTCAGATCTGACAATGGGGGAGAGTATTGTGATAAGAGGTTTGAGGAGTATTGTGCAGCAAATGGAATCAAACATCAGAAAATGATTCCAGGGACACCACAGCAGAATGGTGTGGCTGAGCGCATTAACAAGACCATCCTTGAGCGCGCCAGGAGCATGAGGTTACATGCAGGGTTGCCCAAGACCTTTGGGCAGATGCTGTGAATACTGCCGCATATCTCATCAATAGAAGTCCCTCAGCACCATTGGATGGTGGGCTACCAGAAGAAGCGTGGACTGGGAAAGAAGTGAACCTTGCACATCTCAGAGTGTTCGGTTGCACTTCATATGTTCACATTGATGCAGAGCACAGAAACAAGCTGGATGCGAAGTCCAGGAGGTGCACGTTTATAGGCTATGGGCAACATGATTTTGGCTACAGGTTCTGGGATGCAGAAAATAGAAAAATCATCAGAAGCAAGGACGTAGTCTTTAATGAAAAAGTGATGCATAAGGACAGTGTGTAGAAAATAAGGCCGAGAGAAAAAGGAATTCGTAGAGTTGGAAGAGTTACCGGACATGAGTGTTACAGTGCCACAGGATGAGGTAGAGCCGCATACACCAGTTGTGAGGAGGTCTACTCGGGAGAGGAGACCTACGGTCTGATACTCACCCTCCTTACATTATCTACTACTGACAGATAATGGTGATCCAGAGTGTTTTGAAGAGGCGTTACAGTCAGATATACGGGTTAAGTGGGAGCAGGCCATGGATGATGATATGGACTCTCTTGAGTCTAATCGTACATGGGAGCTAGTCACTCTACCCAAGGGTAAGAAAGCTCTTCATAACAAGTAGGTTTACAGACTGAACGAGGAGCACGATGGTTCGAAACGGTACAAGGCCAGATTGGTTGTGAAAGGGTTTCAACAAAAGGCAGGTATCGATTTCACTGAAATATTTTCACCGGTAGTGAAAATGTCTACGATTCGCATGGTCTTGAGTATAGTGGCTTCAGAGGACTTACATCTAGAACAGCTAGATGTTAAGACACCTTTCTTCATGGGGACCTTGAAGAAGAGATATATATGCATCAGCCGACAGGATACGTGGCACCAGGTAATGAGAACAAGGTGTGCAGACTGAAAAAGAGTCTATATGGCCTGAAGCAGGCCCCGAGGCAGTGGTACAAGAAGTTCGATAGTTTCATGTCGGGAAACGGTTTTTTAGGAGAGTCATGCAGACCACTGTTGTTACTTGAAGAAGTTTGATACGTCATACATCATCCTTCTTCTGTACGTTGATGATGCTTGTGGCTGGCTCAAGCATGGAGGACATCTCAGATCTCAAAAGACAATTGTCTAGAGAATTTGCCATGAAGGATTTAGGAGCTGCAAAACAAATCCTAGCATGAGAGGATAAAGCGTGACAGGAAAACAAGAAATTAGTTTTGTCACAGGCAGAGTACATAGCCAAGGTACTTGATCGATTCAATATGGGAGGTGCTAAGCCGGTTAGCACTCCATTAGCCAACCACTTCAAGCTATCTAAGGAGCAAGGTGCAAAGACGCAGGAGGAACAGGACTACATGGCTAAAGTCCCATACGCGTCAGCTATTGGGAGTCTCATGTATGCTATGGTGAGCATGAGGCCAGACATTGCTCAAGCAGTGAGAGTTGTTAGCAGGTTCATGAACAACCACGGGAAGGAACATTGAGAAGCTGTGAAGTGGATCCTTAGGTACTTAGTAGGTACGAAGGACGTAGGGTTGTGTTATGGTGGTTCGAAAATCAAGTTACAAGGCTACGTGGATTCAGATTTGGCAGGAGATATCGACAACAGAAGAAGCACTACGGGTTATGTTTTTACTCTGGGTAGTGCTGCAGTCAGTTGGGTCTCTCAGTTACAAAAGATAGTATCTATCAGTACGACAGAAGCAGAATATGTTGCGGCTACAGAAGCATGCAAGGAGATGGTGTGGATGCAAGGTTTTATGGAAGAGTTGGGTAAAAATCAAGCAGATTGCAAGCTGTACAGTGACAGTCAGAGTGCAATACACTTGGCTAAGAATTCAGCCTTTCATTCAAGGAACAAGCATATTGCTCTGGAGAAGATTCATACAAGTGAGAATCCTGCGGATATGCTAACCAAGATGGTCACAAGGGAGAAGATGAGTTCTGTTCAGCTTTAATTGGTCTTCAGGCTTGAAGACGGGGAGGTGGTGCACTCCGGATGAAGAAGACAAAGGTTTATGAAGATGTGTCTCCAAGTGGGAGATTGTTGAGAAGTGGAGCCACATCTGGGGCCGCCCACGACCAGTCGAGGTTGCGCGGATTTCGTGTCGCAAGTCCTTTCGCAACTGGGATGCGGAAAGAGAAGTTGCCAAAACTATAAATTGGGGTCCCTAAGGCTATTCTAGGTTAAGGTGAATTTTAGGAAATTATTCTGAGGGTGGGCAAAGGATTTTCTTTGTACTTCCGAGGGAGAGGTTAGTATATTGCCTTGTAATCTTCGTTTCTTCATAGTGGAATTTTGCATTCGTGGTTTTTTACCCTAGTTTGGGGTTTTTCCACGTATATCTTGTCTTGTGGTTTGTTTTGGATTGCTTTGATCTATTTCTAGTTTATATTTCTTCCTGTCTATCGTTTGTGGGTGAGGCCTTAGATTGGATCTAGGCTCACTGCGTTGTTGGCGTGCTGCGCAACACCATATACGGCCAATTTTTGGGATATCCCATAATTAAAGGGGACCCATCAAATGCACGGTGTTGATGGTCGACACGCATCATGGTGGGGCACCACAGCTCGACCTCACGGGAGCTTATCGTGGGCTCGAGCGCATAGTACCTAAACCCTATATATATATATATATATATATATATATATATATATATATATATATATATATTATATATTATATATATATATATATATATATATTTCAGTATCTCTTCTTGCAAATGCCTCTTAACTTATTCATAAAAAAAAAAAAAACCTTGGGCTTAATGTTGTCTCTTGGTGTAACCCTTCGTTAATTGAAAACTCACTTGTCACTTCAATAATTGTCTTCACATCTATTAGGACTCTCTCATACATATCGTCTCATTTTTTTATTTTTTTTCGGTGACATCCATCGAATTTACTCTAAGATCCTATCGTATGCTTTTCCTAAGTCAACAAAGACCATATCGCTGATCATTAAAAATTAAACATGATCCTTCATGATGATGCTTGGGCCATATCTTCATATATTGTTATCTTTAAGTTGGTATTCGTGGGGCTTGTTGGATCATGTGCGGCCTATCAAACCAATTCGATACAGGCTTGTATTTATTGTATTAATTATATAGGTGATGTGGATGTATACATGTGTGGCTATTGTTGTGTGTTTAATATGGTGATGTCTCCACATTATTCTTGATACACACACACTAAATGCCATGAATTGTTACCAGTTATCATCATTTAAAGCCTTGGTTTGCTTCTCTCACTGCATAGACAATTGTATAGGGGTTTATAACAAGACTAATATATGATTATACATGCATGTATATGCCTTCATCCTTGTCCACGAAGAGATCTAGATGAGATCTCAATCAAATTAGCATGATTGACATCATATCTAATGTCGAACTGTGCAAGCATGCATATACCGTGCAACACAGATAAATTATTAGATGATTATGGAGGTCACATGTGATAATTGCTAGATCAATCACAACATCAAGATTAAGGGCCTGTTTGAATTTTGTACTTAACGCGGAATTTGAAAAATGTTCCATGTTTAGTGGTGTTTGTTAACACGGAAGAAGGAAAGTGCTCTATCATTTTATGCCGAAATTTTTCCATGATAGGAGTCTACCTTAATGGGGAATCAAGAATGTGCTCTGTGATTATTATTTTTTTAAATCTAAAATTGTCCTTTGCTACAAAGATTCTCCCTTAAGTTACACACATCTTGACTTTTAACATATGGCACTTCTCTGAGCCCACCATGATTTATGTATTAGATCCACACCATCTATCAATTTTTCTATATTATTCTAAAGCATGATTCGAAAAAAGATGCACATTCAAAGCTCAAGTCAACCACACCACATAAAGTAGAGGGACAGGAACGACTACCGTTAAAACCTTCCCGACGTTCACCGTGAAGCTTATTTGCCATCAAATCTCTTTATAAGGTTACATAGACCTGGATGAAAGGAAAAACACAAAAATTAGCTTGATCAAAGTCTTATGTGGCCTCAAGAAGTTTTCAATGATAGGCACCAAATTCCCACATTTCCTTGTAGTGTGGTCCACTTAAGCCTTAGATTTGCCTTTTTTTTTTGGTCTTAATTTCTAAAATAATATGAAAAAAATGAATGGAGAGTATGGATAAAACATATATATCATGATAGGCCCCACAAAGCCCTTAATTGTCCATATTTAAGTAGATCTTGGTGGGGTAGTACGTAATCTCCTCCTAGATTTGGGGTGCGAATTATGTGCAAATGTCTTTCATAGGAAGTTCGTGCGCTGGAATCTTAGGTGGAGCCCACCGTTATGTTTGTAATAAATCTAATCTGTTCATCCATGTTTTGAGATCATTGAGGAGGATACAAGACCTAAGTGGGCCGCACTAAAAGAAAAGTTGGGTAGTAAAATTTCTATCATTAAAGGTAGGGATTCAATCATAATTGTTTCATATGGGTAAATGTGTCAAGTTAATATATTTCAAACATTTCATACATTAGTTAACAAACAAGTTATTCTAAATTCACTATTAGTTTTCCGACTTCAGATTCAAACTTCGGATTTCAAATTTAACAAACGGGCCCTAAGTCACACATGTTATTAGCCCACTTACCTACAAGTGAAACATTCACACTGGGCATAGTCTTTGCATTGCACGAGTTTGTTGATTCTATAAGGGGGTGTTTGGATCTTAAGTTGCTTAAGATAAGCTACTTATGTCATAGGTAACTTATCTTACTTTTCGCTTAATAAGAAGAGAAGTATGTTTGGTAAACAACATAATTATCAACTTCTCCTCTCTTTCTCTCTCCTGATGCCTTTCTTCGGGAACTTAAGAAAAGTTGAAAAGCTAAAACAAAATTAATTGAAGTAATTACTAAGTACTTTTAAGTAAAAAAGTTACTTATAACTAATTCTAAACCTAACTAATTATTTGAAATAAGTTACTTATCTACTGCTGTAAATAGAAAAGTAACTTATTTGGTGGTATCCAAACATGCCCTAAGTGACTCTAGTATTTACACTATGGCTAGGCTATGATGAAGTAGTGTTAATTTGCTGTTTATTTTCAATGTCATGATTGATAGATCTAATCAGGTCAAAAGCAACTAGAAGAGAAGCTGAGTTCAAGTGGGGAATGTAAGTGGGTTAAAGGAAGACAATAAAATAATATGTGGATGATTTATCTTAGATTTGGATCAAATAAACAATTAAATTTTGCAATATATGTTTTTGAAAATTATTTATATATTAATATTATTTTTAAACACTTTTTTTTTAATCAATCAATGCTCACAAAGAAAAAGTATGTTCAAACTTAATAGTAGATAAAATAAATGCTTACTATGATCATTGCGACGAGAGATGTGCATGAGCACTTATGTGACCAATGAAAATTAATTATATCAACAGTCTAAAACATGCAACTAGAGATAGAACATGTCACATACTAGTCCACTGTTAGATTTGATGCAGCAAATTATCTCTTAGAGAAGGTTATTAGTAGCAAAGATCTCAAAATCTAAACCAATAAGATTTTATGTAGAAGGATAATTTTAAATAAAAGGGTGCATGAACTTGATGCAGGACCAATGCGTATACGTGACGTGATGTCCTCACCACAACTTTAGCCAATAAATTTGAAATTTAGTTAAGAGAGAAAGCCTACACCAATCTAAGTGTCCTTTTATATGTGTAATGTTATCTTCTCATGAGTATGTGATTACTCTCCTTACAATGATATACCTTTATCTCTAGAATAATGTTTGTGAGGAATCATTTATATCCATCATACACATGGCTATGCATTTGTATTATTTATAACATGAGTAGCATTTGGCCATTTTTACTCTTTAATTAGCCATTTGGAGGGGCATAAGCTTTTGATTTTAATTGGAAAATAGGATGTGTTTGATCCTTCAATGGAGGGCATTTTTATTTATTATTATTATTTTTTTTTTACATTTCAATTCTTTTATGCACATCCCCTATATGCATGTAGCCCACATGAGCGATATAATTCTAAGGAGCCTATGTAACAAAGGATTTATGGTTCTACCATGATAACTGTTTGGGATCCACTCCTTTCATTTATTATGCCATATCATTTTAAGACAACGGTAAAAAACTGTCTCTATGGAAAAAAAAAAAAAAGAGATGGATCACCCACCTTTGAAATTATTCTGCCGTCTCTCTCTTACCATGTGCCTTGCAAGTGCCATATTTCTTCATGATAAGAGTAACATGGATTCAAGGACTTTTAAAGTATCACATATGTTTGGCGCATTTACAAGCTCATGCTCCTGTCGGGTCCTTACTCTTGCTCTGGTGGTAGACTCTCAGGAGTTTCAACACCGGGTCAAGGGTTCAAGTACCCATAGGTGGTGAAATTCCACTATGGTGTGAGTGTGTAGGGGTGTGTGTGCGTGCGTTAAAAAAAGAAAAAGAAAAAAAAAAACCTCATGCTGCTGTCATTCAATGAATGGTTTCCTGCACCACAAGTCCTAAGATATATAGGAGTAAGAAATAGATGTTTAAAATAATATAAATAACAACAACAACAAGTAGAGCAGCTGAGACCACCTTTGAGCTGAGACCCAACCAAGCAATGGGCAAATGTCATGTGCTAGATTATTTCAATTTCAATCCAGACTAGTTGAGGAAGAATGCCTACCCACTTTATTTGCTTGAGTACATCTTGGATCTGTAGACTATGTTATGGTCGGGGTCCCACTCATGGTGACCTGGTCAAATTGGGTGAAGCAGTAGGTATTATTGTGGACTCGAATCGCTGACATCCGCCATAAGGTAAACCACCGCCTCTCGGGCCTCCTCGACTGATTCTACCATAAAGGCCAATGATAGAAAATAACTCCCTTCCAAACACAACTTATAACTTTCATCGTACTGTGCTCTCCAAATTCATACAGGCACAAAGGGGTTCGATAGGAAAGTTGTTTCGATTCAGTGACCTAGCACGGCAAAGCACTCTCCGAGGGCATATAATGTCGTCAAGGTGACACTTTGCCATTGAGTTATATCCCTTCCGTGTTACTTTCAAGAAATAGAATTGACTGATCCTAAGGCAAAAGGTTATTTCGATTTTGATGATTTTTGTGCATGGGCCACCTATGCTAAGACCCATCATGTAAATCATAAACAACGGGTGCTAAGGGAGCATTATCAATGGATAAGTTGAAATGAAACCAGCCAATCACAACAATTCGGTCCATCCAATGGATGACTTGTATTTTAATAAAAATAAATATTATAAGCAGTGTGATAAATATAGTAAAGATTTTGAAAATCTTGCAATAATATTGCGAAAAATATAAACTTCCTTTTTTTTTTTACCATGATATATTGTGGCATTAACTCATAAAATAGTAAAACATTCAAAATTTTGTTATATAAATATTTATTTAAATTTCATATTCACTTTTAATTCAAAATAAATATTTTTATTTTCAACCAGAATTTTCTGATAATATTATGAAAAAAACTTCAAAATTTGAAAATCTATGAGAATTGTTGTTGTGATGATGAATGACCCAAAGGACAGTGTACAAAATGATTTTTTTTTTTTTTGTTAGCATACATACCTCACTTGGTAATCGATACCAACGAGGTTATATTCACTCAGTCTATCAATTGAGCTATGGATCGGTGTGTTCCGGGGAGTACTTAAAAGAGCTATTTACCGGTGTGTTCCGGTGGAGTACTTAAAATGAACCATTACATCAAAACTCCATTGGATCCTAATCATCCAATACTTCGCACGCCTCTCTCCCTCCCTCTCTCTCTCTCTCTCTCTCTCTCTCTCTCTCTCTTTTGAAATTTTAATGGGACCATTGCTGTGTTTTCTTACCTTAAATCATCTCTGTGCACTGTGCAAGCTACCAATGGAAGGTACCTATTGGACTATTTTGGGGCATGGTCCTTCCATACTCCCAACATATCATATCAATGGCTGGTTCACAGAACTATGGCCCCCACAACCAATGGTTTGATTCGGATTGTTCATTTTGTGTGCCCTACATTTGATGGGAATTGGCCTGAATGCAGATGGTGAGTGTTTGCTGCTGGGTTTGTTTTTAATTATGTTGGTGTTTCAGAGGCTCGATTCAAACTGATCAACTTTGACCCCAAGTGCTAAAATAAGCAGATATGTTCAATATGAACGAATATGACCAGATTCTAAGAAGATCAATCACTTAGCCACTTAATTAAAGAAGTTTATAACGATAAGGCAATAATTGAAGGGTGAGATTCTTCCTCAAAAGATGGGTTGCTTGGTGCGTTCCACAAGAAAAGAGTTTTAGAATACCAATGCAAATCAAACAAAAGGATAAAAAACTCACAATCTCTCTTGAAAGAACCGCTTGATATTGGATAGAGAATAAATTTCGCATATGAGCATAGACTTGGATTACAACTAAATATTATAGCTAAGAATTACCACTAGTGGATTATCGCTACTCCTATGGTAAGCTGTGATAAAGAAATTTGATAAGATAAATTTGATTGTTGATTTGTTGGTTTTGATATTTGATTGAGATATTTTACTTTATAATTTCCTCTGTTATTTATAAAGTTTTATTATAGCTTGTTTTTCAAGATCTTTCCTCAATTACTGCAACGGTTACAATAATCGAAATGCCTCTTTCTAAATCCTTCTTTCTGTTGCGTTTCTTCTTCCTAACTATTCCTCTTCTCTTTACCAAGTTATGCTTTTGGTCGCTAATCGATTATTAGCCACACATTGCCCGCATCTCTTTTATTGGTCACTTGCCTGCGTTCCACTCAACCACTCTCTGCATCTTTTTATTTTGACTGCTCAACTAAGCTTCTCGCATTCCATTTCCAAATTTCCCTTGGCCGCTCGGTCTACTTTTGAAGGATGCAGATTTCCTGTGAAAGCCTTTTGCAGGAAGTTCATGTGTTGGAATGCTAGGTGAAGCTCACAGTGATGTTTATGAGAAATCCACACCATCCATCCATTGTGGGAACTCATTTTAGGACATTCAACCAAAAATGAGGTGGATCCAAAATGCAAGTGGGCAAGACGAGAGGGAAAATCGGTGAAAGAGTTTCCTACTGTTGAAACCTTCCTGGGATTTACCTTGATATTTATATGCCATCCAAACCGTTTATAAGATAATTTCCACTCAAATGAAGTGAAAACACCAAAAACATCACCTGATATGAAACTATGTGGCCATACGAATGTTTCAAACGATGGTCACTGAATCTACACTGTTTTCTATTGTATGGTCCACTTGAGTTTTGGATACACCTCATTTTTGGTTGCATATCCTAAAATGACCTCCCAAAATGGATGGACGGTGTGGATTTTTCACAAACATCATTGTGGGACCCGCACACCTCTTGGTCGCTTGGTTTGCTTTTGGATGCCTATTGGACGCTCTTTTCGCTTCCACACGTTTCTCGGCCACTTTACTTTGTCGACCAAGGTTTTGTTTTGGTTGCCCTCTCGACCGCCTTTTATATCTTAAATAGCTCGACTGTGCTTCTTGTATATCAATTGTAACACTCTGTCAACCATCCATTGACGTGTAGAACTAAACTTGCACTAGTTGTAAGCCTGTAAAAAACACGTCGAATATTCTTGAAGATCTTTAGCATGCTATGTCTTTTCCTTACTATAACACATGTTGATGTAGGACATGGATCAAGCACATTCTTAACACACATGGACCGAAAGAAGCCTAAGGAGAAATTGACAAAATTCAACATAGTTCGACTAGTCGACCAATTGGGTCAATAGATCGAAATTCACAAAATTTTTAGTTTTAGTTTCTGTATGTTTTTGAGCTCATTCGACTAATCGACTTGACCGGTCGACGACAGGTCGATAGACGATGGAAATTGTATGATTTTTAGAATTTATTTTCATATTTGATAAGGACTCTTTTAATTACATTTTAGGATTTGTTTAAGATTATTTAATATGCTAAACTCGTTTATTTGGAAATCCATTAATCTATCTATCAAGCTATCAATCAAAATTCATTAGAAACTCTTATCATTTCTTGTGGATTTGAGAATTTTCTCTTTGTGGATTCAAAAGTGCCTTATGGATTCAATGTGTTTATCGATTGAGGAAGACGGTGTGTCAGTTAGTGTTAGAGGGAGGCTTTTCCTCGGATCGGTGGCTTTTAATGACGAGTCAGACACAATCCCATTGATGGTGCTTCAAGGAATAATCCTATAACAACAGCGGTGTTTGAAGCTTTCCTTTAAGAGAATCGATAAACCATCCAAGGGCTACATACAACGATCAACTGTTTAACTAAAGACATATGACAAATCCATGTTTGTGGCAATGGTATGCCTCCGGTAGGTATTGGAATTCACAATCGTGCTGATCGTAAGACAATACTGGCGATGAATCATAGAATTACACCTGAGGATGTGGGATCCATAGACGAGGAAATTGATGATATGATCCTCCAACATCTCGGACGAGGCGACGATTAGGTAGGTCAGACGGATTAGGAATTTTGGATGAAAGTCGATCTTCCTAACTTCAACGACCAACTCCACATCGGACTTTCTCGATTGGCTGCTTGAAGTTGAACGCTTTTTTGACTACATGGACATTGTTGAAGAGAAGAAAGTTAAACTTGTAGCCTACAAGTTGAAAGGCAGAGCTTCACTTGGTGGGAGTAGATCAACTCACATGGACAAGACAGACGAAAGCGTCAATCCATGTGTGGCCGTAGATGAAGCAGTTGTTGTGCGCACGATTCCTCTTTAGCGGTTACAATCAGGTATTGTTCCAACAATATCAAATTTGTTAGCAGGATAGTCAATCGGTGATGGGTCCTGTAGAGAAATCCTATAGCTTGTTGGTGAGAGGTGAAGATAACCGATCAATGAGGGGTTGTGTAGAGAAATCTCATTATTTGTAGATGAGACCTGACCTGGTCAGGATGGAGTCACGACAGGCCATTAAATTCGTTAGTAGCGCACATGAAGCCCCTGTAGAAGCGGAGAACCAACCCAATACTTCTAAAGTGGACGAGCAACATCTCGTGAATGAACGAGATTTCGTCAAATACTTTGAGGAGATAGAAGTGATAGTAGCATTGGTAGAAAAGAAAGCAGATGTGGAGTCTAGTGTTGCAAGAGTTCAAAGTGATTGTGCTCGCTGAACTTATGGACAAATCGTCCCCATAAAGGAGATTGATCTTTTTCAGGTTGAGTTTGTCTTCAACAACACGAAGAATCAATCTAACGAGTAGGCCCAATTTGAGGTTGTGTATGCTCGAGTTCCTAAACCTGCACTCGATTTGTTTCGATTGCCTAAATACCCGGAATGAGTGTTGCAACGGAGAATATGACAGTTTAGGTAGCAACTATTTCATGTTGATGTCCAAGAGAAACCAAAGAAGCTTATTGCAGAGTACAATGAGGAGGCTAAAAAATGTCAGCATTCAAAGTTGAATACGTATTGCGAACCAAGTTTGTTAGCATATGAAGTCGAATATATATTGTTAAAAACTCGAGGAAGTTGAACACGTATCGTGAACCAAACTTGAGGACGAGTATTTTTCAAGTGGTGTGGTTTGATGTAGGACATGGATCAAGCACATTCCTAACATACATGGATGGGAAGAAGTTCAAGGAGAAATTGACAAAATTCAGCATAGTTAACCGGTCGACCAATTTAGTCGACATGTCGAAATCCTGACAAAAAATTCCAGATTGCTTGCTGGCTTATTTCTGCTAGTTTAGACAGTTCAACAAATCTATCGATAAGTCAAAATACTATTCGATTGGTTGATAGATCAGGTTGACAGGTAGAAATTCACAAAATTTTTATTTTTATCTCTAGAAGATTTTTAGCCCATTCGATTGATAGACTCAACCATTCGACAATAGGTTGACAAATGGCGAAAATTTGCACGATTTTCAAATTTTATTTATTTATTTGATTAGGACTCTTTTGACCACATTTTATGGTTTGTTTAGGGTTATTTAAGGATATTAAACTCGTTTATTTGGAAATCAATCAATCAATCTATGTATCAAGCTATCAAACAAAATTCCTTAGAATATTTTATTATTTCTTGTGGTTTAGAGAATTTTCTCTTGTGCATTCAAGAGTGCCTTGTGGATTCAATGTGTTTATCGATCAAGGAAGACGGTGTTCGACCTCATCACGTCTTTCTCTATTGTCCTTTCTAATTGGGTTTCTAAAAAATAGTTAGAAATAAGGTACAACAGTCAGCATCATTATGGAGAGTGGATTACATGGGCTCCCGACATAGAGTATCCCTGTGCTCGGGGTTGTGTGGGGCCCACAGAGATCTTCATGACAAATCCACTTTGTTCATCTGTTTTAAAAGACCACGATAGGATTAAAATAAAAAAAAAAGCAGACAGATCCAAAACTTAGGTGGGCCATACCACACAAAATGGTAGAGATTGAAGTTTTGGGGGTGACAAAAGTTTTGTATCAGGATGATATTTGTGCCTATAGTTTATTTAAGTGGTAATAACCCTGTGAACGGTTTGGATGGCATGTAAACATCATGGTCAACTCCAGGAAGGTTTCAACGGTGGACGTTTTTATTCCCACTATTTCATGTGGTATGGCCTACCTGAGTTTTGGGTTTGCCTGATTTTTAGGTTCTTGCCCTATTGTGGTCTTTTAAAAACAGATGGATGGAGTGGATTTGTCACAATCATCATTGTGGGCCCCACACAACCATGATGATGTAGAATGGGCCACAGATTTAATTCTTAGCGTAAATGGAACGAAAAAAGCCCGAACAGAAGCAAACATAATCCATCAAATCTATGCCCAATCTTATGCGGGGCATGATGTAACTGGTCCCTAGGTGCGTCCGAATTAGAGAATTATTCTGAATTGAGAAAAAATGATGTTTAAAGCGCAAATCGTAAATCAACCATAACTTTTGATCCGGAATGAGTTACAGGACGCACGACCTATAAATTTCAACTAAAATTTCATTTTGGGGCCAACCAATATCATAAGCGTGTCTTGTCACTCCGTTTCGCAAGAAAACAACTCCTTCCAATTCAAGTCTTTTATTTTTCAAAACAACTTTATATTTTTAGTTAGTTTTAGGTCAAATGTAATTTTTTATTCTTATAATTTTAGTATTTGGTGTCTTATTAAGACTTATTTCTTATCATGTTAAGAATTACCTTACGAACTTCTACTAGAACTTTCTATTTTTAATAAAATTTTATATTTTAGAAAAGTTTCAATTTATTTGTATTAATATTCTTAAATAAAATTTCATTTTATTATTCAAAGTGTTGTAATCTCAATTGAGAGACATTTTAATAAATTATTTTTAAATTTCTTAATTCAAAAACTGCTGACTCAAGGTGGTATTTGCTTGAGAAAGATGGTGGTCTTTCTCTTTCTTCTGTCACGCCCTTCTTTGCATCAATGGGGCACATTGATATCACCATCGTTACCTTGAAATCCACCCAATCCCTCTTAATCCATCTATTTTGCTTGGGACATGTTTGGTTAGACGGAGCAATCCGGGATTGGCTGACTTAATCCCGGAATTGGCCAGGCGAGCCAAACATACTCGGTGGTGATTTCCCTGTATATAGCAATCCCAGCAATACACTAACACAGCCATCATTACTTGCCATCCACCCTAAGGCCCGTTTGACCGGTCGAATTGGAAGGGATTGAATGGTATTGAAAGGGATTTGAAGTTAAATCCAGGGATTGGCCGGGCGTGCCAAACAGAGAGGGTGATCCGATCCCAATCCCATGGATCTGGAGACAATCCGCTGACAACACCATCATTACATTTAAATCCCATCCAATCCATCCTAATACGTTCAAGTCTGCCTAGGTTGTGTTTGGTATAATGGATTGGAAGGGACGGGAGGGTGTGATCCTGGGATTGGCCGGGCATGCCAAACAGACTACCTATAGCAATCCAGGATATAGCAATCCCATGGATCTCAAGACAATTCACTCACAACGCCATTATTACCTAGAAATCCACGCCATCCACCCTAATACCATTCAATCCCTTCCACTCCACCTGGCCAAACGGGCCCTAATACAATCCAATCCCATGGGATGGGCCCGTCCAAGCACGCCCTTAGGGTACTGGACATTTAGGGCGGGTCCACCAGCTCAACGGTCAATGTGCCATCCTGACAGACTCACGGCCCAAGGACAAACACTGTTCCCTTGTTTACGACCACCCGATCAAAGTGGGGCCCACTTCATCCCTCCTAGAGAGTCAAACCAAGATAGTGTGTAATCCAGTTTCCTCGGGATCCACGTGACGGCTTTATCTCCTTTTTCAAAATTTTGAAGCAGCCGTTGTAGACGGCCCCATCTTAAACTAACCGTTAGAGTCGAACCTCAACCGTCGGATCGTCAAGCATTTTCTGCGGTCCAGATTAGTCGACCGTTAGTTGCAAAACCCTCTCTCTTTTGAATCTCCCCAAAACCTCCTTTTTCACTCAAATTCAAATACGACCGTTGGAAAAAGAAATCCCTCCTTTCTCCTCCTTTCTCCTCCTTTCTCCTTCCCACTTTCTTCTTCCTGCTTAAATCATCACCATCTCCGAATTTTTATAAACATTCCCATTTATTTTAATATTTTCCGCTAATTTTCTCACGTGGGTTCGGTTTCTATTCTCTGATCTTGAAAAAAGAACAAGGAACGGAACTTGAAATTTGTGATTTTTCTCCTTTTTCTGATTTGGGTTTTCTCTATCTTCCTTGATTGATGGGATAAGGAAAATTCATGCTTTGAATTTTTTTCCTTCCTTTGATTTGTTGGGATTTGGCCGAAATTGAAAGAAAAAAGATACTGCAAGAAGAGCAGAAATGGTTCAAATGGCTTCTTCTCCAGGTTCTCCCGTCACCATTAGAGTTTCTTCAGAAGGAAAAGGAGGTTCCAGAAGCATGGGTCTGACGAGCCCCATCCGTCGTTTGTCACTGTCAAACAACCCGAATTCCCCTCTCGGCAGCGTTTCAAACCGCGCTTCGAGCGGCGGACGGTACTGCTCCACCGTGAAAGATGAGGCGATGGAACTGAGTTCGGAGTTTGTCAGCTACACCGTCCATATACCGCCGACCCCAGATCATCAACCGGTCTCCGCCTCTCTAAACAGCCTCCCTGATGATTCATCCAAGGATGGTGGGAAACCTGAAAGGAGTTACATTTCTGGAACGATTTTCACTGGGGGATTCAACTCAGTGACGAGGGGCCATGTCATCGAGCGCTCGAACGAAGAGCCCGCGACGGCGAAATCAACGGGAATGTTCTGTGGAATGAGGGGCTGTGATGGAAAGGTAATTCAGAGGTTGCCATGCGAGTGCAGTTTCAGGATTTGCAAGGATTGTTATTTGGATTGCGTCAGGAATGGAGGGAAATGTCCTGGTTGCAAGGAAATGTACAGAGATGCAAGTGATGAAGAAGGAGAATCTGGGTCAGAAGAAGATGATCAGGCTCTTCCATTGCCTTCCATGGCTGAATTCAAATTAGACAAACGGCTTTCGCTGGTGAAATCATTCAAAGCTCCAAATCATGCCCAGGATTTTGACCACACTCGATGGTTGTATGAGACGAAGGGGACTTACGGATATGGAAATGCAGTTTGGCCGAAGGACGGGTATGGTGGTGGTGTGGGGATTAATGGGTTTGAAGACCCTCCAGATTTCGGAGAAAAAACCAGGCGGCCTTTGACAAGGAAGGTCGGGATCTCTGCTGCAATTCTCAGCCCATACAGGTAAGTTCCAAGTCATCCCTCTTATATCTGTTTGAAATTTCACCAAATGATAATGAGAAATGCTAAGGAGATCTGGCTTGAAGAGGATGATAGAATGTACTATTCATCAGGTGGGGCCTGCTGCAAACATGTGTGGATCCCACCTGATGGGCAGACCGGCCTGAATTTTGGGCTATGAATGTTCGCGGTGGGTCCCACCTGATCAATGTTCACAGAATGTCTCCCAAACATGTGCCAAGAAGAAAATCGTACTTCCTCTTTGCATGAATTAGCATTTCTCATTAGTTACAGATCAAGTAGCTGTTGCATGTTCTGTTTTCGAAAATGATCTAAGCTTGCTCTGCTTTTGATTCTGCAAGATTGCTAATGGTGGTTCGCCTCATCGCCCTTGGCTTCTTTCTCACCTGGAGAATTCTACACCCGAACCATGATGCAATGTGGCTGTGGGGAATGTCTATAACGTGTGAGCTTTGGTTCGCCTTTTCATGGCTTCTCGACCAACTTCCAAAGCTCTGTCCTGTAAACAGGGTAACCGACCTCTCTGTTCTGAAAGACAGATTCGAGTCTCCAAGCCTTCGGAATCCCAAGGGAAGATCTGATCTTCCGGGCATTGACGTCTTCGTCTCCACAGCAGACCCTGAAAAAGAACCTCCTCTGGTCACCTCCAACACAATTCTTTCAATCCTTGCTGTTGATTATCCTGTTGAAAAGCTTGCATGTTACTTATCTGATGATGGTGGGTCCCTCCTCACATTCGAGGCTCTCGCTGAGACAGCAAGCTTTTCGAGGATTTGGGTGCCATTCTGCAGAAAACATGGGATCGAACCAAGGAACCCAGAGGCATATTTCAGTCAGAAACGTGATTTCCTCAAGAACAAGGTCAGGTTGGATTTTGTTCGGGAGAGGCGAAGGGTTAAAAGAGAATACGACGAGTTCAAGGTGAGGATCAATTCCCTGCCTGACTCAATTAGGAGACGATCAGATGCATATAATGCCCACGAAGAGCTGCGGGTGAAGAAGAAACAGATGGAAATGGGAGGCAATCTTTCCGAACTAATCAAGGTTCCGAAGGCTACATGGATGTCGGATGGGGCCCATTGGCCAGGAACATGGTCTTCTGCTGAGGCAGAGCATTCAAGAGGCGATCACGCTGGTATAATACAGGTGGGTCTAATTCATTCCCTTCTCTCATACATAGTAGGGTTCTTCGTAGGTCAAATTCATTCCCATCTCTCATACATAGTAGCATTCTTCGTAGGTCTAATTCACTCCCTTCTCTCATACATAGTAGCATTCTTCGTAAAGAAAATATACAATGTTCATTCGAGCTTTTCCTTGGCCTAATTCATTTCCATCTCTCATACATAGTAGCATTCTTCGCAGTAGCATTCATCTCTCAACTGTTCTTCTTCGAAATTTGATCTTTGCTTTTCACTACTGTCTACAGGCAATGCTAGCTCCCCCAAATTCAGAACCTGTAATTGGCAAAGATGCAGACGACATGAATCTCATCGACACCACACAAGTGGACATCAGATTGCCAATGCTGGTCTACGTCTCAAGAGAGAAGAGGCCCGGCTACGATCACAACAAGAAAGCTGGAGCAATGAATGCTCTGGTTCGAACCAGCGCTATCATGTCAAATGGCCCATTTATTCTCAATCTCGACTGCGACCACTACATCAACAACTCCTTAGCTCTGAGAGAAGGAATGTGTTTCATGCTTGATAGGGGTGGGGATAGGATCTGTTATGTGCAATTCCCACAGCGATTTGAGGGCATTGATCCAAACGACAGGTATGCAAACCACAATGCTGTGTTCTTCGACGTGAGCATGCGGGCATTGGATGGGCTGCAAGGTCCCATGTATGTTGGAACAGGCTGTGTTTTCAGGAGAACAGCCTTGTATGGTTTCAGTCCGCCAAGAACGACAGAACATAGAGGGTGGTTTGGCAGAAGAAAAGTCAAGCTGTTTTTGAGAAAGCCCAAGTCATCGAAGAGCGATTTGGATGAAACATCATTGCCATTGAACGGCGACGATGGGGATGGGGATATTGAATCCCTTCTTCTCCCAAAGAGGTTTGGAAGCTCAACTACTTTTGTAGCATCCATCCCTGTGGCAGAATACCAAGGAAGGCTGCTTCAAGATCTTCAAGGGGTTAAACAAGGGCGACCTGCAGGTTCTCTTGCAGTTCCACGAGAGCCATTGGATGCAGCAACGGTCGCGGAGGCGATAAGCGTCATATCTTGCTTCTATGAAGACAGAACCGAGTGGGGCCAAAGGGTGGGTTGGATCTATGGCTCTGTCACGGAAGATGTTGTCACGGGTTACAGAATGCATAATAGAGGGTGGCGATCGGTGTACTGCATCACCAGGCGGGACGCATTTAGAGGGACAGCTCCCATCAATCTAACAGACCGGCTGCACCAAGTCCTCCGATGGGCAACTGGGTCTGTTGAGATTTTCTTCTCTCGGAACAATGCGCTCTTTGCCAGCCACCGGATGAAATTTCTGCAAAGGGTGGCCTACTTCAATGTTGGGATATACCCATTCACGTCGATCTTCCTACTAGTCTACTGCATTCTACCTGCTGTCTCTCTCTTCACCGGGCAGTTCATAGTACAGTCGCTCAGTGTGACGTTTCTCACCTTCTTGTTGATAATCACGGTCACCTTATGCTTGCTCGCCATCCTTGAGATAAGGTGGTCTGGGATCACATTGCATGAATGGTGGCGAAATGAGCAGTTCTGGCTGATTGGTGGGACCAGCGCCCATCCCACTGCTGTCTTGCAAGGATTGTTGAAGGTGATTGCTGGCGTGGATATCTCATTCAACTTGACGTCGAAATCTGCGGCTGATGACAACGACGATGAATTCGCAGAGCTTTATGTTGTGAAGTGGAGCTTCTTGATGGTCCCACCGATCACCATAATGATGGTCAACATGATCGCCATCGCTGTGGGGGTGGCCCGGACAATGTACAGCACGTTTCCGCAGTGGAGCAAGCTTGTTGGTGGGGTGTTCTTCAGCTTCTGGGTGCTGTGTCATATGTACCCATTCGCAAAAGGGCTGATGGGGAGGAGGGGGAAGATCCCCACCATAATCTATGTGTGGTCCGGACTGCTCTCAATCGTCATTTCCTTGCTTTGGGTGTATATAAGCCCTCCTGGTGGGAGGAATGACTACATGAAGTTCCAGTTCCCATGAACCGACAAGCGGCAGCAACGATACAATGCACACGAATCCTAGTTCATGTAATTGTTCACTTTTTTTCTTGTTCTTTTTGTTCATTGGAATTTATTTGTTTTTGGGTGTCATGATTGAATTCTTTTCTGAGCTCCTCTCTGCAACATACATGAAATTCCAGTTCATGTAGTGGTTTGTATCTTTGGCCATCATCATGTTAGTAGTTTACTTTCTTTTGATTCCAGTTCATGTAGTTGATTTGTATCTTAGGCCCATCAACATGCTAGTAGTTTACTTTCTTGTGATTGAATTTGAGTACATGTAGTTGGTTTTCTATATCTACATCTCCCAAGATTGGAAATTTCTCACAATTTGAATTTGATAGTGCATCCAAACACACTGTGTTAGTAGTTTACTTCCTTGTAATTGAATATCTGTTATTGAATTTGTTTGAGTACTTGTAGTTGGTTTCTATATCTCTATCCCTCAAGATTGGAAATTTCTTGGAATTTGAATTTGATAGTGCATCCGAACCACACACTTGATATTTTAATATAGGTCACTAACAGATATTATTGTTTGGATGCATGATCGAATTTGAATTTCAATTGTCTAATAGGCGTTGTGAAGCTTAGTAACTAATTAATGGGTTCGTTTGGATGCACTATGGAATTCGAATTGCAATTGTCAGTCCATTACAAGCCTTGTGATGCTTTAACTAAAGGGGAATACTGTTTGGATGCAGATTGAATTTGAATTGCAATTGTCTAACAGGCCTTTTGAAGCTCAGTAATTAAAGGGTTTGTTTGAATACACTATGGATTTTGAATTGCAATTGCCAGTCCATTACAGGCCTTGTGATGGTTACTAACAGGATGTGTTTGGATGCACTAGCAAATTTAAATTGCAATTGTCAGTCCAATACAGGTCTTGTGATGCACTATGGAATTTGAATTGCAATTGTCAGTCCATTACAGGCCTTGTGATGCTTTAACTAAAGGGGAATACTGTTTGGATGCAGATTGAATTTGAATTGCAATTGTCTAACAGGCCTTTTGAAGCTCAGTAATTAAAGGGTTTGTTTGAATACACTATGGATTTTGAATTGCAATTGCCAGTCCATTACAGGCCTTGTGATGGTTACTAACAGGATGTGTTTGGATGCACTAGCAAATTTAAATTGCAATTGTCAGTCCAATACAGGTCTTGTGATGCACTATGGAATTTGAATTGCAATTGTCAGTCCATTACAGGCCTTGTGATGCTTTAACTAAAGGGGAATACTGTTTGGATGCAGATTGAATTTGAATTGCAATTGTCTAACAGGCCTTTTGAAGCTCAGTAATTAAAGGGTTTGTTTGAATACACTATGGATTTTGAATTGTAATTGCCAGTCTATTACGCCTTGTTGATGCTTACTAACAGGATGTGTTTGGATGCACTAGCAAATTCAAATTGCAATTATCAGTCCAATACAGGCCTTGATGCTTACTTACCCATGTTTGGCCGCACTATCAATTTCAAATTGCAATTGTCTGTCTGATACAGTCCTCATGAATTCAAATTGCAATATTCATCAGTCCAATAAAGTGGTGTGTTTGGATGCACTACTGATTTCGAATTGCAATCATCAGTCTAATAAAGTGGAAATAGTGTTCATACTGCCAGAATGCGACTCCAATCTCAATCACTTACTTTGAAGTTGGATTACAGTTGCAATTCGAATAGTAAAACAATCCATGAATTAGTTTAGTACTGTTCATCTCCCATCAGCTGATCCGAAATATGGACTATATTCTCCTCTAACCAATCAGTGATCAAGATCCATTCATCTTACCCATGTTGATGATGGACGGGCCATCTGCCAAAAGTCTCCTTGATACCTTTCAATACAGGCTCAGGTATGGTGGGGTGCAGCTGGAGTAATGTAGCCATCCATGGAAGAAATAGCCTAGTACTAGAAAGACTATCTCCCATCAGTGCACTGAAATCTGGAGGTACTTTTATAGTCCCAAACCCGAGAAAGCACAGTGCATGGTTCAATACCCCGTGTGAGGCTGGTCCCACCTGTGTGAGGCAGGTGGCTCGTGTGAAGTGGAACCCATGTGAAGTGGGGCCCACAAGGGGGGTTCGGTCAATGTCCTAACCCATGGGATGTGGGGCCTGGGCTATGAGAGAGGGATTGATTCACCATGCATCACCCGGACTCGAATAATGGGGCCAGATCTGACTCTTCATTTTGAGAAGTCTACAAAATAGATACTGACACATCTCAACTAATATTGCCCTGTTTGGTTGCCACTTAAAAATGATTTCACTCATTTTAGTTAAAAGTAATCAGGCATTAGAGATCACCACATATTGTGATCAATCAGTTTAATTTAATTCAAAATATCATGAAATTTCATGATTTTTGGTGCAACCAAACACACCCTTATATAATTATGAAATATTCTAAAGTAGCAACCAAGAAGGGCTTCATACAACAATTCTGAAAGGGGGAGTCGTTTGATACTCAGGAAGGGCTTGATATGCAGTCAGACTAATTAAAGTCATTACATTGTGGAACCACTGTTGCTAAATCACAGTCCCAAAATCAGACTGGTTGAACAATCCTAACCTCTGATTAATGGACACTAGTTTCATTTATAACCGTCCAATAAATGTCCACCACCAATCCAATAGCGAATAATCAAATAAACCTAATTTTTGCTTCATGATACTAAACTGGAATCCATAATCTGGGCAGTTTCATTTGGGTTGCTTGTATGCCATCATATGCAATTTCTAAGCAATTTCAAAGCGCCTGCGTATCATCATCACACTCTGCCAGAGTACTTGAAATCAATGCAGTATATTAAAAGTTTCCCACATTCAGTCAATAAGAAAAGAAGTCTCCAAACCTTTAATGGTTTTTCTTCAATCTAGAACAAAGTCTACTAATCAGGTGGTGACCCACTTAACAGTTCCTAATTCAATTCCATTGCTTGCCTGCTAATGTTCTTGTAATAGATGGGCAGTAGTTAGCTGGTATCAAGAATGAAGTTAGGAAGAGTTAGCATTGGCCAGTGCCAAGTTAAAGATCTGCAATGCGAAGAATCTAAGTCGATCAGATGGGCGGGTTAATAGATAGACTCTGATAGAATTCACAAAAGAAAGTCACTTGTCATTTGGAAAAGTTGCAAGATCAAAGGATTGCTAATCAAGATGGTTGGAAGAATGCGTTTAAGCGACTAACAAATTGAATTGCAACAATTGGAAAAACTACCCAATTTCAGCTTCTGTCATTAGCATCATATTGAGGGTCCAAGCTCCAAATTTTCAAGTTGGGCGAACGGAATGTAACAAGGCGTTTGGCAGACCCCAAAATTGCATTAATAAGCACAAAATAATTTATTTTTAGTTAATCACAGTCTTATCTTCGAACATGTTAGGGCCTGTTTGTATGCCACTTAAAGATTAGTTCATCTCATTATGTTAACTAAAATGAGATGGAACTCATTTTTAAGTGGCAACCAAACATGCCTTAGAGCAATTTACAGATACTAGGAATGGTAGATACTTATGATCAGATGATCAAACCCATCGAATTAAGGGCTCACAAATGGATGGTAAGAGATCATTTTTAGTCCATTTTGCAGGCCCATAATCTGATGACTGTGATTGTCCAATCTGGGTAGTTTTGGGGCAATGTGAAATCGCTGACGGACCCACGGAGGAATTTGCACGAAGCTTCTTATCGAATCAATGGTAAATAAAATCAGAATCCTGTTTGTTTGCCAGTAAATCACTAGGAAAAATCTGCCTTAACATGAGGGCTCGTCAACTGTCCTTTTCCACAGAATGGAAACTCTTCTTGACTTGGAAAAATACCACGAGTTCATCCAAACATGTCCCCATCAGAAGAACCTAATTATCAAAGGTTTGGAATTAAAAGATGTGTGGATCGCACGTGTGCATACAAACAAAGACTCCATTAGGATAGACAAGGCGCCCAATATTGGTGCAGGGGGAGATGTGATGAGGTCGATCACTGTCTTCCTCAGGGGATAACTACTCCGAATCCACAGAGTTCTCTTGACTCCTTAGAGAGCTTATTCAAATCCATGAGGGATAAAAGCAGGAATAATTCCTAATAAATTCGAAATAACTTGATTAATGATTAAAAAAAAATGAATTTACAACTCTTTAAATAAGGAACTCAAACCTAGGGTAGAGTTTTAGACTTAGACTCCAACTCAAACACCCTAAAAAAGTGACTTACTATAAATAGTAAGCTTATTATTTATACACGACCTCTATTCCTACTAGACTGTGGTTTTCAGCCAAAAATAGTAAGTGTCCAATTTAGCCCAACCTCGTTATTCTCCTAACTTTTCTAAGCCATTTTCATGTTGTGCACAACTTCTACAACTCAAAGGATCAAAAGATATACTCAAACTGAAACTTACTATTTATAGTAAAAACGAAACTAAACGGGAATTTTGACCATCGATATGATGGAATCTCGCAAATTTAGAATGGGCAACCTGGCATGGAGGGGTTGTTTTTCTTAACTAGGTTCTCTTACCCCAAAATCATATATAATATGTCGAAAAACTTATCCCAGTTTTCCAGATATGACTGATTTGAGGTTCTGATGGTCCGGATCATTTCCACCTCCGATCGGGCCTTCTCTTGTCCATCTTTGCCATGAAAGTGTTTGTGACCCACTCTATATCAAATATGTGTAGCGAAACAAATGGCATTGCAATCTGCCTGTTTGACGTTCATGGTCGGGCACTGATTGCGATATCTGGAGTTGTAAAAGTGAATATGAGTTTCTTATCATTCAATAAGCATCTTGTATTTCATAGAAATTGGGGGCAATATAATCCTTATTTAGGGGCCAGCCTATCCAACTTTCAGACATCAAGATACGTTTCAGGCGTGGATGATTCTCATAAGAAATTCCCAACATGTCATAAAATTCCCGTTCTTGAAAATCAACACTTTTCCAAATCAAAAAAACGGACGGGATTCTAGGATTTCTCCTTGGGGCAAATACTTTTATGCATACCTCTTCAGATTGATCCACACCATACTCTTTGTGATGGTACACATGAAATTTCTTTCTTTCTTTATGGGTTCGCCTAAGTGACCTTATATTCAAGTGGTGAAAATGGATGTGAAAGCTTGTTCACTTACTGAAGATAGAACCTTAGCCACAAAAAACTGGCAAAGTCGCATTCACATTCACAATGCTGACATGAATGGTTGGGATAAGGCGATGATGGTGATATTTAAAAGATACATAAATTCACCCTTAAGAAGAACAAGGAAAAAATTACACTGGAAGTGTTCAAGACCCATGTTTCCTACTAATGGAAGAACAATCATCAATGAATGGGAAATAGATGACTTAAACAAGTGTGCCGACATAGGTCATAGGTGAGCACTGAGCACGGCTGGGACCCACCATGTATATCATTTGGCCAGATTACAATCCAGTCCGTAGGTCACATTGAAATAATGGATGGAGTTGCACTTTTTCTTTAGGATTATCCATTTTTTCTTAAAGTAATGTAGAACGGGTTGCGGACACTTTCATGGCAAAGATGGACCAGAGAAGGCCCGATCGGAGGCAGAAGGCAGAAGTGATTAGGATCGTCAGAACCTTAAAACAATTATATCTTGCAGATTGGAATGAATTTTTTGACGTATCGT
This sequence comes from Magnolia officinalis, assembly GCA_021015155.1. Classification (NCBI taxonomy): domain Eukaryota; kingdom Viridiplantae; phylum Streptophyta; class Magnoliopsida; order Magnoliales; family Magnoliaceae; genus Magnolia; species Magnolia officinalis. The sequence goes on from JAJHSJ010000013.1 coordinate 7,760,720, forward strand.
ATATGATTTTGGGAAGGAGAAGCTACTTTATCCAACCAACCCTGCTATGCTGGGTTGCCCATGCTTGATTTGCGAGATTCCATCCGATAGATGGTCAAAAGTCTATTTATTTTCATTTTTACTATAAATAGTAAGTTTTAGCTGACGTACAACTTTTGATTCTTTAAGTTGTAGGAGTCGTGTCCAACATAAAAAAAAGGCTTAGAAAAGTTAGGAGAACAACATAGTTACGTTAAATTGGACACTTACTATTTTTGGCCCAAAATCATGAGTCTAATATGAATGATGACCATCTATAAATAGAAAGTCATGTTTTCAGGAGTTTGAGTTTAAAACTTCATCGTAGGTTTGAGCTCATTATTTAAAGGATTGTAATTTTTTTTATTTATTAATTAATTTATTTCGAATTTATTAGAAATTATTTTTATTTTTTTATCCATTGTGGATTCGATGAATCTTTATGAGGAGGAGTCCAGAGAGCTCTGTGGATTCAGAGTAGTTATTCCCCAAGGAAGACGGTGATCGAGCTCATCACGTCCCTCCCTGCGTCATAATGCATATGGCCTGCTTGATAGTTGATCGACCTAAGTTTTTGGCAGAGTGATCTACGCAATGAGTCCTACCTGATACATGGCTCGGATGTCCTACACACATTGGAAAGAATGGCATCATGGCATGTGTGATTGAGTGTAAAGTCAGAAACCTCTGCCTAACTATTATATATGATTTTGTAATGGAGAATCTACAGAAAACCATTTTTGGGGGCAAGTAACAAGGTGTTTGGCAGACCCCAAAATTGCATTAAGAAGCACAAAAGAAAAAAATGCTAGTTAACTGCAGTCTCCTCTTTGAACATGTTGGGGCCTGTTTGTGTGTTACTTAAACATTAGTTCATCTCATTATGTTAACTAAAATGAGATCAATGCATTTTTAAGTGGCAACCAAACACGACTTATCTCGGAGGAAGTAGATGTGTACGTTCTGCACCTTTCTACAGTTTGCATGTTCTTTCAATTCCGACAAATGGCCGCCGTAGTTCGGTAATCCAGACGGCTGGTTTGTTGCATCCCACAAATGATGGGCATAAATCCTCAGCAAATAATATGGAGACATTTTTCAGTTGAATGTGGATCGTTGTTATATTGTTCTTCTTAATTGTCTGTGTAGGCCACAAATTGAAAGGGCAAGACTGTTTTATCAATGATATTTAGGGGTATAGTCTGCATGGTATTAAAAAAAAAAAAAAACCTTCTTATGCACTGATCTGTTAGAGAGAGAGAGAGAGAGATTTCAACGGTCTGGAAGAGTGGGCCTTTAGAGAAATCTTAGGTTTATCAGTTTTTACTGGTGGGACCCATGGTTAAGTGACCCAAATAGTTGAGATGATTTGATCCACTCTAGATGGCAGGTACACCAAAAGTCTCTCCCAAATAATAAAATTTCAACCCCTTATTAATGACCAGCAACAACAAAGGCATGCACATTCAACTGAAGGAAAGGCCAAAGGTTCCATGGCTAGGATCTTCCCATCTGGGTGATTTTTGGTGCATGGTCCATCCAAAATGGACCCAAACAGTTTAGATTACTGAACAATGAGCCCCATTTGTAGAAAATGAAAATGCAAGGATACTATAGTAATCTTCAACTTTAGGAATCCTCATTTCTAACAATGGCCCAAGTCACAGCTGGTGACCAGACAATAGTAACCTACTTAACAGTTCCTGCTCTCAATCCATAGGTTGCCTGGTAATGTTCTTGTAATAGATGGCCATAGTTAGTATTAAGAAGGAGCTAGGAAGCAAGTCTTCATAGAGCTATTGTCACTGCTTATGGACCCAAACCTGGGTGAGCTATCCATGACCGGGATGAAGCTTGGGTGAAACTAAGTGGAGGTCCGAAGCGACTGACGTTGAAGAATCAGCGGATGAGTTGTGGTTAGGGGTGAAATGCCACTCGAACCCAAAGCTAGAGTTTGTGTCAGCCAACACCAAGTTATAGATCTGCAATGCGAAGAATACAAGTTGATCAGATGGGACGGTTAAAAGATAGATTCTGCTAGAGTTCACCAAAGAAAATCATTCAACTTGGAATAGTTGTATGATTGAAGGATTGCTAATCAAGATGGTCGGAAGAATGCATTTGGGCGACTAACAAATTCAATTGCAATTATTGAAAAAAAAAAAAAAAAAAAAATCAAGTTGAAGCTTTTTAGCATCATATTGACTTTTTGAGCTCCAAATTTTCTAGTTGGTGAATGGAAGATAAGAGCAATTTGGTGGACACTTCCTCCTTATGGATGCCGGGAATAGTAGATACTTATGATTAGATGATCAAAGCCATCAGATTAAGGGCTTGCAAATGAATGGTAAGATCATTTTTAGTCCATTTTGCAAGCCCTTAATCTAATGACTATGATCACCCAATCTGGGTGGTTTTGGGGCAACGTGAAATTACCCATGGAGGAATTTGCATGAAGCTTCTCATCGAATCAATTAGAGAAGAATTTCTTTCTTTCTTATGTTTGATTATATTAGAGAATAATTTTTTTCTTTCTTAGATTTGATTATGTTAGCACTTGTTCCAAGCTGCGCCTTATTAGGGTACTGTTCCGGCATGAGGGGGAGTATTGAAAGGTTGATAGTTGAACAAGGCTTATTGAGCCCAAGTCCATGTAATAAGTCCCATATACCCTATTCATGTTTTTACCATTATAAATAAGAATACAGGTCTTGGGTTTCGATAAACCCTAAATATCTCATAATTTTACTCTCTCCCTCTCTCTCATTGTTTCTCTCTTCTAATTTTCTTTTCTTCTTTTTTTCTTCTTCTCATTCTAGCTTTTCATAGGCCTTCAAGATTAGCACGATGTAGCCATTTAATAGAATCAATGGTCAATAAAATTAAAATCATATTATTTGCCAGTGAATCACTATGAAAAACATCCTTGAACATGAGGGCTCATGTCAACTGTCCTTTTCCTCATAATGGAAAGTCTTCTTGACATGGAAAAATACCATAAGTTTATCTAAACATGTCCCCTTCATCATCAAAAGACTTAATTATACAAGGTTTGGCACTAAAAGATGCGTGGACGTATGTATGCATACCAAAATAATAATAATAATAATAAGACTGTTAGAATAGACAAGACACCCAATGGGTGTATTAAAACGAATGGCTAGCACTGTGGTCCACCCCGGCCGCCGGTCATTGTCAGGCACTGATTGTAATGGTACACATGAAAATTGACTTTCTTTCTTTCTGGTGGGGCTCGCATCTTTCTAAGTAATCCGAAGTGACCTTGTATCTAGTGGTGAAAATGGAGACGAATGCGAATGCTTATTCACTTACTGGAAGACAGAACCTTTGACCCAAAACACCAACAAAGTAGCATTCACATTTGTAATGAATAAGGTGATAATGGTGATATTTAAAAGATATGGAAATTTGCCCCTCAGAAAAATAAAGAATACGGAAATTCTGTTGTATATGTAGAGTTATAGAGTACAATAATCTATTTGGATAGACTACAATTTGTATTGAAAACTTAAATTTGAAGTCTCCATGGATAGAATGCTAACCACCTGGAGGTAGTTGCGGTGGAGATGAGGTAGAATTGTTAATAGAAATTATACTTGAAAGTGTTCAAGATCTATGTTTCTAATGTAGAGTGGGTCGCGGACAGTTTCATGGCCAAGATGGATCAGAAAAGGTTTGATTGAAAGCGTAAGTGATCCGGACCGTCCAGACCTTAAAACGGACGTATCTCGCAAACCGGAATGAGTTATTCGACGTACCATATATGATTTTGGGGTAGGATGAGCTACTTTAGCCACCCAACCCTGATACGCCGGGTTACATACGCCGAATTTGCGAAATACCATCAGATCGACGGTCAAATTCCCGTTTTTAGTAGGTTTTGGTTTGAGTATAACTCTTCATCCATGGGCTTTAGGAGCTGTGCTCAATATGAAAAGTGCTTAGAATAATTATTAGGAGAATAGCATCGTGAATCCAAATAGGATACTTACTATTTTTGGCCGAAAAGGTCTAGTGGAAACCATGAACATCTAGAAATAGTAAGTCACGATTTCTAGGAGTTTTAGTTGTAGTTTAATTCCGAAACTTCTTCCATGTCTTAATATCCCTACTTAAAGGGTTGTAAACTCGTTTATTTGGATCGCAAATCAATTTATGAATTTTCTAGAATTTATTTCTATTTATTCTTGCTTTTTCCTTATCGATTTGAGAAGTCTCTATGAGGAGTCCAAGGAAGCTCCATGGATTTGGAGTAGTTATCCTTAAGGAAGACGGTGATTGACCTTATCACGTTCATCCATGTGTCAGTTTCCTACTAACGGAAGAAAAAAAAAATCATCAATGAATGGGAGCAAGGATTCCCCTTGAGCCGATGACAACTAACGATTGAATGAACCAGAATTTTGTGGATGGTGATTCAATGATTTGTTATTTATCGAAAGGAATGGAAGTCTTCCACCAGAGAGTCAGTTAACCATGTAAGGGCTGTAAGTAACCCTCAACCGTATTGCGGATGTGCTAATTCTGCCCCAAGCCCAAGGTAATGCTCAGCTGCCTGTGACCGCTGTATGACACAATCTCGATTTTCGTAGAGTACTTCTGGAGGCGAATCGTAGGGCTATCCCAGATGAGTCGAGCTCCAGTGATGAGGACGTTGATAGCGTCGTTGCCCGATGGCTGGTCCATGGAGAAGATCAAGTAGATCATGCTGAAAGAGACTATTGAAGTAAGGCCGAACTTTTCAATTTTAATAGCTTATTGCATATAGGAGACTTCCCCAATTGATTAGCCAAAGTAGAGCAGTATTTTGATTACATGGACATGCCAGAAGAAAAAAAAGTGAAGTTGGTTGTGGTCAAATTGAAATTCGGTGCTTCTGCATGGTGGGAGTAATTTACAACTCTTACATGCCTGACAGAATAAGGCACCCATCCAATTATGGCCACGGATGAGACACTTTCTTTGATTACGACTCCTCCTCAATGTTTATGAGTAGGTGTTATTCCAACAATGCCAAAAATGTCGGCAGGGGAATCAGACCATGGCATATTACACTGAAGAATTTCAATGGTTGGCAACGCGAAATAATTTGTCAGAGACCGAATCACGGAAGGTAGCATGATTCATAGAACGATTCAGTTGGTAGGTAGGGCAGAAACACGACTTGCAAGAGTCCCTACTCGATTTTATCCTTTGATTCGGCCACCCCATGACGATTTTCATGCATGATTCAACATTGGCCAAAGGAAAGGAACTAATAGGAGGGTGTCTTGAACTTCCTACAACTGCAAAGCATGACATAAGGAGCGGTCCATGTAGGCCTTGATGTACAACGCTCACAACAGCGGGTCCAAGCAGGATTCCAAATCCTTATGGTTAACCAAGGCCAAACAATTATTAGCGCTGTGGCCAACCAAACCACTTATCAAACACTTACCCTCAGTGCCGCGTAGCCCACTTGGCTATTAACGAATGGGGCACTAAAGGTGAGTCAGTGGAAGAAGGCCTTGGATTTGATGAGGATAAACGAGTCGTTGAAGAAGAATCTGGTGACGAAGATGGTTGACCGAGGATCATGGTGAATCCTTGGTCGTGAGGTAGTTATTGTACATTCTAAGAAAGGAGGTGCACCCACAACGACACAATATATTCCATAAATGGTGTACAGTCAACGGTAAGGTCTGTGATATAATCATATACAGTGCCATTAGCGAGAACATCATCTCGAAGTTAATGGTAGACAAGTTATGCCTACCTATGATAAAGCATCATTCCCCTTACTCGATTGACTGGATTAAAAAGATGAACAAGACCAAGGTAATTGAACAATGTACTGTCTCATTTTCAATTGATATGAATTATAAAGATCAAGTACTTTATGACGTGGTTAGCGTGCAAGCATGTCATATGTTGCTCAGTCGACCATGACAATCAGATTATAATACGACCCACTAAAGACGAAACAATATTTACGTCTTCATCAATGATGAACGAAAGATTATCCTTGCCCTTATGAGACCATAGAACCACTCTGAAGCTTATAAAGAGGAGGGGAACTCCTTCTTAACCATTCGAGATTTCATGGAGGAATCCAAGAAAACCGGCGAGGTATATGCTGTGTTGGTAAAGGGTGAGGAATCGAAGCCCTTAGACATTCCTCCAAGTTTAAGGCATTATTGAATGAATTCAAAGAAATCTGGCCCAAAGAGTTACCTGATGGATAGTCCCCCATGCGGAACATCCAACATCACTCATATCTCATCCCTGGGGCTAGCTTAACCAACTGCCCTCACTATCAGATGAATCTGAAAGAGTGTGAGATACTTCAGGGGTAGGTGGAGGAATTAATTAGTAAGAGTCTTTTGCGAGAGTGCATGAGCCGTGCACCATGTCAACTTTATTAACGCCGAAGAAAGATGAGAGATGGTGCATGTGTGTTGACAGCCGAGCAATTAACAAGATTACCATCAAATATTGGTTCCCGATACCACAATTGGATGACATTCTTAATATGCTAGAAGGTGTCAAGGTGTTCTCTAAACTAGATCTGAGGAGCATATACCATTAGATTCGTATCCGGCCTGGTAATGAGTGTAAAACGACATTTAAGACCAAGGAAGGGTTGTATGAGTAGTCGGTCATGTCCTTCGGTCTATTGAATGCACCGAGCACTTTTACGCATTTGATAAATCAAGTATTGAAGTCATTCATTAACTGGCTTGTAGTAGTATATTTTCATGATATCCCAATATATAGCCAGGGTGAGACAACACACAGAATATCTCAGACAGGTGCTACAGGTCATGTTATTCAACAACTTGTATTTGAACTTGAAGAAGTGTAATTTTTAATGGACAGCTTGTTGTTCTTAGGATTTGTTGTGACATCCACGGGCATTCATGTGGACGACAAAAAGGTGCAAGCTATCAGAGAATGACCAATTCCGACAAACATTCATGAAGTGAGGAGTTTCCATAGGTTGGTGACATTTTATCATCGATTCATGCTAAATTTTAGCACTATAGTCGCACCCATTACAGATTATCTGAAAAAATGTCTCTTCCAGTGGACCAATGAGGCTGACAAGAGCTTTGCTAAAATCAAGCATCGATTGTCCACAATACCAGTCTTGATTCTTTTTAGTTTCAATAAGTTGTTTGAGGTTGACCATGACGCCTCACATATCGGAATTGGAGGAGTCTTATCACAGGAAGGCAGGCCGGTAGCCTTTTACAGCGAGAAGCTCAGCGAAGCCCGAAAGAAATGGTCAACATATGAGTTTGAACTGTATGTAGTGGTTCAAGCACTGTAACATTGGCGATATTATCTAATTCAGAGAGAGTTTGTTCTCTACACCAACCATTAAGCCTTAAAGTATAGTAATAATCAGGCTAACGTGAACCTTGTGTATACTAAATGAGTTACATTTTTATAGGAATTCGCGTTCGTTTTAAAGCACAAGTCAGCGGAGTAGAATAAGGTAGTTGATGCACTTAGCCGTCATACATCACTGCTTGTTACGAAGATCAATGAGGTGGTCAGCTTCAACTGTCTTAAGGAGTTGTATGCCAAGGATGATGACTTTAAGAATGTATATATGAAATGCCAAGAGGGTCATCCCAGTGACCTATGTATGCAAGACGGTTTCCTCTTTGAAGAGAATCAACTGTGCATCCCCCAAAATTCTCTGAGGGAGCAAATCATTTAAGAGCTACATGGAGGTGGCCTTGGTGGACGCTTTGGGGGAGACAAGATGTGGAATCTTGTTGAAGAATGATATTACTGGCTACAATTGGCACGTGACATGAGTAAAGCGGTGTAACATTATTATATTTGTTAGACCTTCAAGGGAAAATATCAGATTGCCGGCCTCTACACCCCATTACCTATGCCTGGCGGCCCTTGGGAGGACTTATATATGGACTTCATGATTGGTCTCCTACGAATATAGCGTGACATGGATTCAGTGTTCGTGTGGTAGATTGTTTCTAAAAGATGACGCACTTTATCGCATGTAAGAAGACCTTTGATGCAACACAAGTGGCAAATTTATTCTTTGGAGAGGTTGTGCGGTTACATGGGGTTTCCAAGACCATTACTTCTAACTATGACATGAAGTTCATTATCCACTTTTGATGGACTTTGTCGGATCAATTCGATACGCAACTTCAGTTCAGTAGTGCCTACCGCCCATAAATAGAAGGGCAGACTGAAGTTGTGAATCGCACGGTGGGAAACCTCCTCTAGTGTATTTTAGGTGATAAACCGAAGCAGTGGGATTTGGCCCTATCTCAAGCGGAGTTTGCATTCAACGATATGGTGAACTGCTCAACAGCGAGGTCCCCATTCGAAATCGTTTATGGTTGAGTGCCCTGCCACACACTTGACTTAGTCCATTTGCACAAGCTCCCAGGCATGAGCATTGCAGTGGAACATACGTCAAACCAAATTGTGGGCATTCATGCAGATGTGTAGGCCAAGTTACAAGTTTCAAACGACAAGTATAAGAAGCAAGTCGACAAGCATTGACTGCAAAAAGGTGTTTGAGGTGGGCGACCATGTTATGGTGCATCTACGTAAGAAAAGATTTTCAACTGGCCGGGACCTACAATAAATTGAAGAACAAGAAGATTGAATTGGCATCGATCCTTCAAAAGATTACTGACAACGCTTACTTTGTTGATCTCTTAAATGACATTGAGATATCACGTATGTTCAACATTGTGACATGACTGAGTATCATGAACTGAAGCTGGATGAGAATTTGAGGTTGAGTTCTTTTGAAGTGGAGGGGATTAATGTAGAGCGGTTCACAAACACTTTTATGTAAAAGATGGACTGGAGAAGGCCCAATCGGAGGCGGAAATGATCTAGACCGTTAGAACCTTAAAACAGTCATATCTCGTAAATCGGGATGAGTTTTTCAACACATTATATGATTTTGGGGAAGGAGAACCTACTTAAGCCAACTAACCCTACTATGATGGGTTGCCCATGCCGGATTTGTGAGACTCCATCAAATCGACGGTCAAAAGTCCCATTTATTTTTTGTTTTACTGTAAATAATAAGTTTTAGTTGAAGTATAACTTTTAATCCTTTGAGTTGTAGAAGTCATGCCTAACATGAAAAGGGCTTTAAAAAGGTTAGGAGAATAACATGGTTGGGCCGAATTGGACACTTATTATTTTTGGCCCAAGACCATGAAGTTTAGTAGGAATAGAGGTTGCATATAAATAGTAAGTTTACTATTCATGGTAAGTCACTTTTTCACAGTGTTTGAGTTAGAATGTAAGTCTAAAATTCCATCCTAAGTTGGAGCTCCTTATTTAAAGGGTTGTAATTTCATTTTTTATCATCAATCAAGTATTTCAAATTTATTAGAAATTATTTCTATTTTTATCATGAATTTGAAGAAACTCTACAAAGAGTCCAGAAAGCTCCATAAATTTAGAGTAGATATCCCTTGAGAAGGACGGTGATCGACCTCATCACATCCCTCCCTGCGTCAGCATGTGTGATTGAGTGCAAAGTCACAAACCTCTGCATAACTACTATGATTTTGTAAAGGAGAACCTACAGAATACCATTTCTAAGAGAGAGTTTTTTTTTTTTTTTTATTATTATTATTTTTTTTAAAAAAAAAACCAATGGCTTGGATTACCGAGTCATGACATGGCCCCACTTGTCAGTATTAAAAACTACTTACACACTGTGCTTCTACCAAAGGTTCCATGGCTAGGATCTGCCTATCTGGGTGATTTTTGGTGCATGGTCCATTCAAAATTGAACCCCAACGGTTTAGATTACTGAAATATTACAAACTAAAAATGCAAGGACACTAAAATAATCTTCAAGTTTAGGATTTCTCATTTCTAAAAATGGTCCCAATTCATGACCCTTCATCAGACAAAGGCCATCCAAGTTCATTTTCCAACGGCTTGGATCAATAGAAAAATGAAGAATATAATAATATTAACACCTGATTATCTCTTTTATCAAGCATTCAATATCTGGACATTAGGCACACGTGTACAAGATCGGTACCCTTCGTCTAGGGGCCCTAAAAATCACACCGATTGGGTCATCCTAACCACAGAACGGAGGAATCTTGAGCGGTCAGGAAAAGTCCAACCAACGGTCTACATTCAGTGGGCCACCTTAACCTTTCTAGAATAAGACTGGTCCACCACAGGTGAACTTAGGTCCGACTGAAGTCCTAAAATCCAAACAATCTGTAATTATTTAATAGTGGGCGAACAATAGAAGGGCTGGGAAGTGGGCCCAGATAATGAATGACTGTCACAGCATGGAGAGAGTAGCTGTAGGCCTAATTAATAAATAATAGGGCTGAGAGTCGGGCAGGTTCAACCCGACTGACCCGTGGCTGACCCGACATTGGGTTGAGCTCGGGCAGAATATATCAGGTTCGGTTTTATGTTTGGGCTAAACAAACACGAACCGATAAAACTTAGGTCGAGCTCAGGTCAATGACTCGGGTTGCCCAACCAAATCCAAACCTAGTCGATATGTAAGTTATAAATTATAATTAAAAACAAATCGTCCATATTGAAGGCACGTGAAATTGGTCCACTCTCCCAAATAGGTTGTGTGCTATATAACATAACTTTTATCGGAGCAAATGTCTTATATTTTAACTTGTTTATTTAGAAAATAAAAAATAAATAATGAGCTCTTTACTTACAAATAACTACATGTATAATTAATAAAATCATTGGTACGAAGAATAAAACATATATTGAAATATAATAGATTAATGTAATAATGAAATTATTAGCTTGGGTTGACTTTGGGTTGAGAATTCTCGACTCAAGATTAGGGGTTGAGTTAGGGTGAAGGTATTGGAATCTTGAGTTGAGCCAGGATTAAACACCAACCCAACCCAACCCAACCCAACCCAACCCGCTGGACTTTCAGTCTTAATAAATACACCAGGCCTGATTTTTGGACCTCATGCAGCATGCGTGGCACACGTGTGTGAGATTTGGGCCATTCGTCGGTCAGCCTGTACTGTGGGCATATCCTTACGACTGTTCCGCCACTCATCATAAAGTCCACATTCGTGAGAGCAGTTAGACAAAAAAGACTGACGGTCCAAATTCCACACGCATTAGGCCCACTGGTTAAGCAGGCTAGCCTGGTTTTGGCGATTACACGTCACATCTCAGATCTATAGTTGCGAAATCCATAGACACAAATGTGCCAGTGAAGCACGTGTGCATGATCTGGACGGCTCAAAGATCAGGCCAACCAGCAGCTTTCTTGTTAGGTGGGCCATGCATTGCTACCGAATATAAACAATCAGCTAACCCTCTCTATCCATCCATCTCTGGTGATCTGATGTGTTGAACACACACCTTTGCGAAAGACTCATGACAGGTATGGACTATAAACGTGTGCCATGTGGGGCACGTGTGGAGTTACTGCATGTGGATCTGAGTGACTGGGCCTAGCAATCAATACGGACCTTAATCCAGCCTGGCATTGAGGATTACGAAATACGAATCGGATCCCCCGAGGCATTCGCTTCCCAAAGAATCATCACTCAGCTGTCGGCACCCAAGAGGCCGTACGGGACACGTGGATTTATTGCAGCAACCGTCCTGAGTGGGCCCGTGATGGTCCACGTGTACAGACCAGCCCCCTCGTGTGATGGATGTGTGGTGGGTCACAGACGACTCTGTGGCGTTTGGTGCCGTGCGACTTGACAAAGCCTGCCATTTACACGTGCATAAATGAAGGGGCAATTTCGCCATTTTCAACAATCGAATGTGGGGAAACGGATTGGCTACTCTCCCTGCCACCATCCCCTTGGCTGATCGTCGGTGCTCTGTGGGCCCCACCATGGTGTAAGTGTTTCATCCATTCCGTTCATAAATGTTTACAGATAATTTTAAGACTTTATGACAAAAATGAGAGAGATATAAATATCAGGTGGACCACACCACAGGAAAATAATAATGATTGGATATCCACCATTAAAATCCTCCTATGGCCCACTGTATTGTTTATTTGAAATCGAAACTGTTGATTATGTCGTAAAGATCCAAATGAAGTTAAAAAACAAAGATCACTCATTTTTATTTTATTAGCATAAAATGATCTAGAAAAATAAATGGACGGCATGGATTAAGTACATACATCATGGTGGAGCCCACAGAGCACCGACCAGCAGCCATCGGCTGGTCGCAGCCAATGCGTTTACCGAATTTGGGACGCCGATTGCGTCCTACCCCGCCCGTCTCCAGCTCGGAACGGGTAGGAGCTTTGAGTGGCCACCCTGACGTATGGGTATTATCTACACCGTCCATCCATTTTTTGGTATCATTTTAGGTTATAAACACAAAAGCTAGATAAATGCAAGGCTCAAATGGACTACACAATTAAATTCATACCGTTGAAAACTTCTTGGGGCACATAAGTTTTGGATGGAGCTGATATTTGTGCTTTCTCTTCATCCATGTCCATTAACTTTATGAATAGGTTTGATGGCAAATAAACATTACGGTAACCCCTAGAAAAGTTTCAACGGTGAGAATCATTATCACCGCTGCTTCCTGTGGTGTGGTCCACTTGAGTCTTGGATCTGCCTCATTTTTCATGACGTATCCTAAAATGATACGAAAAATTGGATGGACGGTGTGGATAGGACCCATAAACCACGATGGCCACTCAAAGCTACTGCCCGTTCCCAGCTGGAGACGGCGGGGGTTGGACGCAATCCGCGTCCTCAAACTTGAGCTTTGTAGGATCCGAATCGTCTACGGCCAATGTATTAGGCAGCGCGTAAAACACAAAATCTGTGATCCCACCGTGTTTTATATAGAATCCACTCCGTCTAACAGATTCTACAGTCGATTATAGAACATGATGCAAAATATCAGTCCGATCCACAACTCAGGTGGGCCACACTATATGGAAAAGTGGAGATGGGATGCCAACTAGAGGCTTTTGTGTGGCCACCATGACATGCGTCTTGGATCAAACCCGTTAATCAGGTGTAATTCACTAGTATAAAGTAAATATACAAAAATTAGCCTAATCCAAAGCTTAATCAGGCTACATTGTGTGAACTCAGTGGTTTTAGGAGCAACCGTACATTCTTCTCACTGTGTGTGGCCCATTGGATGTTCCTACAGGGGGACCCGTTTTTGATATGTTGGGCCATCTGACCCGATCTACTTGCTGATGTGGTGGGCCTTCTAATTCGATATGGTTTCCGAATGTGGCAGGCCTTCTAATCGGATTTATTTTTCTGTTGTAACGGGTCTTTCCTATCAAACATGTGTTGCACCCAACGGGCGGGGATTAGATACTGATAAGGTCAGCAGCCAAATCGCTACTGAAGTGACGTCACCAAGCTCCGTAGACCCACCATGATGCGTGTGATGTATCCATACTGTCCAACCATTTGTAGAGACCGTTTTATGTGGGAGAAAAAGAATGAGATAGGTCTAAAGTTCAAGTGGACCCACCACAGAAAACCGTGAGATCAGTCACACCCACCGTTGAAACATTTATAGGCCCACCATGTTGTACTTTTTAGATTCAACCTATTCATAAGTTAAAATAGAGATAGATGAAGTGAAATATATATATATAAAAGCTTGATCGGAAACTTTTGTGGCCCCTGAGAAGTTTTGAACGGTGGATGTTACTGTCCCCACTGTTTTCTATGGTGGGGTCCACTTGAACTTTAGATCTATCTCATTCTTTCTCTCATGACGTAAAACCATCTCTTCAAATGGATGGATGGTATGGATACAACACATGCATTATGGTGGGGTCCAAATAGCTTGGTGACATCACTTACAGTAGCATTCGGCTGGCTAGGGACCTTTTCAGTATCTAATCCGCGCCCGCACCCAACCATTTTGGTTCAACTCATTTCTACTCTGTCATTTAATTCTGATTACATCTGATATCCAATTGTGGGATAAATACTGGCAGGGAGAGCAGCGATACTTGCTATTGAAGTGACGTCACCGAGTTCTGTGTGCCCTACCATGATGTATGTTTTGTATCCACACGGTACGTCCATTTGGAGAGATCATGATTTTTGGGCATTAGACAAAGAATGAGTCAGATCCAAATCTTGAGTGGACCCTACCACAAAAAACAGTGGGAAGAGTGACGCTGACCATTAAAAACTTTCAATGGCCACAAAAGTTTTCCATCAAGCTAATATTTGTGTTTTCCCTTATTTCGAATCTATGTTAACTTATGAACAGGTTGGATCTCAAATAAACATCATGGTAGACCTTAGAAAGGTTTCAACTGGCCTTATGGCATTACACGAACGAACTAGATCGGTTAGCTCGCCGGACTTGGATCAACTCAAAAAAACTCGATCCCTCTTGGTTTGAAATTGAGTTTGAGTTAAGTCAAGCTGGTTTTTTGAGCTCAAAAAAAATTTCGAATTGAATTCGAGCTTGCCCAAGCTCGACTTGACTTGAAACGAACCCCAACTTGAATCAAACTCGAATTGAACTAGTTCAGTGACTCGGTTATTTTGATATTGATGTTGCTCACTAAGTGTTTGATTAAATGACTCAACAAAGTGTCCGCTTGTGGTGAGGAAGGTATGAATATGAAATAAATACCCTTATGTCTTGATTTTGATGCTACCTACTAATTGTTTGATGAAATACATGTAAAACCGCTGTTGTTTTACATACAATGAGAAATTGAAGGTGCACTCCATGTGTTTGTGAAAATGCTGCACAGGTGAACTCGGTTCGAACTGGCCCGAGCTGCTAACCGAACCGAGTCGAGCTGGCCAGTCAGGCTCGAGGACCGAGCCGAGCTCAAGCTGAGTTCGAGCTGGGGTCAACTAGTGGCTGAGCCTAGTCGAGCTATGCCAAGCTCAATTTGGTTCAACTGGTGTACCCCTCTAACTGGCGTCACTCTCCCCATTGTTTTCTGTGGTGGGTCTACTATACCTTTGGATCTGCCTCATTCTTTGGCTCATTTTCTAAAATGATCTCTTCAAATAGATTGACAGTGTGGATACAACACATACATCATGGTGGAGTGGGGCTCACAAAACTTGGTGACCTCGCTTCAATAGCGTGCCTTGCCACTTAACCTGTTAGTAGCTAATCCGTGCCCCAATTGTGAGCTCAATGGATCTGAAATCCGAATTGATGTACATTTAAATGGTCGATGATAAACATTTGAATCATGACATGATTTCTAATTGTTGCTGGATGATGCAAATCTAAACCATTGTGCATATGAAGGAATTGGACAATTGTTATTTTTAATGTGTCATATTACTATATAGTAGTAATATTGATATATCATAATAAATTATGAACTATTTATTATGTGTTGGAAGGTAGTTGAAGCAAGATCCGATACGAATCACACAATATAAAGTAAACTCAAACAAAGCATGTAGGAGTATACATAATTTTTATGTAAAAAAAACCTTTACGGTAAAAAAAAAACTACCACACAAAGTGACAACGATTCATTGTGAAAATAAAATTATAAGATACAAATGAACGTACACTGGTAAGAACCCCCTTCGAATCTCTTCAAGATCCTAGCTTTTCCTCTATAACTCTCAATAATACTTTTTTTAATACCCTAATTTTGATTTCACCCGATATATATAGTGTTACAATCGAAATATGAAACAAATCGTGCACTTACGTAGAACCGAGCACACCATTGATCCATGCATCGATCAATCGACACCAATCATAGTAGTCCTCAATTGATAGAGCCGGCATGTTCGATCAATCGAACATGGGCAAAAGTATCCAAAGAGTTAATTAGATTTTTTTGAATTTTGTCGATTGATCGACCCGATAGTTAGATCGATTGAGACTATCCAAAATTATCTAGAGAATAATCCGTATAATTCAAGGTTCATTCGATTGATCAACCAATGTGGTCAATTTATCAACCAAAGTAATTGATTGATCGAACCCTTATTCCATGTAGTGATTGAAGACATCTCACAACATTATGATATGTCAAGACATGCTCTCGTGAATGCATGTGCGTGTTGGGAGAAAAGATCTATCCGACCAAAACAAAATTACAAAAAAAAAAAAAAAAAAAAAAACCTAGAGAAAAAGATGTAAATTATAACACAAATTTATATAATTCCCTTTTTGGTATATCCATAAATTCATACCAAATCATTATTTTAAGGTAAAAAAGAAATATTTTAATATAGGAAATTTCTCTTTATTACAACAATATATATATATATATATATATATATATATATATATATATATATATATATATATATATATATATATATATATATATATATATTACCTTGAAACGAACTACAATTACATAAAACACTATTAAATTATGAAACCTGCGTCAGTGCTGGCTAGATGAGCGGTGCATTTTTTATGATCTGGGATGATACACAGAGGAAGGGAAAGAAGAAGTGCAGGCTACTTGTATTAAAAATTCAAAATGCCAAAAAACTCCTCAATGGATAAAACTGCTACCTCTAGATAAATATACATAGTCATTTAAATTACCTAAATACCCTCACCTTGAAATTCCCTTCTAATGCATGCCCTTTTCAATTCTAAAGTTCATAATGCTCCTAAGACTAGCTACTTTGCATTATGAATGGTAGAGATTCTACTATGGTTGTAGGTGAACTTGAGTGGGTTACACGGAGGAATTGATACTGAATAAGTTGGAAAAGAATTTATACCAGACCAGATACAATATTGCTTCTTTTAAGGCACAATAGTTAGATTCCTTCCAATAATTTGTCAAACGCATGGAACGCAGCTATAACATCTGAACCATACGATCAATAGGCCCACTAGTAAATTGACCATAAACAGTATAAAAAGCATTAATTGGACATCCTAACCACTCAAGCAATGGTTTTTTGATGGATGCCTAAAAGCATGACTCTTTGTACTTGTCATTGATTGGTGCTAAGCTAGGGTGAAATAACATTGTTTGATAGAAATGATTCTTTGAAATTTTAAGTAATCTATGATTAACTCTTAAAATAGATGGTCCAAATGTTTAATTGGATTATTTTATAGGCTATTGATTGGAGTGATAGAATTCTTTGATCATATATCAAAGAATGGTGTGTTGCACAACCAAGTCTTGTCAATATCAAGCTTTATTTTTTTGGCACGGACTATTGCTTATCAAACACACGAGATGGGGATGTATGGAAAATCACAGTGGGCTCTTATAAATATTTGGTACAGTGTAGAGAGTGTCGGAAAATATTTCACAAATAATATTGGAAATACAAAAAAAAAAAAAAACAAATTACTCTTAGGATAAGACAAGCCTTTTTTTATTTAAGTCCTGCATGCAGCAATCACAAAGGGACTTACTCAGGGACTCGATTGATGTAGTTCGAAACTCTGGTAGATTTTTTGAGTCATCAAACTCAGTGACTGAAACGAGGTTTGAGTCAATGAGTTCTTCTTGAATAACTTTAAAAGAAAAACTTAGAGAGATCAAATTAGGTGTGATTTGTTGAACTTGGATGATTCTGTGTGCAAAGTGCGCCACTACAACCATACTGCCTGTGCCCGTGCCCAAGAGCGTGCATGTGTAAGCACAGGAACATGCAAACCGAGCATCTCTACCTCCATTTCTCCAAGTAAAAATACTCCACACTCAAAGACTTATAAATAAAAAGTTTTTTTTTTCCACTTTATCTGATATGGACTAAACAAAAAAGTAAAATTTCCTTTGTTTTTTTTTTCAAATTCATTTTGCCAGGAAACAATTGTTTTTAAAAAAAATTATTTATTTTTAAAACCAAAATCTTGAAGAGAGATATGTGAGACACCTGCACTTTAATGCAGGTACATGTGGCATGTGTGAGATGCTTAAACATTTTCGATAACACATTTGAAGTGTTGAAGACACACAAAGACAGACGTGACATATGTAACATGCAACACATATGGAACAAAGCACTTGAAGGTGGGATGTGGCACATGTGGGGTGTTTAAAGATGAGCAGCCTCACAATGGTATATATGTATTGCCATGTGTGGCCTATGTAAAAATTAACAGCTTGTTCGATCGTGTACAATAAGGAATATAATCTAAATTAAACTTTTTATCCTAATTAAGTTGCGAACTTACATAAACATGGATATTTGTCATTTTTTGGACAAAGATATCCAAATGTAACCTTCTAGGAATAAAGCATGCCCTAACTTTTTTAGAAAATGTAATAGAGATCATGCCCATCTACTATCTTCATGTCCCATTCCATCCTTAAAACCACCAACACCTTAGTAGTCATGAGGTCTAAAAGGTTATATATATAATCTAGGTATGGAAAGTTAAGACTCTCTCCATAACAGGAAAGCTAATGTTGATGAGAAATTGTGCCCGTTAAAATCCACCACCACATTAGGTTGGTATTTAGGATTCTCATTTGTATTTTTGACCAAAATGAAAAGGACCTGAAGAAATTCTTCTAGAATGATTTCTCAAATTGTAAAATGAAATGTTGAGCTAGCCTATAATTTGAATTATTGGGGCTCTTGGACTCACATATCTAAAAGACTTGACTAGTGCGTTCCTGAAAATCTTTAGATGGAGAAGTATAAAACATGAGTATCTTTTGATGAAGGCATTGGCACTCAGTTTGTTTTCTATCACGTGTGGTGTGTGTGGGCATGCCAAAATCGATATAGCAGCTCGGTTCAAACCGATCAACTTTGACCCGAAGCACCAAAATAAGGAGATCCATTCAATACGAATGTATATGACTAGAATATGAGGAGATCAATTGCCTACTCAGTCACTTACAAAATTTATAATGATCAGGTGATTGTCGGATGGCGGGGTTCCTTCGAAAACGGGTTGCACCTTGCCTTTCATGAGAAAAGACTTTTCAGTATACCAAAGCAATAATTTTTTTTTTAAAAAAGGAAAAACTCACAATCGGTCACTAGGAGCGATCGCAAGAATGCGTCTCTTGAAAAAACTGCTGATATTGGATAAAGATCAAGTCCAACATATGAGCATAGACCTGAATTACAACTATGAATTATCTCTAAAGATTACTTCTACTGAATTATCGTTACTCCTAGGATAGACTGAGATAAAGTAAATTGATAGATTTGATTTGGTTTCATTGGTGTGAGACGATGCCTTGCTCTATTAATTTCTTTTACTATTTATAGATTTCTCTTGTTGCTATTTTTCATACATTTATCTCTTTTATTGTCAATGATTATGGCAATCAAAGAGTCCTCATTTAGATCCTTCTCTTGTTATGTTTTTCTTTTGTGATTGTTCTTCTTTTGTTGAATGTTTTCTGCTTTAAGAGGTCTCTCAGTTGCTCATTCCACTTTCGTATGCTTCTCGACCGCATCTTTTCTCTCAGCCGCATTTCGGACTTCTTAAACATTTAGGCCACATTATTGTATCAGCCATTTGATGATGCGTAACATCAGATTAGTGTCGTTAGTACTAAATCAGTGTCAGCTATATTTCCGCAAAAAATCACTTTAAATATCTTAGAAAATATTTTCATACATCTCATATCTTTCGTGTAATGCCGAATATCATCTTCCCATTATATTTAAAACCCTCTCCTCCAAAATCCTACAAAGGAAATACAAATATAATTAGGAGAATTTCACTGCAACACATGGACAAGAGAAGTATCGAAATTCAGCTCCAGTCAGGCCTCATTGATGATGAAATAATATGATACCTGAAACAAATGGGAACCTTCCATATCAGATTAAACTATCACTTAGCCACAGATACCCCATTCATTACTGTATTTTTAATTCATTGGAAAAGTTCTAGAATTTCCCATGCATATAGATGAAATTCTTCCATTCGAGAGTCATGAACCAGGGTCAAACACCTTCATGAGATGCAAATCAGGAGGATATTGACCACCTATTAGGTTCATTGACTAAAGCCCAACAATTCCAGGAGTCCTCGAGCAGATCTATCTTCCACTTTTAGATTAACCCAATTGCAAGGTGCTTACCATAGCTTTGAGAGAGAGAGAGAGGGAGAGAGAGAGAGAGCTTGAACCGACTGTCTGTTTATGATCTAGCCTTAAACCGACTCTGTATAAAAACTTAATCTGGTCATTACTGGTCAAGGCACGAAAAAAACATGACCCAACATTACCAAAATAATAATAATAATAAATCAATTGCATGATTCTAAAAGATGCAAATATCATTTATTGTTTGAATACTACATAAAAAAATAAATACAATTCGACAAAGATACTCGACTCTGTTCAAGAAGCTAGGACCATCAGTTGGCATTCACCCCTTGAGTAGTTGGTGGGTTGAACTTTTACAGTTCCAATAATATCAGGCTAGAATAAAGTTGTGCTGCAGACATTAAAAGGTGCCAGTATAAAACTTTTATTACAGCCTCTGCAACCAAGCTCTATGCCAATGTACCAATGCTGATGAAGTAAAAGCTCTTACAGAGGGGTTGATGATGAAAATAAATGTAAATACATTAATTATCAAAGGGGACTCTGCTTTTGCTTTAAAACTAGGGACATCAAATCCTACGGCTTACATTTTCAATGAAAGAAATGAATTTTCAATTTTCTTACCTAAGCTCTTTTCATCTCACTGTTGTGAATGGGTAAATTCGCAGCCTCTGTTTATGTATAATCTTATTTTAGTTGAGGCAATGTGTATTTATATAGAAACTTAATATATGTGGAAAGTTCAATTTAGTTGTCAATGTCTATAATTTAAATCACAGATAAGAAATTTAATGTATGCTAACATGTTGTGTTTGGATGCATGAACAAGTGATCAATGGATGTTGAAATTCCTTTCCTGAAGTGGCATGATCACAGATCTTGGCTCTATTATAAGTGGGTCCTAAAATATGAATGCTCTCTCTCTCTCTCTCTCTCTCTCTCTCTCTCTCTCTCTCTCTCTCTCTCTCTCTCTCTCTCTCTCTCTCTCTCTCCCCAATTTCAAGTCATGTACAGTTGGCAGCACCTGTATGGAGTGGAAAGCATTTTTTTTTTTTTGGTGGAATCTTTAACCCATTTTGTCAAAATGGAACTAAATTCTAACTTTCCCCTTTGGTGCTATTGTTCGAAAGTTGTAATGATTCTAGTGATTAATATCCTCCTGGAATTGTTGGGCTTTATATGAATTTAGTATTGTTCACTGTTAGTATTATAAAAAATAGTTAAAGAAATTAACTACCATCATTTAGCTAAAATTTAATGCCTTTTTAAAATACTAATAAAGTACATTTCCACAATAACAAGAGGGGCTGCTGATATGGTCCACGTAAGGGTTGTAATGGGCCCACCTTGATGTATGTGTTTTATCCAATATGTCCATTCATTTTTAAAATGATTTTAGGTGATGAGCTAATAAATGGTGATGAGCTAATAAATGAGGCATATTGATCAAGTAGCGCACAACACAGATGCAAATTAAATGACTGTTGATGAAAACCTCTCAGAGACAGGACACCTGGCAGGTCGAGTAGCGAGTGGGCTACTGAGTGACATCACTAAGTTTTGTGGCCTAAGTTTTCAATGGTGGGAGTCAATGTCCCTCAAAGACAATTGTAAAGGACGGTGCCATATAACAAGCATGGAGATCAAATAAATTAGATACATGGCGTAATATTGGTATGCCATCACTGTAAACTTGATGTTGTAATTTTCCACACTTTACACTCTTTTAGAGAAGTACTGGGATAGGAATGGAAGAGCTTGGGTACTTACTCTTGCTCGGGTGGTAGACTCTCAGGAGTTTCAACTCCCGGTCAAGGGTTCGAGTGCCCATAAGTGGTGAAATTCCACTAGCGTGAGTGTGTGGGGGTTGTGTGTGCATGCGTGTGTTAAAAAAAAAAAAAAAAAAAAAGAATGGAAGAACTTTTGTTGTTCCTAGGATTAGGAACAAACTATACTTTTATAATTTTAGAAGGCTGAGGAGTTTGAAACCGATTGAAACTCTTTACATAAAAATTTGGTAATCCCAGCCGTACTTGAACACTATCTTAACTTCTTATATGATTTCTGACGCATCACAACTTAGTGAGGTTCATTGGTACACCCAATCACACTATCCAACACCTAAGACAATCCATACTATTGATCTATAAGACCCATTATATAGAATTATTATTGGGCAACTGTAGCAAAGTTTCCACAGCAGGGTATCTTTTGCCACTGCTTCCTGTGGTGTGGTGTGGTCTGCTCAAGCCTTTGATTTGCCTCCCTACAATGATATTTTAAAATGGACAAAGGGCTTGGATAAAATACATGAGATATATCATGGTGGACACACATAGCCCTTGATAAGATTGTCGGTCTATGGCTAGTACATGATGACCGGATTGGGTACTATTGGATAAAACAGACATTGACTACCAACCTTATAACATTTTTTTTTTGGTAGGGTGTGATATTTTCAGGAAGTTTTTGTGTACTAGCTCTCAGCTTTGGATTCTCTTTGCCGACAGGCACCTTGAATCCAAACGCTATCAAGCTTCCTTGGACATGGACTTCCATGTCCCGAGACTAATGTGGCCCTTGTGATTGATAAAGCATTGAAAGTGACATCCTTCCAATGGTTTCTGATACCCCCCTCCACGTGGACGCATACGTGGAACTAATCCATTCCATCTTGACAATTTGACAACGCTTGACCGTTGACTGTTTTTCTCAGCCTACAAACCAACGGTTCTGATGGTTAGATCAGTTTAAGTGGCCACACTACATATACAGTGAGATACTACATATCCCGCGGACTATCTTTGTCCCTCTAGACTTTGATAGAAAATGACGATCGTGCCCCTACACTTCAATGTAACCAACATGGCAGTCACGTGGGCATATCCGTCATTTCAAAAGAACGTACGCACCTGTCATTAATGAAAAGACAAGACAGCTGGCACACCTCTTACTATAAAATGCTCTGGCATTTTGTGGAGCGTGGATTAGATACTGACAAGGTCAGTAGCCAAATCGCTACTGAAGTGACGTCACCAAGCTCTGTGGACCCACCATGATTCGTGTGTTGTATCCATACCGTCCAACCATTTGTAGAGATCGTTTTATGGCATGAGAAAAAGAATGAGATAGATCTAAAGTTCAAGTGGACCCACCACAGAAAACCGTAGGATCAGTTACATCCACCGTTGAAACATTTATAGGCCCACCATGATGTATTTTTTATAGATCCAACTTATTATTAACTTAAAATAGAGATATATGAAGTGAAAACAAAAATATAAGCTTCATCGGAAACTTCTGTGGCCCCTAAGAAGTTTTGAACGGTGGACATCACTGTCCCCACTGTTTTCTATGGTGGGGTCCATTCGAACTTTAGATCTATCTCATTATTTTTCTCATGCCATAAAACGATCTATTCAAATGGATGGACGGTATGGATACTACACATGCATCATGGTGGGGTCCACAGAGCTTGGTGACGTAATTTCAGTATCAATTTGGCTACTGACCTTGTCAGTATCTAATCCGCGCCTTCCTTATCAGGAATGCTAATCAGGCTCGCCACAGGCAGTATGCAAGCCCGACCTTTCTGGCCTGCCACGTGGCGATCCGAACCGTTTACCTAGGAGATCCAATCGTCCATAAGCCACGTGGCAAAAATCTGACTGATCCGATATATCTTCTATAATCCCTGGGAAGAGTTATGAAATTTTAAAATACGTTCTTTCCAACATAACTTTATACCAATATGAATCTGATGAGCAAGATTATTTCAATCTAGGCCGTCCAGTGTGTGGATTTATAAATCAACGGTCCAGATCCTGATATTGGCCCACCATAGTGGGGCCCGCATAATAAGGCATTTATCTTTCGTTATTTATGATTATGATGAGCACTCCTTTCTAGAAATAGAAATGTAATTTATTATAATCCTAATTCGGCCGGGGATTTCTATGGTGGAAAAGCAAAAGAAAAAGGGCAAAGAGGGAAAGACGCCGACTCGTGCCGCCGCTGCTGCTGCTGCAGAGAAGGGGGAGTAGAGAGCAGTGCAGCGCACACCGGCGTACATTAGCGGCTCTCACGTATGGTATCTCTTCTCTTCGCTTTCCATCACCTCTCTCCCTTCCAAGATTGCTTCCTTTCCAAGCGATCCGAGTCCTGAAATCGAACTCAACGATTTGGGAACCGATTTTCCAATTCTTTTTTGCCTTCCTGAAAGACTGGCAGAATCCAAGGCAACCCTAGCTTTTCTCTTCACCTCTTCTAAGATCTTTGCGATTTCTATACGGGGAAGAAGAGAAATAGGATAGGAGATTAAACAGGCAAGAAGAAGAAGAAGAAGATGCTTTGGATCGTTAGATTTTCCGGATTTTTCTCCGCGGCAATGCTCATGGTCGTCTTATCACCGTCGTTGCAGTCGTTTCCCCCCGCAGAAGCGATCAGATCCTCTCATCTCGACGGCTATCTCCGATTCCCTGGCCATATTGCGACCGTTGATTCCCCAAACCGATTCTCCTTCCGAAAGTCCCCTCCGTTCCGCAATGCCGACGAATGCAGCCGGTCTTTGGAGGGGGAAATGACGATCTGCGATCCTTCGCTCGTCCACATCGCGATCACGCTCGATGTTGAGTACCTACGCGGCTCGATCGCGGCCGTCCATTCGATACTGC
Organism: Magnolia officinalis; assembly: GCA_021015155.1. Lineage (NCBI taxonomy): Eukaryota > Viridiplantae > Streptophyta > Magnoliopsida > Magnoliales > Magnoliaceae > Magnolia > Magnolia officinalis. The sequence goes on from JAJHSJ010000013.1 coordinate 7,785,410, forward strand.
AGCACGCACTCTGCCCCGAGAACATCTTCTTCCATTTCCTCGTCTCGGAGACAGATCTCGAAACCCTAGTTCGTTCCACGTTCCCGCAGCTGAAATTCAAGGTTTATTTCTTCGATCCCGAGATCGTACGGCCGCTGATCTCCACGTCCGTGCGGCAGGCACTCGAGCAGCCGCTGAATTACGCGAGGAATTACTTGGCCGATTTACTGGAGCCCTGCGTCCGACGCGTCATATACCTCGACTCGGACCTCGTCGTCGTCGACGACGTGGCGAAGCTCTGGAAATACAGCCTGGGTTCCAGAACTGTCGGCGCGCCGGAATATTGCCACGCGAACTTCACCAAGTATTTCACAGAGCGGTTTTGGTCGGACGAGCGGTTTTCCGGTACGTTCAACGGCCGGAAGCCGTGCTATTTCAACACGGGGGTGATGGTGATGGATCTGGTGAAGTGGAGGAGGTTCGGGTTCTCGAGGAGAATCGAACGGTGGATGGAGATCCAGAAGAACGGCCGGATTTACGAGCTGGGATCGCTGCCGCCATTCCTTCTGGTATTCGCGGGACACGTGGCGCCCATCGAGCATAGGTGGAACCAACACGGGCTGGGAGGGGATAACGTCAAGGGCAGCTGTAGAGATCTCCACCCGGGGCCGGTGAGCCTCCTGCACTGGAGCGGGAGCGGCAAGCCCTGGCTCCGGCTCGACTCGAGACGGGCGTGCCCGCTTGACGCGCTCTGGGCGCCGTACGACCTGTACGGTCCTTCGCCGTGACCGGTTGAAGCCGGTAAATTCATTTCCTCCTGTTTTCTTTTTTTTTTTTTTTTGCTTCATGTCTAGGGTTCTTTTTTTCGTTCTTTCTTGCTTTGTTTTTTCCAGGCGATTTGTATTCTATATTCTATTTTTGATGCCTTTGGAAATAAAAAAGAAAAAAGGATATTCATTTTGTGCATTGTAGGGAATTGATATTTACACCCGCCGGATTGATTGATTACACCCATTTTCCATTTTATTGTGAATCTGAGAGGTGTAGTTTTGTACTACAATTCCCAAAAATTTCGAAAATTGGGGTTTATTGGACCTTTTCCCGGAAATGTCGGTCTTCAGCCATTAAAATGCTGTAAGTAATCCTTGCAAATTGAGGGTATTCTTGTAATTTACGTGTGTAATACTGTAGTAGCATTTTCCTCGGCTTTTGAAAGGTGCTTTTTGTGTTTTCTATCGTAATGTGTACAGAGAGTTATTTGATACTCGGGTAGCTCATGACGCTTGATACGCATGCACCCAGATACTGTATACTTGGGACACGTTAACTTAAACTAAACCGACAAAATTGTGGAACCCATCGTGATGAAGTCAGCAGCAAGAAAATCATTTTTCTTAAACAACCCTAACCTCTGATTCGTGGACTTTTGTTGAAATAGGGCCATTGGATGGCTTTCACTTTTAACCGTCCATTCAATCTCCAACGAAATGATGGTCGCATGATCAAGCAATCTTTTATTTTTATTTTTTTTTCAAGGTACATCTAAACTGGGACCCATTATTTAGACGGTTCAATTTGAATTTTTATGCCACGTAAGCAAGTTTATGGTAGTTTACAAATGCCTGCGTGTCATCCATCACAAAGTCTTCATCAATTGCTTTGATGAAGCTCTGTCGTTTCAATTCGAGGCGAGTCAGGTGGGGTAGTTTATTGGGACATTTTGGCTGATCTTTGGTTAGTTTTAGGTGAAATTTTCTCATTTTCAAAATGGTGATGGGTGGGGACTCATGCAACCAAACACGTGGCTTGGGGCACGTAATCTGAGCTGTCTGAATTGGTGGGACCTTTGTGGGTGTATTATAGCCTTGAAATCACATGTTGCGTATTGTATCTGGACCATCAATGGATAAGCCTCCTTTTGTCGGTTGAATGGCTCGTTTGGCTGGAAATCGTTTGGGAAGCTTTTGGTGGCTGGAGCAGAGGTCTTGTGAGCTACCGTTCCGTCTCTTAGCTGGTTTAGGTGGCCATACTACATCTTTCCCTGCTTATTATATTAAATTAAAATAACCCTATCTAATGGGAAGGGGCCTTTTGCATTTGCTTTTATTGGAATTTCTTTCTGGTCTATTGCATTTTGCTGGGGCCCCAAAACTCTCTCACTGTTGCTTGCAAAGAGACGAAAGCATGGAACGTGGGGACATATTCCCTTCACCTTCTTTTGTACACGTGTCCACATCCTTCCAATTCTACATTATTGTGGTTGCTTAGAGAGAGTTTAGATGAGGGTGACTTCCCATCTGTTAGTTTAGTTAAGTGGTTTTCTAGCTAATAAAATATTCATCAGGCTTTTTATCAGAGGCTTTTCTTAGCAGCCGCCGCTAGACACGGTCTGGGTTTATTTTTTGGGAGGGGTCCCACTGGATTTCTTGGCCCCACCATTAGATGATCTAGGTACCGTTCATTCGGAGGGCCCCCACAAGGAAAATATCCCAATATGATATCTTACCATTCATGTTTCAACTAGGGTGGCAGTGGCCTACCTAAAAGGGAGTCTGGGTTTTGCCCTTGCCTGACCGTACTCCCCGCGTGGGATTAGCCTTTTTAGACTGACATAGCTCTGGCCCTTACATGGCCAGGAAGGTATTGCCCAGATTAAATCATTAGGAGATGTGTGCCTGATAATGAATAACAAAGTGTCATCTCCTTTCATCATCTCATGTGTGTGGTGGCTAAAAACATCGCAACAATAATTCTGCAGCACAATTTTATTAGCCCATTTTATTCAAAAATACATACAAACTTTGCAAAGCCCATTTAAGAGCATTGCCTAAAATCATGTATCAGCTAAGGTCCTGTTTGGGCGGTGGGATTAGAAGAGATTAGGTGGGATGGGATTCAAAAAACATAATTATTACCCATGGAAGGGATTGTCCCGGGGTAAGAATAATGTCATTCTAAGATTAATGTCATTCTTTGTTGATAATACGGTGGTACATTGAATGGATATACCCACTATCATTTGAATTTACTGAGAATAACACACATGTGTTATATCTAAACCGTTCATTTGTTTTGTAACCTCATTTTATGGTATGGGCCTAAAAATGAGGTAGATCCAAAACTTATGTGGCCCCAAAGAAGTTTTCAACGATAAGTATTCAATCCCCGTTGCTTTCTATGATGGGGTCCACTTGAGCTTTAGATTTACCTAATTTTTTGGCCCATGCTCTAAAATAATCTCGATAAATGGGTGGACGGTGTGGATATAGCCCACACATCATAGTGGGACCTACACAACTTGCTAACATTGAGTGAAATTGGCACGGGACCCAACAGGCCCTAAAGTGTCGCCCGCGAATGAGATGAGTGTATTGGCCATGCATAACAGTGTTGGTGGTGAATGATACTCCCCATTAAGTTGTTTGAAATAGTCATTTCAAAACTTGTTTGAAATAGTCGGTTTTTTTTGTTTTTCTTTTTTCTTTTTTGATAGCATGACCCACCATGAATACTAAATGGTTCGGATTATTGAAACATGACCTCGGATCCAGTTACAATCTTTAAACTACAAAAATTGTTGGTCAAACGGCTGCCAATGCATGTCTCTGAGCCATCCATATGGCCCACTTGATTAGACTAGAGGCTATTCATCATCGACCCTGGCCCAGGGGGCACTAGGCCTAAATTTCAAGCTGGAGCTTGGCCCTACATTTCCAGCCAGCCCATCCTTGGTCCCCCTAGTTTCAACAGACGATTTATTATTATTTTATTTTATTTTATTTTTTGTTGATGGTGGATGTACCATTGTGGCCAATATTAGCTGGGACCATTGGGATGGATGGATGGATGGTCTGGATCGCTATGTCGTGGCCAATATTGTGAGCATCTTAAAGAACCTTCCTGAGCGTTTCTCATTTCCTACCCACAAGTTTTACATACATGTAGCCATTGAACATGGTTTCCATTCATTTACTGGTAAGATTAGGCCATTGTGACTCCAAAATAAGCTCCATGGAAGACAATTTATTTTAATTGTGTACTTGTATCGTATTGGAGGCTTGCATATTTTCATGGTGTATAATGTGGTTTTCAATTCCGACAAGTGGGGCCCTAGTTGGATGATTTGGATGGTGGGCACTGAGGATTTGGGGGATTTGAGGGTATTCCAAATCTACTGGTTGTTTGGTAGGGTGGATTAGAGGGAATTCCAAATCCAAGGAATTTGGAATTCTCACTTTTAGTGAATTTTGCAATCCCTCCATTTTGCTCTGATTTTCAATCCTCTCGTCTTTTTACTCATTTTTAAAAGTAGAAGAGTCACATATGTAACATGTGTCACTAAGTTACAAATCTATGGTCACGTGGCCAATTGATAATAATACCCCAAAACAATCAAATTATCAACTACGCTAAAATTACTTCAATACAATGATATGAGCAGTCCAAATATCGTTCATATAGATCAATGGTTAAAAATTGCTGGTTAGTCACTCAGTTGTGATAATGATCATATGCTTATAGCCCATTCGAGGCTTGGAATTTCATCATTTTCAGCCAAAGTTTATATTTTAATAGGCTTATTACAATCATTATGCCAAACATCACATACTTTTCCTAATTAGGAATATTTAAGTTGATTTAGTAATTAAATTCAAACTCTTGTAAATATATTACATAATTTAAGTACATAGTTATTTTTGAATTACAGTGGATTTTGAATCCAAGGATGCCAAACATAGCCAAAGGATTTCGAATCTAAGATATTAGAAATCTAGAGGATTTTCAATCCATGTTGCCCAATGAGGCCTTAGGATCCTTTTGAGTTAAATGTATGTTCGCGCTGTGTATCTCTTCTTTGAGGTTAACACACAGGACAAATATTGAAAGGTTGAGATTGTCCCATCAAGGAGATTTTTCTGGCACAGTCATCCATGGCTAGACAAAACAGACCAGTGATCTGAAATACCAAATGAGTGGCCTAACTTGTCAGAATTAAAAACCCACGTGGTGTCCAGATATGGGGCTACTTATCATGTAATTCCTCCTTTGTTTACCATTAGAATGTTAGATGTGATGCATTTGGGGGAAGTGATTCACATGGGCATCCTAGAAAAAATAAAATAATGAGAGCATCCAATTGCCTTAAAAGGACAATAGTATTAGCTTCAAGTCCCTAAGCTCTCGTGCATAAACTCTATTATCTTACAAGACGCCTTTGTTTAATTCCCACTTGTGGCTACCGATTTTCTAGACATTGAAAACTTCACTTGCTTTCAAATATGCAATCTGCAAATTTTCTTATTTCGCTCTACTTTGCGTAAGACCCACAATAGAGTTTGTAAGAAATCCACTCCGTTTATCCATTTGCTACATCATATTAGGACATTAGCTCAAAAATGAAGTAGATCCAAAAATCAAGTGGGCAACACTACAGGAAACAGTGGAGATGAAAATGCCTGCGGGGTGTTTATATGCCATCCAAACTGTTTATAAGGTCATTCCCAGTAAGATGAACATGAAACAACAAAATAGCTGTCTAACCCAAAAGTACTGCTTGCCCCACAAATCTTTCAATGTTGGGCATTCAATGCCATTGATTCTTATCATGCGGCCCTCTTGAGTTTTGGATCTACCTCATCCCATTTTTTTCCTTATATAATTTGTGTTAGTTGGTAAAGCTTTTTTACCTCATAATTCGAGATCCAATGTGCTTTAGGGGTGGTTTGGCACCATGAATTTGGGGGGATTTCAAATCCCCGGTTGTTTGGCACCATAAAGTAACTGGGAGTTTCAAATCCAGGATTTCAGATCCCCCTGGAAGGAGGTTTGAAATCCAGGTTGAAAGTTTGGATTACATCTAAAATCCTTCCTAAAGTTGCATGTGTAACATGTTTATCACCGGACTATTAATCTACTGAACAAATGGCCTAGTAATGATATCCCAAAAAATTAGATTACCAATTGTATCACTATAATTACTTTAATATGATGATCAGTGCCATCCAAACATTGTCCATGTAAATCAACGGTTAAAAATCATTGGTTACTCACTCGGACATGATCTTGTGCTTGTGGCCCATCCAAGACTTGGAATTTCATCATTTTCATGCAATGTATATATTTCAGCAGGCTTATTACAACCCTTGTGTTAAACATCACATACATTCACTAATTAGAGATATTAAAGTTGATATAGTAATTAAATTTAAACCCACATAAATATACTATGCATGGCTACTTTTGGATTAAAGTTGATTCTAAATCCAGGGGTTCCAAATCCACGCTCCTGAACATGCCCTTAATTTTTGAAATTGGAGCACAAAGCTTTCCTTTTTTCTTTTTCTTTTTTTGCAATCCTCATAGATTATGATGTAGAGCGTGTCACCGAGATATTCCCAGCATGGTTTAGCCAAAAGAAGGTGGACCGTAAATTGACTGTAACTTTTGATCCGGGTATCGTTATGGGGCGCACAACCTATCAATCTTTACTGAAACAGGCCATCCGAGGTGAACCGACCCACATAGTGGGTCGCATCTGTCCGTTTCATCAGAAAACGCGCGCTTTCAGCTCAAAAACGATTTTTTAGGAAAATTTTACTATTTTTAGTAATTCCGAATTTTTTAATATTTTTAGAGTTTTAGATTTTCTCTTTCCTTGGAAATAACTTTTAGTTATAATAGGACTCTTCTAGAGAAAGTTTATTTGCAATTTTTATTTTTAGAAATTAGGCCTTAGAAGACTTTTATTAGAATTAGGATTTTTATTAGAGTTAGAATTTTGCTATCTGGTAATTACGAATTTTAGTTTATTTTTTTCTTTATTAATGGTGTAAGGAGATGTATTAGACAATTATCAATTATTCATTAATCAATTCCGAATTTATTAGAATTTATTCTTATTTTCTACTTTCTTTCCTCGTGGATTCGAGAAGTCTCTGTGAAGAGTCCAGAGAAGTTCCGTGTATTCGGAATAGTTATCCTCTTGAGGAAGACGGTGCTCGACCTCACGTCCTCCCCTGCGTCAGTTTGGTATCAGAGCGAGGTTTCTCCTCGGATCGATGGCTTCTAATGACGGGTCGGGCAACAATCCCATGGGCGGTGCTTTAGGGAATTTACCTTTAACGGCGGCAGCTTTCAAAGCAGCGCAACGAGAGACTCGGCAAGCCATGCAAGGGCTGCAGACTTTTATCGACCGCATAGCGGATCTCTTGGCGAAAAATCTAAGGCAACTCCGTGTTCCTGGGGGTAATCCTCCACCACCAATTGCTGGAATTCGTAATTATACTGATCGTAAGGCGATGTTATCAATGAACCACAGGATGGTTCAAGAATTCAAGATGAAAGTCGATCTTCCTAGTTTTAATGGACAACTCTACTTCAAGGACTTCCTCGATTGGTTGCTTGAAGTCGAACGTTTCTTTGACTACATGAACATCGTAGAAGAAAAGAAAGTTAAACTCGTGGCCTACAAGTTAACAGGCAGAGCTTCAGATTAGTGGGAACAACTTCAACTCGAGCGGACGAGACAGATGAAGGCGCCAATCAGCACGTGGTCGCGGATGAAGAAGTTATTGTGCATGCGATTCCTCCCTCGAGATTACGATCAGATATTATTCCAACAAAACCAAAATTATTATCAGGATAGTCGATCAGTAAAAGGTTATGCAGAAAAATCCTATTATTAGTCCGCGAGAAACGACTTCATCAAAACGGAGTTGCAACAGATCACAGGATTCATCAGTGGCGAACATGTGACCTCTATAGGAATGGAGAACCAACCCAAGACTTCTAAAGTGGAGGAACAATATCTCATCACTGAACAGGCCTTTGTTAAACAATCTGAGGAAACAAGAAATATATATCCATTAGTTGAAAAGAAAAAATATGTGGAGCCTGTGAATATCCTAGAAGATTTGGAACCAGTATCGCAGGAGTTCAAGAGGGTTGTGCTCGATGAACTCCCTAATAAATTACCTCCAATACGAGATATAGAAAATCACGTTGATCCTATCTCAGGGGCAAGTCCGCCTAATTACCCACATTATCAGAAAGAATATGAGATCTTTAAGGCAGATGTGAAGGAACTGATCGATACTAGTTAAGTCAAGAAAAGCATGAGGACATGTATTGTATTAGCTAAAGAGCTTAATGCCAAGTATAAGAAAATGGCTAATAAACATCGGCGTTAGAAGTTATCTCAAAAGTTATTTCAGAATCATGAGCCAAGTCCCTTGAATAACTCGAGGACGAGTTTTTTTCAAGTGGAGGGGTCTGATGTAGAACGTGTCACCGAGATATTCCCAGCATGGTTTAGCCAAAAGAAGGTGGACCGTAAATTGACTGTAACTTTTGATCTGGGTATCGTTATGGGGCGCACAACCTATCAATCTTTACTGAAACAGGCCATTCGAGGTGAACCAACCCACAAAGTGGGTCGCATCTGTCCGTTTCATCAGAAAACGCGCGCTTTTAGCTCAAAAATGAATTTTTAGGAAAATTTTACTATTTTTAGTAATTCCTAATTTTTAAATATTTTTAGAGTTTTAGATTTTCTTTCCTTTTAGAAATAACTTTTAGTTATAGTAGGACTCTTCTAGAGAAAGTTTATTTGCAATTTTTATTTTTAGAAATTAGGCCTTAGAGGAGTTTTATTAGAATTAGGATTTTTATTAGAGTTAGAATTTTGCTATTTTTGGTAATTATGAATTTTAGTTTATTTTTTCTTTATTAATAGTGTAAGGAGATGTATTAGACAATTATCAATTATTCATTAATCAATTCCGAATTTATTAGAATTTATTCTTATTTTCTGCTTTCTTTCCTCGTGGATTCGAGAAGTCTCTGTGAAGAGTCCAGAGAAGTTCCGTGGATTCGGAATAGTTATCCTCTTGAGTAAGACGGTGCTCGACCTCACGTCCTCCCCTGCGTCAGATTATGATCAAGATGGCCAAACAGCAATACGGTCCACTGATAGCAAATCCTTTCCATTAGTGCCTGTTCATACACTTCAGTTTCAAAAGAATGTATTCATCACGCTTCAGTTTTGACGCAGGGATGAACGTGACGAGGATAACTACTCCGAATCCACGGAGCTTCTTTGGACTCCTCACCGAGACTTCTCGAATCCACGAGGAAAGAAAGTAGAAAATAAAAATAAATTCTAAGAAATTCGCAATTGATTAATTAATGACTAAAAACGAGTTCACAACCCTTTAAATAGGGGTACCAAGCAATGAGAAAGAAATCAAAATCAAACTACAACTAAAACTCCTAGAAATCGCAACTTACTATAAATAGTAAACTTACTATTTATAGACGGTCGTGATGCCTACTAATGCGCAAGGTTTTCGGCCAAAAATAGTAAGTGTCCTATTTGGCTTCACCAAACCGTTCCCCTAATTTTTCTAAGCTCTTTTCACGTTGGACGCAACTCCTAAAGCCCGACGGATGAAGAGTTATAATCAAACTAAAACTTACTATTTATAGTAAAAACGAAATTAAAACAGGGAAACGACTGTTGATCTAGGGGTTTTTTACAATTCCGGGCTGTGCAATCCGGCGTAGCGGAGTTGGTTGGCTAAAGTAACTTATTCTACCCCAAAATCATATATTTTACATCAGCTAACTCATTCCGGATTGCGAGATAGGCCGATTTAAGGTCCGACGGTCCGGATCACTTCTGCCGTCGACCGGGCCTTTTCTGATCCATCTTGGCCATGAAACTGTCCGCGACCCACTCGACATCAAGTTTGGAAAGAATGTTATGAGCAATGTTGAGTATGAAATCGTTGATCATAGCCCACGAAACTTGAATTGTAGGATTGAAATTTGTAAATGGTATCCCACATCCCATGGGTTGCTTGTTACTGGCAAACAGCGACATGTGAGGTTTTACGGTCTCCCTCAACTTCAACCAAACAACCATGCACCCACTTGGATTGTTAACTACACCCTTTTATTTTCTACTACCGATAATACAAACATACAACTCTTTCTACTATTTTATCACCAAAAGTAGAGAGAAAGGGTGCATCAATCAAAAAGATGGGGTGTAACGGTGGGCAGAGAAGCTTATTCCAAGGGTACATGTGAGGACGACTCCTTTACAGCTAAAAAGAAATTAGTAGTATATAAAAGGGGGCCCAGATCATTGCCGACCACTTTCTTTAGGGATTTTATTAAGGAAAATGCAAACAACAGAAAATATAAGGACAGGTGAGGAAATGTTTTCATGTTTGGAATTCCTGTGGAATTTGGAATCCACACAAACATACAAACGGCATAAGGTGCCGGAGACACTTGTGTGGGGACAAGCAAGTGAAGGAATATAGAACGGTGGGGCCTTTGGCATTTTCGCTACTGATTGAGGTTGAGTTTTGTTGGGACTGGAATTTTCTGCAGTGCCTAAAACAATGAAGTCTGTGGGACCCACTATTTTGCATATGTAGTATCTACTCGTGTATCGGGTTCTTTCCTTGATGTTGGGTACTATGGTAAAAAATCAGCTACATCCACAGCTTAGATGGGCCACACTACATGGAACAATGGAGATGGAATGCCAACCATGGGTTTGTGTGGGGCCACTATGGTGTTTTTCTTTCACCTAATGCAGAATCAGGTACTGATAGCTCTCTAGGATGAAGAAAAGAACCAAAAATTAGCTGCAGGCTACATCACGTGAGTTAGTGGTTTTGGGAGCAGTTTTTCATTGTTGCAGTTGGGTGTGGCCCATGTGAATTTTTAAGTGGGATTATCATATGTGCTCATGGTCAAGATAACAGTTCTCATCTGATGGACGGAGTGAATTTTACGTATACTAGCATACTACATGGACCCTACGATGCTTGGGTGTTTTATGCCCCATGTAACAAAGATGAGGTATTGTAGATGATTAGGATTTGTCCTTTATGTATGTTTGCATGGTGGTAGCAGTGAAATGAACCGAGTACTATCTCTCTACTATAATGTATTGGGATTTGATTGGATAGCATGTTGTTGTTTGAAATAAAATTCAATTAAGAATGAACAACTTACAAATATGCCGTGTAGTCTCACGGTCGCCTTTTGTCCAATCAAATCTTACCATGTAAAGGGTAGAGAAATTTAAGTCCAAATTTTTAGTACTTATGTATGTGCCAACGTGGTTATATGTGTTGATGTAGTAATCTGGTCAACCCTCTCTGACTCGTGAACTTGCACAAAGAACAAACAAAGAAGGCCCTGACTCGTGCCGGGTACCCTCCGATGTCAAAGTCAAGAATTTGGGTCTAGTTGAATGTCGAGGGTATAGGGTAGAGATTGTGCGTACATCTCTCCTCTGGGGATCATCTTATTTATAGGTGGGAAGAGGTGGTGGTGTAGGTTGCGATCATCCCTTTTTTGGCAAGGACAGAATCCTAGTAGGATTCTGAGTTTACGCGTGACGGGGATCCTTCTAGATCTTCGGCAAAGAGAACCATGTTAGAGATAGTTTCCATGACCTTCGGCGCGGATCACCGGCCGACTGGGTGTCGGTTAGGTTGAGCTCGGGCTAACGTTGGGGTCGGGCGCTTATCCGTTGAGGTCGGGTACGACGTATCCACTAAGGTTGAGCTCGGCCAAACGTTGGGGTCGAGTTCGGGCCGATGCTGAGGGATCGAGCTCCTCAGTTGGGCTCCGGCCTGCTGAAGTCTGGCTCAGCCTGAATCCAAGAGGTGAGTGCTGGACCGTTGGGTCACACCTCTTGTTGTTAGAGTGCTCAACCTAACTTGTCGGCAGTAGGCCGGCATATTTTCCCCATAACAACATGCATTTGAGGTCCATGCCTCCTTTCTTGTGGGGGCCTGTAGTGAAAAATCACAATGGGGCACTAATGGTACGAGAGCAACATCTGGACAATGGTCTATCTTCAATATCCGTGTGGCCCACCTGATGAGTGGTGATCTGCCTGTTTTGTGGGCCACCCACATGTCACGTTAGGACCCACACTCAAGTGGTGCTGATTTTGCATGTGTGCCAGAAATGTTCTTTCAATCTGTCCTACTTGTTCTTGCAATAAGACTGAGGCCATCGTGGCTTATGTTGGTGTGCTCACAGGTCACGGTTATATGTTTGATGTTGGCTTGGCTGTTGGCTGTTGGCTAGTTTTTCCAACCGACATTATTTTCTTTCTTTCTTGCTAGATACGTGAACAATCCGGAGAAGGGACATGCATGATTTTGGTGGGCCCACCTTATCATATCTGAAACATGTGACTGCCGTGGGGATATGTATTAGGTACTGCCAGCTTTGACCAGGCTCCCTCCATTCCTAATGCGGTGAGATTTGATTGGATAGTAGGCCACTTTCAAATATTGGTGTAAGGCAAAGTAAGCAATATCCTGTGATTCAATCAAATCTTGCTATGTCAAAGCACATGGTGCTTGATCAAGGGTGAGGAGTATCCCAATCTACGTCTTCTCAGTGAGTATTGTCTATAGTAGGAATAATTGAGCCCAGCTATCCAAGGGATTAGTTAACCAAGTGCTCAACATAGCAACTTTCAAACATACTTTATGTAGATTCATCTTTTATAGTAACACGTAGGGCTGTACACGAACCGAGTTGTCTCAGTTAGCTCGCTAGACTTGACTCAAAAAAGCCCGATTTGACTCGGTTCAAAACTGAGTTCGAGCCGAGTCGAATTGATTTTTTGAGCTCAAAAAAATTTCGAATCGAGTTCGAGCTTGTTCGAGCTCCACTCAACTTGGACTAAACCCAACTCGAAACAAACTCGGATCGAACCAATTCAATGACTGGGTTACTTTGATATTGATATTGCTCACCAAGTGTTTGATAAAATGACTCAACGAAGTGTCACCGGTGGCAAGGAAGGTATGTATATAAAATAAATACTTTTTTTTTTTTTTTCTTAATTTTTTATGTTGCTTAGAAGGTGTTCGAAGAAATATCCTTAAAACCACTGTTGTTATTTTACATACAACGAAATTTTGAAGGTGCAGTTCATGTGTTTGTAAAAATGTTGCATAAATGAACTCGACTCGAACTGGCTTGAGCTGCTAACCGAGCTGAGCTGACCAATCGGGCTTGAGGACCGAGCGGAGCCGAGTTTGAGCACGGTCAGCAAGTGGCCTACCCGAGTTTGAGCTGGGGTCAGCTGATTCAACTTGTGTACACCTCTGGTTACCACACCAGCAAATATTAAGTGCGGGTCCAATACCACTTTATTAGCTAGAGTTGGTCAAATATAATAACAGCCTAAGAAACCCACACAACATTGTCCGTTAGTCTCATCAACTCTGGTCAAGATTGGACGTTGGTGAGATGATGGCCCCACATGATTCCAACACTATAAAAAACAAAAGAAAAAAAACAAGAAGATTAGAGTTGGTGGGGGCACTATCGTCCATGATCATGCACAATCATCTTTAGACATGCCACGGTGGGAAGCGGATTGTGTACTGAGTAAATCATTACACCGAGAGCAGGCAGTAAAGTCAGTTGGCCCACCATGATTTATGTCTTTTATCTAATCCGTCCATCCATTTTATCAGATAATTTTAGTGTATGAGATCGAAATTGAAGCATATCCAACGCTCAAGTGGACCATGCTACAGAAAACATTGTGGACTAAACATCTACCGTTGAAAACTTCTTGACTGCCATAGAAGTTTTAGATCAAGCTGATATTTGTTTATACCCTTCATCCACGTCTGTGTGATTTTATGAATAGGTTGGAAGGTTGGATGAAAAATAAAAATTACTGTAGGTCCTTCGATAGTTTCAACGGTGGATATAATCATTCTTACTCTTTCATGTGGTGTGGTCCCTTTAAGCTTTCAATATACTTAAAGTTTTGGTTCATGACCTAAGATGATCAGAAAAAACGAATATACGGCGTGGATTAGACGTTTACATCCATGGTGGGCCAACAGAGTTTAAGTGTACCGAGTTACTCAGTACCCAATCAGCTTTCGCCACGACATCCCATCACTTGTAAAGAAACATCAGAGTAGGTGGGGACACATCATGCACCATACCCTCTCTGAAACTGCACTCTCGGCAGTCGCGGCCATCCACACGTGCCTACATCACACACGCGTAAAAGATCCAGTCCGTTCATCAGGCAGGCCCAACAGTATACATTCTTTTTCTCGAAAATCAGGATGTCCTGTTTATCTGGTAGGCCACACATGTACTTTAAAATTGCCCACTGCCCAAGTTCTTTTAACCATCTGTCTACATGCCCCATCCAATGGCAGAACAGCCTTTTCTTTTTTAGATTAGACATGTAGACAACGAGTACTACCTGATGAACGGCTTAGATCTTACTATGAAGATGGACTAACAAATAATAATAAAAATGCAATCCCTGAATATCACTTAGTGGGGCCCTTGTGCCGTGTTCTTTAAGTCGCGCGTGTTTCACCCCGGTGCCTTTTGTGATACTTTAATGAATTACGGAAGTGGACCACTTACCTAGTTTAAGCTTTACAAATAAACTTTCATATAATCATAAAAAAGTAGGTGTAAGCTATTTGAGGTTTGGGATTTTATTTTCCACATGCTTATGCCTCACGACTTTCACTAGCAGCTTCTAATAAGAGGAAAGTTCAACTTTTATCTTTCTTCAAGATAGATTTCCTTTAAAATAAAATTGTAAGGTTCAGATCTTTCAGGAGACGCTTTCTTAGCCTTAGATGCATAAGGATCTGAGGTTTAAGTAAGTCCTTAACCAAGTCAAAGACAAATTGCACCTAGATAGTCCGTTGAATCAAGTCATCCTTTTTCTATTGGTTGGAAGAGTCGCAACGACTTATCTATTAGTTAGGGTTGAAATCATTTGCTAGCAAGAGTAGAAATAATGTGAGAGATGATTTTCTCGTATTATTGGGAGAAGGTATATCAATGGATGGCCTTGATCTTCTGAGGATCAACACTAATGTCAACTTGATGAAGAATATGTTAGCGACCCATTTTAAATTTATCTTTAAGTGATTAATTTTTTATCTTTCCGTCTCAGTATGGAAAGAATATACTTGAGAAACTTCCTACCATGGCATTGTTAAGATTTTATAAAGGCCTTTGCGACCCTTGCTTGTAAATGGACCATGACCTTGGTCCAATGAAAGGAGTCGATTTGGAAGATTAATGAGTCGGTTTACCGAGCAAGCTAAGTAACAGGGTTTGGAAAGACCTTAGCAAGAGCAAGAATTTTTAAAATAAAAAACAAAACAAAAAAAACCAGGAAGAAATTCTCTATGTTGGTCACATGTACTTACATGAGATTATAAAAATTGAAATTTGATTCTCACAAATTAAATTAAATTTTGTATACTTTGTAGACCATTGAAATGAACTAGTGTCTTGTTCATGAAAAGCCACCAAAACTACCCACAAGTTCAACATGAGACCCGTGCAACTTGCTTTTTTATGTTTTTGTTTTTTTTTTTTTTATGGCTATTTCATATGAAATTGAAACCCTAGTCAATTTAATAATTAGGAGGCATTTGACATATCTGTGATTAAGAGTTTATTAGATTATTTCTAAAAAAATAAGCTTTTAGACTATTTGGTAAAAATCTAATTAAGATAGTTATTTGTTTAGAAAGTAGCAAATAAGCTCTAATTTTATAAGTCGGGAGGGATTACGTTTTGAAACCGAACTTATTTGGTTAGCAGGTAGACATTATAAGCAAGTTTTTAATGAGTTTGTCCTTAAACTTTTTAAGTAATTCACATAATACCCCCTTCTCTCCTCTTTACAATCTCTTTGACGTAGGCCTACATGATGAACGACCTATATTGCAGGCAAGTCCCACATGATGAATGGTCCACATCAAAGATGGGCCCACATAATGCATATAATCACATCAAAGGTGAGCCCTCATCTGATGGGTGATCCACATCAAGCAGGCCCTACCTAATGGATGGTCTACGTCAAAGGTGAGACCCACATGATGGATGGTGGACATTGAATGTGGGACCACATAATGAATAGTTCACAGCAAAGGAGGGCCCCACATGATGGATGACCTGCATTAAAGTGTGGCCAGCATGATATTGGAACATGCACATTAACTGGGTCCATTTGACGGGCAGTCCACATCAAAGGTGGGACCCACATGATGGATGATGATCATTAAAGGTGGGCTCACACAATGGTCAGTTGACATCAAAGATGGGCCCACATGATGAACAACCATATTGGAGGTAGGGCCTCACACAATGAATGGTCCACATCAAGGTAGGCCACATAATGGATGGAGTCGGCTTTAGATGATAAATGACCCACATCAAGAGGGCCCCACCTAATGGACAGTCCACATCTAAGGTCTTGCATGATGAATAACCCATATCTAAAGTGGGCCACATGATGGACAATTCGCTTCCAAGGTAGGGTCCACACTATAGACACATCAAAGTGGACTCCACATGATGGGTAGTCAACATTGAGGAGCCCCACATAAAGGACAATTAGCATTGATGGTGGGCCCCACATGATGGATAACCTACATCAAGGTGGGCCCCTAATGATTAATGGTCCACATTCAAGACGGCCTTAATGATTGACGACCCACTTTGAATATTTGACTCATATAATGGACGGTCCACATCAAAGGTGGGCTCCACATGATGATTGATCCACAAATTCTAATGTACGGCATAATGGATGCCCCAAATGATTTAAAATATGAAGATTGTAGTCATCCATTATTTTGTCATCTAGGGCATGGTTCATTTTTTATGAGACCTACCAAAACAATCATTTGATTGCTCTTTCAGTAGAGTTGTTGTAATCTTTAAAATTGACGTTAACAATTCTTGAAATAAAACTCTTATCTGAAGGTTTTACCAAGCGTGCTTATTTCAGATAAAAGTTCTTTTAGACTTGGAAAAGCAATTTTACCAAATAAACTTATTTAAAACAGTGCTGAAATAAAAAAATTTTTTAAAAGGCTTGATTAATTCTTATTTATAAATTAAAGTAGAGACGTGAAATGAGCCCTTAAATATTTTAAAAAGAAGGCCTCAATCCTAACTCGTTTGACTATCAATTTTCATCTACCAATTGGATTACTTTTAACTTTTCATGTGCTTCTGACATCCAACCCGTCCAATAGGATTGGTTCAATCACGAGGGCCACCTTGTCAAGAATCAGCTACATCCATTCATTGAGTGGACCACACTTTTATTTTGCTATTTATCAGTGGCTAGAAATTTTTAAGTGGTGTGGCCCATTTGATTAGTGGGTGAGGCTGACTTTTGCACAAGGTGATCCCCTAGGGCAGGGCCAACCATCGGAAGTTGGATGTTGTACACAAACATTATCTTGGGAGTTATTGGTTGGATGATGTAGAGCGGGTCGTGGATAATTTCATGGCCAAGATGGATCAGAAAAGGTTCGATCGGAGATGAAGATGATGCGGACGGTTAGAACTTAAAACGGACGTATCTTGCAAACCAAAATGAGTTATCGGATGTACCATATATGATTTTGAGGTAGGATGAGCTACTATACCCACCCCACCCTGATACACCAGGTTTCCCACAGTACATTTTCGAGATTCCATCAAATCAAAAATCCTGTTTATTTTTTGTTTTACTATTTTTATTAAGTTTTAATTTGATGGTAACTCTTCATACGTTGGGCTGTAGGTGTTGTGTCCAACACTAAAAGTGCTTAGAAAAGTTAGAGGAACGTCATGGTAAGTTAAGGGAATATCATGGTTCAGCCAAATAGGATACTTACTATTTTTGGCCGAAAACCATGGGCACTAGTAGAAATCATGACTGTTAATAAGTTGCGATTTTAGTGAGTTTTAGTTGTAGTTGAATTCCAATTTTTTTCCCTAGGATTCTATGTGAAGAGTTTCAGAGAAGCTCCATGGATTTGGAGTAGTTATCTTAGAGGAAGACAGTGCTGGACCTCTACACATCCTTCCCTAAATTAGTGGGTGCACCATAAACCAAAATCTTGGTCCAAGCGGTTGGACATTAGACCTCTATTTTTAACATGATTTGGATACACTTCAAAAGGAGAAAGTTATCTAGGGAGGAAGCAAGTTCAATGCTGTGAGGCTAGTCTCTCATGTTATTTTTGGGCGTACTCTTTAAGTCCGCACTTTTAAGGCAATCCAGGCCGTCCAAATCGGTGACCCACTCGTCGATGGAGCATTGCCGAGAAACTGAGTCAAGAAAATAATATAACCATCTAATATTTCCCTTCCAATTTGGACCTTTCACTTTTTAAATTTTAATCATTATTTTATAATTGTAATCGAATGGTTAGGACTGCTTAATGAGTGTGATATGCTCCATCCACAATAGGGCCACGACTTGAATGGTCTGGATAGTTGTACAACATTGCCACATTTGAGGAATACAACTTTTTTAAATGGTGCAAAACTAACATCGAAATCCATAGTCTAGGCATTACTAAAGGAATACAACATTGCCACATTTGAGGAATATAACATTACCGGCCTCACACATGACGGTGCGCCCCTTACCGTGGGGCCCACCTTGATGTATGTATTATGTATCCACACCGTCCATCCGTTTTGTCCATATCATTGAAGCACCTTAGTCCAAAATTAAGCAGATCCAATTATCAGGTGGACCATATCATAAGAAACAATGGTGATTGACCGTCCTACCATTAAAAACTTCTTAGGGCGTACCCTAATGTTTTTGTAGTGTTTATTTACCATCCAATCTATTGATAAGGTCACGTAAGCCTGGATGAAGGAAAAAAAATAAATATCAACTTGATCCAAAACTTTTGTGGCTCATTAATGGTCAATCAACACTGTTTCCTATGTAATGGTCCACCTGATAATTGGATCTGTTTCATTTTTCAGAAAATATCTCAAAATGGCCTGGAAAAACGGATGGACAGCATGGATAGATAATACATACATCAAGGTGGGGCCCACGGTAAGGGCCGCACCATCTTGGGTGAGGACGGGGTCTCACCTAATCCGCTTTCATGCTAATGTATATATACGAGATGTTATTCTACAGTGATTTTGTTTAAGATATATCCTGTCAAATGTGCTGACCGTATGTAATTTTAATGTTTAGTTAAAGGCTAAAATTAAAAGATTCTTGATCATGGAGGATGAACGGATGTGATGAGCCCCAGCAAAAGATTACCAGTTTATAAAAAATTAAGTGTGCAAGGCTTCATTTATTTTGCCTTTTCGAACGGGAATTTGCTGCCAATTTCTCCACAAAATAGTATTTTACCTAATACCTCCACCACCTAAAATGCTTTCGCTGGATAGTAGTAAAGTCAAGAATTGTGGGCCCAGATTATATTTTTCATCGTAACGTTTGGAATAACAAATATGTAGTCAATCTAAACATAAAATAAGCCACTATGTAAAAGTAATAATCTACACCCTTGCCACTATTAGATTGCACGTGCATCCCATCCGAAGATACAATTAAAAAAAAAGAAAAAAAAAAAAGATCATTAGTAGTGCTGTACTCTATTTTAGACCATTCAGGGTTGATCCAATTGGAAAGGACACGTGTTATGGTATTCGAAATATATAGCATGGGGCACGAGTGATGAGTCCAAGATGTGGAAAATGGTCTAGCAGAAAGAGTGGTGCGACTAAGAATGAGGTGGAAAGAAGTCAAGTGAAAAGAATGATTAAAGGGATACGAAGACAAAGAAGGATATGGAAGACCAACGTGGAAGCGATTCAGCTGTCACAGTTAGAGTAAAGAAAATGAAACGTTTGAAGAAAAGTCGCAATAAAGATTTATAAATACTAACGTTAATGAACAAAACAAGTCGTCTCATACCAATCAATCAAACCAATGTAATTATCTTTCAATTATCTGCCATTTATCTTTCCTTATCGTAGTTTAGATCTTTCATAGGAGTAGTTATAATCTTATTCTTTTTTTACACATGCACACACACCCCACACACTCACGCTGGTGGAATTTCACCTCCTATGGGTACTCGAACCGTTGACCGGGAGTTGAAACTCCTGATAGTCTACCACTCGAGCAAGATTAAGGACCCGAGGAGTAGTTATAATCGATTAGTTGTAATTTTAGTCTATACTCATACTTATATATGCTAGACTTTTATCTCAATATAAGTAGTTCTTTATTCAGAAAGCCTCCTTACAACTGTGCCTCGACTGACTGTGAGTATTTACCTTTTCATTTGATGATAGTTAGGTATCAGGAAAGTTCTTTCATACGGAAGGCAAAGTGTAACTCATTTTTAAAGGAAGAACCCCACACTCTAAATATCACGTGATCACTCCATAAAATAATTCAAGAGTGGCTAAATAGGCAACCTATTTGCATAGATCTCGGTAATATACAGTTGCAGTTATCATCTCTACCTATATTAGCACTTGGGATCAAGTTGTTCAGTTGGAATTGAGTTGCGCAATGAGTTCTAGTATGCCCGCATGCACCACAAATGACAAAAGCATCCAAACTGAAAAAGTATCGAATAATTATTGGCACGCCCGATGGGACCAAATTACTTGGTTGTTAAAAAAAATATTTATACAAGTATCATAGTGTTGCAAGACATGAGTCGAATAGGTGGTTGTAGTAGTACTACCACTCATGAACCTTCATTGGTTGAGGAGTTACAGGCACAACCAACACTCAAGATGTTGTCAAACTCAACACCTAGTTCTTTAAATCCGGATAGGGCATCCTTATCTTAAACTGATCCTTTAGAGATAATGTCCGTCTCGTTACATGAAATGCAAATGGGAATTCAACATATTACTGAACAATTACGAGTTCAGGTCGAGCAATCTCAAAATCATGCCGAAACCTTCAATAGATGGATGGTTAGTCAGGCTGAGAACATGAATAAGATGATGACCACCATTGTTAAACGAACGTCAGGTATACATCAACAAAATGCGCCTCAACCGACTATTGATAATAACTTTGTCGGGAATCTAGCACCAGTACGGCCAACATCGCAGTTACATCTTCCACAACGGAATATTCATTCGGCTCTACTCCAAGAGATACAGAATGCTCTGATGCCTGTTGAGTTTAGGCAACCTGATCGGGAGGTGATGTTCCTGAAGAAAGAAACCATGGTATACCTGGGGGGCAACCCTTCCCTGGGAATCCGCCCTATTATGGAAGACAAAACTGGGTAAGTTTGGAACCACCACTAATGGTTGAACCACACCATCTAGATCATGACCGAAGAATGAAACTGGTTCAAAAACTAGCAGGCTAAGTTCTCGGCCATATTACTACCCTGGTCTACCATAAGCCTTATCTGGAATGGATTGACCGATAATCTCTATTGTTACAGCCTACTTTGATATTTTTCGACCAAGATGTATGAGTTCAACAAATATGATTGAATTTGATGTTTTATTATCAAGATGAATGAGTTCGATCAAGACAGTCGAATTCGATGTTTTTCGATTAAGATGTCCGAGTTCGACCAAGACGGCCGAATTCGATGTTTTTCGATCAAGATGACCGAGTTCAAGTAAGACAATCCAATTCAATGTCTTTTCGATCAAGATGGCTGAATTCGACCAAAATCGCTAAATTCGACGTTTGTCGATCAAGATGGCTAAGTTCGACCAATACGGTCGAATTTGATGTTTTCGATCAAGATGGGCATTTTGACCAAGATGCCCGAATTTGATGTTTTTCGATCGAGATGCCGAGTTCAACCGAGATTGTCAAATTTGATGTTTTTACCCTATCAACCAATCACATTTATTACGCCAAACGACGAACCAACATCACACTCACCTTTTCAACTTGTTGGGGGCCTTGTACAAAACCTTAGGATCTAGCCCTCAGAACAAACCAAAATTATGGATAATAAAGCAATGAAATAAATCAAAGCATCAATCACACACCACACAAGAGATCTTTACGTGGAAAACCCTCAAAGAGGTAAAAACACGGGACCTCGTCCAGATCAACAATTCACTATGAAATAGAACGTTTACAACCTTCGTCACTCACACAGGAGTGAATGAACAATGAGAAACAAAGAAAAACGGAGAGATCTCACCAATTACGAGGACGTAGGAGCGCTAAGATATAGATTGCACCGTAGATCACCTCCACGAGCATAACCTCCCTTCTACAAGCTTCCTCTCTCTCTCTCTCTCTCTCTCTCTCTTTCTCTCTCTCTCACCTTTGATATCCCTAAATCCTTTCAGAAACCCTCTTGTGCTTTTTTCTTCTGCCCTAAAAAAGCCCTAAGGACCCCTTTTTATAGTTTTAGGAAACTCATTTCGCATCCCGACTTGCGAAACGAAATCCGCACAAAATCGCTGAACGAATCTACGTAACTACGACTGGTCGTACCGAGTCCACGACTGGTTGAGAGCCACTTACCACCGGTTGAGGACCTCCTACGACCGGTCGAGCACCCCGGAGAAATATTACCCAAAGTCGCTAGACTTTGAGTTGTGTCACGGCTCGTCTTCCACGACTAGTCGTGCACAGCTTTCGACCGGTCGAGCAAGGCTTACGACCGGTCGACGACGGGTCAAAAAACCTATTAAATCTCTACCTTTTTGACCCAGGAGGAATCCACCTTCTTCAAGCCAGCCTAGTTTCTACAAACCTCAAACTTGCCCTTGAGCAAAGCCTTGGTCATCATGTCTGACCCATTATCGTCCGTGTGGACCTTCTCAAGCTGTAACACCTTCTGTTCCAAAGTATCCCTGATCTAGTGATACCATATCTCAATATTTTTCGACTTGGAATGCTGACTTGGATTCTTGCTCAAGTGTATAGCACTCTGACTATCACAATAGACCACGTGCTGCTCCTACTTCAGGTTAAGTTCCTGTAGGAACCTCTTCATCCAAAACATCTCTTTACACGCCTCTGTGACTGTAATGTACTCGGCCTCTGTCGTCAACAATGCTACGACCTTCTGTAGCTTGCTCTGCCAAGAAACCGCTCCCCCTGCAAACGTGAACATGAACCCCAATGTAGACTTCCTGGAGTCTATGTCGCCTGCCATATCTGCATATGTGTAGCCCTCTAACACAGGTTTTCCATCACCATAGTATATGCTCAACCTGGATGAGCCTCTTAGATACTGCAGTATCCACTTAACCGCTGCCCAATGTTCTTTATCAGGATTAGCAAGATACCGGCTGACAACACCAACCGCATATGCTATGTCTGGCGTGTACACACCATAACATACATCAAACTTCCTACAGCTGACGCGTAGGGTATCTTCTGCATCTCTTTCACCTCTGCCTTCGTTTTGGGACACTGTCTGTCGCTCAATTTGAAGTGACCATCCAGTGGAGTACTAACCAGCTTTGTTGCATTCATATTGAACCGCTCTAGGACTTTCTCAATATACTGCTCTTGTGACGGCCAAAGCTTTCTGCTGCTTCTGTCATGGGTTATCTCCATTCCTAGAATCTGTCTAGCCGGGCCCAAGTCTTTCATCGCAAAAGACTTGCCCAACTCCTGTTTCATCCTGTCGATCTTCTTGATGTCTTTTCCCATGATGAGCATGTCATCAACGTATAACAGCAGAACTAAGAAATCACCATCTGAGAACTTGCGCGTGAACACACATTGGTTCAACTCCGTTCTGTCATACCCATGCTGTAACATGAACGAGTCGAACTTCTTGTACCATTGCCGTGGAGCTTGTTTCAACCCATATAAGCTCTTCCTCAACCTACACACCATATGCTCTTTGCCCTTGACTTCGAACCCCTCTGATTGGTGCATATAGATCTCTTCTTCCAAGTCACTATGGAGAAAGACAGTTTTAACATCTAACTGCTCTATCTCCAGATCCATGTTAGCCGCCAAGCCAAGCAACACCCGTATAGATGTCATCTTCACCACTGGTGAGAATATCTCCTCGAAGTTTATGCCTTTCCTCTGACCAAACCCTTTCACCGCAAGCCTGGCCTTGAATCTCGTATATGAATTCTTCTACTCAACCTTCTTTCTAAACACTCACTTGTTGCTCAAAGCTTTCTTGCCCTTAGGCAATTTCACCATATCATAGGTGTGGTTCTTATGCAAGGATTCAATTTCCTCTTGCATAGCTTTCAACCACTCCCCCTTATGGTCGTCGGCTAGGACCTCAAAATAATCTTCTGGATCTCCCCCATCAGTCAGCATAATATACTAATGTGGCGAGTACCTCTTGGACGACTGTCTGTCCCTAGATGACCTCCTCACATGTGGCTCAACAGGTGGATCAAGTGGGGGCTACTCCCCTAATCTATTTTCTGAAGGAACTCCCTCGTCCTCTGTATCTTGTTGTACTCCCCCGTCATCAGGAACCACGGGAGGAATAACCGAATCCATGTTCTCTACCTCACCTGAACTAGGCTGGTTCTTTTCTGGCTTACCAATGTCTTTTATACACTGATCTTCAAGAAAAATCACATTTCTGCTCCTGACGAGCTTCCTCTCGGTCGGATCCCACAATCTGTAACCGAACTTTTCATCACCGTACCCCAAGAATACACACTGTTTGATCTTCATATCGAGCTTGGACCTCTCGTCCTTTGGTACGTAAACAGATGCCCTACATCTAAACACCCTGAGATGATTGTACGATGGATCCTATCCAGTCCACACCTTCTCAGGTACTTCTCCATTCAATAGAGCTGATGGAGACCTGTTTATCAAATACACCGCCGTGTGCATTGCTTCTCCCCAGAACATCTTGGACAATTTTGCATGGGATAACATGAATCTGATTCTCTCAACAATGGTGTGATTCATTCGCTCAGCTACACCATTATGCTGAGGGTCTTGGGAACCGTCTGTTCATGCCGTATACCCAGGGACTTACAGTACTCATGAAAGTTGCCAATGTATTCACCACCATTGTCAGTGCGGATGCACTTCAATGATCTACCTGTCTCTCTCTCGATCATAGCATGAAACAATTTAAACACACCAAAGACCTCGTCCTTGGATTTCAAAGCATAAACCCAAACCCTCCTAGATGTATCATCTATAAAAGTAACAAAATACAATGCCCCACTTAAGGTTTTTATCCTCATAAGACTACAAACATCAAAATAAACTAAATCTAATGCATGCACATTATTAACATGAGAAACAGTTTTAATAAATGAAACTCTATGTTGTTTTCCTGATAAACAATCAAGACAGGTTTGGAGAGGCATACCTATCACGTCTGGAAGGATCCGCTTCCTCGCTAGTAGTTGAGCCCTTTTTCACTCATGTGACCTAGACGCCTGTGCCACATGTTAATAGTTGAATCTTCTGCTGCGTTCAACCCACCCTTGCACACACTGACACTTACCTTGTAAAGGGTGCAATACTTCTTTCCTCTGGCCACGATCAACAAACCTTTGATGAACTTCCATCGCCCACCAGCAAACCGACTTTCATAGCCATCATCATCCAACCTTCCCGTCTACATCAAGTTGAGGCGAAGGTCTAGGATATGCCTCACATCCCTGAGAACCAATGTACAGCCCACATCAGTTTTCACACAAATATCACCGACTCCCACGATCTTCGATATGCCAGAATTTTCCATTTTCACGATCTCATAGTCACTTGACTTGTAGCTTGTGAAGAAATTCCTACGTGGAGTCGCATGAAAAGAAGCTCCCCAGTCAATCACCCAGTCGGTGTCTTGACTCGTAGCCGTGAGACATACATTGTGATCTTCTGAAAGAATAACTACAACGTCGCCATCTGAAGCGACCGCAGTGGAATCTGATTCATCTTCCTTCTCCTTTCCTTTTCCTTTCTTGTCGTTCTTCTTACACAACATTCATGCTTGTAGTGACCCTTCTTGCCATAATTCCAACAATCAACATCTTTTCTGTTACTCGACTTGCCTCTTGATTTATCTCGGGCCTTCCCACCATTCCTGTTCTTTCCTCTCCCCTGTGTCACAAGGGCCTCTTACTGAGTAGACCCCTGAAACATCATCTTTATCTCTTCATTGAAGAGACAGCTAGTAAACTGTTCCATGGATATCTTTCCGTCTGGCGCGGAGTTACTTAGAGACACCACCAATGTCTCCCAACTGTCAGGCAATGAACTAAGCAATAGTAAAGCCTGCAATTCATCATCCAGGACCATCTTCATAGAGGAGAGTTGGTTCATTATATTGCTGACCTCATTCATGTGTTCGGCCATAGAACCACCATCGTTGAACTTGAGATTCACAAGTCGCCTTATCAGAAAAAATTTATTACCAGTTGTCTTTCTCTCATATAGCCCTTCTAATTTCAGTCATAGGGTGGCGGCTGAGGTCTCTGTAGATACATGGTGGAACACAGAATCATCCAACCATTGTCTAATAAGCCCCACCGTCTTTCGGTTCATCTTCTTCCAATCATCATCAGACATATCATTGGATTTTGCTGATATGCCTAAAATTGGAGACTATAGGTCCTTGTAATAAAGCAAGTCCTCCATCTTAGCCTTCCATATGGTCCAATTAGAACCATTGAGGCTGATCATCCTTGATGAGCCACCTTCCATAACTCAAAAATCGATCTTACCCGTTCAATGAACTTAGCTTTGATACCACTTTGTTGGGGGCCTTGCACAAAACCTTACGATTTAGCCCTCCAGAATAAATCAAAATTATGGATAATAAAGCAATGAAATAAATCAAAGCATCAATTAGACACCACACAAGAGATTTTTACGTGAAAAACCCTCAAAGAGGTAAAAACCACGGGACCTCGTCCAGATCAACAATCCACTATGAAGTAGAACGTTTACAACCTTCGTCACTCACACAGGAGTGGATGAACAATGAGAAACAAAGAAAAACGGAGAGAACTCACCGATTACGAGGACGCAGGAGCGCTGAGATATAAATTGCACTGTAGATCACCTCCACGAGCATAACTTCCCTTCTACAAGCTTTCTCTCTCTCTCTCTCTCTCTCTCTCTCTCTCTCTCTCTCTCTCTCTCTCTCTCTCTCTCTCTCTCTCCTTTGATATCCCTAAACCCTTTAGGAAACCCTCTTGTGCTTTTTTCTTCTGCCCTAAAAAAGCCCTAGAGACCCCTTTTTATAGTTTTAGGAAACTCCTTTTCGCATCCCAGTTACGAAAGGACTTGCGAAAAGAAATCCGCGCAAAATCGCGAAACGAATCTGCATAACTACGACTGGTCGTACCGAGTCCACGACCGGTCGAGAGCCTCCTACAACCGGTCGAGGACCTCCTACGACTGGTCGAGCACCCCGGAGAAATATTACCCAAAGTCGCTGGACTTTGAGTCGTGTCACAGCTCATCTTCCACGACTGGTCGTGCACAGCCTTCGACCGGTCGAGCAAGCTCACGACGGGTCGACAACGGGTCAAAAAACTCATCACAACTAAGGGTGAGGCGATGTGGGGGGGCAATGTTTACCCTATTTACGACCGTTCTTGGGAGATCCAATTAGAAAATGACACGTGTTATGAAATGTGAAATATATAGCATGGAGGGTGACCGAGAAGTCAAAGATGCATAAAGCAGTCAAGCAGGAACTGGGGTGTGGGAGAGAAGGAGGTGGAAAGTAGTTGAGTGGAAAAAGAACGATTAAATGGATATGAAGAGACAGAAGGATCTGGAAGACCAATGTGGCAACAATTCAGCTGTCATAATCAAAGAGTAAGGAAGATGAAACATTTGAAGAGAAGCCACAACAGAGATATATACATAGCATATGAAATCAACAGAGCAAGTCATCTTATACCAATTAAACAAATCCATCAAATTATCTTTCAATTATCCTGCAATTTATTTATTTTCCTTATCATAACTTAGCCCTTTTCTAGGAGTAATTGTAATAGATTAGTTGTAATTTCAGTTTACACTCATATGCTAGACTTTTATCTCAATACAAGAAGTTCTTCATTCAGAAATGCTCCTTACAATTGCGCCTTTACCGATTGTAAGTATTTACTTTTCGTTTGATAACAGTTAGGTATCAGGAAAGTCCTTTCATATGAAAGTCAAAGTAGAACTCATTTTCAGAAAAAGAACCCCACCCGCCAAATATCGCATGATCACTCTATAAAATAATTTGTGAGTGGCTAAATAGGCAACCAATCTGCACAGATCTCAGTCATATATGGTCGCAATCATCGTATTTGCCTATATTAGCACTTGGGTTAAAGTTGTCCAGTTAAAATCGAACCACATAGTCAGTTCTAACACACCGGCCCGCATGCACCACACATGACAAAAACATTCAAACAAAAAAAATAATAATTTTGTTGAACAAGTCTATACGATTATTTTGATTATGAATGTTTTACACATACTGTATGGGCCCAAAATTTTTAAACTTTATTACTTCATAAGGAAAAAAAAAAAATGTTCAAAGGTACTTTAGTAATTTTCCTTTCCAAAAAGGACTGCCCAGGAATTTCGAGGACACAATGGAATGATCGGTAGAATAGGTAGAATTTACAGTGATTATCACGTGTTCCATCTGTGTGAGGCCCACCCGTGATATTCATATTCAATCCAAGCAGTGAATTTAGTGGTCCTCCTCATGTTCACTGAACATACCAAAGAATCATCCCAATCCAAAACTCATATGGAAAACACTAAAATGGACTAATGTGCTAAAAGCCTATATATTCATGTGGTGTGGCCCACCTGAGTTATGGTGTCCTTTCATCCTGGGGCACCTCACATGGAACCACCACAACATGGTGGACCTCTTCTTCTTTCCCCACGTCTCGATAGTGCGTTTCCCTCAATGTCCTCAGTTCTTCCCTTGGGCGTGGGACACCTGAGTTATGGATAATACAATGGACGGATTAGATGGCACTCACAGCACTTGGGCCCACAAGTTCGGACTTATAGTAACTAGGAACGATCACAAGTTCGAGCATACTTAATTACCGTCCATTCATATTATGTGGGGCCCACTGATGATTTGTATGTTGTCTGGTAAGCGTACCTCCTTCTGTAGCCCATGCATCTTAAGAATCATGTTGTCTGAGTGAAAGATACCTTGTTTTAACACTGAGGTCTTGACATCGATTCCCTAGTGGGGTGGCTAACAGTGAAGTGTGATCTAACAGTGGGTGTACTAAGAAGCTAACAAAAAAGAAAAAAAAATCATGTTGTCGACGCACCACATGAGACAACATGCAATTAGGCCTAAAACCTACATTTTCACATGGTGTGGACCACCTGAGAATTGTGGTGTCGAATCCGTCAGATTGGGGTAATATAATATAAATTCCATCATACTAAGATAGGGAGTTATTTTATTGGACCACCATACGAATTCAGTACGTGCTTGACTAGACAACCTTTTGAAAGTTGGTGGGGTCCATTTTGATAAATGTAGCCAATGAAATGACAGTGCATTACAGCCTTACTCCAGCCATACCCAATCCAGGAACTATTGCCCATGTGAACAAATCCATTGAATGGTTCAGATTCCCCGGGCTTCCTTTTGGACATGGCAACACGTGAGGGAGTGGATTCGACGGTGGAGCCCACCTTTATGTATTTGTTGTATATCCACCACGTCCATCCATTTTTCCAGCTCATTTTATAGCATGAGCCAAGAAATGAAGCTGATCCAAATCTCAGGTGGACCACACCACAGGAAATATTGGTGATTGAACGCTCACCATTAAAAACTTCCTATGCCCACCCTAACTTTTATTTGCCATCCAACCTGTTGATAATCACACACAGACTTAGATGAAGGGAAAACACAAATATCAGCTTGATCCGAAACTTTTGTGGCCCACAAGAAGTTTTTAACGGTCAATCACCTGTTGATCTTAGAGATCTATCCGGACATAGTAAACGGTCCAAAAAAGCAATTTCCTACTCACCTGCCAATGTATGGTGAAGATGTTTTGATCGGTGAAAATTTTTCCTCATGGGGTGAGACTTCCCGATGGATAGTGTCGATCATCTGCCCCAGACCTTAGTGGGCCCAATCTGGCCATCAAAGGAAACAAACGTTATAATGATGAGCCCGTTATGTACCAGACACCAATATCTTTTAATTGCATGTGGCTCGCAATAACTTGAAGCAACTAGAACCAATGATTTGGTGGGCCACCGTACATTAGTCCATGTACAGAAAATCAAGGGCATTGAACTGTAGTACGATTTTACAGGACGTGGATTGCATCCTACCAAGGGCTGTACATGAACCAGGCTAGCCTAGTTAACTCGCTCAACTCAGCCCGAAAAAGTTCAACTCGGCCCGATTCAGAACTAAGTTCGGTTCGGGACGGGCTATTTTCTTCATCTCGAAATTGAGTTCGAGTCGAGTTCGAACAGGTCTTAGTTCGGCCCGACTCGGTCTGAAACCCGACTCAACCTGGCCTGACTTGGCCGTTTATATATATATATATATATATATATATATATATATAATATATAATATAATATAATATATATATATGTCCTTATCCTAACCATTAGAGGCAGACAAGTGAGAGCGCTGCCCAACTCATGAACTTGCTGTAAGGTTCAAACTCAGCCCGAACTCGCCCAATTGCTGATTGGCCGAGTTCGTGCTGGACATGTTAGTCCGGTGACCGGGCCGGGCCGGATTCGAGCTGGGTTTGGCTGGTGACCAGGCCAAGCCGGGTTGAGCCCAGTTTGACTCGGTTCGGCGCGATGTACACCCCTAGTCATACCCCTCCCAAACGATAATCCATCTGGGCAGGGCTATGTGGGGCCCACCATAATGTAAGTGTTTTATCCACGCCGTTCACCGCTTTTCTTAAATATTTTAAGGTATGAATGTAAAAATGAGGCAGGTCCACGACTCCAGTGGACCACACCAAAGGAAGCTGCACTGATAATGACACCCACTGTTGAAACCTTTCTAATGGCTAACGTGATGGTTTTTTAACCATCCAACATATTCATAAGGTCATGTAGATGTGGATGAAGTGAAAACACAAATATCAGAAACTTCTCCAACTCCCAAGAAGCTTTTAATGGTGGACGTTCAATCCCTACTTTGTAGTCCTCTTAATCCTTTGACCTACCTCATTTTTTGGTTCATATATTAAAATAATCTGATAAAAGTGTTGAACGGCATGGATATAACACTTACATTACA
Source organism: Magnolia officinalis (assembly GCA_021015155.1). Lineage (NCBI taxonomy): Eukaryota > Viridiplantae > Streptophyta > Magnoliopsida > Magnoliales > Magnoliaceae > Magnolia > Magnolia officinalis. The sequence continues at coordinate 7,816,453 of JAJHSJ010000013.1, forward strand.
GTGGGCCTCATTGGGCCCTGCCCGGACGGATTGCTGTCCGGGTGGTGGCAGGACGCAATCCGCGTCCGATTTTATAAGCTGCCCAAAAACGGTGGTTTGGTTAAAGCGGACGCGGATTAGCTACTGCCAGGTCGAGTAGCGAGACTGCTACTGAAGTGACGTCACCAAGTTACGTGGGTCTTACCATAATGTATGTGTTATATCCATACGGTCCATTCATTTGGAGAGATCATTTTAGGGCAGGAGTCAAAGAAGGAGGTAGATACAAGCTGTAGTGGACCCCACTATAGAAAACAGTGGAGTGGAGAGAGTGACATCCACCGTTGAAACCTTCTTAAGGTCCACCGTGATGTTTATTTGAGATCCAACCTGTTCATAAGTTAAAAAATACATTAAAAAAGGGGAAAAAAAAAAAAAACAAATATCAGCTTGATCGAAAACTTTCGTGGCACTTAGAAGTTTTTAATGGTGAGCGTCACTCTCTCCACATTTTTCTGTGGTGGGGTCCATTGGAGCTTTGAATCTGAGTCATTCTTTGGGTCATGCCGTAAAATGCTCTCTCCAAATGAATGGACGGTCTGGAGACAAAACATACATCATGGTGGGATCCACAGAACTTGGTGACGTCACTTCAGTAACAAGTCTCGCTACTCAACCTGGCAGTAGCTAATCCGCGTCCGTTCAAAGCACGTCAGAGGCCCAAATTGACCCTGATTTTTCACCTCCGATCCCATCAACGTGGTGGCCCACCAGATAAACAGTCTGTAGATGTACATGCTATCCATATGTATGGTGAGGATTACAATCTAATACAATACTCTTTCGTGGGTCATCCCATCTAGTTAGTATTATATTTATGGGTTGAGCCCAGGTCAACTTAGACACCGGTTTTGAACTGGTTAGGCTGGACCTTGTCTCATACACCTCTGGTTTTATCATGGCCGTTGATCGATCAAAAAACCTTGCGCCCATCTGATCAATGGTATGGATCATGGATAAGTGGGTTTGGGTCCAAAACTTCGACCTAATCCAGTTTTTAAATGGGTCTAATTTCCGCCATCTTAAAATAGACCAGACCCAGACTTAGACCAGGTCCAGACCAGGACCCAAGAATAGTTGTTATTTAATATAAGCATGGGAAACCTAAATGTTTATTAATTAATTAAAAATATCTAAGGTAAGTAGAAGATCAACAACCCTTGGATGAAATATAATGGTTAACAATAAACCCATTCTAAGTTGGAAATTCAATTAGGACTTTCTGGAAATTTCAATTGAAACTTACTCTTGGAATACCATATTCCCTTAAACTTTATTTAATTTAAAAATTGATACAACTAACATATCGGAGCATTAGTATAAAACTCCTCTAATAATCATCATGTCCCATCTAGATCCAAACCTAATAGATATATGGGTTAAACCCCAATTAAGTGATTGAGTGGGTTTTTTTAAAAAAAAAAAAAAAAAATTAAGAAAGCGATGTGACCTGAATTTCAATTGGTTAGGATTTGGGCTAAATTTTGACTCAATAATTAAATGGGTTGGGCATGGGCTGTTAAACAATAATGTAGATTTTCATAGACTGAACTGTGCATCAATGATGGAAATTGAATAGATTATAATCATAAATCAAAGCGATCGGACCTGATCTTCTGTATAATAAGACTCTAGTTTCCTTACACTCTTAAGGAAATCATTTCAATGAAACCTAGCATCGCATGTGTTGGTGATGAGATCAAGTCCGTATAAAATAGAAGATAATCTGAAGAAGTTGAGCACATCATAACTTCAAAAGTCTCCACAAAGTTAAAAGTTCTAGGTCTATTGAAATTGTTGTGGACAGGGAACACAAATTTGAGCGTAATCAAGGCTTGCAGGTAGAGCCGTACATGAGTTGAGTTAGCCCGATCAGCTCACTCGACTCGACTCGGAAAAGCTTGACTTACCTTAAATTGAAATTAAATTCAGACCAGGTCGAGCTGGTTTATGGAGCTCAAAAAAATTGAGTCGATTTCAATCTTGCCCAAGTTCGACTCGACTCAAATCGAACCTCGACTCGAATCGACTTGGATCGAATCGGCTTGGTGACTCGGTTATTTTGATATTGATGCTGCTCGCCAAGTGTTTAATGAAATACTTGTAAAATATTATTACTATTTTGCTTTCTATGAAAAATTGAAAATGCACTCTGTGTTTGAGAAAATGTCTTATAGGCTCGAACTGGCCCCAGCTGCTGACCGAACCGAGCTGAACTGGCCAGTCAGGCTTGAGGACCGAGCCGAGCCAAGTTCGAGTTGGTGTTAGCTACGGGCTGAGCTGTAACAAGCTCAACTCGGTTTGACTCATGTACAGCTAAAATATGTATGTGGGATTGGGACTCATCTACAGGGCCCAATTGGTTTTATGATTTGTTAGACCTACATTGGATGTCATAAAAATGAACTTTGGAAGAAGACCTAACTTATTGATGGTCCACTTACTCAGCTCAAACAAAGGAAACAGTGGAAAATAAAATGAAAAAAACATACAGTTTTTGAAGAAACATATTACCAGATTGGTATCCCAGCTGGGTAGTGTATACTCTCCTGACATGGTGTAAAACCAGGATCAAGTTTCAGCATGTGCGTTCGGCAAGGCGGTAGGCCTGAGTCGGGCTCGGTCGATCAGGTACATGCATTAAGTAATGCCAGCCCATTCATGAGGTGGGCCACTGTATAGGAAACATATGGACAGCTAAACAAAATTTAAAAGAAGATTGGCTCCTTTTACAAATATATGTCTAGCAATGTACTGGGCTAGAAGGTCGATTCCCACCAAGTGGCTGACCGTTGTTTTTATGCGAGGGTGGCCGACGTGATGAAGCCCGATTAGTTGATGGGACAGCCCAGGCTGGGGTTTTGTAAAAACTTTCTACTGATGGCACACCTAAGCCCAAGAATCTGGATGGTAATGGGCCAGGGTCATGGCTCGCTGAGGTTGTATCTAGCCTGGCCCAGCCCAAGCTGAAAAGGCCCTGGCCCGAATCTGCCAGGTTGGGTCAGGGGTAGCCCTAAGTTAAATGATTAACATCTGAAATAGTTCAGTCTAGTTTTATTTTTTTTGTTTTCTTTCTTTCTTTGGATATCCTCCATTACAGAAAGGCCCATCATATAAATGGTTTGGATAATTGAAGCATGACACTTTTATTCAATAAATGTCTTTGAGCTATACATGCACACCGATTAGGAATCTAAGGGAGCGTGGATTAGGAATCTAAGGGAGCGTTTGGATGGTAAGTTACTTGAGATTAGCTACTTATCTCATAAGTAGCTTATTTTGATTTCTACTTATTTAGTAGTATATATGTTGGGCGAACAATATATTTATCGGTCAAAAAGTAGACAAGCGTGCTTGGTTTCCAACTTAATAAGTAATTATTTCTCAAGTCAATTTAGTCCCCCTCACATTCACCATCCATCATGTGGGGACAACCTTTGATGTAGATTGTTCATTGTGTGGGCCCCATCTTTGATGTGGGACGTCCAAAATATGGTGCCCACCTTGGATGCAGGCTATTCATCATTAGGGATCAACCTTTAATGTGCACCGTTCATTATGTAGGGTCCACCTTCGATGTTGATCATCCATCATGAGGGGCCTACCATTAAGGTCATTATTCATCATGTGGGGCCCACCTTCGATATCCACCACCCATCATGTGGTGCCCACCTTTGATGTAGAACATTCATCATATGAGCCCCACCTTTGATGTGGGTACCACCGCCTTGGATATGGGTCACTCATCATTAGGGCAGACTTTTGATGTGGACCGTCCATCATGTAGGCCCAATTTGATGTGGATCATCTATCATGTGGGGTGCACCATTATTAATTGCCCATGATGTGGAGCCCACCTTTGATATGGACTGCCCATCATGTGGGCCCCACCTTCAATATGGATTTCCTATCATGAGGAGCTGGCCTTGGATGTGGGCCATTCATCATTAGGGGTTGACCTTTGATGTGGACCGTCCATCATGTGGAGCCATCCATCATGTGGGCCCAACGTCAATGTCCACTACCCATCATGTGGAGCCCACCTTTGACGAACCGTCCATCGTGTGAGCCCCACCTTCAATGCAGGGCCGCTTTGAACATGGACAGTGGGTGAGAACGAAGTAGAAAAGTATTACGTAAAAAAACTTTTTTTAAAAAAAAACTTGCTATATAAGTAAGTTTTAGTACATAAGTTGCTCTTACAATGATGCTCACCAACTTAAAAAGTGACTTAATCATTTAATATAAATTAAAAAGTAATTTATTGGCATTATCCGGTTACTTTTTTTACTCACAGCAGTAGTTAAGTAACTTATTTGAGCTAAGTTTAGTTCATGATTAATTATAACTTTTTTACTTTAATAATTTACCATCCAAATGTCCCTTAAGTGTCTATAAACCATCCATTTTCTTCGTATAAAGATAGACCACCTGATAATTGGACCGGGCCAACATTCCTAGCCAATCATCAATGCCCATCCCCAGACACCAGTTCTAGGTTTCAATCTTGGTCTTGGCTAATCCTACAGGCTCAGGCCCAGCCCTACAGGAGCTGGCTACTCGGACACCGATCCTAGGTTTCATGCTCGATCTTGGCCAAGACTACATGCTCAGGCCCCTAGCCTTACATGGTCAGGCTGCCCGTCCACCTCTCACTCATAGTGGGTAGTGTTGGGGATTTCTATTGCAAAATCACACAAATATAAATCTAGGATAGCAATCTAATGGCGTCAAGCAATCACAAAAAACACAGATATTTAACATGGAAAACCCTTGCGGGAAAAAACCACGACAGAAAACGACACAAATTCACTATGAAAAATAGAAATTACAAAGAGAAAGGACTTACCCGATTCGAACAGCCTCGAATCTCACCCTTGTTACACCCTCTGCAAACCCTAAAACCCTTTTAAGAAACTTTGGAACCCTTTTAGAAAGCCTTAACATCCATTAGAATGGCCCTAGGAACTCCTATTTATAGTTTAGGAAACCCCCCTTTCACACCGACTTTGGAATAGTCTGGAAACCGCCTCAAATTTACGCAGTCCATGTGCTGTCTGCGTAACCTTCGACCAGTCAAACCTGTCCTTCGACTGGTTGAAGACCTCGGGAATTCGTTACTGGACTTCGCGTCGAACTTTCCCTGGGCTAGTCGAACTTTTCAGATTTAAGACATATTAACAACAGGTAGGCCTGGATAAAACTAAAAGGCCTTTAGGGCCGGACGGACTTATTTCTAGACGTGCTTAAAAGTCTGAGTCGGGCCTAACCTAGGCTGACCCTGATGGGCCCACAAGGTGTTCGTTCCCATCATTTGGTTGTGGTTATTCATACATCAGCATGCCTTAGCTGTAATTCCATTTTTATGTGATATTCAACTTCCATAAGCTTCGTAAAAGTAAAAAATAAAGTAAAAAACAATAACAGCCTAGTGGACCATTGTATGGAAACTTTCCTTTTATGTGATATGCACATATTAGCATTTGGACTCGTTGGCATACGCACCACCTATCTAAACCGTCCATTGTGGCATGTCCCCTACTTTGGCCACTAGGAAAAGGTTAATGCAATTAGATGGTTCTAATCATCCATTACTGGGCCCATCTTCTATGAATAATTTTTTGCATCTTTTTTGCTTGACACTAACTAATTGATTTGGAGCTTAATTTAAATTGATCAATTACAACCCCAAGATTTAAGATAGGTAGATATGTTTGGAAATCAACTGTTATTATCAAGATATAATCAGATTGGTTGCATATTTAGCCACTTGTACAATGTTACTTAAGATAATTAGGTAATAATTAGAGAGTAGGTTCATCCTCTCAAAAATAGGTCATACCTCTACCTACCATATAAAATGACTCTCTCTTTTGTGCCAAAAAAAAAAAAAAATGAAAAATTCTATAATCAATCGCGAAGAATAACTGCATAACACTTTTATAAATAGAAAACTTTGTTTAATACTCGAACGAAATCCAACGTATGAGCGGACGTATCACTAAAGATTAAACTAAAAAATGTAAATGATTGATAAAGTTAAAAGATTACATTAAAGAATGTAAATGATTAACAATTGAAAAATAGATTTGGTTTGGTTTGGTTTGGTTAGCATGAGACGATTTTTTATGATGAATTTCTCTTGCTATTTATAGTCTTAAATTGACTATATGGATACTTTCCACATTCTTATGGCTATTATAACCGTTTTAGCACTACGTGACTTTTTGAAACTTTCCCTCTTAACTTGCCACAAGTACAGATAATTGATACAGGCATTCTTACTGACTCGACCACTTTCTACTCGACTACTCTTGTTTTGTGAATGATGTGGCATCGTTCAATAGACGGCAATTGTATACCCACAAAATCCTTTTTAGGTATCTCCGCAGATCTTAAATACGTCACACAACTCTAATAAAGTCTTTTTAGATTCTTCTCTTTTCTAAATCTTTCTTTTAGTATGTTTCTTCTTCCTAACTGTTCCTCTTCTCTCGACCAAACTCTATTTTTGTTGTTAATCGATCATCGGCCACACATCGACCGCATCTCTTTTGTTGGTCGCTCACCCGCACTACACTTGATTGCTCTCCGCATCTTTCCGTTTTGACCGCTCTACCAAGCTTCTCGATCGTATTCCATTTCGTGACTTCCCTTTGCTGTTCGGTTTGCTTTTGGACACCTATGTAAGACCCGTATCATAGTCCGTACCATTCTGTAGATTTCTGCGATCCTCCCTGTCGAATTCTGACTACCCGCGACCTGTAACTGACATTTGTGCACGACCCTGAGTCACACGCTGTCAACCCGAATCGACTCGACCCGATACTTGTACCCTAGCGACCTCGCCGTCGCTGTGGTTTCGATACCGCGTCTCGCGCGCCGAGGCGATACTTAGGCCAGGAGATGTAGGCCCGCGTTCAGTTCGAGGAAAACACCGTGCTTTGCAAAACCCAAGAGAATCTCTACCCAAATGTCACCTCAATCAATCAATCAATCCCATCAAGGGTCAAGTACACATTACCTCACCCCCCATCCCCAAGCAACCCCAAAAGTCAACAATCCCTTACACAACCTATCCCCTATCAAGTACACCCATCACTCACTTCAGGTATCACTCCATCACCCATCCCTCTCTCTCTTATTCTCCCTTCTCTTCCAAGCAACCCAAAGACAAAAAATAATAATAATAATAATAAATCCCACATCCAAGCTCTTCAACCTCCATGAGAGAGTTTTATGTGAGGCCCACTTCCTAACCTCTCGTCTCCCATCTCAACCATCAAAACTTCATCATCTTCCAATGAGATCGAAGCCAAGGAGACTACCTTTCCAAAGAGCCAAGAAGAAAAGGACGGTGGGTGATCTTGGACCCACACTCTCATTTTATTATTATTATTATTTTGTGATTTAATGGCCCACATATGGTGGGACCCACCTTGATGTATGCTTGTACCCAAGAGGGGCCCACAGTGGCGGGGCCCCTCCGTCATCTCTCTCTCTCTCTCTCTCTCTCTCTCTCTCTCTCTCTCTCTCTCTCTCTCTCCTTCCCTAATTTTATGGCCCGTTTGTGATTTATGTATTTCATTCATATTGAGCACCAAGTGGACCCAACTGGGGCCCATGTTGCAGCCACCTTGCTGCCAATTTTGGAAGGTCTGGATGATGGGAAATACAAATATTAGGTGGACCCTGCATGGCCAAATGGGCCAGCCCAGAACCTGCTGGACATCTGTTGTCCAGACTGTCCAGCAGGGTCTGGACGTTCCCTGTGAAAAACAAAAATATCAAGTTGATTTAAAGTTTTTGGGTGGGCCGCTCATGCAGGCCCCACCTTGATGTATGGATCTAATCTATGCCGTTCATCCTATCTCCCAGCTCATTTTAGGCGTTGAGCAGAAAAATGAAGCCAATCAAAATATCAGGCAGGCCGTATCATAGAAAACAGTGATACATTGTGTTTTATCAATGTCATCCACCTATTTGCGTGGGACCCACCCCACACGTGTGACATGTGTGAGGATGGGGCCCACCAGAGGCCATTTGATGTATGTATTTTGTCCAGCCGTCCATCTGGACGTTGGACGTGCAGCATACTTCAAAATAATAATAATAATAATATATTATAAAACATATGTATATATTAATATAATATGTGGTGGGCCCTACGCGGGGACCCACCCGAATGGGAAAGGGATTAGCTGGCGTATCAGACGCCAGCAAGTTCTGTGGATCGCATGTTATATGAGTTTATCTACACCGTCCACTGCGTGGACCCCATCATGATGCATGTATTTTATCCTATCCATCCATCATCAGGACGTGGACCCCACCATGGCAGCATGTGGGGCCCACCTTGACCTGATATGTTTCATCCACACCGTCCAACCATTTGGAAAGCCCATTTTAAGGCTTGAGACTAAACTGAGGCAAATTCAAATCTTTGGTGGGCCACCACGTGGACACCACCATGATGTATTATTTCATCCACACCGACCAGATTATACTAAACGGTGTTGGACAATGTTTGGACGGTGATGTCCAATGTTTGGACGTGCTGCCCAAAGTTTAGATGGTGCAGATTTACATAGACAATGTTTGGACAGTGCTGATCATCATTAGTGGGCTATGTGCCCTATGGAATAATAGGGTACAGTGGTACACATGTTACACCTACAACTATTGAAATGATTTTGGTGTGGTCCAAGGCCACTTGAGGCCCATTGGTGCGGCCCATCCATGAGGCCCATCATGATGTATTTTGGCCCATGTGTGGTGCCCACCTATTTGTATTGTTAGGCCCGTGTAGCGTGGCCCATATGATGTATTCAAGGCCCATGGGCGAGGCCCATTGTGATGTATTCGAGGTCCGTGGACGTGGCCCATTGTGATACATTCGAGGCCCTTGTATGAAGCCCAACGCGATATATGAGAGGCCCATGAATGAGGCCCAATGTGATGTATGTATGGTCGTTACGTTGTGTATGAATCCCTTATGTGAGCCACTCCTTGGGAGCAATGTTTGTTAGACGTCCACATTGATGGGCAATAATGGTTAGATGTCCTCATTGTGACCTTCCTTTAGGCCTTGTTAAGCCCATTTGTACCATTCTCTAAGTGGGTTAACCCTGATTGTTGGGCCCCATTTACATGTTCCATCTATTCTCATTGGGCTATCCTAAGATGTTGGGCCCCCATTGGTTATTAGTGGGATTACTCCTTTTATTTTGGAGTCCATTTAGGACTCATTTGGGCCCCCTAGGGCATCTAGCAGGCCATGCAATAGTATGGTGAAGGAACCCTTTCCGGATCCCTAGGTTTGTGGGTAAGTCGCTTAGGCCCAACCTTGATATAAGGGGGGATACATTATCATCATATAATATGCTTAGTATAGCTTCATGATAATGTCCATACGCATCATTTGCATGCTTGTGATGAGATGAGTGATTGATCATAGCACATGCCTTTAGGCAAATTGTTATGGGACTCCCTGGTAAGGGAGTTGCCCACATGAGCGCGCGGTACGCACATGATTGCTGTATGACTAGATTGCGTGATTCATGCATCTCGCATTGTGTGACATGTATACTGTACGCCCTAGCAACATCAAGGCCTTAGCCTCCACAGGTATATCGTGGTTGGCAGGATTAGATACCGGAAATTCTGTTCTACAAGGGGTACTATAAATATCTCTGGCTGAAATTTCCTAAACCCTTATGGTACCAGGAGGTTGCTCCGACGTCTAGACTGATTGGATGCATAAGCGTCGAGTGCTGATTACCAGAAGATTGCGCTTTCCACTGTGTCGTAGTCAGTTAGAAGGGGCTGTTGCCTTACCCGCCCGGGAGGAGGGGGCAAAGCTAGGCTGAGTTTAACCAGCTTGAGGAATGGGTCCGATATCGACAAATCGAGCCCGATATTGGCAAGCGGATATTGAGGTCTCTTTCACTCACCTTGTTGAGCGCGATGGGGCGACAATCTGGTTTGGAGTGCACTAGACCCTGGTGATATTTCAGAGTTGAGCTGTATTGGCATGTGGACTCAGATGAGGATTGGTATGCTTGAGTTGCATCTTGCATTGCATGGCCTTGGTATGGCCGACTTCATTCATGCCTTGCATCGCATAGCATTGGTACTGCCAATAATGTTCATGGATTCATCAGCATATTCCGCATTACTCTGATATTGCATAATAGTATTACTACACTGCGCACACACTTTCACCACCCTCTAAGCTTTCCATAAGCTTATACACGACCGTTGCGTGCAGGTGACATTGGATCGCAACAGCGCTGAAGCAGGAGCGCTTAGCAGATTATCTTGGAGTTTTTGTCTATCATCATTGCATTTTCCTTTACGCGCACTGTACTTATAAGTTTTTTATCATAGTGGAAATGTGATAGAGTTTTTGGTTGTTGTTTGTGGGTTATGCCTTTAGTTATGCTTGTTACAAATCGAACCAATGTTGAAAATCCTCCTTGTAGGATCCCAGGATCGGAACTTGGTAAATGGGTGCTAGGAGCCGAGAAGAGGCTGTAGGCGCCAGATTTGGCGATCGAAAATTTTGAGAGCCCGGTTTTCGAGTTTGGGGCGTGACAACCTCTCTGCCGCTCAGTTTGCTTCTGAACATTTATTGGCCCTCTTTCCACTTCTGTATGGCTATCAACCGCCTAATTTGTCTTCAAAAGTTTCGTCTTGGTTTCCCTCTCGGTCTACCTCCTGAATGACTATCGGCCGCTTGGTTTACTTTTGAATTTAATTCAATTGCTCCCTATCTTGTCATCCTATTAGATATACTTCCGTAAAAAGCACTCCAAACATCATTAAATATCTTTCACATGTTATATTTTTCACTTGATATACCACTTCTCCTTTCCAATTAGGTTTCCCAATAATAGTCAGAAATATGATACAACATTCCCCCCTCCTCGCTTCGCCTTTGGTAAAAGGTGAATGTCATGTTAATTCATTATTTGATGCAATGAAAGTGATTGCTCGGACATGTAAAAACTTCAATTTTGGCTATCTTGATCGAAAATCATAACTATTGCACCAACTATGTACCCACAAAATCCTCTTCAGGTATCTTCGCATATCTCAAATACACCACACAACTCTCATAAAATCACATGTGTCCCTCTCTTATTGCTTCTCGTAGGAACAGATAGAAATATGGTAGAACAACAGTAGTTGAAAAGCCTTTATAAATTCTTTTCTTTTCTAGATCATTTTTTTATCATGTTTTTTCTTTCTGATTGTTCCTCTTCTCTCAATCAAGCTCTGTTTTTTCTCACTATTTGATCATCGGGTAGATATTGGCTGAATCTCTTTTATCGGTCGCTCTCCCGCACTCCACTTGACTACTCTTCGCATCTTTCTGTTTTGACCGCTCGACCAAGCTTCTTGGCCATATTTCATTTTCTGACTGTTATCAGCCGCTTGGTCTACTTTTTGATACCTTTCGGTCGCTTGGTCTGCTTTTGGACACCTATCGACTACTCTTTCCACGTCCATACGACTATCGACAACTTACTTTGTCCACCACGGTTTTGCTTGTGTTGCCCTCTCAGCCAACCTCCTGGATGATTTTCGGCCGCTTGGTTTACTTCTGAATTCCTTTCAACTACTCTTTGTCTTGTCATCTTGTAAGCTGTGATTCCATTTTTTTTAAAAAAAAAACATTACAAGTATTCTAAAAGATCTTTAGCATGATATGCTATAACATGTGTCATTTCCAATTGGGTTTCTCAAGAATGATCAAAAATATGGTACAACATGACCCCCCCACTCGCTTTGCCTTTGGTAAAAGGTGAATGCATTGTTAATTCGTTATTTAGAGTAATAAATGTGATTGTTCAGCCGTGTAAAAACATCGATTTCAGCCATCTTGATCGAGGTTGACCATATTGATCGGAAAACATTAGAGTCGGCTAACTTCGCCATCTTGGTCGAAAACACAGCAAATTCGGAATCCTTTGTCGAATTTGGCAATCTTGGTCGAAAAAACGGTAAATTCGCCCATTTTGGTCAAATTCGGTTGTTTTTGATATTAAAAAAAAAAACAAAAAAAAAAAATGACAAATTTTGTCATCTTAGTCAAAATCGGCTATCATGAGTAAGAAACGGCGAATTCAATTATCTTTGTCAAATTTGGCCATCTTGATCGATAAACAACAAATTCAGCCATCCTAGTCGAATTCGGTTATCTTGATTGAAAAAAACGATAAATTCTACCATCTTTGTCGAACTCAATCATCTTAGTTAAAAATCATTAAATTCGACCGTGTTAATCAAGAAACGGCAAAATCGATCGTAATAATAAAGACCACTGGTTAATCCATTTTGAATAAAATTTATAGTTAATCAAGATAATAATATTGACGAGAACTTAGCCTACACTCATAAAACATGATTATATATTATATAAGCATGTGATTATATACTATATAAACGGTAGTTTGATTGTCACAAAAGAGGAGATGAGTAAGGATGCCGTTGGAAGAGGACACTATACCGTCTGTAGAACGGACACCTAGTATTTTAATTTTAGAGGAAATTAGCGTTATGGTCAATCTTTTCCCTTCTCATTTATTTATAAAAGAGGACTATCAAAATATAATACACTTCTAATAGGCCCCATTCCATGTACACGTGAAGTTTAAAATAACTTTTAAATTCGGAGTCGTGCAGCCCGATCTTATATTTCAACTATTTCAAGCCTTCAGTCACGTCATATTATCCATACATGAGCCTTGGGCCAATTAAGAACTGGGCCTCTTTTAAACTTGCTACCATTTCAAACCAAGGCCAACACGTTTTTTAGCCCGTATAAGGCCAGGACTCAGGGGGAACTGCCAGTCCCTACCTTCGTTTCAGGGGCGCGGCTTCGGTGGATCCCTGACTGTGGGGCCTACCTTGTTGTATACGCCTTACATCCGGACGGGATTCCCTGCGAAAGCCTTTCGCAGGAAGTTCCTGCGTTGAGAACTTAGGTGGGACCTGAGGTGATGTTTTTGAGAAATCCACTCCATTCATCCGTTTTATGAGCTCATTTTAGTGCATAAGTCCAAAAATGATCCGGATCCAATACTCAACTAGGCCAAAAAGGTGAGTATTGAACGTCAACAGTTGAAATATTCATGTGGCCACGGAAGCCTTGAATCAGGATAATATTTGTGTTTTCATTTCATCCCAACATTAATGACGTTATAAACGGTATAGATGTCATATAAACATCATTGTCAACGCCAGGAACATTTCAATGGCAGGACTTTTCCTGCACACATTTTTCTTTAATGCGGCCCACTTGAGTGTTGGATCCTGTTAATTTTTGGTTTTAAATGCTAAAATGAGCTCAAAAAACGGATGTACAGTGTGGATTTCTCTCAAACATCACATTAGGCCCCACCGAAGATTCCACCGCAGGAACTTCCTGCTAAAGGCTTTCGCAGGAAATCCGCGTCGGTTACATCCATGCCGTCCATCCGTTTTGACAGCTCTTTTTGAAGGAGCGGATTGGGTACTATCCCACCAGGACCTAGCTGGAGACGGACGGTCCTGTCAGGGGCTCTGTGGAGCTCACTGTCCTCTATGATTCTTAGCTATCCTGTCCATCCATTTTTTCAAACCATTTTACAAAATGATCTAAAAAATGAGGCAGATTGACACGCCACAGGAAAAGGTGATGACAATAACCCCCACCGTTGAAACTTTCTTAAGGCCCACTGTAATGTGTATTTTCCATCCGACATGTTCAAAAGGTCACATAGACCTGGATGAAGGGAAGATATAGATATAAGCATGATCCGAAATTTATGTGGACACCAAGAGGTTTCATCAGCAGGTTTTAAATCTCCACTGTTTCCTGTGGTGTGGTCCACTTGAGAATTCAATATGTCTCATTTTCAGGTTCATCTGCTAAAATGATTTTTAAAAAATGGGCGGACGGCGTGGATAAAACTCATAAATAACAGTAGGGCCCGTGGAACCCCTGATAGGACCGTCCCTCTCTAGCCCGGTCCTAGTGGGGTAGTACCCAATCCGTGCCCGTTTTAGAGCAGTACCAAAAACGAAGGAGATCCAAAGACTTGGATGAATGGACCATATTAATATAAGCTTGATCCAAAACATTTGTGGCCCACGAGAAGATTTTAATGGTCACTCACCACTTTTCTTTGTGGTGTGGTACGATGAGATTCGTATATGCTTCAATTTTTGGATTATGGCATGAAAAGATCTTTCAAAACAGATGGACGGCATGGATGTAAGGAACATACATCAAGGTTTGCCCACAGTCAAGGATCCACCGACCTTGGTGGATCCAGTGATCCACGGAACCTGCGCCATAGTCCCAGTGCGCCGTTGTACGCGTTTTCCAATCACTGATGGCACGTCGTTTGAGAATAAATGCATCTTCGCGTAGGACGCGGATTGCGTCCTACCCCCGCCCGGACGGTAATCCGTCCGGGCAGGGCTCTGTGGGGCTCACCGTTATGTAAGTGTTTTATCCACGCGGTTGAACGATCTTTTCAGATAAATTTAGTATAGCAACCAAAAAATGAGGCAGGTCCAAGACTTGAGTAGACCACAAAGTGGGGATTGAACGTCCACCATTAAAAGCTTCTTGGGAGCAAAAGAAGTTTCGGATGAAGCTGATATTTGTGTTTTGTTTTCACTTCATCCACGTCTACATGACCTTATGAATAGGTTTTATGGTTATAAAACATCACGTGGATCCTTAGAAAATTTTCAGCGGTGGGTGTCATATCAGTGCAGTTTCCTTTGTTGTGGTCCACTCAAGCCTTGGACTTGCCTCATTTTTTTAGTTGACATACTAAATTTATCTGAAAAAATCGTTCAACGGCATGGATAAAACACTTACATAACGGTGGGCCCCACAGAGCCCTGCCCGTATGAATTACCGTGGGGGGGGGGGGGGGGGGGGGGGGGGTAGGACGCAATCCGCGTCCCTTCGCGTATGGCTGACACGGCAATAACGGCATATTACAATGAGAGCTCCCCACACTCTTAGAGGTGGGCATCGACCTAGTCAGATCAGATTGGCTAACTCGTTTCGGTCCGAAATCTAGCTGAACTGACCCGATTTCAATCCGAACCGAGACTGATTCCGGAACATAGGACTTGATCCGACCCGGCACACGGTTGGCCTAACCCGAATCGAGTCCGACTCAGTCAAGGAAACCGAGTAGGATCGGATTGGGTGCGATTAGGATAGTAAAAATGGTGAAAATCATTATTTCATTGCTATTTTCGGTGTGGTCCATTTGAGCTTTCGATATGATTTTTTTTTTTCCAAATGATCTAAAATTATCATGAAAAATGAATAAACGGTATGGATATGATAAATACATCATTGTGGGACCCATATAAGATGATATCACTTGAGCCGTCCTTACAACTCGAAGCTTGTGGCGCTGCAACTGCCGTGCACGCAACTGCTGTAACTTGTTGCCCACAAAAATGACTTTGATGTTATCATTTGAGCCGTCATGTATGGGATATGTGTTATATCCAAACCGTCCATCCATTTGGCGAGCTCGTGTTAAGGCTTGAGACAAAAAATAACATAGATCCGACTATCAAGTAGACCACACTGGAAAAAGCAGTGGGGCCACACCGAAAATCATTCTTTGTTGCTATTTGTGGTGTGGTCCAGATGATCTTTGGATATGATCCTTTTTTTTTGGATAATGCTCTAAAATGAACTCTAAATATATATCAATGGTGTAGATATAATAAATACATCACTGTAGGGCCATATAACTTTGATCTCCAAACCAATGGTGAACTCACAGGAAATGGTCCAGACAATGCTCACTTGCTTTGGCACTAAAACCAATGATGTTGTGAAATACATGTGGGGCCCACGGTGATATGTGTCTTGTCCACACCGTCCATCCATTATCCCACTGAAATTAAAGCATCGTCTAAAAGGATGAGGAAGATCCAAAGCTCAAGTGGGCCACACCACAGGATTTAGGAAATCAAACACTTACCTTTAAAAACTTTTTAGGGCCACTATTTCCTTTGGTGTGGGTCACTTAAGTGTTAGATCGGCCTCATTTTTGGCTCATGCCTCATAATGTTTTGCTAGAATGGATGGACGGCACAAATACATCATATATATCACAGTGGGACCCACAAATTTAAACCAGTCTATTTAGACCGGTTTCCAAGCAAAAATACCAAATACGTATGAATTTTCAAACGGTAAGCTTAAAACCGCTTTTTGAACCCATTATTTTGTTCAAAACCGTTGTGGCATGGGTTACAGTTATGAGAAAATTTACTCTGGTGGAGTTTGATGGATCATACACAGGCACTTAGAAATTGCAGACGGTCCGGATCGGGTCAGTTCGGAACAGAGCCTATCAGTATTCGACCCAAAAATAACTCGGATCTGGATTATCCTATCCGATCCTGACCGTTCCTGACCATCGGTTCTATTCGAATCGAGTCTGATCGGGTCGGATCCACCAATTCGGGTATAAAATGCCCAACTCTATCCCCAAAACATCTTTTTACCTTTAATATCCATACGACGACATTTTAGTAATTTATAGAAAATGAGATTTTTAATTTTTTAAATTATATACCATGGAGAGTGTGTGTGTGTATATATATATAATATATATATATATATATATATATATATATATATATATATATATATATATATATATATATATATTTGTAGAATGATCCAAACCGTACATATAAAATGATATGGAAACACCGCTTATCATATTTAAGTGAATCCAATCATTATCATAATTTTTTGTAATAATATCTAATGGTTACGATCTTTGTACAAATATGTGTTGCACACGTGTTTTGTATGGTGTAGAAATTCGAATGGCGAAAATTTCATCATCTTTAGTGGAGTTTCGCACGTGCAAGAGATCTTAGGTGGGTACATTTTGAACTAATCATCAAGTGGGCCAGACACGAACATTAAGTGTGGACGCTTCGTTGTTTCTTTTTAACTGTTGATGGATGATGGACGGAAGTTCGAAAATTGGGAATGAAGAATGACCACATGCATTCTATGCGCCACCAAGTGGGCCTGATGAATGAATGACCTCTCCTTAAACTAAGGAAAATGAGAGATAGACCGAAACAGTGGTATGTGGGACATCCTTAGAAGAAGGTAATAGCTTGCAATCAAATGGAGGGATATAATTGAGTGACATGAAGATAAGGGACACAATCTATGTATCCCCAAGTGGGCCTGATGAACGATGATTCTTTTTTCTTGCACAAGTGTCCATGTCCTCCAAACCCTATAAAATGGTCCAATATAAAATGGAGTGGATTAGATAGTGAACGCTTCAATTGTTGTAAAAATGTTGATTTTATAAAATATATATTTTAAAATAAAAAATATATAATATAATATATATAAAGTGTTTGAAAAACACCTTTCCAGTGGCCCGCTCGCACTCGGGCACGGGCACAGGCACAGGCTCGGGGTCGGTCTCTGTAACATCCCGGATTTTCACTGTTTCGGATTTCCAAAAATCCTTGATTTTTTTTTTTTAACTTATACTATCACGTACTGACCATTAGCACTCAATGTTAGCTTATACACGAGTTAATTAATCCAAGATTAGCCCAATTTAATAGACCTGACTGGCCATAATAGGGCTTAGTGTAGGCCACCAAGCCAGATGGCTGTTTACTCATAAAGGACCGCTGTGCAGGCCGCACAACGACCGAGGATGGTCGGAAAATTCTAAAACTTGGTGTGGCCGTTGGTCTCACTGGGCTTGAAGGCCATCGCGGACCGCAACTCCGGCAAACGCCAGAAGTGGGATCTGGCATGGGCCCCATGCACCCCACCAATGCCAGAATTGAAATCTGGCACTAATCAAGGAAATTGAAATGTGAAACATTCCAGCCGTCGGATTTCTTCCGAATTACGGTGATGGTTTGATATATTTTTCAACGCCCGTTCACCAAATCTGGGGCCCGATCGTGGCACGATGACCGTTGATCGCAAAGCGGACCCGTGCGATCAAACCCTATATCCGATCGCTCCCAAATTTTGCACGGCCTTCATCGGGCCATGGATCACTTAACCTATAAGTTTGATGGCCAGAAGACCCCCAGAACTATTCCAATCACCGAAATGGGCCCCACAGCCAGGCCACTTAAAGGTCGAAAACGCTTGCTCAGATCATATATCCGTTCATCCGTTCGCCCTAAAATTTTTGCATGGACCCTAGTCAAGCCATAGGGCACCTACACACCAAATTGGTGGGTTAGAGGGGTGTTAGGGCCACCCCAACACCAATAGGGAGTCCCATAAGTCTATTTTAGGAAATTATGGAAGCTTGGGGCCTTTTTCACCAAATATGGAATTATAAAAAGGGCCTCATTTGGGCACCCCTCTCCCCATACGAATTTTGCCCTAGAAGAGAGAAAAGGGAGAAGAGAGAAAGAGGAGAAAGAAGAGAGAGCAAGAGAGTAATGAGAGGGAAGAAGGCATGGTGGACTCTCAATCAAGGTGGGGCCCAAGAGGATCAAACCCACAACCTTCTACACCTTCTCCAAGAAGAAACCCTACACCACAACCACCGAAAATCGTCCATGGGCCATCTAGGTAAGATCCCTCACTCATTTCTCTTGAAATCCTTGTATTGAAGAAGAAAATGCATGGATTTCTCTCATGTTTGAATTGTTTTAGGGATTCCGATCGGCCAACCTCCAAAACCCTCATTCCTAGGTCATTTTTGAGCCTCCAACGAATCACAAGGTGCGGATTATTGTTCTTAGGTGGCCTAGCACCAATTTTAGCATGAGCTTAATGATTTTGATTGCTTAGATGTTGTGTTTGAATGTCTAGAGAGACCCTAGAAATTGTAGCTATTGGATTGTATGGACATGCTTGCTTGATTCTTTCATGATTTGGATCTTGTTTCTTACATGGTTTGTGTATGGATGATCACATGCTCTTGCTTGAGTGATTTTCCATGTTTTTGTGCTTCATAGTACGTAGGGTCATTATTCTTTGCATATGATTTTATAATATGGAGGAAGTACTCAACTTCCTCACTAACCCACACACTCACATGCATTTTATTCTTAATAATGCTTGGATGCTTGTAGGAGTATTCATATGTATGTGTGGAATGCATGAGAACATGTGGTTGTTACGCTAGTTGAGAATCTGTATAGTTGGCTTGTTATGAATAACCTTCATCCTATTGGGTTAGTCAGGAATCATGAGGAGAGATGGTTGTCCCATTGGTGGGACTACCCTCAGGCTAAACCTGTGGGTTTGGGCGAGTGTGTTCGGGTGGCTGTAGTTTGACTACATGGGTCTTTGTGCCCGAGGTCACTCGTCTCACGCTCGCTTGACTCATGCGGTCTAGCCAACTGTCTGACCAACCCTGTATGTTAACCCTGTTTGCTCACATATGTATGGAACCTGAACCACCCTACAACCGTTGTAGCCCATCAAAAATTCACTTGAAACTGGTCCACAGCCTCGT
Source organism: Magnolia officinalis (assembly GCA_021015155.1). NCBI lineage: Eukaryota > Viridiplantae > Streptophyta > Magnoliopsida > Magnoliales > Magnoliaceae > Magnolia > Magnolia officinalis. Next base: position 7,836,009 of record JAJHSJ010000013.1, read on the forward strand.
GAGCCGGGCATGGTGGAATGGGATACTATGTCCGAGCTGTCGGCCTACGCTGGGGTACCGCGCCTCCCCGTAGTGACCGCGAGCGATCCCTTCCTTTCGGCACTCCTCATGTGCTTGGTGTCGGGGATGAGGAACCCGACGGGATCACGGACCGTGAGGTCGGCCTCACGCGTTGATGGAGTTTTGGCCTCGCAACCAGCTTAAGGCATTGATACGTAGGGTGAATCAGAATCCCCAACTTGCTGGATGAATAGACTTAACTAATAACTCGGCTAACACGATCGCATTGCACGCATTAGTTAGGGTGGCGACTCGGAAGTCGAGGTCGCTCTGAGGGAGTGTTGTCATATACGATCGTTAGATGGAGTCGCTTGAGGGAGTGTTGTGGCGAGGGCATGCATCATATCATCCCGCATGCATGCATTTTAAATAAGAGTTAATAGGTGTTAATGATTGTCTGCTTTTCATTAAGTTCATATTACAATTGATGTCTGTTGTAACTTGAGACCAATAGTTCACACTGAGTTGATCACTCACTCCCACTCTGGGACGGTGTTTTAAAACACCAACCAGACTCATTCATAGGTGCAGGTGACTCAGGGCATGAGGAGCCTGGCGAGGCGAGCTTGGACGAGGAGTACGAGCTGTCCTACTTTTAGTTGATGGGCGGCTCTCCATCGGCTTGACAGGCGGGAATTGGATCGCCGAGTTGTAGACTCAGCTTTATTCTTGTGGACATATCATTTTATTTTAGATTTTGATGGGCAACGCCTTATGCGACCCTTTTCATATTCTTTGGACTTGTATATGTATTTGAACTTCTTTCATTTTAGTAAATCAGTTATGATTATATTTTATGCTCTAGGATATTCCAAATTGTGCATTTAAGCTTGATTAACCATAAAACCATAAAATATATGATAAGTGACACTCGGGAACTCGGGAGTCGAGTTTATGCACGACCCCCGATTTTCCGGGGCGTTACAGTCTCGGACTCGGTCTCGGTCACTGGATCGGTGCGAGGGCGTGGGCATGTGAGGCAGTGTTGCTGTAGAGGCGCTAGTGGCGCACTTTGTATTTCGCACGTGTCGCAGAGGGTCGCTCCCTTCGCGAACCGAAGCGAGATGTGTGCGAGTCGCGATGCGACTAAGTAACTAAGACAGGTGGCTGGTTAGCAGAGAGACTAAAGGACTGGGAGGAGATCTCTCAGTATATATAAAATGACTGAAAAGAGTTGTTGTAGCAGATCTGTAACAGCTGTGTCATTAGTGCAGGGTCCAGCTGTAGCTGCTGCATGGCTAGCCCAACAGAAAGAAAACGGCTAGCTGTTGTCTCACAACAGTCAACATGCAGCAAATTATGGCCATAAAACGGCTAGTTTTCCAACAGCCAGAAATGACTTAATGGAATTTATGTCTCTGGACCATAATCCCCTAGCCACCTTAGCCTATAAATAGAGGGTCTGGATGGGTTTCCAAACCATCTCAATCCACTCCAGCAAACCCATACGAACTGAGACAATCATCCTCACTCCACTCCTATACTCTAGTGATTCCAACAATATAGCAAGGCTTGAACCTTAGCTTGAAGAACAGACCAGTGGTGTGGTCTAGAACAACGGCTCAATTGAACCAATAGCTGAAGAACAAGAAAAATAGACCAGTGCAGTGGTCTCATATACATTTTCTTCTATCTTTTTCTTTTTGGGATTTTTCTTTTCATTATACTTTCTGCCAAATTGAGTGTACCAGAGTTCAAATAGGCGGGCCTTCGTGTTTGCTGAACGCAGACCCACACCAAGCTTGTCGTATCCTAGAAGCGATTTACCTGTAACCTATCAGCATACTCAAATCACTTGAGTAGGGGTAAATAACGCTTTAAGGACAGCGTTTCAGACGTGCTTCAGCCTGTCCATATTTCAGATTAATTTGCAATTTTCGGTTTCACATTATATAGAAATTATATTAATCTGTATAATTTTCAACATCAATAGCCAAGAATCCATGTCCTTCTCCGTAGTAATAGGTGTAGAATCTTACCCGTTCAAGGTGAACCCTCCCTAAGATCTCTAGCACATAAAAAAACCCATGATGATAAAATTTTTGCCCTCCCAATTTCTACATCATACAAGATACATGTGCATCGCATATTTGTACAAAGTTCGCAACCATTAGATATTATTATAAAAAACATGATGATGATCGGATTCACTAAAATCTAATAAGCAGTGTTTCCACACCATTTTATATGGTCCATTTATAAATGGACGAATCGGATCATTTTACATGTCTATTTCCAATACAGTATATAATTTAAAGAATTAAAAATCGCATTCTATATAATTTAAAGAATTAATAATTACATCCTCCTAAAATGCCTTCACATGGTTATTAAAAGTAAAAAGATGTTTAAAGGAGCGTCAACCGAAGTAGCATTCGTTGTAACTAATAGACTATTGGTATCCAACCAATCATGTTTGGCCACATCGCTTCGATGGCCAAAGGCCACTGAATCGTTCATTATTCAATCCGCTCCTATCCGCACTTGAGTACATGTCGTGCCAAGACGTGCTGACTACCTCTCGTGCATAGACAAGCGCTGACATGCGAATCCAACCGCTAAGGCTCGTCGAGCTCTAGTTGTAAGAACAGTTCAAAGCACATTAAAGTAATACGGCCCAAAAATAATGTATTTATTATACACATACTGTTCATCTATATTTCTATATCATTTAAGAGCATGAGCAAATTAATGATTCATATTCAAAGATCAAGTCGACCACACCACGTATAGCAGCGGGGGTAATGATTTTGATCCTTAAAACATTCCTAGGGCTAACCATAACATTTATTTTCCATCCAATATGTTCATAAGGTCACAAAGACCTAGATGAAGAGAAAAAACAAATATTATATTGATCTAAAATTTCTGTGATCCCCAAAAGGATTTAAATAGTAGACGTTCAATCCCCTGTCTTTTGCAGTGGGTCCACCTGATCTTTATATCTGTCTTATTTTTCAACTCAAGCCTTAATCCTAACTTGAAAAATATATTTGCCGTTTAGATATAACACATACTTCACAATAAGACCCACGGAGCTTGCTGATGTCAACAAACCAGCTACATCGCTGTTGCGTGGTACAACAGCCAATCCGCTTCCATTTCGGTGGGCCGTTGTACGTATTTTTCAATCGCTGAATGGTACGTCGTTTGGGAATAAATGCATCTCCGCGTACGACTGACACCACGCCATGCCTTACGCACCACTCATCACACTGGCACCTTAGTCTTTTATTTTAAGGCCGTTCCCTCGGGAACGGATTGGCTATTCCCCCTGACACCAACCCCGTGGCTGGTGGTCGGTGCTCTGTGGGCCCGACCATGATGTATGTGTTTCATCCTTTCCGTTCATCCATTTTTACAGATCATTTTATGGCTCGAACCCAAAAATGAGAGGTATATAAATCTCATCTGGACCACACCACATGAAAGCAATAGTGATAGGACATCCATCATTAAAATTCTCCTAAGGCCCGCTGTACTGTTTATTTGACATCCAATAGGTTGATTAGGTCATACAACCCCATATGAAGGGAAAAAACAAAAATCAGCTTGATCCAAAACTTCTATGGCCCCAAAATGTTTTTTAATGGTCAACGCTCATTCAACACTGGTTTCTATAATGTCGTCCACTTAAGATTGGGATATAACTCGTTTTTGTTATTATACCATAAAATGATCCGTTTAAATAGATGGATGGCATGGATGAAACAAATACATTATGGTGGGGCCCATGGAGCACCAACCACCAGCCATTGGCTGGTGTCAGGGGGAGTAGCCTATCCGTTTCTCATTCCCTCTAGAAGCGGATTAGCTGGTGTGCCACGAATTCGGATTGCGTACGGAGTTACACGGTACGCTTTTATCCTACTAAGTAAACTTAGTTAGGCATGCTGCTAATGTTTGTAGATTATCCTGATTAGAAAATCGAGGAATGCCTAAAGCTTAACTGTGCCACACCAAAGTAAGCAGTGGGAATAATGACTTTCACTGTTGAAATCTTGGTAGGGCTCATAGTAATGTTTATTTGTCATCCAAATTGTTAATAAGATCCTACAGATATGGAAGAAGGTAAAAAATAAATAACAGATTGATTCAAAACTTTTGTGGGCCGTAAGAAATTTTCGATGGTAGAATTTCAGTTCACACTGTTTCCCGTGGTGAGGTCCACTTGAGATTTGGATATACTTCGTTTTTAGGCTAGAGCACTCAAATTATCTTTTAAAATGGATGAACGGAGTAGATAACATATTCAAATCATAGTAGACCCTACAGCGTTTACTCGGCACGCTGCGTGCTGGGTTACTCAGTACGCAATCCCCGTCCGTGTGACACACACTTGCTATGCGGACGCGGATTGCGTACTACCCCCGCCCGGACAGTAATCCGTTGAGGCAGAGCTATGTGGGCCACTGTGATGAAAGTTTTTTATCCACGCCGTTCATCCCTCTTTTCAGATTATTTTAAGGTATGATCTTAAATGTGAGGCAGTTCCAAACCTCTAGTGAACCACACCAAAGTAAGCTCCAGTGATAATGATACTCACGGTTGAAACCTTTCTAATGGCAACCATGATGTTTTTTTACCATCCAACCTGTTCATAAGGTCATGTAGATTGGATGAAGTGAAATTACAAGTATCAGCTTGATCCCAAACTTCTCCATCTCCGAAGAAGTTTTAATGGTGGAAGTTTAATCCCCACTTTGTGGTCCACTTAATCCTTGAACCTTTCACATTTTTAAATTATATCTTGAAATGATTTGAAAAAAATGATGAACGGCATAGATAAAACACTTAAATCACAGTGGGCCCCACAGAGCCCTGCCCAGATTGGAAGGGATTGGCCGGTGTACTCACACCAATGTAGTTGTTGTATCAACGTCGGTAAGTTTCGTGCGTCTGATCATGAATTATGTGTTATATCCAGACCTTCCACCTATTTAGTGAGCTAGTCTTAAAGCTTGAGACTAAAAATAAGACAGATCTAACTATCAAACTAACCACACCTAAAAAAGCAATGTAAGATTGAACGTCTACCATTGAAACCCTTTTTGGTGTCAAAAAAGTTTTGGATCAAAATGAAATTTGTTTTTCCCTCTGAGTTCAGGTATTCGTGATCTTATGAACAGATTGGATGGAAAGTAAATGTTATGGTGGGCCCAACAAATTTTTAAACGGTCAAAATCATTATCTCTGTTGCTATTCGTGGTGTGGTCGAGATGATCTTTGGATATGATTCATTTTTTGGATAATGCATTATAATAATCTCTAAAAATATATGAACAGTATAGATATAATAAATACATCACGGTGGGGCCATGTAACTTTGATCTCTTCGAACCGTTCGTACAACTTGGAGCTTTACGAGCGTCAGTGCTCGTAATCGCACGATACGTACCTACAGCAGGTATACAGCTGGTGTGACGCAATCCACCCCTCAGTAGCCAATCTGCTTCCAACGGATTAGCGGCCGTATAGGGTAGGACGCAATCCACCCCTCAGTAGCTTTTGTATTGACGTCAGCAAGTTTCATGGGTCTGATCAGGAGATATGTTTTATATCCAAACGGTCCACTATTTTGCGGACTTATCTTAGTGCTTGAGGCTAAAAATAAGACAGACCTAGAGATCAATTGTACCATGCTGCAAAAAAGCAGCGGGGAATTGAACGTCTACCATTAAAATCTTTTTTTCCTCTTCATCTATGTATTTGTGAAATTATTAACCAATTGGCTGAAAAATAACGGTTATGGTGGGCCATTTTTGGTGTGGTCCATTTGAGCTTTGGATATAATTCATTTTTTTTTAGTCTAATACTCTAAAATGATCTCAAGACTGAATGAACGGTGTTGATATAATAAATACATCATCAGGGTCCACTTTGATCTTCCTTGAACCGTTCGCATAACTCGGAGCTCGAGGAGCGTCGTCGCTCGTCTTCGCACCATATGTCATTAAAACCCTTCCGGGTTTTTGGATCAATATGCATTTTTTTATCCTCTTCGAGGACGTTATGAACAGATTGGATGGAAAATAAACGTTACGGCGGGCCTACGAAAATTTTAACGGTGAAAATCATCATCTCGGCTGCTGTCTGTGGTGTAGTCCATTTGAACTTTGGATATGGTTTTTGTTTTGCATAATAATCTAAAATTATCTGGAAAAATGGATGAACGGTGTGGATATAATAAACACATCATTGTGAGGCCATATAACTTTGATCTCCTTTAAACCGTTGGTACAACTCGGAGCTCGAGGAGCGTCGCACGACACATGCCTACAGCAGCTATATAGCCAGCCAATCCGTTTCCATTCCTTCCTAACACAAAAGGGTGGGCCCACTCCCAGATACTGAGTGGGCCAGGCAGGTATTCGTGTATATCAATCCTCATCATGGGGGCAACGTTATGCACGGCGGGGATGTTCGGGGATTAGTATATTGGCTCGTGCGCCGCGTGTGACTATGCAAACCTCTACATGAAGATGGATGATAAAATAATGGAGCCTGAAGATTCGTGCCGTGTATTCTTAAATATAACATGAATCATGAAGCTTTTAAATCGCATGTTTTCAGTTAAACATCTTTTCATAGCTCGTAATCTATGACGAGTATCTCGTACGGTGATCTCCTGGCACGTGCTCTAACGTGGAACATGTATGTAAAATCAGCTCCGTTCATCTGGTGGGGTGGCGATTGTAGGCCTTGGGAAGGCCACGCCTCCGAACTTTGAACTGATCGGGTGGACTCGACAGGTGGGCCATCCTGTATTGAAGACAAGGGACGCGTATTCGGTGGATCCGGGCAGATATGAAGGTCGGTTAATCTGTGACTGTGGGGCCCACCATGATGTATGTGATTTATGTCCACACCGTCCATTCGTGTTGCCGGTTCATTTTAGGGCATGTGCCCAAAAATGAAGGAGATTCATATCTCAGGTGGAACACACCACAGAAAATAATGGAAATTGTCTGCGTCCGAATCAGCGTGATGTATATGATTTATGGCCACACAGTCCACCGAATCAACGTCCAAACACAATTCAGCAGTGACCTCTCTTGTGCCGGGAAAGGATGAGCTGGGCCCAGCCTCCCCATTGATGCATGTATTTCATAACCACACCATACATCCGTATTTTTAAATTATTTTAGGAGATGAGTAAAAATATTAATTAGATCCAAATCTAGTTGGACTACATATAGGAAACAGCAATGAGTGATAATTAATTTTTTTTATGAGCCACTATAGTTCTGAATCAAGCTAATATTTGTTTTTTTTTTCAATCTTCATTGGGTTTTTTGTTAAACATTTTCGTGGCGTTTCAAAAGTTTTGTGTCACCAATGTTTTCTATAACATGGTTCACTTGAATTTTGGATATGCTTCAAATTTCTTTAATCCTAAAATAATTTGGCAAAGCATATGAATAATATAAATATAATAAAAAAAATACATCAATAGTGGACCACACTATCCACACCTAATCCCCTCCTAATGAGTCAGGATCCTCTGTTATCTGGTCAACAGGAATTTCCTGTTCTCCTAATCCTCATTGGTCCACATCACCACTCAAAAAAAAAAAAAAAAAACAAACAAAATAAAGCTTCGCGAAACCATTAGGGCCTGTTTGGCCAAGCAGATTGGATGGGATTAGATGGTATTAGAGTGGATTGCACGGATTTCAAGGTAATGATAGTTGCATCAATGGATTGGTGCAAGATCTATGGGATTATTATATCTCGGGATTGCTATATCGGGTCTGTTTGGCACACCTAGCCAATCCCAGGATTAAACCTTTCAATCTCTCGAACCAAACACATCCCAGGCATTTTGAAGGGATTAGGGTGAATTGGATGGGATTTAGAGGTAATGATGGTGATGTCAGTAGATTGTCTTAAAATCCATGGGGTTGCGATATCCCGGGATCAGGATTCCATGTCTGTTTGGCACGCATGGCCAATCACGGGATCTATCTTCCAATCCCTTTTAATTCCATCCAATCTGCCCGGCCAAACAAGTCCTTAAGGTAACAGGAAATATCTGTTAACCCAATAACAGAGGATCCGGACTCCCTCCTAATTCCACGCTCCTCCTAGTCAGTGTCAGTAAAAACACTGTAAGCCCTATTATGATGTAATTGTTCCATTATCATTTATTCATTTTACCATGTCATATTCTATGGCTCAATCCTAAAATAAGATACATCCAAATCGTAAAGGGCTGTTTGGCCAGTTGCATTCGAAAGGATTGGGTGGGATGAGATTCAAAAAACATAATTATTACCCATGGCGGGGATTGTTCCTGTTAGCATGGGACAAGCTTAATTTCATGCTTTATTTATAATACGGTGGTACATTGAATGGATATACCCACCATCATTTGAAACTATTGAGAATAACACACGTGTTATATCTAAACTGTTCATTTGTTCTGTAACCTTATTTTATGGCATGGGCCTAAAAATGAGGCAGATCCAAAACTTATGTGGCCCAAAAAAGTTTTCAACGGCAAGTATTCAATCCCTGTTGTTTTTTATGGTGGGGTCCACTTGAGCTTTAGATCTACTTGATTTTTTGGCCCATGCTCTAAAACGATTTTGAAAAATGGGTGGACTGTGTGGATATAGCCCATACATCATGGTGAGACCTACACAACTTGCTAACATTGACTGAAATTGGCATGGACCGATTGTAACTCCGTCTAATTTACTTCCAAGCTTTTCCATTCTTCCCAAACATGAGTGGAATTGGCACAGGACGAGATGCAATTCCATCCCACCTAATCGTTTCCAATGCAACTGGCCAAACAGGCCCAAAGTAAACCACACGATAGGAACGGTGTTGATTGAATGCCCACCATTAAAAATTTCTAGGGCCGGGAAAAGTTTCGAATTAAACTGATAGCTGTGTTTATGTGACTTAATCAACCGGTTTGATGTCATATCAACATTACAAATGAGCCCTAAAATTTTTTGGGTCCGGATCCTCTGTTACCCGGTCAACAGAGAATTCCTAATACCCTAAAATTCATTGGTCCACGTGAACACTCACTGAAAAAATTAAAAAAAATAAAAAAAGGATTCGAACGCCAAACCACTTAGGGTAACAGGAAAATCCTGTTGTCCTGATAACAGAGGATCCCGACTCAAATTTTTTTATACTGGATCTACCTCAAATTTGGGCTCATTATAAAATCATCAGAATTGGTACCCACAGTTAATTCCTGAGTACCTGCGTTTCAACAAACGTACTATCCCAGGGTATGAATTAAGTCAGCCTTGAGACAATGTGAAGTGGATTCCTCTTGATTTGACGTCTTGGGTGGGCATGGCACAAGCCTACTAGCATGCGTTTGACGACCTATCATCTGTACTTTTGACGTTTTACCAACAATCTGTTTCACGTTTAAGGAATATTTTAAAATTCCCATTCGGGTTGAGTAGCTTAGGTTGTCCTTTTGTAGAGAGCAGAGAGCTGCCCGATGTTGTGGGGTCCACAGAGATGCCCGTGATAAATCAACTCCCTTCATATTTTTCAAGACTATGATAGGAAAAGATTCTATAAATCAGGTATGACTTTTTCAACAGGTTAGATTGCCGATCAACATTACAATGGATACTAGGAAGATTTTAATGGTTTGTATTTAGGGCCTGTTTGGCCGGGCGAATCTCTTGGGATTAGGAGGGATGAGATGGATTTTAAGGTAATGATGGTGGTGTCAGTGGATTGGTTTAAGATCCATGGGATTGATATATCCGGGACAAGTTCACTGGGTCTGTTTGGCACGCCCGGCATATCCCGGAATTATACCTTCCAATCCGTCCAACCAAGGGATGGGATCAATTTTAAGGTAATAATGGTGATGTCAGTGGATTGTTTTAAGATCCATGGGATTGGTCATATCCCGGGACAAGTTCATCGGGTCTGTTTGGCTCATCATGCATATCCCGGGATATCGCGATCTCATCCCTCCTAATACCGTGGGAACGGTCCGGCCAAACAGGCCCTTAATAACCACCTTTCCCTGTAGTATAGTTCACCTGGAATTTCTATTTATTTAATTTTTTGGACCATATGGTACCGAAACGGATTGGCTACTCCTAGGGGTGTACATCGAGTCGAACCGAGTCCTGCTAGCCTCAGCTCGACTTGGCTTGGTCACTAGCTTACCTCGGCTCGGCTCGGTCTTTGAGCTTGATTGGCCAGCTCGGCTCGGTTTGGTCAGTAGCTCAGGCCAAGTTCAAGCCAAGATCAAGCCGAGTTCACCGTTGAGGCATTTTCACAAACACCTTGACTGCAACTTCAAAACCAGTGTATGCAACATTTTTTTTTTTTTTTTTAAAGAAAGCTAAGAAAAACCAAATTACAACAGAACCACGAAATTGAATAACAAGTAGCATCCAATTCTAATATATAATCGATAGCAATTGAATAACACACCAAATGTGCTAAGGATAGAAACCGAAAATCCAAAACTACAGGAAAATCAACGGAGAGAGAGAGAGAGAGAGAGAGAGAGAGAGAGAGAGAGAGAGAGAGAGAGAGAGAGAGAGAGAGTATGGAGATCTTGTGGAGGGGAACCTGGGAGCATAATGGACCCGATCCGATGGATCCAACCCGATTCGAACAGAACCGACGGCCTGGATCGGGTAGGTTCGAGTAGGATCAGGCAGATCCGACCGTTAGTTGGATCGGGTTCGGGTCAATAGCAAATCCGACCGGACTGATCCAAAACCCGATCCGTTTGGAACCGATCCGATCATATTCGAACAGAACCGGATGTAGTTAGTAACTAAGAAATTACAAATTTACCCCTCACCTATATATATCTTTTATTATTATTATTTTTTTAACCCTACCCGTCCCTCTTTGCCCGCACTGCCACACCCAAACCCTAAATCTCCCACCCATTCCCAAATAAGGAACCGTCACGACTCGTCTGGGAGATTGATTGTTCTAGGGCATTTGCATATCATCTCGTCCGTTTTCCATTTCCCTTCTTCGACCCAACTACCATGTCGAGCAAGCAAGGTACGTCCCTCTCTCGTATACACCAAAAATCGAAACCGAGATCTTTCTAGCTGTGTATTCACGACAATCAAAAGAAAGACCCGCATATTCAATATGACTTGGTGTATCATCTTCTTTTCCCTTTGTTGGTACAAGTGGAAAAGCAAAGCCCCTGAAACAACCCAAGGCGAAAAAGAAAGACTACGACGAGGTATTATACATTTTTATTATTATTATAAATCTCTAGGAATTGTATGGTATTTGAATCTAGGATCGGCCTATTGGCTCACCAAATCCAGTACAATTGTATGGTATTTCTGACAAGATGGATGGTACAGATCGATGTTTTAGACTCACCAAATCCAGTACAATGATTTGCACCTTAATACTGCGAATGTGAGCTGGAAAAGATGATCATTTGAACAACAACCGATCCGGACCTAGTCAAATATGATCCGACTCGGTTTTCCTGACCAAGTCGAACTCGGATCGGTTCAACCCAACATGGGTTAGGATCGGGTCGAGTCAGATGACCCAGACTCGATCTCGGATCTGACCGAGTTCGGGTCAGGCCATTCAAAACTCGGACCGAGTCGAGTTGGACCCAATCCGATTCGACTCGGTCCGATGCCCAGCTCTACTGGGAGTTGAAGTGGATGTAATCATCAGGCGCCGAAGAGATGCCTTTCATCTCTCGCTCTCTCCCTCTCTGATTTTATATACACACACACACACACACACACACACACCACACACACACTGGTGGATGTAGAGAGAGAGAGAGAGAGAGAGAGAGAGATGCAGAGATGGTCCTCAGAGAGAGAGAGAGAGAGAGAGGATCCTTACTCTTGCTCCAGTGGTAGACCCTCAGGAGTTTCAACACCCACTCAAGGGTTCGAGTATCCATAGGTGGTGAAATTCCACTAGCGTGAGTGTGTGGGGTGTGTGTGCGTGTCTGTAAAAATAAAAATAAAACAAAAAACCGCTTTTAAAAAGAGAGAGAGAGAGAGAGAGAGAGAGAGAGAGAGAGAGAGAGAGAGGATGGGTTAGGGTTTAGGGGGTGGGCGGCCGTGCGGTAGGGTAATAGGTTTTTTTTTTTTTTTTTTTTAAGGGTATATATACCTTGTACCGAGTCGAGCCGAGTCAAACCGAGTTCAAGCTGGATTCAATCCGAGTCGAGTCGAGCTGGGGTAAGCTCGAAATCATTTTCGAGCTCAAAAAATTAGCTCGACTTGGTTCGAATTCAGCTTCGATCTGAGTCGAGTCGAGCTTTTTCGAGTCGAGTCAAGCGAGCCAACTGAACTAGCTCGGTTCGTGTACACCCCTAGCTACTCTACCTACCACCAGCGCAGTGGTTGATGGTCAATGCTCTGTGGGCCCCACCATAATGTATATGTTTCATCCATTCTGTTCATCCATTTTTACATATCATTTTAGGACTTGATACCGAAAATCATAGGGATATAAATCTCAGGTGAACCACACCACAGGAAAACAATAGTGATTGGATGTCCACCATTAAAATCCTCTTAAGGCCCACTATACTGTTTATTTGACATCCAATATGTTGATTAGGTCATACAGACCCAGATAAATAGAAAAAACAAATATCAGGTTGATCCAAAACTTTTATGGCCCCCAAAACACTGTTTCCTGTAATGTGGTCCACTTGCGATTGGGATATACCTCATTTTTGGTCTCATACCATAAAAAAAATATATGGACGGCATGGATGAAACACAATCATCATCGTGGGGCCCACATAGCACTGACCACTAGCCATTGGCTGGTACTCCCAATCCGTTTCCATATGGTACTACGTTGATGTGGGCCCTAATGTCAGGGCCACGCCCACATGGCTGGTTCTGGGGATCGCAGCCAAGTCGCGGAACGGAGCACCGGCGATTCACATCCGTCCACAACACCATGCCTAAAACATCCAAGCACCGTGGGGCCACCATGTTTTGTATATAAATCTACTACCCGATGTTTTCTATCTAAATCCACTCCGTCCATCAGGTGAGAACCATTATTTTAACCGTTGAAACAAAATATCAGCCTGTTAATTCTCTGATGAACCACACCAATGGTAACAATGCAAAACTGCTCCTAAAATCTCTCGTGTTCGCTCGCAGTAGCCCTCCTGATATTAGGATAAAGCTGATTTATGTATTTTCACTTTATATTAGTGAGATAAACCTGATTAACAGGTTTGATGAAAATACACCCCATAGCGGCCCCACCAAACAAATCTATGGTTGGCCTCCCATCCCCATGTCCCTGTGTGGGCCACCTGAGTCGTTGATCTCGCTGATTTTTTGATTCACGTACTAGAATTGAGAATAGAACCTGATAGATGGAGTGGATTTTACACACACAACATTGTAGGCTCATCTCCATTTTAGGTGCACTTTTGATTTCTAATGCTTTGGTCACACACCGCACATTGGACGATCTTAACCATCCAATTCCACCTGTAGCATTTGGGGCCCGTTTGGCCGGTTGGATTGGAAGGGATTAGATGGTAGTGGAAGGGATTGGATGATAAATCCCGGGAATGGCCAGGCGTGCCAAACAGTGTAGGTGATCGTATCCAAATCCGATGGATCTTCAGACAATCCACTGACAACACCATCATTACCTTTAAATCCCATCCATTCCATTCTAATCCTTTTAAATTAGCCTGCGACTTGTTTGGTTCGTGGGATTGAAAGGGATCGGAAGCTTTAATCGCCGGATTGGCTGGGCCTGCCAAACGGACTGGATGTATGAATCCAGGATATATCAATCCCATAGATCTCTAGGCAATCCGCTGACAACACCTTCATTACCTAGAAATCCACGCCATCCACCCTAATACCATTCGCTCCCTTCCAATCCACCCGGCCAAACGGGCCCTTGGATCACTGGATAACTAGACATTTTCATTGCAACAGTCAGTTTGGCGACCATTGTGCGGTTAAGATCATCCGATCTGTGTCCATCGACCATGGTTTGTACAAACGTATGCCATTTGAACTTGTAATGAGATATGTCGCTGTAGGCCTGTAGCTTCTCATGCATGGGAAGAGTTTTTGGAAAGGCGTGATTCTTCTAGAATTGGAATTTACTAATGTCAGAAGCTTTTGAAGACGATAAAACCACGACGGTTTCACGTGTGTTATCAGCTGCTTTAAAAATAGTCGGATCGTTCGGAAACCCTTTCTTTAGTGTATTTTAATGTTCGTAACAGCTTTTTATTGCTTTTAGCTTTTAGGACTTCTAAGGGTTGAAAAATATAAATATAACCACGACAGGTACCGGGTGATCATCAAGGTGGGGCCCAGCATTTTCAAGGCTCGGATGTCATATGCACTGGGCAATGTTGGCACGTGTGCTATAATATGTGTGTCCATTTTTCTAATTCATTTTAGACCCGAGCCTAAAATTGAGGAAGACCCAAATCTTAACGGTGATTGAACACCCACCACTAAAAACTTTTTAAGGCCCACTATAATATTTATTTTACATCCAACGGGTCACACATACCTAGATAAAGGGAAATCACAAATATCAGTTTGAGCCAAAACTCTTGTGGCTCTCAAGAAGTTTTTAATGGCAGGCATTCAATCACCATTGTATCGTATACTTTGGAATTTGGATCTGCATCATTTTTTAATAATAACTTGAGTTGTACACAAGTCAACCTGAGTTGCTCGACTTGCCTCGGCTGGTAGCTGATCCCACCTTGAACTCAACTCGGCTAGGTCCTCGAGCTTGATTGGTCAGCTCAGCTCAATTCGATTAGCACCTCGGGCCAGTTCGAGCCTATACGGCATTTACTCAAATACATGGAGTGCACTTTTAATTTCTCACGGTATGCAAAATAGCATGAGCAATCTACAGGTATTTCATCAAACATTTGGTAGTCAGCATCCAAATCAAGATACGAGAGTAGTTTTATCATGTAAATTTATTTTTTTTGTGATTTGTTTCATATACATACCTTCCTCACCACCATTCGATCTAGCGGATAATGTATGCACCCAAAACAACACTTCATTGAGTCATTTCATCAAACACTTGGTGAGCAACGTCGATGTCGAAATAACCTAGTCACCGAACGGATTCGATCCGAGTCGATTCGAACTCGAACCAGCTCTAACTTGTCTCGGAAATTTTTCGAGCTCCAAAAATCAGTTCGACTCGGCTCGAACTCACTTTCAACCGAGTTGAATCGAGCTTTTTTGAGTCGAGTCAAGTGAGTTAACCAAGCTAACTTGGTTCATATACAACTCTAATTATATCTTAAAATGAATGAAAAACATGGATTAAATAATACATCGCGTGCAGAGTTGGCAATGGAGGGGTCACTAACTGAATCCCAGTCGAATGTCGCCTGATTCAGGGTCAATGCCATTTTATGGAGAGGAGGCCATGAAGAATCATTTCTTAAAATGAATGAAAAACATGGATTAAACAATACATCACGTGCGGAGCTGGCAATGGAGGAGTCACTAACTGAATCTCAGTCGAATGTCGCCTGATTCAGGGTCAATGTCATTTTATGGTGTAACGCCCCGAAAAATCGGGGGTCGTGTATAGACTCGACTCTCGAATTCCCGAGTGTCACTTATCATGCATTTATGGTTTTTATGATTAATCAAATTTAACTGCGCAATTTGGAATTACCTGAAGCATGAAGCGCAATCGTACCAGTCTACTGAAATGTAGGATATTTCATATATATACAGGTCCAAAAATAATAAAGGGTCGCCCAAGGTGTTGTCCAACAGAACAACAAAAGAAGGCCATGTCCAAAAAAAGAGTAAAACTGAGCCCGCGGCTCAGCAAATCCAAATCCAGCCCAATCAAGCCGATGGAGAGCCGCCCATCAGCTGTAAGTAGGAGAGCCCATCCTCCTCATCCAAGCTCGCCTCGCCAGGCTCCTCATGCCCTGAGTCACCTGCATCTATGAATGGGTCTGGTTGGTGTTTTAAAACACCGTCCCAGAGTGGGAGTGAGTGATCAACTCAGTGTGAACTATTGGTTTTAAGTTACAACAGGCATCAATTGTAATATGAACTTAATGAAAAGCAGACAATCATTAACACCTAATAACTCTTATTTAAAATGCATACATGTGGGATGATATGATGCATGCCCTCACCACAACACTCCCTCAAGCGACTCCATCTAACGATCGCATATGACAACATTCCCTCAGAGCGACCTCGACTTCCGAGTCGCCACCCTAACTAATGCGTGCAATGCGATCGTGTTAGTCGAGTTATTAGTTAAGTCCATTCATCCAGTAGGTTGGGGATTCTGATTCACCTTACGTATCAATGCCTTAAGTAGGTTACGAAGCCCAAGCCCCATCAACGCGTGAGGTCGAGTCCCCGCGGTCCGTGATCCCGTCGGGGTCCTCATTCCCGACTCCAAGCACATGAGGAGTACCGATAGGAAGGGATCGCTGGCGGTCACTACGGGGAGGCGCGGTACCCCAGCGTAGGCCGACAGCTCGGATACAGTGTCTCATTCCACCATGCCCGGCTCACGAGACTGTGGACCCATTTCAAGTGGATTTTCGATGGGCTACAACGGTTGTAAGGTGGTTCAGGTTCCATACATATGTGGGCACACAGGGTTAACAAACAGGGTTGATCAGATTGCAGGCTAGATCGCACGAGCCAGGCGAGCGTGGGACGAGCGACCTCGGGCACGAGAGACCCATGTAGTCGAACTACAGCCACCCGAACGCACTCGCCCAAACTCACGGGTTTAGCCTCGAGGCGGTCCTACCCTTGGAGCCGCCTTTGCTCTCCTCATGTTTCCTGACCAACCCAATGTAAAGAGGGTCATCCTTAACAAGCCGACTATACAGACTGTCACTAACATGTCATCATCATACTCCATGCATCTCAGTCATACGAATTAGATGATCTTAGCAAGCAATCAAGCAATATAGTGCATGTGAGGTGTGTGAGTGTGTGTGAGGAAGTTACGCACTTCCTCCATCTCAAGCCATCATATGCATAAGAGTAATGGAATGATACACAACATGGATTCATAACATGTGAAAGAATGACACGACATAAGCATATTAGCATCCATTCACGAAAATCATGTGCATCAACAAATAACATTATGAAGAACATCATGTGCATCCATACAATTTCAAGAACCTACAATTCCCAGGATTTCTCTAGGCTTTCAAATGTACCAATCAAGCATCCAAAATCATTAAGCTAGTATTGTAATTGGTGCTAGGCCACCTAAGAACAATAGTCTGCACCTTCGGATTTGTTGAAGACTTGAGAATGACCTAGGAGATGTGGATCTTGGTGTAGAACGGCCGAAATCCTAGGAGCAACCATTACATGTTAGATTCTCATGCAAATCTCCTTCATTACAAGGGTTTCAAGGAAATTTGGTGATGGATCTTACCTAGATGCCCAACGGAACGAAAGAGCGGCCGTGGATGAGGGATCCTTCTTGGAGAAGGTTTAGGAGGTTGTGGGTTTGATCCTCTTGGGCCCCACCTTGATTGAGAGTCCACCTTGCTCACCACCACTCACACTACTCCCTTGCTCTCCCTTCTTTCTCCTCTTTCTCTTCTCTTTTCTTTCCTAGGGCAAATTCGTATGGGAGAGGGGTGCCCAAAAGAAACTCCTTTTTATAATTCCAGATTTGGTGCAAATGGCCCCAAGCTTCCACAATTTTCTAAAATAGACCATTAGGACTCCCTATTGGTGTTGGGGCGGCCCTAACACCTCTCTAACCACCAAATTTGGTGTGTAGGTGCCCTATGACTTGACTAGGCTCCATGCAAAAATTTAGGGCGAACGGATGAACGGATATATGATCTGAGCAAGCGTTTTCGACCTTTAAGTGGCCCTTTGGGGCCATTCTGGTTGATGAAGCATTTTTGGTGGCCCTCTGGCCATGAAATTTATAGGGTAGGTGATCCATGGTCCGATGAAGGGCCATGCAAAATTTGGGAGCGATCGGATATAGGGTTTGATCGCACGGGTCCGATTTACGATCAACAGTCATCGTGCCACGATCGGGGCCCAGATTTGGTGGGCAGGCGTTGAAAAATACAATAAACCTTCACCGTAAATTTAGAAGAAATCCGTCGGCTGGAAGGCCTGGAGTCTCAGTTTCTTTTGTTAGTGCCAGATTTTAATCTGGCATTGGTGGGGAGCATTGGGCAAGCGCCAGATGGTACTTCTGAGTGTCCATTGGGTCCGCAGTCCACGATGGACTACAAGCCCAGTGAGATCTATGATTTTCTAAAGTTTTAGATTTTTCTAACCCTCCTCGGTTGCTGGGTGGCCCACACGGGCCATCTTTAAGTGTAAACAGCCATCTGGCTTGGCGGCCCGCACCAGGCCTTATCACGGCCTGTCTGATTTATTAAATTGGGCTAATCTTGGATTAATTAATTCGTGTATAAGCTAACATTGAGTGCTAATGGTCAGTACGTGATAGTATAAGTTAGTTAAAAAAAAAAAATCAAAGATTTTTGGAAATCCAAAACAGTGAAAATCCGGGATGTTACATATGGAGAGAAGAGGCCATGAAGAATCATTTCTTAAAATGAATGAAAAACATGGATTAAACAATACGCGGAGCTGGCAATGGAGGTGTCACTAACTGAATCCCAGTCGAATGTCACCAGGGTCATTGTCATTTTATGGAGAGAAGAGGCCATGAAGAATCATTTCTTAAAATGAATGAAAAACATGGATTAAACAATACATTGCGTGCGGAGCTGGTAATGGAGGGGTCACTAACTGAATCCCAGTCGAATGTCGCCTGATTCAGGGTTAATGTCATTTTATGGAGAGACGAGGCCATGAAGAATCATTTCTTAAAATGAATGAAAAATATGGATTAAACAATACATCGCGTGCAGAGCTGGCAATGGAGGTGTCACTAACTGAATCCCAGTCGAATGTTGCGAGGGTCATTGTCATTTTATGGAGAGAAAAGGCCATGAAGAATCATTTCTTAAAATGAATGAAAAACATGGATTAAACAATATATCGCGTGCGGAGCTGGCAATGGAGGGGTCACTAACTAAATCCCAGTCGAATGTCGCCTGATTCAGGGTCAATGTCATTTTATGGAGAGAAGAGGCCATGAAGAATCATTTCTTAAAATGAATGAAAAACATGGATTAAACAATACATCGCGTGTGGAGCTGGCAATGGAGGTGTGACTAATTGAATCCCAGTCGAATGTCGCGAGGGTCATTGTCATTTTATGGAGAGGAGGCCATGAAGAATCATTTCTTAAAATGAATGAAAAACATGGATTAATCAATACATTGCGTGCGGAACTGGCAATGGAGGGGTCACTAACTGAATCTGAGTCGAATGTCGCCTGATTTCGGGTCATTGTCATTTTAAAATGCCAGGGCCCGGTCGACCGAAACCATCTATCCATCAGGTCATTTCCTTAAACGGCTTGTGGTTGAAAATTCGAAATTGCTCTCATGTGAACTCCACCATAACCATTATCATTTTAAGTGTACTGGGTCTAAACTTATATTATAAAGAAACTGACCATGTTATCTGGGTCTAAACGTCCATTATAAAGAAAAGAAGGCGTGGAATAGTACTAGTTTACTAACTAATGCCATGAGTATTGCGTGTCAGCTTTCCCAAATGCAGGTTATTTTTATCAAATAAATCAATGTGGTGTGCCAAACGGGCTCTAAAATATCTTGTTTTATATATTTAGGCAATCATATTTCAGGCTTGTTACTTTTATTTTTTCTAATTACAGTAGTAGGTAAGTAACTTATTTGAGATAAGTAAATTTGGTTTGTGATTAATTATAAATATATTTTTTAATTTAAAGTTAATTATCTTAGTTTAATAATTAGAAATTAAAATAAACTACTTAAGGCATAAGTAGCTTAACTTAAGATCCAAATGCTACTTTATTGCCAGGAAATGTAGTAATTTGAAGCTCCTGCAGGGGCCCACCTGATGACTGCTCTTTTAGATGGACTTATAGGCATAAGGAATGCACCAAGGGCATCTTCCTAACCATCTGATCATTAGCCTATTTTTGGACAATCAATAGAAGTTATGTACAATAATCAACAGGAAGGTGAAATTTCAGGGGAGCTGATCAGTTGAGACCCCGGATCTAGGTGGGTGGGACCCCTGACTGTGGGGCCCACTGTGATGTATGTGACTGCATCCACCTGTCTATCTGTATTGAAAGCACATTTTAGGGCCTGATCCAAAAAATGAAGCAGTTCTAAATCTGACATGGCCACAGTACAGAAAATTGTAGTGATTGACCATTAGAAAATTCTTATGGGCCACAAAAGCTTTGGATCAAGATGATATTTGTGTGGTCTCTTCATCTAGGTGCTTGTGATCTTATCAACGGTTGGATGACAAATAAACATTCAGTGGAATTTATGAAGTTTTTAATGGTGGGGATTGAATCACGACTGCTTCCTGTGGTGTGGTCCACCTAAGATTTGTGTCAGCTTCATGTCTTGGATTGTACCCTAAAATGAGCTTTCGAAATGGTTGGACGGCATGGATTTAATACACATACATCACTGTGAGCCCCACAATCAGGGGTCCCACCCGCCTCGGTTGATCCGGAGTCTCACCTAATCCGTTCTCAAATTTAAGATGGTTCCCAAATGAAATGTTGTGACCCATCAATAAGGGAGAATTAGACAGACGAGATACATTACAGAGTTTTAGATGCATGGATTACGAATCAGACCGTTTACATCTCCGAATCTGATCTTGCCAAGTAATTGTATATGTGGACTATCAAAATCTAGACTGCTCACCTAGTGGGCCACACCTAGAAGTAGAGTTGTATGCGAGTCGAGTTAGCTGGGTCAGCTCGCTCGAAGCAACGGAAAAGCTCAACTATTGAAATTGGATTCGGACTGAGTTGGTTTGTGGAGCTCGAAAATATTTCAAGCTTGAATTCGAGCTTCCGACTTGACCCGAATGGAACCTCAATTCGAATTGACTCAAATCGAATCAGCTAGATGACTCAGTTATTTTGATATTGATGTTGCTTGTTAATTGTGTGATGAAATGACTCAATGAAGTGCTGTTTTAGGTATATACATTCTACATAGGATTGGGTGGTGGCAAGGAAGGAATGTTTACGAAATAAATCACTATGCTTTGGGTGCATACATTCTCCTCGTATCTTGATTTTGATATTGCTAGCTAAGTGTTTGATGAAATACTTATAAAATATAGTTACTGCTTTGTACTATGTGGGAATTTGAAGATATCCTTTATGTGTTTGAGAAAATGTTGAATAGGTTCAAACTCGACTCGAATTACCCTGAACTGCTAAATGAACCGAGTCGAGCTGGCTAGTCATGCTCTAGCCGAGTTAAGTTCAAGTTGGGGTTAGCTAATGGCCAAGCTTGACTCGTGTACGGCTCATGCTAAAAGTGGCATAGAAATTAATTTACTAAGCAGTCTTAACCATTTGGCAACCGTGCATGTGAACAATGGGTACCATCCATTTGCAGTATCAAAACGTCTTTTCAGCCATGGGAAATCAAAGGTGGGCCTTATAAAATGTAAGGACCTGATGGAACAATGGACCCACATGTCCGATACGATGTACACACCTCAACATTTTGTGTTGTCGCTTGCGTGTCGGTTTTTCAGCATCCCACGTGCACATGGCTCCGCTGGAAGAAGCTTCGGATCCAAGACTTCGAGGGGTGATGCTGATGATATGGCCAGTAATTTCCAGCCACACATCCAAGAAGAGATTTGCTAATTGCTAGCGCCTTTACGTGCCGCACAAGCACCGCAATGGCACATGTGTGAAATATCTGAACCGTGCTTATGGTACCCGCATCCCGAAGATGTATAGGTGCAAACATCAGGCCATTGTACTCATCATGCGGCTCGGATGTGCACGTTATTTATAGACCGTTGGATGTTTTGTGAAAACCATCCGTTGTTTTGGTACAGTGCATCATGCCTGATGAAGGGACCCGAATACAGCACACGTGGCAGGGTAACATTTAGGACCGTCCATCATGTGGCCCCTCCTGTGGATGGAAGATGGTTCAAGGTACAACAAAGTTCGACGGCTTTAGTTGTCTGATCAGTGATCTTCAAAAGGAACGGTATGAAACGAATTGGTTAATGGTCAAACATACGGCAAGGGAAGAGAAATCTGAAAGATTTGGTTTTCTAAACATAAGCCATCCATGCAAGGGCCCACTACGTGGATCGCCTCGATTGTAAGATCACCTTGCCATGACTACTGGAGAAATGGTTCTAACATAATGTACTCTTCCTGCTCTACCGTACTGGATTCATCCTCGTGATGCTATGATCCAGTACAAAAGGATGAAGGGATAATCCTGACCATTGACTTCTTAGCACACGAGGATAATATTCTTTTCCTTACCATCCACCAGGAGACAGCAACCAGAAAATGCACGCTTCTGATTATTGGACAAGCTCTGCATGTGGGCCCACATGCCGTGTGCAAAAAAAAATTTCTATTTTTAGTATGATATTACTTAAAGCACAAAAAATGGGGACGCGGATTTCCTGCGTAAGGCACCTCTGCTGGAAACCTAGGTGGGGCCCATTGTGATGTTAGCGAGAAATTCATCCCGTCCATCCGTTTTTTGAGATCATTTTAGGAGCTGTGACAAAAAATTTAAGAAGAATCAAAGACTCAAGTGGGCCGGACTAAAGGAGAAGGTGGTTACAGAAATTCCTATCAGTGAAAACTTCCTAGGTGTAACATCCTGGATTTTCATTGTTTTGGATTTCCAAAAATTTTTTTAAATTTTTTTTATGTAATTAACTTATAATGTCATTTATTGACTATCCGCACTCAATGATAGTTTAAACACGGGTGGAACCAATAAAGAACCGCACGAGTTCGTTTAATAAACCGTAGGAAGCTAACGAATCCGCCCGATTACTTGAACATCAAGTTTAGCCCATGATTCACTCACAGTGGGCCCCAAATCTAACTGACCCATCGCTAATAAATCAAGACAATCGTAACTAAATTAAAGATCTAACCGAAGTCGTGTCAGACAAGGCCCGGATCTTGGTTAATAGACCAAATGAACCCCATTACTCTTTTAGCTTAAAACCGACGGTTTAGACTAATCGTGACCAAATCTCCACTTTCACTAATTATAAGTAGGCCACACTATAAACATAATTAATCTAAACCCAAATTCTTGTCCATGAGAAATTTCATTACCAAATTCATTCCAGAAATGCCCTGATCTTCCAAATAAGCTCTAGACAGCCCGTGTGGGCCACCCAGCGACCAAGGAGGGTTAGAAAAATCTAAAAATTTAGGAAATCATAAATCTAATTGGGCTTGTGGTCCATCGCGGACCGCGGACCCAGAGGGCACCAAAAATTGAAATCTGGCACTTGCCAAATGCACCCCACCAATGCCAGAATTGGAATCTGACACTTGCAAATAAAACCGAGATAGCAGGCTTTTCAGCCGTCAGATTTCTTCCAAATTTACGAAGAAGGTCTAATGTATTTTACTACGCTCGTCCACAAAATCTGAGACCCGATCGTTGCACGGTAACCTTTGATCGCAAATCTGACCCGTACGACCCAACCCCATATCCGATCGTTCCCAAATTTTGCATGGCCCTTCATCGAGCCATGGACCACTTATCTTATAAGTTTCATGGCCAGGGGCCACCAGCATTGCCCCAACAATCGGAATGGTCCCCACAGGGCCAATTGAAAATCGAAACCTTATGATCAAACTCCACTTTCGTTGATCCATTTGTCCCCAAACTTTGCATGACCCCTCATCGGGTCATGAGACACTTACATACCAAATTTGGTGGCCTAAGGGGTGTGGAGTTCGCCCCAAAGCCTAGATGGAGTCCTAGAGGGTTATTTTCAGAATTTGAGGAAACTTAAGGCCAAATGGCCCAAGTCTAGGAAATAAACCCTAGCTCTTTCCCTCATATCCCCCACCATTCTCCACCAACAATAAATTCCTCTCCCTCATATCCTCCTCCATTCTCTAACAACAAATTCCTCTCCCTCATATCCTCCTCCATTCTCCAACAACAAATCCCTCTCCCTCATATCCTCCCTCTCCCTCATATCCTCCTCCATTCTCCAACAACAACAAATCCCTCGCCCTCATATCCTCCTCCATACTCCAACAACAAATCTCTCTCTCTCATATCCTCCTCCATTCTCCAACAACAAACCTCTCTCATAACTCTCACCACAACTACCACCCCCAAGAGAGTAAAGAGAGAGCAAAGAGAGAGTGAAGTTGAGTTATGGTGGACCTTAGATCGAGGTGGGGCCCAAGGAAAACAAACTCCATAACTCCCTACATCTTCTCCAAGAAGAATTCCTCACCCACGACTACCCTTTTCACTCCGTTGATCATCTAGGTAAGATCCTCCACCCTTTTTTCTTGAAACCCATGTATTGAGAAGGGATTTGGCATGGATTTCTAACATGCAAACGTTGCTCTACGGATTCCGGTCGTCCAACCCCAAAAGCCCTCATTCTTATGTTGTTGTCCAAGTCTCCAGCGAATCCAAAGGTGCAGACTATTGTTCTTAGGTGGCCTAACACCAATTTTATTACAAGCTTAATGATTTTGTCTGCTTGGATGTTATATTAATTATAGAGAAACCCTAAGAATTATACGTTTGTTGGAATTGTATGGATGTGCATGCTTAGCTCTCAAATTTAGTGTTGATCTTGCCTCTCACATGATATTATGAATGGATGATAGTATGCTCATGTTTGCTTGATTTTTTCCCCTCATATGTGGTGCTTCATTGTGTGTATGATTTATTACCCTTGTGCTCATGATTTCTTAAGATGGAGGAAGTGCTTAACTTCCTCACAAACCCACACACTCACATGCACCTTGTTTCTTGATAATGTTTGCTTACTTGGTAGGAGTATTCGTTTTGTATAGTTGAGATGCATGAGAACATGGTATTGATATGTTAGTTGATAACTTGTATACTTGGCATGTTATGAATCACCACCCAACCCTTGGGTTGGTCAGGAATACGAGGAGAGTGAAGGCGGTCCCGTTAGTAAGACCGTCTTAAGGCTAAACCCATGAAATTGGGTGAGTGCGTGTGGGCGATAGTAGTTAGACTACATGGGTCGCTTGTACCCGATGACGTTTTGCCACGTGCTTGCCTGAACTCACGCGGTATAGCCTACTGTCTGACCAACCTTGTTTGTTAACCCTGTTTACTCACATATGTATGGAACCTAAGACACCCTACAACCGTAAGTGGCCCACCAATAACCGATTGCAACTGGTCCACAGCCTTGTGAGCCGGGCATGGTGGAATGAGACACTGTATCCGAGCTGTCGGCCTACGCTGGGGTGTCGCGCCTCCCCATAGTGACCGCGAGTGATCCCTTTCTCTCAGCACTCCTCATGTGCTTGAAGTCGGGGATGAGGAACCAGACGGGATCACGGACCGCGGGGTCTCGGCCTCATGCGTTGGGGGGCCTTGGCCTCGCAACCAGTTTAGGGCATTGATACGTGGGGTGTACCAGATTTCCCAACCTGCTGGATGAATGAACTTAACTAATAACTTGGCTAACACGATCGCATTGCATCGCATTAGTTAAAGTGGTGACTCGGAAGTCGAGATCACTCTGAGGGAGTGTGGTCATACGGGATCGTTAGATGTAGTCGCTCGAGGGAGCGTTGTGGTGATGGCATGCATCATATCATCCCTCATGCATGCATTTTAATAAGTGTTGTTAGGTGTTGATGATTGGCTGTTTTTCATTAGTTCATATTATAATTGATGCCTGTTATAACTTGAGACTAATAGTATCCGCTGAGTTGATCACTCACTCCCACTCTGGGACGGTATTATAAAAGACCAACCAGACTTTACTGTAGCTGCAGGTGACGAGGAGCCTATCGACGTGAGCTTAGACGAGGAGGACGAGCTGTCCTACTTTCAATTGATGGGCGGTTCTCCATCGGCTTGATGGGTGGCGTTTGGATCGCTGAGTTATGGACTCAGCCATATTTTTTGGGACGTACTATTCTTTTACAATTTTGTTGGGTGACGCCATGTGCAACCCCTTTATTCTTTTGGACATGTATATATGTATATATTTGATCTTTTTCATTTCAGTAGACTTGTGTAGTTGTGCCTCATGTTCCAGAAATTTTCAGGCTGCGCATTGACTGGATTAATCGTATATTAATGAAAACCGGTATAAGTGACCCCGGGAACTCGGGAGTTGAGTATATACACGGCCCCCGATTTCCAGGGCGTTACAAGATGGTATCAAAGCAATAATTTGGAATTCATTGGGCCATGAGTCATGAACTCACCAACGCGTCCGCTGACTTGAGAGGATACGTATTAGAAAACGCAACAGGGACTTAGAATGCTAGGAACCATCCCAGACCCTGAACTCACAATTTTAAACGAAAGGTAGGACTTGCAAGGTGTTAGGGATGGGTAGCGAGAGAGGAGGATCTGAGGGCCTTAACTTGACGGCAAGACTCGATTCGATTGACTAGGAGATTTAGCTAGTTTAGTCCACCAAATTCTTATAGTCCGTGGGGCCAACTGAAATAGGTGGGATTAGGGTGAAATAAATTTTAGAGTAGCGATAAATGTAGGTAAGGTATTGTCCTTGGTGGGAGCATCCCATGTTCCATGATGCCCTGTTGAAATGAATCCCGGGTTTCCTTCCAAATTATACTTGAAAATTTTTCATCAAGGGATTTGGAAACCCCGCATTGCACCTCCCAACACAAGACTCCTCTAACAAGCCTAGGAAATTAATTTTGAACCCCATCCCCCACTCATTCCAGACGCGCCATTTTCAATTTCGAGTTGGGATTAGTATTGAAATCTCATTTGGTACAGCTTAATGCCACTAGCCAAGCAGGCCTAAGTCTTCATCTCTCTTTCCAACCTATCCCCTCAGATTCTTCACCTACCTTCACTCGGTCCCCTACTTTTTCTGGGACATTGACAGGAGCGAGCCGGGAATCAGATGATTGGACTGTCGAAGCCATCATCCAAGTCCAAGTGAACTAATATCGGGCCGAACGTGATAGTTCCGACCGTTCAAGGATAACTAGGTAAGGGCGAATGAAATTTTGAGAAAAATAGAGAGCACGTAGAAAAATCAGATTTTGAATCCTAACTGGGGAGAATTTCATGAAACGGATAGGCCAACTGCGTAGATCAGCTCCTTCTACCCCAAATCCATATATAAAACTTCCCCGGGGGCCTTACCAGTGCCCGGAAAATGGCGACACAAAGTGGGCCCTGCCTTATGAGTGACTGGCCAACGAGACCCCGCCCGCCAACCTTGCCCGTCCGCCTGCATCTACCTGCACGACCCTGCCCACGTGCACGCGACCCTGCCCGTCCGCCTTCACCTGTCGCGCGACCCCCCATGCGCACCACCGACCCCTGCCCCTACCTCTCTACACCCCCGCGGTACCCCGCCCGACCTCCCTCGTCGCCCCCCCCCCCCCCCCCCCCCAGGCGTCTAGCAGCTCCGCGGGACCCCGTCCGACCTCAAAAGTGGGGTTCTCCCCTCCCTTGCAATGCACACTCATGTGGGGCCCACTTCCTTGTTAACTTAAGGGTGTTTAGAACCCTTTCCCCTTCACTCTCACTCCACTCTCACTCTCCCATCCCCAAGCCCATTTCTTCAAGCCTACCCTCTTCTCCTTCACAAACCCAACTCCAAAACCCACCTTCACTCCTTCATATCTTCCATTTCCTCTTCCTCATTTCCCAACCATCTTCCACTCCATCACTTTCAAAACTCAATCACATCTTCCATCTCCAAATCCCTTCTACTTCTCATTCCAACAAACCCATCTCAAATCCCAATCTCTACTCAAACCCCATATCCTCAACTCACCTTCTATTTCATCTTACACAATCTCCTCTCAAACCCATTCCCAAATTTCATACTCCAAACCCATTCTCAAGTCCATCCATATAACCCCTTTCACAAACCCAACATAAAAAATACCTTCCCCAACTAACACCCATTTTTCTCATATTCAACCCAAACCCATTTTCTTAAACCCATCTCCAAATTCCTTCCCACTACCCATTCCAACAAGTCCATCTCAAACCCACTCTCACATTTCATTTTTCAACCCATTATTTCTAAAATCCACTCATATACCCATTCTCAAGGCCCATTCACAAAACCCATCTTCTTCTACTTTACCAAACACCACTCCAATCCCTCTTTCACTCCCAACATCCACCAAGTTCATCCTCGACACAATCTCAAATCCCATTCTCAACTACATTCCCAAGGCCCACTCCTAGCGCCAAACTCAAGCTATTCTCAAAACCATCCCTAAGAACCTTTCTTCATCTTTTTCTTTCCAATTTCGGTGATTCTTTCCCTCATGGGGAAGAAGAGACCGACCCCCGCCAAGCCCAGACCGAGCCGAGAGAGGCGAAGCAAGCAAAAGGCCGATCCAAAGGAGCAGGACGTCCCAGAAGTCCAATCCAAGCGAAGAAACAATTCTCAGAGGGCTCTCGCGATTCAAGCATCCCAACCACCCGTAGAAGATGTGGGAAATTTTCTAGTGCACTGTGTCTCCTTCGAAGCCTCCGTAGAGGAGCATCTGTTCGATGAGTTCGCCATACTCGGCCGGCTTATGAAGAATGACTGTGGTCCAATATTCTATGGAGGTTCCCAGGTAGACGAAGGGCGAGCTAGGGCTTTTTACGTGCGGATGAGAAACCCTCGATTCAAGCCCTTAGGTTTTGATATTTTGGTGGGAAGCAAGAGGTTCCCATTCGGGGTAGCAGACATTTCAGGTGTATTCGAGGTGCCACTAGGGGAGGTGCAGATTGAGGAAGGAAATTTGGACATGAGTCGAGCCCATAACGACCGAACTCGCTTTTTGTGCGGATAGGTTACCCAATGGAGGCGTGAGGTCGGCCTGAACTCATCCAACTTGACCCCTGAGTACCGAGTGCTTCACCGCATTTGCACCCACAATGTCTATCCGAGGCTGAAGAACCGTACAGAGTGCTCTCCCTATATGGTGGAGTTCTTATATCAAATAGGCCAGGGAGCAGATGTGTGTCTCCCCAATGTGGTACTTTACTAGATTGTGAGGGTCGCAAGGACAACACGGAAGGATGTATACCTCCCCTTTGGACGTCTAGTCTGTCGGTTGGCTCAACACTACGGCGTGGGTGGATCGGATGGAAATTTTATACCAACCCAGATACTGGGCGATGATATGTTGAACAATATGAAAATAGGCCTAAAGTAGAGGCGGGCTTACATTGACCAATACGGGGATGCCAACGAAGGGGAAGGAGAGAGTGAAGAAAGCGACGAGAACGAGACTGAAGATGAGGGTGTAGCTGAGGGGGCCGAACGAGCTGAGGAAATTGAGGAAGTCAGTAGGGAGTCACCTGCCGTTCCAGATATACGTGAGCGTTTGGATGCACTCAAGGCCGAGGTGGCAGAAATCAAGGAGAGTCGGGCGAGGATCATAGAGAACCAGGCGAAGCAGGACAAGTGGAACAAGAAGATTTATCGGGCCATAAAGGCCCTGATCTGCTGCAGCAAGGGGGAGCAAGCACCCCCATTCTCGTCTAGCTCAGAAGAATAACAGTTTAACTCTACGAATAGCTAGTAGTTGTTTTATGTTAGTTAAGACTACCTACATATAACGTAGGATAGCTAGGACCTTTGCTTAATTAGCTTATATTTCTTTTGCGTTTGGCCTATCCAGTAATGCTTGAAATCCATGCTGTAACATGTATTTGGCCATACCCATGGCATTTTGGGATTTATGTGAACGTATGGATTGACTTGAAGTTTTCTTCTTGCTTGTGAATGCTTGCATGTATGGTTGCCAATGGACTACTCCTGTCTTTTCATATCAAGTTTAACATTGCGTGTCTATTTAGGAAATAATTGTAATCGTGTTAAGAATCATTCCGTGATTAAGTTTGATTTTAATATATATATATATATATATATATATATATATATATTTGTTTAAGTTGTTTTAGTGCAATTAAGTTAGGACCCTTAAGTAGGATTGAGTTTCATAGTTTAACACTTTGTAAGCTCATGATAGAGGCAAACTACAGTAAAAGTATATTGAGTTTTCCCATTCTCTTATGGACTCAAGGTTCTAACAAAATCGAGAAGATGGACTCAAGGCAAGAATGAAGATGGTATCATTCTTGCCTTCATGCGCCCTTACTAGCGTTATTAGCACCCCAAACCTTTCAAATACCTTAGAACCTCGACTATTCTTTCATTCTTGAAATTTATGAAACTAAAGTGTAGTCTGCAATTAACCCACTAGCCATAGAATTGAAATGATAATTCATATAAAGATTTGTATCTTTAAAAACTTTTTAGGATGATCGTTGCCCATAGGCATGTTGAGAGAATTATTAAACCCCAAATTGGATATAACTTAAAACGAGGACTCTCGTAGACCAAGACCCAAAGAATAACCTTATAAATAAGAGATTTAAACTTTCCAGCGATGGTCGTTCCCTAATCATTTAGATTGATCATACTACGGAATTACGGAAGTATACGCCTGCGAAGCATTCGTGACTTGACCCAATTCTCAATCCTGGGTGACTACCAATGGACTCACTGCTTTGACCGAGTAGAAGACCAGGATCCACCAGGATGAAGAAGGGATACGAGGAGCCTTCTACCCTGGTCAGGTAGATGATTGATGTATCAGGTTTAAGCCCACTACAACCGTCTCTCCGTATTGTTCTAACATTGAACACAAACATTTTTACTCTAGATAGAGGGAAATCGACGTCATGAATCCAATTCAAAAAATATATATATAATAATAATAATAATAATAATAATAATAATAATAAATATAGATAATTAAATAAATTATAGTAAACCGTCAGGGTGAAAAAGTTTTAAGGGGGGTAGACTAAAATTAGCCAAACTAGTATAGATAGTATACACCTTATCATGCATATAAACTTGAAATCAACAAAACCTAGGCAAATGAAATAACGAAACCTTTACTTATTACCCTTAGGCAATTTCGGAGACGAAATTATTTTTAATGGGGTAGATTGTAACATCCTAGATTTTCATTGTTATGGATTTCCAAAAATCCTTTAAAAATTTTTTTATGTAATTAACTTATAATGTCATTTACTGACCATCCGCACTCAATGATAGTTTAAACAAGGTTGAACTAGTAAAGAACCGCACGAGTCCGTTTAATCAACCGTAGGAAGCCAACGAATCCTCCCGATCACCTGAACATCAAGTTTAGCCCATGATTCACTCATAGTGGGCCCAAATCTAACCGACTCATCGCTAATAAATCAAGACAATCGTAACTAAATTAAAGATCTAACCGAAGTCGAGTCAGACAAAGCCCAGATCATGGCTAATAGACCAAATGAACCCCATTACTCTTTTAACTTAAAACCGACGGTTTAGACTAATCGTGACCAAATCTCCACTTTCACTAATTATAAGTAGGCCACACTACGAACATAATTAATCCAAACCCAAATTCTTGCCCAAGAGAAATCTCACTACCAAATTCATTTCAGAAATGCCCCGATCTTCCAAACAAGCTCTAGACAGCCTGTGTGGGCCACCTAGCGACTGAGGAGGGTTAGAAAAATCTAGAAATTTAGGAAATCATAAATCTCATTGGGCTTGTGGTCCATCGCGGACCAAGGACCCAGAGGACACCCAGAATTGGAATCTGGCACTTGCCAAATGCACCCCACCAATGCCAGAATTGGAATCTAGCACTTGCAAATAAAACCGAGATACCAGGCTTTCCAGCCATCGAATTTCTTCTAAATTTATGAAGAAGGTCTAATATATTTTACTACGTCCGTCCACAACATCTGGGACCCGATCGTGGCAAGGTAACTGTTGATCGCAAATCTGACCCGTACGACCCAACCCCATATCCGATCGTTCCCAAAATTTGCATGGCCCTTCATCGGGCCATGGACCACTTATCTTATAAGTTTCATGGCCAGAGGACTACCAGAACTGTCCCAACAATCGGAATGGTCCCCACAGGGCCAATTGAAAATCGAAACCTTATGATCATACCCTACTTTCGTTGATCCGTTTGTCCCCAAACTTTGCATGACCACTCATCGGGTCATGAGACACTTACACACCAAATTTGGTGGCCTAGGGGGTGTAGGGTCCGCCCCAAAGCCTAGACGGAGTCCTAAAAGGCTATTTTGGGAATTTGAGGAAACTTAAGGCCAAATGGCCCAAGTCTAGGAAATAAACCCTAGCTCTCTCTCTCATATCTCCCACCATTCTCCAGCAACAACAAATTCATCTCCCTCATATCCTCCTCCTCTCCAACAACAAATCCATCTCCCTCATATCATTCTCCATTCTCCAACAACAAATCCCTCTTCCTCATATCCTCCGCCATACTCCAACAACAAATCCCTCTCCCTCATATCTTCATTCATTCTCCAACAACAAACTCCTCTCATAAGTCTTACCACAACTACCAACCCCAAGAGAGTAAAGAGAGAGCAAAGAGAGAGTGAAGTTGAGCTATGGTGGACCTTAGATCGAGTTGGGGCCCAAGGGAATCAAACCCCACAACTCCCTACATCTTCTCTAAGAAGAATTCCCCATCCACGACCGCCCTTTTCACTCCGTTGATCATCTAGGTAAGATCCTCCACCCTCTTTTCTTGAAACCCATGTATTGAGAAGGGATTTGGCATGGATTTCTAACATGCAAACGTTGCTATAGGGATTCCTGCCGTCCAACCCCAAAAGCCCTCATTCCTAGGTCGTTATCCAAGTCTCCAACGAATCCAAAGGTGCGGACTATTGTTCTTAGGTGGCCTAGCACCAATTTTATTACAAGCTTAATGATTTTGTTTGCTTGATGTTATATTCAAAATTCTAGAGAAACCTTATGAATTATATGTTTGTTGGAATTGTATAGATGTGCATGCTTAGCTCTCAAATTCGGTGTTGATCTCGTCTCTCACATGATATTATGTATGGATGATAGTGTGCTCATGTTTGCTTGATTCTTTCCCTCATATGTGGTGCTTCATTGTGTGTATGATTTATTACCCTTGTGCTCATGATTTTTTAGGATGGAGGAAGTGCTTAATTTCCTCACAAACCCACACACTCACATGCACTTTGTTTCTTGATAATGTTTGCTTGCTTGGTAAGAGTATTCATTTTGTATGGTTGAGATGCATGAGAACATGGTATTGATATGTTAGTTGATAACTTGTATACTTGGCATATTATGAATCACCACCCAACCATTGGGTTGGTCAGGAATACAAGGAGAGCGAAAGCGGTCCCGTTGGTAGGATCGTCTTAAGGGTAAACTCATGAATTTGGGCAAGTGCGTGTGGGCGACAGTAGTTAGACTACATGTGTCGCTTGTACCCGATGTCGTTCCGTCACGTGCTTGCCTGAACTCACGCGGTATAGCCTACTGTCTGACCAACCTTGTTTGTTAACCTTATTTGCTCACACATGTATGGAACCTGGGACACCCTACAACCGTAAGTGGCCCACCAATAACCGATTGCAACTGGTCCACAGTCTCGTGAGCTAGGCATGGTGGAATGGGATACTGTGTCCGAGCTGTCGGCCTACCCTGGGGTGCTGCGCCTCCCCATAGTGACCGTAAGCGATCCCTTTCTCTCGGCACTCCTCATGTGCGTGAAGTCGGGGATGAGGAACCCAACGGGATCACAGACCGCGGGGTCTCGGCCTCACGCGTTGGGGGCCTTGGCCTTGCAACCAGTTTAGGGCATTGGTACGTGGGGTGTACCAAATTCCTCAACCTGCTAGATGAATGGACTTAACTAATAACTCGGCTAACATGATCGCATTAGTTAGGGTGGCGACTCGGAAGTCGAGGTCACTCTGAGGGAGTATGGTCATACGCGATCGTTAGATGGAGTTGCTCAAGGGAGCGTTGTGGCGAGGGCATGCATCATATCATCCCGCATGTATGCATTTTAATGAGTATTGCTAGGTGTTGATGATTGACTGTTTTTCATTAAGTTCCATTATAATTGATGTATGTTATAACTTGAGACTAATAGTATCTACTGAGTTGATCACTCACTCCCACTCTGGGACAGTGTTTTAAAACACCAACCAGACTCTACTGTAGCTGCAGGTGACGAGGAGTTCGAGGAGCCTATCGACGCGAGCTTAGACAAGGAGGACGAGCTGTCATACTTTCAGTTGATGGGCGGCTCTCCATCGGTTTGATGAGTGACATTTGGATCGTTGAGTTGTGGACTCAGCCTTATTTTTAGGACGTACTATTCTTTTACGATTTTATTGGGTGACGCCATGTGCGACTTCTTTATTCTTTTGGATATGTATATATGTATATATTTGATCTCTTTCATTTCAGTAGACTTGTGTGGTTGTACTTCATGTTCCAGGAATTTGCAGGTTGCGCATTGACTGGATTAATCGCGTATTAATGAAAACCGGTCATAAGTGACCCCGGGAACTCAGGAGTTGAGTATATACACGGCCCCCAATTTCCAGGGCGTTACACTAGGCCTCATAATTATCTATATTTACAATCCAACCTGTTTATAAGGTCACAAAGATCTGGATGAAATGAAAAAACAAACATCAGCTTGATCTAAAACTTTTGTGGCCCGAAGAATTGTTCAATGGCACGTGTTCAATCATAACTACTTCCTGATGTGTTGTCCACTTGAACTTTGTTTCTGCCTCAATTTTGAGCTCACGCCATAAAATAATATCTCCAAACGGATGGAAGGTTTGGATATAATACATACATCATGGTGGGCCACAGAACTTGGTGACATCAACACACCACCGAGTTCGGTGGTGTGAGGGCACACCCCGCAATCCGCTTCCGCCGGACTGAGAAACGGATTGGCTACTCATCGTCGGCTCGGATGTGCACGTTATTTATGAACCGTTGGATGTTTTGTGTAAACCATCCATTGTTTTCGCACCGGGTATCATAACTGATGAGGGGACCCGAATAGAGCATACGTGGCAAGGTAACATATCATTTAGGACCGTCCATCATGTGGCCCCTCCTGTGGATGGAAGATGATTCAAGGTACACCAAAGTTCTATGGCTTTAGTTGTCTGATCAGTGATCTTCAAAAGCAACGGTACGAAACGAATTGGTTAATGGTCAAACATTCGGCAAGGGAAGAGAAGTGTGATAGGTTTGGTTTTCTAAACATAAGCCATCCATGCAAGGGCCCACTACGTGGACGGCCTCGATTGGAAGATCACATTGCCATGACTACTGGAGAGATGGTTCTAACATACTGTGCTCTTCCTGCTCGACCGTACTGGATTCATCCTCATGATGCCATGATCCCGTCCACAAGGATGAAAGGATAATCCTGACCATTGACCTCCCAGTACACGAGGATAATATTCTTTTCCTTACCATCCATCAGGAGACAGCAACCAGAAAATGCACGGTTCTGATTATTGGACGAGCTCTGCATGTGGGCCCACATGCCGTGTGCAAAAAACCATTTCTATTTTTAGTATGATATTACTAAAAATCCGGACGACGGATTTACTGCGAAAAGCCTTTCGCAAGAAGTTACTGTCCTGCAAACCTAGGTGGGGCTCACTGTGATGTTAGTGAGAAATCATCCCGTTCATCCGTTTTTTAGAGATTATTTTAGGGATTGAGACAAAAAATTTAAGAAGAATCAAAGAATCGAGTGGGGCCCACCAAAGGAGAAGGTGGTTAGGGAAACTCCTACCGTTGAAAACTCCCTTGGGTTCGACGGTGGTGTTTTGATGACATCTATATGGTTCGTAACGTCATTACTACTGAGATGAAATAAAAACACAAATATTAGTCTGATTCAAAATTTCTGTGGCCCCATGAATACTTCAATCGTAGACGTTCAATCCTCACGTTTTCGGCCAATTTGAGTACTTGATGAATCTGGCGTATTTTTGGCCCATGGCCTAAAATGGCCTCAAAAACAGATGGACAGGATGGATTTCTCACTAACATTACAGTGAGCCTCACTGGTTTCCAGCATAGAAACTTGCTAGAGGATTTCCTGCGAAATCCTCGTCCATGAAATCCTCCGTCAAATCCGCATCTTGTCATCAACAGCTCAGCAGCGTACGACGAGAGTAGCATTTCAAACCCTAATCTCACAGAACGTGACGAGGTGTTGTATTTCCGAGATCCAAGCCGTTCTTTAGGTGGACCATACAATCTTTGTACTATAACGTAAAAAACCGGGCTAATCGGGCAATCAGATGGGCAACGCAAGCATACTGAAAAATAAATTATTACAAAGAATACACCAGCGATCCACATTCGACGTACAGGTGTGGCCGGATCAACGAACCCGCCTGATCTTCATCATAAACACGGTGGGCCCTAGCTCGCAGATGGTAGGACCGGAAGCGGATTGGGTGCTGTGCCACACACCACCGACCTGGGTGGTGTGTTGATATCATCAATTTATGTGGCGCCTTCATGATGTATATATTATATCGAAACCTTCCATCCACTTGTCTAGATCATTTCATGACATAATCCCAAAAATAAGGCAGATCAAAATCTCATGTGGACCACATCATAGAAATAAGTGGGGACAATGATTACCACAGTTGAAAACTTCCTAAGCCTCATAATGATCTATATTTACCATCCAACCTGTTTATAAGGTAACAAAGATCTGGATGAAATTAAGAAACAAATATCAGCTTGATCCAAGACTTTTGTGGCCCTAAGAATTGTTCAATGGTATGCGTCCAATCCTAACTACTTTCTGCTGTGTTGTCGACTTGAGTTTTGTTTTTGCTTCAATTTTCAGCTCACGCCATAAAATAATATCTCCAAACGGATGGAAAGTTTGGATATAATACATACACCATGGTGTGGCCACATAACTTGGTGACATCAATACACCACCGAGTTCGGTGGTGTGAGGGCACACCCCGCAATTCGCTTCCGCCAGTCTGAGAAACGGATTGGCTACTTCCCCTGCCACCGGCCAATGGCTGGTGATTGGTGCTCTCTGGGACCCACCATGATGTATGTATTTCATCCATGCCGTCCATCTAGTTTTTAGATAATTTCATGGTATGAGGAAAAAAATGATATACATACCAATCTCAAGTGGACCACATTACATGAAACATTGTTGAATGAATGTAGATCATTAAAAACTTTTTGGGGGCTATAAAAGTTTTGGATCAAAATGATCATTGCATTTTCCCTTCATCTGGGTATGCATGACTTAATCAACATATTGGATGTCAAATAAACAGTACAGTGGACCTTAGGAGAGTTTTAATGCTGGATATCCAATCACTAATGTTTTCCTATGGTGTGGTCCACCTGAGATTTATATCCCTCTCATTTTTGGAATGATACCAAAAATGATATCTAAAAATAGATGAACGGAATGGATGAAACACATACATCATGATGAGGCCCACATAGCTCCGACCACCAGCGAGTAGCCAATCCTTCCGCCGGATTGCAGTTCGTATTCTCGCGAGTAAGAATCACACTTGCCTTCTCGGCTACGAAGCAACATAAACGCATGATTTCCACCTCAACAATGACGTTTACCAGAATACCCTTACGTAGTGATCACACATATC
The DNA here is from genome assembly GCA_021015155.1 of Magnolia officinalis. Classification (NCBI taxonomy): domain Eukaryota; kingdom Viridiplantae; phylum Streptophyta; class Magnoliopsida; order Magnoliales; family Magnoliaceae; genus Magnolia; species Magnolia officinalis. The sequence continues at coordinate 7,873,762 of JAJHSJ010000013.1, forward strand.
AAACCAGCACTTGAGCTCCACGTCAGCAATTGCTCCATTTCTATCGAACCAGCAATTTTGGGATTTTTACAAAATAATACCTATTTATTATGGTTTTTAAATTCTTCTTAAACTGCTTTCACTAAAGCTACTCATTAGTTCAGTTAACTATCATTCTCATGCCGAGCTTTAAAATATTTTTGTAAATGACCAAACTGCCCTACAACGGAATATTATCATCTCAGACGTTAAGGACCGTTTAAACCGGTAGTAGGAAAAATGAGTTCCACAGTATTCTTCTCATTTGAGTTAGCATAGGTCACATGCATAATTTCAGAGTACCTGTTTATCAACCTTCATACTTAGGCAGAGTATCAAATGAATAAAAAACCATAATGGTAGTAAGTTAATCAGGATTATGGAAATTATAGACTTGATGTTGATGCAGCATGGCCCAAAATTGTAAATTTTAAAATTAGCGGTCCAATTAATGAAATTAGATGGTTGACCTATTGTAGAAAATTTAATGGTAGATTACATCAGCAATGAGTAAAGATTTGGACAGCCAAAAGTTCGTTTATGTTTGAACGGCCTGTGTATTGAGTAGTCGCAGTCTATTGTATTATCGCTTGTCATATGGGGCGCTAGCATATATACAATGTCTCAAATATTTATTAGACAACACCCTCAGCACAATTATCCGGCACTAAAAATGAGGCTGACAACTCATCAAGTGGACCTACATTTAGACTATATGTGAATGGTCAATTGTTATTATTTAACGGTGTCCACCTGATTAGTTGACCCAAAGGATCTTTTGAGTTGAGGATCATCTACAGTAGGGCCCACTTGATGAATGAATCAAATGACATCCAGAGGCATCTCTCTTGAACTAAATCTCAGTGGAGATGTACATGAACATCACCACCATCTAAAATCATAGTCAATGGTGAAAGTTATTTTGCACATAGAGGTGTACACTAACCGAGCTAGCTCGGTTAGCTCGCTAAATTCGACTCGTATTTTGGTAAAAATGAGTGAATGAGGGTATTTGGATAAAAATGAGTGAATGGGGGTATTTTGGTAAAAAGAAGTGAAGAGTGTATTTTGATAAAAAGGGGTGCATGGGTGTCATTTTAATGGAGAAGGGATATACACCACCATTTAAGGAAAAGTAATTGAACACCACTATGTAAGGAAGGAGGGTGGAAGTTGTGTAAAGAAAGAAGTGGTGGTGATCACCACTGTATAAGGAAGGGATGCCTATAAATACTCTTTCCTATGCCACATTTGAGGGGTTATTGGTTAGAAGATAAGAAGGAAGGGGGACAAGAAGGAAGGAAGACAAGAGAGAAAGAGGTAGAGGGTTTACGCGAACCTGCGCAATGGAAAAGGTGTTGCGCTACTCCGCGCAATCAAAAGGAAGGCTTTGCGCCTATCTGCGCAAAGGAAAGAGGCCTTGCGCCTATCCACACAATGGAGAAGGTGTTTGTGTGACCCCGCTCAATGGAAAATGGCTTTGCGCCTATCCTCGCAAGAGAGAAATCCCTTTGCGCCGCTTCTCTCTCTCTCTCTCTCTCTTTCTCTCTGTCCTGAAGACAGGTTTTTCATGTCCTAAGGAAGTCCTTTATGCAAACCCGGGCAACCAATTCTGCAAAAAGCTTTTGCGGCTTCTGCAAAGAAATCTCATACGCCACTTGGTGTGGAGATTGTCCAAACACCAGACTTTTGTTGTCTTAATGGATAATCCATGGTGTGGAGATTGTCCAAACCAGGCTTTTGTTATCTTAATGGATACTCCATGCGAGAGGAGTTTTGTTCTAATGCCAGGCTTTTCTTGTCTTAACGAATACTCCATGCGCCACTTCTCTCTCCCCTTTGTCCTAACACAAGCCTTTTCTTATCTTAACGGATGCTCCATACGCCACCTCATGTAAAAGAGGGATGTGCACTCCACATTTCAAGGGTTGTGCGCTCCACATTTTAAGGGATGTGCGTTCCACATTTCAAGGGTTGTGAGCTCCACATTTTAAGGGATGTGCGCTTCATCAAAATTAACTTCTCATCTTGTGCGATAATAGGGTTGTGCAGCCCACGTTTCAAGAGTTTTAAATCCGCACAACCTATCTGCCTTTGCAATGAACATCAAAACGAGTCAAAATGCTGCCAAAATTGTCATTAGACTGTCTTTTATTTCATTCACTGTGTTGCATTGATTGTACTCTGTTTTTAGAATCAAGGGAATCCGAAGATGTAAATGAACTCATAATAGAATTGTGATCATTGTTATCTTATTATTTTTTTTAGTATCATTGAATAAATCCCCCAAATCAAACGCATTCGTTTCTTCTCGAAACAAAATGACGACTCCACTGGGGACTATTATTATTCAATGATAACTTAGAAAATATTCAGAGAACATTTATCACTTTTTGGCATCTGTATAGACGCCAAAATGGCGACTCTTAGTGGGAACATCATCCCCTTCATCTCCAAAAATAAAGTACAATTTTATTTAAATTAAAATAATTGACGCTCTGTTCTGAATAACAGAGTATATCGCAAAGCCAAAAGGGGGGACGGGACTGTAAGAAGAAAGCACCAAAGAAAGCAAAATCCGCTGTGATCAAGAACAGGGAATTTCATGTAATAGATAGAATGATCTCTGTTTCACCGGTAGCACAACAAAACGATGAAGGACGGATGATAGTAACATCCAAAAGACGAAAAGTTTGATCTACTTCCGTAAGAAGCATTATCTCGCCAAGTACAGGGTCGATTATGCGAAGCGTCGTGAGACACAGTCCTACGTCGATCATACAATCATCTCATTCAAGAAAGACAGAAAGGCCTGTTACTCCAAAAGGTCTTCCGGTACCATTAACTACAACCGTAAAGGCATCTTCCACGAAATCATTACGAGTTCAGAAGAATAAATGGAAGACCATCGCGATTAGTGAATGTTCGCTCACAGCACCTCCTGTAAAAGATTTCAAACAAACTCATGCATTGAGAATACCACGATTTGAGTTAGCTAGTCCTTCGAAGCGACAGTACACTAGTTTCAAATCAAACAATAGTTCATCTTCTTCAACAGCATCAGCAGTACAGCACTCGCTTCCTCCTTCAGTATCGAGACGGTCGAAGAATAAGAAAATAAAAGTTTTATCAACAGACATCAATCAGCCTTACCAACCTTCACCAGATAAGCACGTAGCTAAAGGAATCCCTAATTTTCCAACAGTGTCTGTTGTGAACAACATTGAACCACAAGAAGAAATGCCACAATCACAAGCGGTTAGATTTCAAGAACCGACTCCTAATATTACTCAGAATATAACCCAGGAAGAAATCTGACAGATGGTCATCGAAACCATTCATCTAGAGAAGAAGCGAGGTCAGAATCAAAATTTTCAATACTAGACACCGTATCCTCGTGAAATAGAAGAAATGTCATTTCCTGCCGGTTTCAAATATTCAGACTTTCAGAAATTTAATGGGAACAAACACTAGAAGAACATATGATACATTTCATAACAAAGATGAAAATTTTCTCTAGAGTTCCTTAATATTATCTACGACTATTCGGATCTTCTCTGACAGGAAGGGCTTTCAGATGGTATTCAGGTTTAATTCCAGGATCTATTCATACTTGGGAACAGATGCGGGATGCTTTTATGTCGAAATTTTTCTCTTCTGACCGAGAAGTCAGTTTGACCGAACTGGCCTCTATTCGCAAGAAGAAAATGAATCAGTTGAAGAATTCATTAGTTGATGGAAGGACTTGGGGGCATCATGCCGACATCCTCTGTAGGAATTAGAACAAGTAAAACTATGTTTAGAAGGTATGAGACCAGAACTAACATGCAACCTGATTAGTAAAGATTGGAAAACCTTTCGTGATCTTAATACGAAGGCCTACGCTCTTGAAAAGATGATTGGAAGAATGTCCGCTTTTCGGCCATCATTAGCCAACATCACTCGAAAAAAAGAAAAAATAAAGAAGATTATCAGGATGTTGAAAGAGACAATGATGAAGAAGATAGAAATGGTCGTGCGGTTATAATGATATATAAAAGATCCAGGCGAAATAAAGACCACATGAAGTATTCGTTTGCAATAAAAGACATACTTCCTATGCCGAAACAATTGTTGGCTATGAAAAGTATTTAATTACCTCGGCCGAGACACCTCAAAGAAATTGAAAACATAAGAGGAATGGATTATTGTCATTATCACCGTACATGTGGACATCATACAAAAAGTTGTAACGCCCTCATGAAAAAGCTACAAAAGATGATTGATAAGGGAGAAATTGTGATGGAAGAATATGACAGCAAAGCAAATATGAAAGGGTTGATTGCACAGGTTAGCGTAGACGCCCCTCGCAGTTGTGCCCACCTGCACAAAAAATGATTGGTAATGGTGAAGTTGCCATAAGGAAAGTATACGATATAAAAGAAGAAATGAGGATATACACGCCTAATTAGTTTAAGACTGGGGGCAACACTAATCACAGATGATCGATATGAGGTGATGTGGCATCAACATACTTGTTAAAGATCATAAAATCGTGATTTTGATTACGAAGATTATCAGAATAATACTTCTTAATCAAAAGGGGGCATGACCAGTAGAAAGATGAAATGATTACAAAAGACAAAGTCATGTATTCCTTTTCATATGAATGAAATAAAAAGGGCGCAAGCAAAGCTTCTCAAGCATATCAAGCATATTAAGATGATTACTATCAAGCGTCGATGATTCACTGTCAAACATCGATGATTATCGTCAAATTCACCAAGTATCGATGGGTATCGCCAGAATTAGCAACTATCGCTTTCATCATTAATCGCCCATATGAAATTGTCTTATTGCTATCATCGCCAAGCTGATGCACTATCTTAAACATGATATGAATATTCTCAGAACATTATCAGCAACGGCGAAATACCAATTATTAACAATTATTGATCCACCATTTTTTACAGTGGAATAAAGCTATATGGCTGACCACATATAAAGTTGATGACAATGATGGTAGCTTATCATTTAAAGCAGCCTAGCCGAGCCTTATATGGCCAACTACGCATAAGACCTATCATCATCGTCTATATATAACAGCAGTGAGCGCTTGAACAGGTCTATATACAAAGCTTCAATGACTTAAAGAGCCCAAAATCGGTGGTAAACTATAATTGTTCTCTGATCCCAGCCCAAAATCGGCGGTAAACTATAATTGCTCTCTGAGCCCAGCCCAAAATCGGCGGTAAAATACAATTGCTCTTTGAGCCCAAGTTAGTCCAGTCAAAGTATGGTCAGTCAAAATACACTAGCTCCACTGCTCAAAAAGCGTAAACTATGTGTGGCATCAAAATGCTGCAAATATATATATTTCACTTTAGATATGCTCGAATATGCAATTGCTTGATGAAAATTTTAAATATTGATTAAACAACATACAAAAATGCATTTCTCTTTAATCAGGTTCAAATTACCGCAACAGTAAATGCCTTTAAAATATTGGCAATTATCTACTCAAAAGTTCAAATCTTTAATATATTGACAAGAGCCATGAGAGAAATATCATCACACAAGATTCTCAAAAGCATCAGAGAATAAACGAGCGAAGGATCATCATTCTCTCCATGTAACGTCCCGTCTAACCAGAACAGTGTCTTGGGGCGTCCACATAAGATTTGCCGCAGGACCGTTCGTTTAAACCACTCGTGGTGGGGCACCACGAGTTAATTAACTTAGATCTATGCATCAGAGTAGACCCGTCTGGTCATGATCAGACCAAGTGCGGTCCGTCAAGCCAGATGACCTGTTTACGCTTAACAACAGATCGTGTGGCCACCCAGTGACCGAGAAAGGTTAGAAAAATCTAAAAATTTAGAAAATCATAGATCTCACTGGGCTTGTGGTCCATCGCGGACTGCGGACCCAGTGGACGCCCAGATTTGGGATCTGACACTTGCCAAATGCACCCCGCCAATGCCAAAATTGAAATTTGGCACTTGCAAATAAAACTGAGGTACCAGGCTTTCTAGCCGTCGGATTTCTTCCAAATTTACGTTGAAGGTTAATGTATTTTTCTACGCTCGTTCACCAAATCTGGGACCCGATCGTGGAACGGTGTCCGTTGATCACAAATCGGACCCGTACGATCAAACCACATATCCGATCACTCCCAAATTTTGCATGTCTCTTCATCGGGCTATGGAACACCTATCCAAAAAGTTTCATGGCCGGGGGGCCATCAAAGACACCCCAATCACCAAAATGGGCCCATAGGGCCACTTGAAGATCGAAATTGTATGCTCAAACCCCATACTCGTTCATCCGTTTGTTCCCAAACTTTGCATGACCCCTCATCGGGCCATGAGACACCTACACACCAAGTTTGGTGGCCAGAGGGGTGTTAGGGCCGCCCCAACACCAATAGGGAGTCCTATAGGGCTAATTTGGGAATTTGTGGAAGCTTGGGGTTAAAGTGCCCAACTCTAGGAAATAAAGCCCTAACCCCTTATCTCATAACCCTCACCACAACTACCATTGCCAAGGGAGTAAAAAGAGTGTAAGAGAGTAAAGAGAGACAGAAGGGTGAGTGAAGAAAGAGCTTGGGTGGGCCCTAGATCAAGGTGTGACTCAACCCTTGCAACTCCATACCTCTCCTCAAAGGAGAAACTCTCCACCGCTACCACAAAAATCGTTCGTTGGTCGTCTAGGTAAGATCATTCACCTCTTCTTCTTCAAATCCATGTATTGAGAAGGGTTTAGCTTGGATATCTAACATGCAAGTGCTTGCTCTAGGGATTCCGGCCGATGGACCTCAAAACTCTCATTCTTAGGTCGTTTTCCGAATCTCCAACGATCCGAAGTTGCGGACTATTGTTCTTAGGTGACCTAGCACCAAATTTAGTACGAGCTTAATGATTTTGATTGCTTGGATGTTATATTTGAAATTCTAGAGAAACCCTAGGAAATTGTATGTTTGTTGGAATGGTATGGATGTGCATGCCTGGCTCTCTCATGATGTTGTTCTTGCCTCTCACATGATTTTGTGTATGGATGATTACATGCTCATGCTTTGTTGGTTTTCTCATATGTTGTGCTTCATAATATGTATGATTTATTACTCTTGTGCACAGGATTTCTTGAGATGGAGGAAGTGCTTAACTTCCTCATAAATCCACACAACTCACATGTACTTTGTTTCATGATAACGATAGCTTGCTTGTTAGGAGTATTTGATTCGTATGCTTGACATGCATAAAAATACGATGTTGATATGCTAGTTGATGACTTGGATAGTTGGCATGTTATGGATCCCCTTCACCCTCTTGGGTTGGTCAGGAACATGATGAGAGACGGTAGTTCCATCGGTAGGACTACGCTAGGGCTAGATCCGTGGATTGGGCGGGAGTGTTCGGGTGGCTATAGTTCGACTACATGGGTCCCTTGTGCCCGAGCTCACTCGTCTCACGCTCGCCTGACTCATGCGGTCTAGTCTATTATCTGACCAACCTTGTTTGTTAACCCTGGTTGCTCACACATGTATGGAACCTAGAACACCCCACAACCGTAAGTGGCCCACCGATAACCAATTGCAACTGGTCCACAGTCTCGTGAGTCGGGCATGATGGAATGAGACACTGTGTCCGAGCTGTTGGCCTACGCTGGGGTGTCGTGCCTCCCCGTAATGACTACGAGCGATTTATTTCTCTCGGCACTCCTCATGTGCTTGAAGTCGGGGATGAGGAACCCGACAGGATCACGGACCGCGGGGTCTCGGCCTCACGCGTTGATGAGGTCTTGGCCTCGCAACCAGCTTAGGGCATTGATACGTGGGGTGTATCAGATTCTCCAACCAGCTGGATGAATGGACTTAACTAATAACTCGGCTAACAAGATCGCATTACATCACACTAGTTAGGGTGGCGACTCGAAAGTCGAGGTCGCTCTGAGGGAGCGTTGTCATGCGATGCGATCGTTAGATGGAGTCGCTCGAGGGAGCGTTGTGGCAAGGGCATGCATCATATCATCCCGCATGCATGCTCATTTAATAAGAGTTGTTAGGGTTGATGATTGACTGTTTTTCATTAAGTTCATATTACAATTGATGCCTGTTATAACTTAAGACTAATAGTACAGACTCTCTCATAGATGCAGGGGAGGCGTAGCAGGTGGAGCATGTCGATGCTACTCTCGACGAGGAGGATTGTCATACTTCTAGCTGATGCGCAGGACCTCACCGGACCCTTAGATGAGCTGATAGATCGTTGGGCAGTGGACTCAGTCCGATTCTTTTAGACTTGCTATTCTTTTGCGATTTTGTTGGGTGACGCCATGTGCGACCCCTTTATTCTTTTGGACATGTATACATGTATATATTCAATATCTTTCTTTTCAGTAGACATGTGTGGTGGTGCTTCATGTTCCAGGAATTTCCAAGCTGCGTATTGACTGGATTAATCGTATATTAATGAAAACCGGTCATAAGTGACCCTAGGAACTCGGGAGTTGAGTGTATACGTGACCCCCGATTCCCAGGGCGTTACACTCCAGGACAATTTAAAGATTCAAATATATTCTTTAGATTCGTTAAAAGAGCAGCAAAAGGTTATTTATCCTTCAAGGGTATCAGTAAAAGAGGGATGTGCGCTTCACATTTCAAGGGTTGTGCGCTCCACATTTCAAGCGATGTGCGCTCCACAATTCAAGGGTTGTGCGCTCCACATTTTAAGGGACGTGTGCTCCACATTTCAAGGGATGTGCGCTCCATCAAAATTAACTTCTCATCTTGTGCGATAATAGGGTTGTGCAGCCCATGTTTCAAGAGTTTTAAATCCGCACAATCTATCCGCCTTTGCAATGAACATCAAAACGTGTCGAAATGCTGCCAAAATTATCATTAGACTGTCTTCTATTTCATTCACTGTATTGCATTGATTGTACTCTGTTTTCAGAATCAAGGGAATCTGAGGATGTAAATGAACTCAAAATAGAATTGAGATAATTGTTCTCTTATTATTTCTTTGTTATCGTTGAATAAATTTTCCAAATCAAACGCATTCGTTTTTTGTCGAAACACTCGATTACTTTGATATTGATGTTGCTGGGTCAGCTTGCTCAACTCAACTCTGAAAAGCTCAACTTGCCTGGGCTTGAAATTGGATTCGATCGAATTAAATTAAGTTGGATTTTCGAGGTTTAAAAAATTTCAAGTCGAGTTTGAGTTTGCATGAGCTTGACTTGACTCGAATTGAACCTCAACTCGAATAGACTCAAATCGAATTAGCTAGGTGACTCATTTATTTTGACATTGATGTTGCTCGCAAAGTGTTTGATGAAACAACTCACCGAAGTGTTGTTTTGGGTGCATACATTCTCCATGGGATCGGTAGGTGGCGAGGAAGGAATAAATACAAAAATAAATCATTATATTTTTGGTGCATACATTCATCTCGTATTTTGATTTTGATGCTCCTCGCAGAGTGTACGGTAAAAATCTAGTGAAGTATTGTTATTGTTTTACATTATGTGATAATTTAAAGATGCCTTTTATATGTTTGAGAAAAATATTGCATCGGCTTGGACCCACCGAACTGCTAACTGAACCGAGTCGAGTTGACTAGTAGGCTCGATGGCTAAGCCGGGTCAAGTTTGACCTGGGGTCAGCTATTTGGACAAGCTGAGCCGACTTGTGCCAAGCTAGAGTTGGTTCAACTCGCGTACAGCTCAGGCTAGAAGTACATAAAAAATAGTTTAAGCAGTCCTAACCATTTGGCAACCGAGCATGTGAACCATAGGTGCCGTCCATTTGCAGTATCAAAACGTCTTTTCATCGATGGGAAATCATAGGTGGGCCTTATAAAATGTAAGGACCTGATGGAACAATGGACCCACATGTACGGTAGGATGTGTACACCTAACCTTTTGTGTTGTCGCTTGCGTGTCAGTTTTCAGCATCCCACGTGCACATGCCTCCGCTGGAAGAAGCTTGGGATCCAAGACTTCGAAGGATGATGCTGATGATATGGACAGTGATTTCCAGCCACACATCCAAGAAGAGATTTGCTAATTGCTAGTGCCACACCCTTTACGTGCGGCATAAGCACCACAATGGTATATGTGTGAAATATCTGAACCGTGCTTATGGGACCCGCATCCCGAAGATGTATAGGTGCAAACATCAGGCCATTGTACTCATCATGCGGCTCGGATGTGCACGTTATTTATAGACCGTTGGATGTTTTGTGAAAACCATCCGTTGTTTTGGTACAGGACATCATGCCTGATGAGGGGACCCAAATACAGCACACATGGCAGGGTAACGTATCATTTAGGACCGTCCATCATGTGGCCCCTCCTGTGGATGGAAGATGGTTCAAGGTACACCAAAGTTAGATGGCTTTAGTTGTCTGATCGGTGATATTCAAAAGCAACGGTATGAAACGAATTGATTAATGGTCAAACATTAGGCAAGGGAAGAGAAGTCTGATAGGTTTGGTTTTCTAAACATAAGCCATCCATGCAAGGGCCCACTACGTGGACGGCCTCGATTGGAAGATCACCTTGCCATGACTACTGGAGTGATGGTTCTAACATAATGTGCTCTTCTCCTGCTCTACCGTACTGGATTCATCCTCATGATGCCATGATCCAGTACACAAGGATGAAAGGATAATCCTGACCATTGACTTCCCAGTACACAAGGATAATATTCTTTTCCTTACCATACACCAGGAGACAGCAACCAGAAAATGCACGGTTCTGATTACTGGACAAGCTCTGCATGTGGGCCCCACATGCCGTGTGCGAAAAACCATTTCTATTTTTAGTATGATATTACTTAAAACCCGAAAATCCGGACGCGGATTTCCTGCGAAAGTTCCTAATGCACCGTATCCATAGCTCAACTGGCAGACTCAGCGTAGATGCCTCGTTTCGACACTCGAGGTCTTGGTATGGGGGTGGCTAACGGAAGCGGATTGCGTACTGAGTAACTATGTGGGGCCCAAAATGATGTATTTATTTTATCCACTCCGTCCATACATTTTATAATTTAATTTTAATTAGTGGAACCAAAAATAAAGCATATCCAAAACTCAAGTGGACTACACCACAAGGAACAATGTGAATTGAACATTTACTGTTGAAAATTTTTTTGGGTGGAAAGACATTTTGGATCAAGCTTATATTTGTTTTTTCCCTTCATCCATGTTCTTGTGATCTTATGAACAGTTTGGATGACAAATAAACGTTACTGTAGGCCCTAGGAAGGTTTCAACGGTGGAAGTCATTATTCCCACTGTTTCTTGTGATATGGCCAACTTGGGCTTTGGATATGTTTCAAATTTTGGCTCAACCGGTAAAATGAGATTAAAAAACGGATGGGCGGCGTGGATAAACCACATGAATTCACGGTGGGCTCAACAGAGTTTACTCAGTACGATAAAAGCGTACTGAGTAACTCGGTACGCAATCCGATTTCGGGGCTAACATGGAGTGTGTGGACTGACATCGGTGGCACGCGGATTGCGTCCTACCCCCGGTAATCCGTCCGGGCGGGGCTCTGTGGGGTCTACCATGATGTAAGTGTTTTATCCTCGCCGTTCAACGCTTTTTTCAGATAATTTTATTGTACATACTAATAAATGAGTCAGGTCCAAAGCTTAAATGGACAACACCAAAGGAACCTGCACTGATAATGACACCCACCGTTGAAACCTTTCTAAGGGCCAACGTGATGTTTTTTTACCATACAACCTATTCATAAGGTCATGTATACGTTGATGAAGTGAAAACACAAATGTAACTTCTCTGGCTCTCAAGAAGTTTTTAATGGTGGACGTTCAATCCCCACTTCATGGTCCACTTGAGCCTTTTACCTGCCTCATTTTTTATTCGCATATTAAAATTATATGAAAAAAGCATTGAACGGCGTGGATAAAACACTTAGATCACGGTGGGGCCCATAGAGCCCTGCGCAGACGGATTACCGTCGGGCGGCGGCGGTAGGACGCAATCCGCGTCCGACAACGGTGTGTATTAGCAACTTAACCCCCCCAAAAAAAAATTTCCTAATGCTGGAAACCTAGGTGGGGCCACTGTGATGTTAGTAAGAAATCAATCCCGTCCATCCGGTTTTTAGATCATTTTTGGAGTTGAGACAAACAAATAAGAAGGATCAAAGACTCAAGTGGGCCGCACTAAAGGAGAAGATGGTTAGGGAAATTCTTACCGTTGAAAAGTCCCTGGGTTCGACAGTGATGTTTTGATGACATCCCTACGGTTCGTAATGTTAATCTCATTCAAAATTTCCGTCGCCCACGAATATTTCAAATGTAGACTTTCAATCCTCACGAGTACTGGATCTGGCTTATTTTTGGCCCAATGTCCTAAAATGATCTCGAAAAACGGATGGATGGGATAAATTTCTGACTAAGATCAAATTTCCGGCATAGTAACTTGCTAAAGGGATTTCGCAGGAAATCCTCGTCCATAAAATCCTCCGTCAAATCCGCATCTTGTCATCAACAGCTCAGCTGCGTACGACGTGAGTAGCATTTCAAACCCTAATCTCACAGAACGTGACGATGTGTTGTATTTCGAGATCCAAGCCGTTCTTTAGGTGGACCATACAATATTTGTGCTGTAACGTAAAAAAGCGGGGCTAATCGGGCAATCAGATAGGCAACGCAAGCATACTGAAAAATAAATGATTAAGAAGAATATACCAGCGATCCACATTCGACGTACAGGTGTGGCCGGATCAACGAACCCGCCTGATCTTCATCATAAACATGGAGGGCCCTAGCTCGCAGATGGTAGGACTGCAAGCGGATTGGGTGCTGTGCCACACATCACCGACTTGGGTGGTGTGTTGATATCATCAATTTATGTTCGGCGTCATGATGTATGTGTTATATCCAAACCTTCCATCCACTTATCTAGATCATTTTATGGCATGAGCCCAAAAATAAGCAGTCCAAATCTCAAGTGGACCACATTACATAAAGAAGTGGGGACAATGATTACCACAGTTGAAAACTTCCTACGCCCCATAATGATCTATATTTATCATCCAACCTGTTTATAAGGTCAAAAAAGATCTGGATGAAATGAAAAAGCAAATATAAGCTTGATCCAAACTTTCGTGGCCCTAAGAATTGTTCAATGGTACGTGTTCAATCCTAACTACTTTATGCTGTGTTGTCCACTTGAGTTTTGATTCTACCTCAATTTTGAGCTCACACCATAAAATAATATCTCCAAACGGATGAAAGGTTTGGATATAATACATACACCATGGTGTGGCCACAGAACAACTTGGTGACATCAAAACACCACCCAGTTCGGTGGTGTGAGGGCACACCCCGCAATCCGCTTCCGCCGGACTGGGAAACGGATTGGCTACTTCCCCTGCCACCGGCCAATGGTTGGTGGTTGGTGCTTTCTGGCCTACCATGATGTATGTATTTCACCCATGCTGTTCATCTATTATTTAGATAATTTTATAGTAAGAGACAAAAAAATGAGATATATACCAATCACAAGTGGACCACGTTATAGGAAGCAGTGTTGAATGAATGATGAATGTAGACAGTTAAAAACTTTTTGAGGGCCATAAAAGTCTCGGATGAAGATCTATTTTGGGGGTCATAAAAGTCTCGGATGAAGATCTTTGTTTTTTCCCTTCACCCTGATATGTATGACTTAATCAACATATTGTAGGGCTTTCGGAGAATTTTAATGCTGGATATCCAATCACTATTGTTTTCCTGTGGTGTGGTCCACCTGACATTTATATCCCTCTCATTTTTCAATTAAAGTCTAAAATGATATGTAAAATGGATGAACTGAATGGATGAAACACATACATCATGGTGGGGCCCACATAGCACCGACCACCAGCGAGTAGCCAATCCGTTTCCGCAGGACTGCAGTTCGTATTCTCGCGAGTAAGAATCGCACTTGTCTTCTCGGCTACGAAGCAACAGAAACACATGATTTCCACCTCAACAATGACGTTTACCAAAATTCCCTTACGTAGTGATCACGTATCAAACCAACAATTTTAGGGATTTTACAAAATAATACCTCTTTATTATGGTTTTTTAAATTCCGTTAACTTCTTAAACAGCTTTCACTAAAGCCACTCATTAGTTCAGGTACCTATCATTCTCATGCCCAGCTTTAAAATATTTTTGTAAATGATAAAACTGCCCTGCAACGTAATATTCTCATATCAGAAGTAAAGGACCCTTCAAACCGGTCCGAATTTGGGGCCGGACCTCGGAAATATGAGTTCCACATTATTCTTCTCATTTGAGTTAGCATAGGTCACATCACATGCATAATACCTGTTTATCAACCTTCATACTTAGGCAGAGTATCAACTGACTAAAAAACCATAATGGTAGTAAGTTAATCAGGATAAGGAAATTATAGACTTGATGTTGATGCAGCATGGCCTAAAATTGTAAAATTAAAAAATTAGTGGTCCAATTAATGAAATTAGATGGTTGAGCTATTGTAAAAAATTTAACGGTAGATTACATCAGCAATAGGGTAAAGATCTGGACAGCCGAAAGTTTGTTAATGTTTGAACGACTGTGTATTGAGATGTCGTAGTCTATTGTATTATCGCTTGTCATATGTGGCGCTAGCATAACTCTCAAATATTTATTAGTCAACACCCTCAGCTATTTTATCCAGCACTAAAAATGAGGCTGACAACTCATCAAGTGGACCTACATTTACACTTTATGTGAATGGTCAATTGTCATTATTTAACCCTCACTTTTTATGGGCCACATGCTGTCCACTTAATTAGTTGACCCAAAGGATCTTTTGAGTTGAGGATCATCTACCATAGGGTCCATTTGATGAAATAAATCAGATCCCATCCAGAGGCATCTCTCTTGAACTAAATCTCAGTGGAGATGTACATCACCCCCATCTAAAACCATAGTCAATGGTAAAAAGTTACTATGCACATTCACTTTATTTTTACAATTCGGAAGCAAGGGCAATTTTGTCATTTAAAAAAATATCATCCGTTACTTTCAAGTGAAATAAAGGCAGGGAAATGATAATTACTATGAAACGCTTTTTAAAAGAGCATAGATGTAAAAATTGGAAGCGGATTGGCTGGGTACCACACACCAGCTATATGGATGCCGTAGGTACGTGTTGTGCGAATACACGAGCACTGTCGCTCCTCGAGCACCCACTTGTACAAACGGTTCAAAGGATATCAAACTTACGTACTCCTATAGTGATGTATTTATTATATATACACCGTTCATGTGGTTTTAGAGATCATTTTAGAGTAATGAATCACATCAAAAGATCATTTAGACCTCACTATAAATAACAACGGAGATAATAATTTTCACAGATAAATAATTTGTTAGGCCCACCATAACATTTATTTTACCTCCAATATTTTCATAATGTCACAAATACCCGAATGAAGACGAAAAACAAATATTCGTATTGATACAAAACTTATGTGACCTTAAAAAGGGTTTCAATGGTAGACGTCCAATCCCCCTCTGGTTTTTGCCGTGTGGTCCATTTGATAGTTATATCTATTTTATTTTTCATTTCAAGGAGGAGCTGGCCAAATGGATGGACGGTTTGGATATAACAAATACCTCATGATCAGAACAACAAAACTTGCTGACGTGGATACAGCGGCTACCTATGCGTGAGGTACACCAGCCAATCCGCTTCGTAAAAATATTAACAATGAGGTGCTGTTTCATACAAATCTCATTTAATATACGGTCGACCCCAAGATGGTTGGCTTAGATCATCATTCAAGTAATCATGCAGATGACTTCATCATATGAAGAATCCCAATCCCAAGGGATATCGTGCGTGATAGATTGCAAACGTGGGATCGGATGCAATCGTCATTCGTCAATAGGAAATCAGCCCGATCGATACGATACATCTTTCTCATGGAGGTGTAGATCAGTAGATGACCGACCACCAAGATCTCGCGGCCATGGTAACTTCACAGTGGGCCCCACCTGATGATTGGTTTCGATTTCCAGTACGTGTGCCACACAATCACGTGTACAGGTACTCGCCTTGGCATTTCTCGGCCACACAATCAACCATCCCGATTTTGCCACGCGTACGGCTTCTTTCGCAATTTGGGATAAAATAGGAGTTTGTTTTATCCTCTGTCGCGACACAGATTAAAGCATGCATCGCTCCCCACTATTACCCGAATTTACCAGTAATCTGACTGAGTCCAGTATCTGGACTGTCCATTTGTAGCCTCAGTTCAATAGGAGCCACTGAGAATGCATAGATGAATTTAGATAACGAGAAATAAAATTTTCAATGGATCGTATTCGACTCATAAAATAAGGCTAGGATCGTCGACGGATGTTTATTGTGCAATAATAGCTTATCCGTAGGTAATAATAAGATTATGGACGGTTTAGATCATAGAAATATCTCAGCACGTATGCCCCGGTCGGTGGCGACGTACGCCGTATCTCAGTCGCGACAAAGCAAAACTAATAATATCTACTGTTTCGGCCCCGCATGTTGCGTTGTCCGGTAATCGGGACCGTCCATTTTTTGCAGAAAAGTGATGGATGAAAAAACAGTAAATGGCGCCACGCTGCACGATCTGAACCGTTCATCCTGCATAACCTTCAGCCCGTGAAGCGGAAATCGAGCCGACGAAATGATCGATTGGTCCCATCAGTGGTTGATGAACGGTGTAAATTAACAAAAGCTATACAACTTTTGCATTTATGGCCATAAACCCCTCCTTTCGCCACCAGAGTAGAAAAAAAAAGGGTGAATCTATCACTGGAGTGGGTGCAAATAGCAAATCTGAAAAATCTTAACTGTTTTCTCTAAGGGCTAAAAAGTCAATTTCTACGATTATTACACACCACCAACCCTCCATGAAAATTAAAAAGAGTAGAAGAGAAAAGAAAAAAAAAAAAAAAAAGCAAATACAACGACGGAGAATTATCTCTACCGTGCACACGCGACCTCCCCGGCCTTCATTCCTTCTCTATCACCCATCAGCTGCCGTTGCACCATCAACGACTTATAAATCTCCACAATCACCTTCTCATCGTACTCCTTCAGCGCGGGTCTACCGAATCCTAAGACTCTCGAATCAACGTCCGCTGAGTACGCGAATCCACCGTTGAGAGCGGCCGAGTTCGCGAATCCCAGCATCATTTTAACGTACGCGTCCCTTATACGGATGAGGAATTTCTTGGGCGAGCTCAATCGAAACATACGGAATTTCGGTGTGATCTTGATCCGCCAGAATCGCCTGCGTCGGGTCCGGCCCAGCTCAATCTGGTGCTTTTTCTTGCCTCGCCGACCGGATCCATCGAGCCGCTCGTAGTCTTTCCGCTTCCAGTACCCTTTCAGCCCTTCCATTTCTCCTAGCTTCTCTGGTTTTCCGTTGGACTTTTTTGTCTTTTTACATGAGAGAGAGAGAGAGAGAGAGAGGATATGGAGGGAAATGGGGGTGGGTTGGTTTATAAGGGTCGGAAAACGAAAGGAAATGGAAAACGGAAGCGAGAGTTTGATTGATTGTTCTCTATCCATCGAGAGTATGTACTGAAAATGGTCCAACGCCCTCTCTCTCTATCTTCTGTCCTTTGGCATTGGCAATGTGAAATGGGAGGTATGGAATCTTTATGCCTCTCTATTGTGTACCGTACATCTAGCAAATGTGAGTGATTATCAACACCATGGGTCAAACGGGCATGAGGAATTAAGAAGCGACCGACGGAAGATGAGATGATCGTAACCGTATAAAAAGTAACTTTTCTTCTCAGTGAATGTGAGACGTTGCTGATTCTTGTACGGTTGAATTGTCTATGTAAGACCGCTTTACTACAGAACGTATTGAATTAACGGTTCAGATCTAGTCCAGGTATGCTATGTATGCGGTAATGACACGGAGGAACTGTAGCTCCTGTATTCCTCCAACGCTCTGGATCAGCTCCTTTTGTACTGTGATCAGATCATCAAACCAGTTCCCGCCGGCCCACCGTAGAATGGACACTGGTAGAACTAGGGCCTGCTTGGGAGCGTGGATTTGGAACCCTGGATTCGGCGCGCGGATTGTATACTGACAAGGTCAGTAGCCAAATCTTTACTGGAGTGACGTCACCAAGCTCTGTGAACCCCACCATGATGCATGTGTTGTATCCATGCCGTCCAACCATTTGTAGAGATTGTTTTATGGCATCACTAAGAGAATGAGATAGATCTAAATTTCAAGTGGACCCACCACAGAAAACCGTGGAGCCGTCACACCCACCGTTGAAACATTTATAGGGCCCACAGTGATGTATTTTTGAGATTCATCCTATTCATTAGTTAACATAAAGATATATGAAGAAGTGAATACAAAAATCTCAGCTTCATCTGAAACTTCTGTGACCCCTAAGAAGTTTTGAACGGTGGATATCACTGTCCTCACTATTTTCTACGGTGGGTCCACTTGAACTTTAGTTCTATCTCATTCTCTTCGTAATGCCATAAAATAATTTCTAAATATGATTGGACGGTATGGACACAACACATGCATCATGGTGGGGCCAGAGAGCTTGGTGACATCACTTCAGTAGCGATTTGGCTACTCGCCTCGTCAGTATCCAATCCGCGCCCCTGGATTCGGAACCCCCGGGATTGGAAACCCCCTGGATTGGTAATCCTCCCATTGTTTGGCACCCTGGAGTGTGAATCAACTTTAATTAAAAATACCTATGCATGGTACATTTGCAAGGGTTTGAATTTTATTAGTAAATCAACTTTAATATCTCTAATTAGTGAGATATATAATTTTTGACACTATGGTTGTGATAAGCCCGCTGAAATATATGCTTTGCCCAAAACTTATGAAATTCCAAGTCTTGGATGAACCGCAAGCACAAAATCATATTTGAGTGACTAACCAACGATTTTTAATCATTGATTAATATGGACAATGTTTGTATGGTACTTGATAATGTTTGGACAATGTTTAGACGGTGCTGATCATCATTAATGAGCCATGTGCCCAATATAATGATAGTGTACAATGACACACATGCTACGCGTGCAACTATTAAAATGAATTTAGGTATAATCCAATCTCTCACCATGGATTGCAAACCTCAGAAGAAAAAGGGATTAGAAACCCACTGGATTCGAAACCCCAGTCAAGGGGATTTGAAACCTCTCCAATCCACGGTGCCAAGTGGCCCCTAAAAGACGCACTAGTTGGATGGATTAGACTATGTGCACTAGGCATACGGGCGAAATACCTGAGACGGTACATATCAAAATTCGGTGGAAGAAATCAGACGGTCAGGATGATCCAACAAGTGCGATTGGGCGTAGGGGTGCACATTTAACCAGTAGAACCGTGGAACCGGACCGGAACCGTTGGATCGGTCCGGTTGGTCCGGTTCTGGACAGCACCGGTTCCGGTTCCGGTTCCAAAACTGCAAGAACCGTTGGATACGGTTCGGTTCCGTTTAGGGACAGGTAGAACCGACCCGAACCGTGGAACCGTGGTCCCCACCTCTTCTTACACATTACTAAGAGGATGAACGGAGTAGATCTCCGAGAATGCCATCAGAAGTGGCCCTACCTATTTTTTTTTACAAAACATCCCAGCCAAAAACGTTCAGCGATGGACGTGCGTGCCAATGACGATTGGGTTTTGACACTGAGCCCCATCCATCATCCTTTTTAATAATCTGGACCGTCCAATGTGTCCCAGAGGGGGGTTTGACCCTTGCCTAGGTGACGGAATTGAAAAACTCAGAACCGTGGAACCGATCCGGAACTGAACCGGTTTTCACGGTTCGGTTCCGGTTCCGGTTCCAGTGTGTGTTAACGGTTCGGTTCCGGTTCCGGTTCCAGTGTGTTAATGGTTCGGTTCCGGTTCCGAAAATCGCAGAACCGTTAGGAATGGTTCGGTTCCGATTTTACCCCAGAACCGGACCAAACCGACCCGTGTGCACCCCTAATTGGGCGTGGAATGGCCGCCTCCGGACGTTCATGCGGTTGGAAGTATGTGGTGCATATCGTGAGAAATCCGGAAACGAATTGGCTACTCCCCTGCCACTACCCCGGTGGCCAGTGATTGGTGCTATGCGGGTGCCACTATGAAGTATGTCTTTTATCCATGCCGTTTATCCATTTTTACGTATCATTTTAGGTCTTTATCCCAAAAATGAGACGCACGAAAATCTCCGGTGGACCACACCACAGGAAAACAATAGTTATTGGATATCCACCATTAAAATCCTCCTAAGGCCCATTGTGCTGTTTATTTAACATCCAATCTATTGATTACCTAGATGAAGGGAAAAAACAAAGATCAGCTTAATCTAAAACTTTTATGGCCCCAAAAAAGAATTTAATGGTCAACGTTCAATCAACACTGTTTCCTGTAATGTGGTCTACTTGAGATTGTTATGTATCTCATTTTTAGTCTCATAGTATAAAATGATCTGGAAAAATATATAGATGGCATGGATGAAACACATACATTATAGTAAGGCCCACGTACAACTGACCACGGGAGTAGCCCATCCGCCCTCGAGAAATCCACTATTATGTCTATCCACTATCTGGACGCGGATTTCTTGCGAAATCCTTTCGCAGGAAGTTACTGCGCAAGTTTTCTGTGTGGGGTCACTTAGATGTTTGTGAGAAATCCAACCCCTCTATCTGTTTTTAAGCTAATTTCATGATGTGGGGCCAAAAATGAGGAGGATCCAAAACTCAAGTGAGCCACATGAGAGGAAACAGTGAAAATTTAGTGACCACCATTGAAACATTTATATGGCCATAGAAGTTTTGTAACCATGTAAGTTTTCAGTGTTTGCACTTTATCTGAGTGAAAATGACCTTATAAACGGTTTAGATGGCATATAAACAGTAAGGTGGAGCCTAGGAAAGTTTCAATGATGGGCATTCCTTTCCCCACTGTTTCATCTCCTATGGCCCACTCGAGTTTCAGATCTTCTAAATTTTTGTAGCATGTCTTAAAATGAGGTAGAAAAACAGATGGATGGATTTGATTTCTCACAAACATCGCAATAAACCCCCACCCAGAATCCTTGCGCACGAACGAAAGGCTTTCACAGGAAATCCGGGTCCCACTTTCCCGGATCATGGTAAAACATTTTTTGAAAAATAAAACTAATCTAAAACTTAGTGGGACACATGATAGGAAACAATTTAGATTGAACATTCACTGTTGAAACATTTATACGGCAATAGAAGTTTTCATCGGATTAACATTATTGTGTTTTCAGTTCTTACCTTAAGAACCCTAATGCATATAAACATCACAACTGACCTGGGAAGATGTCAAGGATAGGCATCTCTTCCCACTTTTTCCCACCGCATGGCCTAGTTAAAATTTACATGTCTTATTTTTAGGCTCATGTCCTAAAATCAATGAAAACATTAAATGGCTATAATGATTTTTACAAACATCAAGGTGGGCCCTACTTTGACTATAAACCTTGATACTGTTGGCAATCTACATCCATAGTTAGTATGGACATAAATACATACATGCATCATCTCTTAATCTCAAATCAATCTCTCAATTTCTGATTCTTTTTTGGTCACCTTTCTTGTTCAAGCAGTCCACTGGCCCTACCCCATCACCCTTCTCGTCAAGGCACTCGGCCATCATTGTCCAGTCGTCCGTCCCTATTTGAACAATCGGCCATAGAGCTGTTCACTATCCAAGCTTAACTAAGTTTGACCCCAAGTTAAGTTTGGTTTAGTTTGCTTAGGTGAGACTTGCTCTTTGAGTTTTACCTAAATTGAGCTTGGAACCTATCCCTACTGTTTAAGCTTTGTTTGGTTTGGTCAAAATATTGGATCTAAGCCGAGATAAATTCAAACAGGTTCAGCTCAAATCTCGCTTTAGCGTACCGAGTAAACTTTATGGGTCCACTGTCATGTATATGTATTATCCACACCGTCTATCCATTTTAAAACATATCATTTCAGGATATGATCCAAAATTGACTAATACCCAAATCTCAAGTAACCAAAGTAAACCAAACCACATGAAACAATGTGTATTCATGTATATGTTTATATTATGTGTATCATCATGCATATGTATTTGGATATGATTTTTACATATCATTTTAGAACATGATCTCAAATTAAATAATATCCACATGAAGCAATGTATATAAAATTTACAAGTCGAATCAAACCGATATGAATCAAGCCGACTTCAAGCCAAGTCAGTACTACTTAGTTTGAACTTGGTTTATTTTTTAATGAGCTTGACTTGAAGCTTAGTTTGGTTCGAACTTCTATTCCAATTAATTCAAGCCAACCTTTTTCAAACTAATTTGAGTTTTTGAGCTGGTTTGGCTTGCGTCTAGCTTTAATTTGACCATCCTATCCATTCGGTCGTCCTTATCTGAACACTCTACCATCAACTCGCTCTCGACTCTTTATCACCTCAAGCTCTAATTTCAACCATTGGCCATTGTTTTGTTTTAGCAATTGGTCCGATCAATAAATGTACGCCCAGTATTTCAAACAAGTAGACATTCGATCCCATCTACCTTTGCTGATAAAAAGATCTTAACCACCTATTCCAAGGTATGAACTGATTTTCTGTCCACACGCGATGGATGAAAAGAACCTCTTTCAATTGGGCAGAAAACAGGCGATCCCCCACCCATACTTCTCACGGGTGTCTCAGATGCCGTTGCATCAATTGCTTCTCCAACACCCACAATACACGTGTATAGTTAGGCCACGCGTGTACGGGCATTGAATTTAAGGGAGAGAAAAAGGCTGATACTCCTGTGGAGTTTGTTCACCCATACACATGCACCCTACCACCGGTACTTGATGTACACATGCACCTCAAGTCAAGACATCCTAATCGTTGATCCTACATTAGTAGGGCATTCTTAAAATTAACGGTTGGATGATGCAAACCACGTAACTACTTATGTACTCTTTTCGTTCCCTTTGAGGGACGCTGACCTGAAGTCATCCGCTCAATGTAACCTTATGATTATGTGGAATTAAACGATGGGAGACACGATTTGAACGGATCAGATCGAGTTCTTGTTTGCCAGGTGTATACAGTTGCATGCATGAACATGGATGTGTATGCTCTGCAATTGTAAGAAATAACTCCCAGGGACGGGTAATTTTTTACTATAGACCCGACGTACCGCTTACCTTATTTCATTGGACATGAACAAAACTATCTTACCATAATAGACCTCTATCGAGACGGACAAACTCATCCAAATTAAAATACCTGTACTTTTTTCAGCTTACTCTAAAAACATTCCATACCTAAAAATCTATTTTAAAGACGTAAGTTTTCCGTGGTAAAAAAAAAAGAAAAACAAAGGAAGAGTCTACAGCGGCAATTTTTTCCCGTCGACTAAGGGTGGAGAATTGTGCGGCTGTCCCAAATTGTAGCCACGTCATCAATACGGATGGCAGATGCAAAAAAATAAATTGAGTGATAGATTAGTTTGGACAGAATTAGTTCATCTGCCGGCTTCATAACTACGAGTAATGATTTAGTGGGTCAGGTGTATGGGAACATTTCCATCCACGCGCATAGTTTCATTTGAACTCGTTGTCATCCACATCTCCAATCCGGACCGTCCATCAGGTCGATTTCACTCTTCATTGGCTCATTAGAAAATATACATCGATAAGATGAATCAAACTGTCCAATTAGTGGCATACATAATGAATGTGGAAGATTGTTCTTAAAATAGGCCCAGTCCTGTATGTTTAGAACCGCCTGATTGCTGTAAATGTTTTTTAGTACAGAATAAGAGAGGATTTGACCTAATGGACGGTTCAGATGAATGATATAAATGCCAAAAAAAATTCAAATCAAACTATGTGCATGGGAAGGTTTCCATGCACTTCAGCCTACTAGTTCATTATTCTATAACTAATTATTTATTTCCGAACCGGCTGCATTCCTGCGATTATTAAGTATTAACCGTCAGACGTGGCCCATGCTCTGTGAGAATCCCCATAATGTATGTGTTTTATCCATACCGTCCATTCCTTTTTTCAGATCATTTTAGAGCTACGCCACAACATAAGCATATCTAAAGCTGACATATACCACACCACAGGAAGCAGTGGGAAAAATGATTTTCACCGTTGAAACCTTTTTAGGGCCCACTGTAATGTTTATCTGTCATCCAAACTTCTTATAAGGTCAAAAAAAATATGTACGAAGGAACATAAAAAATATCAGCTTAATCTAAAACATATGTGGGCCCCAGGAATTTTTATGTTGATCGTTCAATCCCCACTTATTCCTGTCGTGTGGTCCATTTGATCTGTTGATCTGCTTCATTTTCGTACACCTGTTCTTAAATTATCTGAAAAAATGGATGGACGGCGTGGATAAAATACATATATTACGGTGGGCCTCAGACAGGCGCCGCACGCTATTCGCATCCCATCTTGCATACCGAGTTGAAGTTTAACTGTACACACGCAATAGATTTTACGGCAATCCTGACCGTTTTAAATCTCTGGCCCAACTTTTTTTTTTTTTTTTTTTGCATAATCGAGAAACTCTTCTTAGATATGAAAGCAACCATCTGATTTCTAAGATTTAGTTTGGAGTACCAGTAATTTTCTTGAACCATTCATTCGATAGTCGGCAGTTGGATGGACGGAAAAAGAGCATTAGCACTTGCGAGTATGCAGTCAGAGTGCGAGTTGTTCTCGTGAGATTAAAGGGGCTTTGCTCTACACGTGGCAAAATCGTGGATATTTGTCCGTGAAACGGACCATCCACCGAACGGTAGACATTGTTCGAATGCCTGGACCAAAGATAAGAGTGATCAGTTCATCAAGCAGTCCACACACAAATATGGACAGTTGATCTTGTTCTCCCCACCGTACATTTTCTCATTTAAGTACTATAACCTACCCAATGAGGGTCTGTTTGAATTTGTGGTCAGAGCATGATCACGGTCTCCCAATACATGATGAACGGCCCAGATCATGCATGCACAGTGCATGTTCCAACAGTCAAACGTTGTACATCACATGGAGAGTACACTCAGCTTTTGTTGTTTGCTATGGGCCTCACCTTGATACATTTGTTGTATATCCACACCGTCCATCTGTTTTTACATCTTAGTTAAGACCTCTGTCCCAAATCTTAAGAAGATTCAAATGTCAAGTGGATTATACCACAGGAAACAAGGATGAATGACCATTGAAGACTTCGGGGCCACAAAAGTTTTGAATCTTTATTTTCCCTTTATCCAGACCTGATTTACATTAAAATAAACGTTACGAAAAACCTTACTACTAGCCCTTTGAAATTTTCAATGGTGAGACACTAAATTACTACTTTTTCCTATGGTGTGGTTCACCTGATGTTTGGATTTACTTAATTTTTGGAACCACGTCCTAAAATAGTCTAGAGAAATGGATGGACAGCTTGGATATATAATACTAGATGTGTACAACTTGACTTGACTCGACCACTAGCTGCTCAGCTTAGTCCTGGAGCCTGACTAGCCGGCTCAGCTCGGTTCGATCAGCAGCTCAGGCCAGTTTGAGCCCGTGGGGTATTTTCTCAAACACATGAGTGCACGATCAATTTCTCACAGTTTGCAAAACAATAACAACAATTTATAAGTATTTCATAAAATACTTAATAGGCAGCATCAAAATCAAGATTCAAGGATAGTTTTATTATATAATGTTTGTTTTTTTGTAGTGATTTGTTTCATATTCATACATTCCTCGCAACTAGCTAATCCTATGAAGAATGTATGCACCCGAAACAATACTCCGTTGAGTCATTTCATCAAACACTTGGTGAACAATATCAATATCAAAATAACCGAGTCACCAAACTGGTTCGATTCGGGTTGAGGTTTGATCCGAGTTGATTCAAGCTCGGCCAAGCTCACTCCAAAAATCAACTCACTCGGCTCAAATTCAATTTCGAACCGAGTTGAATTGAGCTTTTTTGAGTCAAGCAAGTTTACCGAGCTAACTCGGTTCACCTAATTAAGGTGGGCCCCATGGTAAGGGTATCGCCCACTAAGCTATCAAGACTTATTGATTTCACATTCAACGTTTTGAAATTAGGGAGCTGATTTTCTGCCCACAGAGGAATTTCGTGAGACAGGACACCAGTCATTGTCTCAGTGCTGATAATTCGGCCCATGTTTTGGCTAATCCGGACCATTGATTTGTTGCTTCCTACCTTAAAGGGTATTCTCCAAACCTATCAATTTTGGACATTTTAACTAAAGAGATATTATTTCTCTTCCTAACCAACTTTTTCAGGCCATTCATCCATGATTTAAGAATGGATGACATTTTCTTGAAAAAAATACAACCATATCAATCAAAGTCGTTTTCATATCTTGAAAAATATACAACCATATCAATCAAAGTTGTTTTACACTAGGGAAAGGATTAGGTGCGGCTGGGCTCACCTAGTACGGTTCGGCCCCAACCGTGGGCCCACATTGATGTGTATATTGTATATCCACGCCGTTCATCTGGTTTTTTATATCCTTTAGGGAATGACCAAAAAAAATGAAACAAATCCAAACCTTATGTGAACCACACCAGAGGAAACAGTGATGATTGACCATTAAAAACTTGTTATAGGCCACAAAAGTTTTGGATCAAGTTGATATTTTTTTTTCTTCCTCCAGGTGCGCATGACCTTATCAACTGGTTGGATGGAAAATAAATATTATGGTGGGCACCAAAATGGGCCTAGGAAGTTTTTAATGGTGATCTTTCAATCACTACTATTTCCTATGGTGTAGTCCACCTGAGATTTAGATCCGCTTCATTTTTGTCCTAAAATGAGCTGCCAAGACAGATGGACAGCATGGATATACACACATACAACAAAGTGGACCCCACAGTTAGGGCCACACCTAATCTACTTCCTTTTTCAATTAGTAGGTAGATGCTCCATCTATTGTGTCAAAAAAAAATAAAAAAATAAAAATTACTGATTTTTTAAAATATTTTTTTCTGTATTAATATATAAAGCAGATTTTCAGTTTCAACCTGCTAAAGCGAGTTGTTTGGTTGGGCCGAGCTGCGCATGAAACTGGGTGTAAAATCAATTAAAAAGACAATGTAAAATAAGTCTTTTTTAATAATCTGATAAACTATTTGAAAGGAGGAAAGAATTTAATTATTCTAAGACTTAATTAAACCAACTTAATTTTGACCCAAGGCATAAAGGTCGCTATGATTCAATTAAAATCACAGTACAACTATATATATATATATTATATATATATATATATATATATTATATATATATAATATATATTATTCAACTATTAATTAATACCAATTAATGATGAGAGAGAGACGCAAGTTGTTTTCGCGGCCGCTTTTAATAATGTCTTTACAAAAAGGATAGGCAGTCGTGGGTGGTCCACCTCAACCGGAAATAATGTACACAAAATGCTCACCCTCCAAAATGATTCCCTTAATGAGGCCCACTTAAATCACATAAGCCTGATTTTTGGTCCCACGCTTAGATTTTGGTTTGACATATAATGGTTGGAATGGATTTCATATCCTCATAACTGTGGGCCTGGTAAAATTCAGAGGCGAACATCTTTCTTAACTGTTCCATTCCATTGGTGTCACCCACTTGAATCACGTGTCATCTTGATTTATTTGGCTCTGAACTTAGAATGAGATTACACATCTAATGGTCAAAGTGGATCTCATGTACATATCACGGTATGCCCTATTAAAAAACAAGGTTTGGTCTCCCTCTACCTTGTTAGGCTTCTTTTAGTTTATAATAATAATAATATTATTATAATAATAATAATAATAAAAGAGAAAGATGAGAACATTCCCAAAAAAGAGGGAGTGGTTTAGGTGTTCCTCAGCCTCATGCAATACGATGTAGTCCCGACCATGGGGCCCACCTTGATGTATGTATTGTATATCCACGCCAACCATTTATTTTTTCAACTTATTTTAGGGCATGATTCCAAAACTAAAGTAGATACAAATCTTAGGTGGACCACACCACTGAAACCGTGGTGCTTGCCTTGTGGGCCACAAAAGTTTTGGATCAAACTATAATAAACACCCGTAATCTCTTAGGACGTTTTTAATGTTAAGCTTTCAATATCTACTTCATTTTTGGGCTCATGCCGCCCTAAAATGATCTAGAAAAACAGATGGCCAATGTCCAATGTGGATATACAATACATACATCAAGATGTCACGATTCGAAATTTGGGAACTGAGTACATTACACAAGACTCGATCTCCTTGGTGTGATTTACATACACACATGCGCATAAACAACTAAATTATTCACTTTCAAAATGAAACCACATGTATTATTATAATAATTGTGATTTTTTTTACCAAGTACAGACAAAATAAAGGATTAATAACATCCAAATAATACTAACTTGTTAAATAACCTATCCATCGGGTCTTATTATAAACCATAGTGAATATGCCAAAATATATAAATAAATACAAGGCTACTCCAAAGCAGCTAATTCATCTTCCGATAGTTATGGCTACCTATAGCTGGGGTCATCCATGGGCTCAACCACGCATTCCCAATCTTATGTTGTTGGTTCTTCCTCGATTATATCTGTTTGGTTTCCACAAGTAGAGGGTGAGTTGACCAGGCCTTGAGAGTAGTCTCCACCAAGATTCCACCACATTAAATCATAGATAGGCAAAAAAATGCATATACAGAAATCTTAATTAGATAAATACATGTGTGTAACATGGGTAGGGAATGAATCTACCTGCACGGGTTGGAAACGCATCTGCCTACATCTACCACAAGGTGCAGACATCCACTGTATAAGCAAGCATGAGTGGGAAAAACATCTACATGCATCTGAAAGTAATACTACCAAAATCAACCATCTAGAAGCGACGCTACCAGGATCAATATATATGATCGTGCCATGTATGCCTAATGATTTAGTTCAACCTTTAGTTTGTAGACTTACACACAACATATTCGTATTCATGTATGTGTGTATGTGTGTTTGTGTGTGCGCGCACGCAAGTATAATCAAAAGGAGGATAAACTATCAATCTAGCATATTCGAAACATATATGAATTTAAGATGACAAAAGTTATCAAAACTAAGACATGTATGTAAGAGTTGGCATGTATTAGTAAATAAACCATCTTGATTCAATGAGAGGAAGTCAAGTTAGGTTTCCTCACCTGACAATTTAGTGATGACAACTATAAAGTTATCTGATTATGGAAATCTGTAAACACTTATAATCTGCAGATGGTGCAAAAGTGAAGGTCGTTTTAGGTATATAAAGTTTATTCAACACAACTTGATTGTCGATCAATTCTAAATGTGGTTACCTTGTATTTGATTTTGGACTTTAGTTCAGACGATCCAATACATGGATGTCAATGATGGTCAAGATCAAATTAATACTACTAACGGTTTATTTGTTACTTAGAGAGATGATTAAGGTTGTAAAACAATCATTAATTTAATCAATTACTTGTTAGTATTTATTGTGGTGGGTGTTGTATCTATATATATATATATATATATATATAATATATATATATATATATATATATATATATATAATATAAGGAAAAGGTATTATGCGCTCTAGCTGATGGGAACGTCCCATGAGGTCGAGCTATGTGGGCCCCACCGTGATGCGTGTCGAACATCTACCCCATCAGTCAGATGCACCATTCCATCGTGGGCGTAGATCTCAAAAATCAAGTCAATCCGTGACCTGTGTGGGCCACACCACATACAAAAGTGGAGAGGGGCCGTGCACCATTAAAACATTCATAACCATTTTTGAGGGCCCACCGAGATGTGGTTTGCAAATCCAGCCCATCCATTACGTGTGTCCCACTTGGATGAGGGTTCAGACCAAGTTTTAGCAGCATGCAAAACTCAAGTGGGCCCCACCAAGTGCTTTTATATGTTTTTGGCATGTCTTCACATGATTTTAGATGGTATGGCCCACCTGAGTTCCGTATACAGCTGATTTTTGGGATATCCCATAATATAAAGGGGACCCATCAAATGCATGGTGTTGATGGCCGACCACGCATCATGGTGGGGCCCACACAGCTCGACCTCATGGGACGTTATCATGAGCTCGAGCGCATAGTACCTTTTCCCATTATATATATATATTATATATATATATATATATATATATATATATATATATATATATATATATATATATTATAAATGAGATGAATGATTTAGAATTGAAACAATAGGTGCAAAGGAGTAGGATCTCGATCTTGGAACCTGTGTAACACCCTAGCCCTCCAATACTCAAATATTGGATGTCGTCGGGTGTTACCGGTAAATTTCTGATTAAAATAGGTAAATTACATATATGCTGAAAGGCCTACATATTGTGAGACAGAAATTGAACCTAAAAATCTATAATTTAATTAAACTTTGTACCTTAGTAGGTTGAACCATATTATAATACAACAAGGCCTCGATGTAACATCCCGAACTTTCCAGTACTTGACTATTGGAAATCCTCGGACGTTAATATTTGAACTTTAAATAAATATGAATGTATGTGTGTATCCATACTTGGAATTTTTGAAAACTTGTACATGAAAATATGTCTTTAAGTATCAGACCTTAACAAAGCATTCAAAGATAAATCGAATCGTACAAATTCGATTAGACACCCTTAAAAACCAAATGAATACAACTAATCACCTAAATCATGGGCCCAACCATGTGATCTATTAATCAAGGGCTAAGATTTAGGTGACCCATCATCAATTAAATAGAATAACCGTAGTCTAATGAGGATCCACCTAAAATCTATTTAACCAATGAATTAGATCATGACTATCCTATAGACATAAACCGATTTAACAGAATTACACTTATGACCTTCAAATCAATGACATAGAGTAATTAGGGCCAAATCACCTCTTCCGCTATTCTTAAAAAAACTAAATGATAAACTTGGTTAATTAAGATCTTATCTATCATACACAAGAAACCTCACTTTTCAAATCACCCTAGATATGACCATATTAACAAAACAAGCTCTAGATCGCTTGTAGTAGGTCATCCACCTCGATCCTATAGAAAAGTATCCACCTTAGCAAGCTTATTGACACACATGAATATGATTATTGCGACCGCGTGTCAAATCAATCAACCCGAGGTCGCAAGCTAGCAAATAAAACAACGAGAACCTAGATAAAATAGAAACCTCCTAGATATTTTCTAAAAGATAGAGTTAGTTATGCTAATTTGAACTTATTTAAAGTTGAGATGTTCAAATCATTGATTTGCGATCAAATCGAGGATATCACCCTTAACCATCATTCCTTGAATATTATTATAGTCGTGATCCCGATCGACGATCGGCTACCAACATCGTTAAATTGATCTCTTAACTGTATCCATCGATCAGTGCATATATCACTATTGGATGTATCCATTTCATGACTTGAATTAACTTAGCTAACACAATATGAGCCATAAAAGCTAAAAGTAAGCTCACTAATGTATTAGGAAACCATTACACTTACTTCTAGGGTAACCAAAACCCTAAAATAAAACTATGAATAGTATTTTATGGCAGCCCCCTCTCTAATTCGAATTTTGTCTAAATTAAGTGAAGTTAGGCATTTCTAATAAAAGAGAAATTACAATTGAGAGTAAGAGAGAGAGTAGAAATTAAGAATTTTACTTTATAAGGAGTGAATTGTGGTAATTCACCCTAGGAGCTACCTAAATCCTCCTCATAATCCTCATTCACTTTTAATTTTAGGTAAAACATGCTTTCTTCAATACAATTGAATAGGTAACCTATAATTACTGTTCGTAATAGAATTTCATTTGGAATTGAATTAGGGGAATTAGGTTTCTCTCAATTTTCCAATTCTCAAGTACAATTAGAACAATAATCTCCATTATATGGTGATGACTATAACCATCTAAGTTCTCATTTATCAACTCTTGATAGTCTCAATTAATGATTAATTATATCTTATTAAAATTTCTTATGTTTCAAATGCTAGAACTACCTTGATAGTATCATCCTTATATTAAATGTTGTTGAGATGTGAACATGTTTATTGAATTGCCTGATTGTGTAGATTTATGAAATTAGAAATCAATTATACTCTTAAACATGCTATGAGATTATATGATTGCACGAATTGTTGGTTAGATATTTGAATATATTCCAAATTCAATCATCATGTTGCCGAATTTGAATGTTATATGTGTATTACCATATCCATAATACTATGAATTTACATTATTGCTTTGAAAACTTTTGAATAATGAACTGCCTGCCTATGGTTGGCCAAAACAAACTAGTTCAGTCGACCGAGGCAGAATACGATCAACCTACAGTGGATAGGGACACATGAGTTGTTTGCACTCCCAATGTCGGTTAGGTTGAAGTTCCCTTGATCTACAAAATAAGTTTCACTCAGAATTGATCATTTACTTCTGGGAACGGATTGATTGTTGTCAAACACTCCATTGGATCTAATGTACCCTGATTCACATTTGATTTGTAGTCATCATTTATAACCATTAGTGGTAAATAATCTTATATACAAAAACTCATGAGTCGGGCATGTTGGTATGTGACATTATGTCTGTGTTATTCGTCTATACTGGGTGACTAGCTGTAACACACTGGATTTCAAGAGTTGAGTAAAGCTCAACTCCTGAGATCTAGAACATCACTGATGCAGTATGGATGATGATGTTCAGATTTCGTTCATATTAAAGAGTTAAACATGAGTGAGATTATATTAAAGCAGCATATCATACTCCAGAGATAATGTAATTTAGCAAGCGGAAGACTGAAATATATGTATAGAGATAAGTAAGCGGTTATCTGCCTCCAGAGTATGATAATGCAACAGGGTGGAATACATACATGGTTTGTTTCAAAATTACAAAGTGCCAAAATGTAAAGTGTTTGACTAAATCATATATCCCTGTGATCTCGTCGAAGCAGCACGAGGTCTACACAGACCCGCCTGAGAGCTGGACGTAGGAGAATCCTTCCTCCTCGCCTACGAAGTCCAACTCCGTTGTATAAACTTTGCCATCACCTGTATATAAACCAGAGTTTGGGTGGTGTTTTAAAACACCGTCCTAGGGTGGGAATGAGTGGCAACTCAGTGGTATTATAAGACAAAGGTTAACAAGTTATCAATTCAATCAAACAGTAATGATAAGGCAATACAACAAACATTTCCTAACTACTTTGGTTAATGCAAGAATGATATGTGTAATGATGCATGCCCCCGCCTGCACTCTCACAACGACTTCATCTCACGGTTGCGCATGACAAACTCCCTAAATGTACGCTTCCTCGCCAAAGCACATGCAATGTGGTGCATGGTCGTGTTAGCCAAGTAATTTATTATGCTTATTCATACAGTAGATTCGGGAAACTAAGGTACCTCCCTTTATATCACTTACCTAAACAATGATCCATCTAGGGTCGTTAATTCTAGTTAATCACATACGATAGGCAAGTTGTAGGGCATCACCCCTGATGAAAAGCAGTGGATAGGTTAGTTCATGACTTTACACTCGAGGTCACTACGGAGAGGCTCGTCACCTCAGTGTAGGCCTAGTTTATACTCGAGGTCACTACGAGAGGCTCGTCACCTAAACGTAATCTGACTGCTCGAATACAGTGTCCCATACACCACCATATTCGACTCACGAGTTTGGGTTGCTCACTGGTCACTACGGAGAGGCTCGTCACCCTAGCATAGGCCGACAACTCGGCCACAGTGTCCCATACACCATCATGCCCGGCTCATGAGTCTTAGCGGATCTTGGTACCATGATTAAAACGGGTTTTACATTGGTAAGCGGTAACTTAGATTCAAACAGTAGCGTCCATACATGGTAAACACACAATAAGTCAATCGGGTTATTTGACAAGTGCGATTGGTACGAGCGCACA
The DNA here is from genome assembly GCA_021015155.1 of Magnolia officinalis. Lineage (NCBI taxonomy): Eukaryota > Viridiplantae > Streptophyta > Magnoliopsida > Magnoliales > Magnoliaceae > Magnolia > Magnolia officinalis. Next base: position 7,907,785 of record JAJHSJ010000013.1, read on the forward strand.
TTGAACTGATCGACATGGAACACATAAGCATTCCACGTGACCTAACTGCTGTCAATAATCAGCGTACGACTCAGATTCATCGAACGTATCTAATGTGGCGAAACTAGTTCGACCACTCAACAGGAATTGTTACCGATTGCCTGAACTACGTAGTAGTCCCAATCATACTCAAATGCAGCATGTGGAGACCTGTGATAATCATATAGGCATTTAACAAACAATCCAAGTACAACACTTATTTGAGCATTTTATCAACATATTGAATATGCTAACGAACATTTCAATTCATCCATAAATTGCATAATTGAAATTAAGATTACATGAAGGAAATTATATATATAGATCAGGTAATTGAGATTCCTATCTCAACACCCTTATTAAATACAATTCATCAAACAATTTCTCATTCAGGCATTTTATTAAACACTTAGACTACACATTACTTTATACATAGACTAAATTAGTTACGACATATATTATGACAAATCCTTTCACAAGGGGATTGTCATCCATACAATAAACATGAATTGTAACATCCTGAATTTTCATTGTTTAGGATTTTCAAAAAATCCTTGAATTTTTTTTCGTGTAATTAACTTATAATATCACTTAATGACCATTAGCACTCAACGTTAGTATATACAGGGGTGAAACTAGTAAAAAACTGTACAAGTTAAATTAATCAACCGTAGGAAGCCAACGAATTGGCCCAATCACTTGAACATCAGGTGTAGCCACATGATTTACTCACATAGGACCCAAATCTAACCGACCCATCACTAACTAATCAAGATAATCATGACTAAATTAAATATCTAACCGGGGTCGAATCAAATAAGGTCCGGATCTTGATTAATAGACCAAATCAATCCCGTTACTCTTTTAGCTTAAAACCGACGGTTTAAAGTAATCATGATTAAATCTCTATTTTCACTACTTATAAATAGGCCACACTATTAACATAGTTAATCCAAACCTTAATCATCGCCCACGAGAAATCTCAATACCTAATTCATTCCAGAAATGCCCTGATTTCCCGAACAAGCTCTAGATCGCTCGTTGGTGGGCCACTAGTTACAAAATTATAGAGTAATGTTTGTCTTACTGGGCTTGACGTCCATCGCGGGAGTTGGACCTGGGAACGGTCCAGAACCGCTCAACTTGAGCCAAAGGACCAGTGCATGAGAAGTGCAAATACCTTAAAGGAAGATGTTGAAACATAAGTGAATTGGGTCGTCCACTCTTATGCAAAGTTGAAGATTTCGGACCGTCGATTTACGACCAAACTTCACACGTGGAGTAAGGATATTTTCTCTCTTATATCATATAGTCACGGCCTCGATCGACTATCGGTGACCGTTGAACAGACTTCTAATCATATCTGTCGATCGGCGCATCCAAATGGTGGGCCGATCGTATCCATATGTAAATCATCATTAGGGCTAACTATCCTACGGTGTATATCAACTTGTATACCCCATAGTAGACCCTAGAGGATAAAAAAAAATCCTCTCATAGGGCTAGTATAGTAAAAACCCAACACTTGGGGCCATTTGCACCAAATCTGGCATTATAAAAGGAGCTTCTTTTGGGCACCCCTCTCCCCATACGATTTTGCCCTAGAAAAAAAGAAAGAGAGAAGAGAGAAAGGGAGAAAGAAGAAATGAAGAAGAGAGGAAGGGAGAGTGAAGAAGAGGAAGGGAGAGTGAAGAAGAGGAAAGGTAGTTCATTGCTCTAGTGGAGCCTAAAGGAGACCGATTCTTGCAATTCCTCACCTCTTCCTCAACAAATCCTTCACCCACAACCGGAAGAGCCTCTCTCCACTGATTGAGTAGGTAAAACCCTCATCTCTTAGAAATTCCTCATCTTGAGGGTGAATTCACATGGGATTCTAACATGCAAGTACATTGTCTTAGGATTCCGGCCGATCGACACTGAGTTCGGCGTTCGTAGGTCGTTTTCTAAGTCTTCAACGATCCATAGGTGCAGACTATTATCCTTACGTGGCCTAGCACCAATTTTATTACGAATTTAATGATTTTGATTGCTTGGATAATGTATTTGGAGAATTTTGAGAAACCTAGGAAAGACCTTACCCTCAATCCTCTCAATTTACATAGAATAGTTAGGGAATGTTTGTTGCCTCTCACATGATTTGGTATAAATGGATGATTGCATGTTTATGGCTTGTTTGATTCCTATATGATGTTGCCTTCTGGCATGTATGATTAATTAACTCTTGTGTAATTTGGTTCTATGAGATATATGAAATGCTTAGCTTCCTCACTAACCCACACACCACACATGCACCTTTGTTTCATAATATTGTTAGCTTGTTTTGTAGAAAAAATCTGAATTGTACGTTAGGAAATATGGATGCATGGTATTGCTTATGTTAGTTGATGACCCTGACCGTTGGCATGTTGTAGATTACCATCAAACCCTTGGGTTGGTCAGGAACATGAGGAGAGTGTAGGTGGTCCCGTTAGTAGGACTATCCTGAGACTAAACCTGTGGATTCGGGCGGGTGTGTATGAGCGGCAGTAGTTCGACTACATGGGTCGCTCGTACTCGATGTCGTCTGTCACGTACTCGCCTGAATTTGTGTTGCCTAGTCTACTTACTGGCCAACCTTGTTTGTTAACCTTTTTTGCTCACATATGTATGGAACCTGAAACACCCTACAAGCGTTGTAGCCCATTGATAACCAATTGGAGCCTATCCATTGACTCGTGAACCGGACATGGTGGAATGAGACACTGTGGCTGAGTTGTCGTCCTACGCTGGGGCGACGAGCCTCCCCGTAGTAACCGCGAGTGATCCCTTTTCTTAGCACTCTCCATGTGCTTGAAGTCGGGGATGGGGAACCTAACGGGATCAAGGATCGCAGAGCCCTAGCCTCACACGTTAAGGGGCCTAGGCTTCGTAACTAGTTGAGAGCTTTGATACATGAGGTGTACTAGTTTCCTCAATCTACTGGATGAACGGAATTAACTAAATACTCGGTTAACATTATTCATGCATCGTTAGACGGAGTCGCTCGAGGGGGTGTTGTTGTGAAGGCATGCATGATATCATTATACATGCACATGCGTTAACAAGATTAGTTAGTTTTTATGAATGTATTGCCTTTCATTAAATCCATAATTTAATTGATGCCTGTTGTAACTTAAGACTAATAGCACCCACTGAGTTGATCACTCACTCCCACTCTGGGATGGTGTTTTAAAACACCAACTAGACTATTTAGTAGCCGCAGGTGACGATGAGTTCGAGGATCCAAGTGGCGCTGACATTGACGAGGAGGATGAGCTGTCCTACTTCCAGCTGATATGCGGCTCGTCATAGACTTTTGCTGCCTATTTTGGATTGCTGAGTGGTGGACTCAGCACATCATTCTTTTTGGACATGTTATTTTTGTAATTTTGTTGGGCAACGCCTTATGCGACCAATAGTTATATTTTTAAACTTATGTATCTTTAGTCATTCCCACTTCAGTAGACTAGTTGTGAATTGTGATTCATGTTTCCAGTAATTCCATATTGCGCATTACCCTGATTTAACATAAATTAGTAAAAATTGGATATATAAGTGATACCCGAGAACTTGGGAGTCGAGCATATACACGACCCTCAATTTCCAGGGCGTTACATGAATCCTAGATTAATAGTCATGATAAACATAAATCAGGATTTCACACTCATTCAAACAATTTATCAAACACTTAGGCTACCCTTTTACCTAATATATATACTAGGTTAGGTACAACACTTATCTTAGTAAATCCTTACACAGAGAGGTTAGCATGCATAAGACAATGATGAATCATAGTTTAATAGTCATAGCAAACATAAATCATATTTACATGTTCATACAAACATTTCAACAAACACATGGAATGCATAATATATTCAACATAGTTTACACATGTATAATTCATGAAAAACGTCGTAACTAGGATCATATGGTAGCAATCAAGTCAGACATAAATCATTAACTGACATTGAAAGCTTTGAAAACCATAACATAACGTTTATAAAAACCGGACGATCACGACCATTCGTGAGATCGGATCTTTTTTTTTAAAAAAAATTCAAACAATTAGCCCCATTTATTTTATTAGTGGAGGTCATCTGATCTTTTGCAAATAAAAACTAAACGACGACGCCCACCCACGAAATTGAATGGATATTTTCATAAAAAAATCCTATATATATATATATATATATATATATATATATAGATATATATATATATATCAAACAAAATTCCTAGGAAGTCTAACTCCAAAGAGATAATTTTCAAACAAAAAGTTTTCAAAAAAAAAAAATGCACACGGCGCACAGTACACTGAGGAATCTTCCATATTCTCCAGTTGCAGTCAGTGTAAACAGCTAAATAAGATTCGATCTCTTCCAGTTTCCCCGTATGATGATCGAATCCATACATGATACATGTACGATTGACCTAATTTCTATATCTGGACAGTCGTACGGATGCTAGTAAAAATGATTGGATCTATCTCTGAAAAGAATAATCAAATTCGAAGTGATAATAATCTATTGTAACCAAAGTATCAAAATCAGCAGACTGCATGACAAAAGATTACTTGCACATACCTAGTCCGGGATGTTCATAAAATTTGATCGAGTCCAAGTCGGCATAGTGAGTTCCCCGTAAGGCCGCACCAACGCGCAGGGCAGCTAACCACTTTGACGATCAAATGGATCGAATATTCTTAGGGTAATTACATAGCAAATGAACAATAGACCTAACAGTACGGGAATCCTCATAAAGCCGTACCAACGCGCGGAGGCCCTACTTCCAGACTTACCCTCCAATGCTATTAATAATCCGACGTGAAAGGGTTGTGATTGGTGACCCGTAAGTCGCGACAAATGCGCAGGGGACAATCACAACATTTTCCTCAACCCTCATGATATGTGTTAGTTATCTTTATTCCAAACGGTCAACTAACAATGATATAATGGCAGGTAACATATTCAAATTACTATCCTTTCTGACAAGAAAGGTGGGGTGTCCACTCGCTTTAATCTTCGGTTGCATACAATCTCGTTCAAAGAGGGGCATCTGTAAACACCCCACCCAGGCAAATATCTCCAGAAGGCTAAGACAATCCAGGAACTGTGATCTATCCAAAACCAAACCCTAATCGAAACTGTACCCGAACCCGAAATCCTAATCTAAGTCATTAGAACCTCCCAAACCCAACCTGAAGTCCCAAATTTAAGACCTATTCGAGCTAGGTCATCCTAGAAATACACTCGGACGAGCCAAAAACTCAAAAAAAGGACCACTGGACAAACCAGCATACCACACGAGGACGTACGTGTGAGCCCAGAGCGGACAGTAGTTGGACTATCGACGGAGGTACTCCGATTACCACCGCTCTCCGAATGCGTGTGTCCTCCGAGCAACAGCTGTCCCCTAACCCGAAAGTTAACTTTTCTCTGAATTTACCCCTCTACGGTTTACTATTTACAATTTTACCAACCCTATGAGCCAATGAGAGAGTGCCCCGTGGCATTCCTCTCTCCTCAACCAACCATAACTTGCCACCTCATATTTTACCCCTCCTAAACCCTACAATTACCATAAGACCATTGGAGAAGGCTATAAATAGCCCTCTCCTCTTCACATTTCAAGCATCCACTTCTCATTTCTAAAGTTAAGTGAGAGAGAGAGGGAAGAGAGTGAGAGTGAGGAGGAGCTCCCAAGCCTTCAAATCCAGACTTTTCAGTTATCCCCTTAGTCTACTCCCTATCTTCCCAACCATCTGTAATTTCCAAGTCTAGCACGGATTGATCATGGCTCAATCCATGTCTTAACCTACTCAAGATCAAGCCAAAGATCCATTCATTTTGCATACAAGCATTCATCATGACATCTATTCCCTTCTTAACCCCCTTGCTTCTCTAGATCTCTAGTGGACGTATGCTCTGTGACTTACCTTATACCGAATCTTGTCACATCAGAAGTTCCTAGTGATCTAGTCCATTTTTTTATCTCTTTGCATAAGCGTCATCACATCCGCCTTCTAGACACGCTATTGGACGTATGTTCTGTGGCTTACCAAAATCTTGGATGTTGCTGCATCAGAAATCCATGTGTGTGTCTAGTCCTATCTCAACCACATCATCCATCCCTTGAGATTGTTTACCACATAAAGTAGAGACCGTACGTTCGTACGGGCAAAGAGGGTGCCTACCACTTTCCCTCTTTGTAACCGAGGTCCCTTACCCGGAATCCCAGATCGCAGACCAGGAGTCAATATAAGGTAAGAGAGTCTTCGAATTTCTCTAACCTTACATATTCCGCGGGTTCTAGCCGACTGCGGGATTATGAGAGTAATTGGCTAGTGGCGACTTCAACAAATCAGCCTAATCACCCCCATCACAAAACCATAACATACAAATCAACATTGGACGTCGATTTCCAGTATCTACAATAACACATCCATCTCTTATTGAATTTGAGTGAGAACCCTTATCATTTTGATTTGATATATTGGGCATTGTGCATGTACCTTTAAAATTGATTATTTATAATTGATATTGGGTGATAAACGTTGACTTTAGATTATGGGATACTAGCGATACACCACATGATCATGCTTACTTGACTCTTATTATAATCACGGTACTCTTGTTTCTTCATTATGCTTGATGCGAATAATAATAATAATAACAACAGATTGGCTAATATATGCATATATGACATATGAGCATTATTGGGTACCTGATTTACTGTTACAAACTGGAGTATTGTTCGAACAACCCTCATTTCTTACATGGGTGTTATCAGGTGCCTGATTTACTATTACAAACTATAGTATTGTTCAAACGCACTTAGTTTATTCCTGAGAAATGTAGTCGCATAGCATAACATACATGCATTTAATTAAGTAAAATAGGGAATTGCTTACTATGTTATGCCATTACTACAAGTGCTTAATTATGTTGATATTGTGGATAACTTAGAGGAAATGTAACATTGAGTTGACCACTCATTCCCACTTAAGACGGTGTTTTAAAATACAACACAGATATGATTAATGTATGTGCCATTGAAGTTGTAGTCCTAGATGATGCCTCCGTGGACCCGAAGGAGAATGCACCGTATTTTCATATGCAAGATAGGCAGGTTTTGCCCTAAATTGTTATTTATTTTTCTTACTACTTTGGAGTAGTATTTAGATGAGTTTGACATTACGTTGGGTTTGGATATGTAAATTGAGTCCCCAACTAATTGGATTCAAACATTTATGCTTGGATGAATGTATGGTTTGATTTATATATGTTATTATTGGTGCATTATTAAATTATAAATTAATGCTTCAACTATTATATCGGATATCAATTAATTATACCAAAAATTATGCTTCCACATTGAAAGTAATACCTGGAATATCGGGGATCGAGCTCGTACTCGACCTATGAAATTCAGGAGGTTACACCCGGGTCATCCGATCCTTGGTCCATTAGGCCATGATGCGTGATTAGATAAAATTCATGCGAGGATGCATTGAATAGAATGTTCAATTTAAGAAATTAACTGTAACGCCCCGAAAAATCGGGGGTCGTGCATAGACTCGACTCCCGAGTTCCCGAGTGTCACTTATCAAACATTCTATGGTTTTATGGTTAATCAAGCTTAAATGCACAATTTGAAATATCCTGGAGCATGAAACATAATCATAACTGATTTACTGAAATAAAAGAAGTTCAAATACATATAGAAGTCCAAAGAATATGAAAAGGGTCGCATAAGGCGTTGCCCATCAAAATCTAAAATAAAATGATATGTCCACAAGAATAAAACTGAGTCCACAACTCAGCAATCCAATTCCCGCCTGTCAAGCCGATGGAGAGCCGCCCATCAACTAAAAGTAAGACAGCTCGTACTCCTCGTCCAAGCTCGCCTCGTCGGGCTCTTCATGCCCTGAGTCACCTGCATCTATGAATGGGTCTGGTTGGTGTTTTAAAACACCGTCCCAGAGTGGGAGTGAGTGATCAACTCAGTGTGAACTATTAGTCTCAAGTTATCACAAACATCAATTATATTACGGATTTAATGAAAAATAATCATTCACAGTCACTAAACTAATCTTATTAATGTGCATGCATGATGGATGAAATGATGCATGCCCTCGCCACAACTCTCCCTCAAGCGACTCCATCTTACGATCGCATATGACAACACTCCCTCAGAGCGACCTCGACTACCGAGTCGCCACCCTAGCTAATGCGATGCAATGATATGTTAGCCAAGTTCTTAGTTAATTTCGTTCATCCAGCAGGTTTGGAAAACTGATTCACCCCACGTATCAATGCCCTCAACTAGTTGCGGTGCCGAGACCCCTCAATGCGCGAGGCCAGGGCACCGCAATCCGTGATCCCGTCGGGTTTTTCATCCCCGACTTCAAGCACATGGGGAGTGCTGAGAGAAAGGGATCACTCGCGGTCACTACGGGGAGGCGCGTCACCCTAGCGTAGGCCGACAGCTCGGACACAGTATCCCATTCCACCATGCCTGGCTCACGAGACGGTGGATCAATGTTTAGTTCGCTATCAGTGGACTCATAACGGTGGTAGGGTGTGCCAGGTTCCATACATATGTGAGTAATCAAGGTTAACAGACAAGATTGGTCAGTATTAGGCTATACCACACAAGTTCAGGAAAACACGTAACAGATAACATCGGGTACGGGTGACCCATGTAGGCTAACTACTACCGCCCATCCGCACTAGCCCAAACCCACAGCCTAGCCTCAGGATAGTCCTACCAACGGGACCATCCTCATTCTCCTCATTTCCTGACCAACCCAAGGGTCGACAAACAGTTATGGCATGTTATTCATCATTGTTATCTACTAGCATAGCCGATATAATGCATACACCATTCATCACACCCATCTGAAATTCTTCTACAAGCAAGCTAACAACGCATTTGAATAAGGTGCTTGTATCTAGTGTGTGTTGGTGCGGAAGTGAAGCACTTCTCTCATCTCATAGGACCAAAATGCGCAAACGTGAACGAGTCATACATGTTATGAGGAACAACATACATGAATCACCAAGACATGAGCATGTAAGCATTTGATTTTCTACCTAACCATGTGAGAGGCAAATAACATGTTATAAAGAACATTACACACAACTCCATCAAACATGAACATACAACATTCATTGTAACCAAGCATATGAGAGGCAAGATCGACATCAAAAGGGAACTAAACATGCAAATCATACGATTCCAACGAACATGAAATTCTTAGGTTTCCTCTAGATCCTCCAAACAACATCCTATACACACAAAATCATTAAACTCAAATTATAATTGATGCTAGACCACCTAAGGATAATAGTCCGCACCTTCGAATTCATTGGAGGCTTGGAAACGACCTAAGATGAGGGTTTTGGAGGTTGGCCGACCGGAATCCCTAAAACAATTCAAACATGAGAGAAATCCATACATTTTCTTCTTCAATACAAGGATTTCAAGAGAAAGGAGTGAGGGTCTTACCTAGATGGCCCACGGACGATTTTCGGTGGTTGTGGTGTAGGGTTTTCTCTTGGAGAAAGTGTAGGAGGTTGTGGGTTTGATCCTCTTGGGCCCCACCTTAATTGAGACTCCACCTTGCTCACCACCACTCTCACTACTCCCTTGTTCTCCCTTCTTTCTCCTCTTTCTCTTCTCTTTTCTCTCTTTTCTCTCCTAGGGCAAATTTATATGGGAGAGGGGTGCCCAAAAGAAACCCCTTTTTATAATTTCAGATTTGGTGCAAATAGCCCCAAGCTTCCACAATTTTCTAAAATAGACCACTAGGACTCCCTATTGGTGTTGGGGCGGTCCTAACACCCCTTTAACCACCAAATTTGGTGTGTAGGTGCCTTATGGCTTGACTAGGGTCCATGCAAAAATTTAGGGCGAACGGATGAACGGATATATGATCTGAGCAAGCGTTTTCGACCTTAAAGTGGCCCTTTAGAGCCATTCTGATTGATGGGGCATTTCTGGTGGCCCTCTGGCCATGAAATTTATAGGGTAGGTGATTCATGGCTCGATGAAGGGCCATGCAAAATTTGGGAGCGATCGGATATGGGGTTTGATCGCACGAGTCCGATTTACGATCAACGGTCATCGTGCCATGATCGGGGCCCAGATTTGGTGGGCAGGCGTTGAATAATACATTAAATCTTCACCGTAAATTTGGAAGAAATCCGACGGCTGGAAGGCTCGGAGTCTCAGTTTCTTTTGTCAGTGCCAGATTTTAATCTGGCATTGGTGGGGCGCATTGGGCAAACGCCAGATGGTACTTTTGGGTGTCCACTGGGTCCGCAGTCCGCGATGGACTACAAGCCCAGTGAGATATATGATTTTCTAAAGTTTTAGATTTTTCTGACCCTCCTCGGTTGCTGGGTGGCCCACACGGGCCGTCTTTAAGTGTAAACAGTCATCTGGCTTAGCGGCCTGCACCAGGCCTTATCACGGCCTGTCTGGTCTATTAAATTGGGCTAATCTTGGATTAATTAACTCGTGTATAAGCTAACATTGAGTGTTAATGGTCAGTATGTGATAGTATAAGTTAATTAAAAAAATCAAGGATTTTTGGAAATCCAAAACAGTGAAAATCCGGGATGTTACATTAACAAATGGAATAGATAGGGTAGAACCCCATGACATTAAAATAGTGAGAAATTCTAATTAAAAGAGGAGATCATGCTCTGTCAGTTTGATTTACAAGCTTGTTGGTTTGACCGACTGTGTAAGTATGAAAACTTGTGAAATTCATGTTTTGTCGATTCGACAGACAGAATTGTCGGTTCCTGTCGGTCCGATTGACAGTCCTCCAAATTCAATATGCTTGAGAACCACAATACTTCTATTTAGGGCTATGAAAGCCCATTAGCCAAATTTCTTTCATTTTCTAAAAGCAAAAGAGAGAAATGGGGGGTGAGGAAGATCGAAAGAGATCGGGAGCAGATTGTCGCTCTGGGCCATTCCTTTTTAAGTTTAGATTCTGTAGCTACCCCACATCTTCTTTGCTCGAAAATTGCCGATCGCGTTGTAGATTATCCTTGTTTAACCGGGTAAGAGGTCCTCTACTTATCGTTTTTCTCAATTTCTAGCAACTTGGAGCTAGTAAGATAAGAAAATTTTCTTGTCCATCTGAATCTTAGAAACCTTGATATTAGGATTTGTGCATGTTAGGTCCGGGGGGGGGGGGGGGGGGGGGGGGGGAGGGAGAGAGAGAGAGAGAGAGAGAGAGAGAGAGAGAGAGAGAGAGAGAGAGAGAGAGAATTGAAAGAGACTGGGAGCAGATCGTCGCACCAGGCCATTCCTCTCCAAGTTTGGATTGTGTAAGCTACCCCCACATCTTCTTGGGTCGAAAACTGTCGACACGTTTTAGATTATCTTCGTCTAGCCGAGTAAGACGTCCTCTACTTACGCGTGTGTATCGTTTTTCCCAATTTCTAACAGCTTGGAGCTAGTAAGATAAGAAAATTATATTATCCATCTGAATCTTAAAAACCTTGAAACTAGGGTTTGTGCATATTAGGTCTTGGGGTCTCGGCAAGCAATTAAAGGCTTGTTAGCTTCATCTGAAAGTTGTATTTAAGTGCAGCTTTGTGTGAGCTTTGGTTTTGAGCCTAGCTCGGGCCCCTTTTACCAAAGCGAGTTAGAGATTGTTCGAATCAAGGTAGGCAAACCCATAAATCCTTAGTAAAAGTTTAATTAAGATACAATTTAAGTTATAAATGATAAATTTACCATTAATTTAGGGTTTGTAACTTTTTTTTTTCCTACACCTAGGCCGCATCGAAACCGAGAAATTCTTATTCTAGGTTAGATTTACTATTCAGGCTTTCTTATGAATTTTAATATTGCAATAGTCTCAATATTTGGTAATCATTTGATTAACCTATGAACCATGCGATAACTCTTCTAATCTATATTACATGTGTTAATTTTAAGATCATTTGAAAGAATCCATAATTTTAAAAATTCGTATAGGACACATAACATGTTTTTAGCTCTTTTATAGGTGATTCACACATACGCATCCCTTAGAATGCTCAATCACTTAAATATAACCATGCCTCGTAGGATTTACATGAACATTAATTATAATACAATAGTATAAATTATATGTTCTTATATATTAGAAGGTTTAGGACTTATGAAAATGTGGCATGTATTAATTATTCATATCGATAATGTGATTTGCACAATTGTAACGTATATATAAAACTATACCTCAAACTATTAGACATCTTGTGTAATTAGTTAAATAAAATTTTATTGAATACTTACCATCTTTGTGAATTATTGTGCCTTATGTAGCTTTGTTGGGTGGAATCCCCTTAGTTGTGTTTCTAAGTGGGCTTTGTGCCTAGTTGGTTTTAAATGTGTCTAGTTGGCTTTATTAATGTCTAGTTTGCTTTGTTCGAAGGAACTCTTTTATTGGAATTATATAGGATTTGGTGATAGTAAGGTTTACTTATTGGATCAAGGTTGGCAAGTAGTTATAAGAATTTACTTGAATGAGTTGTTTGCGAATCAGACCAATAAAGGTACAGTTATGAGCATATACATGGTTTACTTTCACTGGAAGCTAGCCATTGTTATTTGTGAGCTAGATATGGTTGTAGCATGTACTTTTTTTTTTTTTTAATGTTAGCTCGTTAGTACAAGCACTGTCAGTTCACACTTCACTGTGAGCCACCCCCTCTAGGGAATCGATACCAAGACCTCAGTGTTGAAATGAGGTATCTTTCATTCAGTCTACCACTTGAGTTATGGATCTGGGTGTTGGTAGCATGTACCTTGAGTTAAGGTATTGTGTATTGATAATATTCTGAAATATTGATGAATGTTTAGATGGTTAGATGGGACTGGTGGGATGGTTGAACTGATTTCTTATGATGGCACATGCTTTTAGGCTCCCATTAAATTGAAACTTATTATGTATGCATTCTTTTTGCAATATTTTGTATTCATAAATATGCAAATATGTGTATTTAAAATCTCCTAATGTTACACCGAAAATTCCATAATTTTCTCATGTTTTTGCACATTTCTAGTTATCAATGTTATTTTCACCGATATCGATATTGATTTTATTTCCATGACCAGTGAAACTTGTAGTGATCCCGATACTTCGAACATTAGTTGTGGGTCAAGCTCAAGTTTGAATTATTGGCTCATGTGACACTAACTTACGCATATTTACTCCATGTGAATTGCAGGTCCCATTAGAGCATTCTTTAAAAATTGCATTGATCAAGCAAGGCAAATGGCTATGAAATGGATGGTTAAAAGCAAAGTGGCGAGTGATCCAAATTTTTCACTTTAATTAAGAAAAATATAATGTATTTATGGCATGGTTCATTTACATTGAGCATAAAGAGAGGACATGTCTCTCACATATCATAATTGAAATATGGCGTAAACTATTCAATGTCTCGAATTGATTATCATATAATTCCTCTATTATAATAGGAATTTTTGTCGCAAAATATCTAAAAATAGTGCTTTTGAAAAGTGGAAGGTTTGTCGTTCTAATAAGTTCTTTTTTCCTTTTAGCCGAAATAACTTTTTCTCACTGTGATAGCAGAGATTAACCAATTGATAAAGCATGAGAATAAAAGAAAATAAGTTGCATTGAAGATAAACACTTATAAATAAAGAGAAAATCTTTGGCAATCCAGCGAGTATAGCATAGATAACGAGGTATTAAAACTAAAGTCTTCATTGGTCCAGCAACTTGAGTGTAGATGAAAGGAATTACACTAAAAAGAAAGAGCAAAAGTCTTCATTGGTCCAATGATATGGGCGTAAGTGAAGGAAATTACACTACTCCCAAGCTAAAGACGGTCCAGCGTAACAGTGCATACAAACTTAATTATATAGAGAGCTAAGCTACGAGCTAAGAACTAAACAAAAATATGTGGTGTTGCGATGTAGAGTTGTGTCGTGTTTGGGTTAGTGAGGGCCTGAAACTCTTTGATTTTCTTCTTATTTATAGAAAATTTAGGCGATAACTGTAGGGAGATCTTTGAGGCCATTTCTCAAATTTACTGATGTGAAAATAACTGTTTGAGCAACCTAAATGGTTATGGCCTATTATGCAATACCACGTGTGTTAATCGTTTGTCGTTGGTTGGCCATTGGCTACAAGCACGTCCTACACCCACCACGCGGATGAGAGTTTCTCTCATGACACCACTTATAGATGATTGTTATCCTTTTTCTACTAAAACAAGCATTGCACGCTGTAAAAATTGGCCAACCTGGCATTACCTTTACATTGCTTCATAGCTCTTTAAATAGTTTCAGTCGTGAGAATTTATTCTACGCGATGCTATAGCACATTGGCTAAATCCATCACTAGCCATGACCGTATTTTAGTCGTTACCTATTATCGACCATGAGGCCACTAAGGTGAGTAGTCGACTCTTTCACTTGAGTGAGATATGTGAAATGCGCCCCATGACAGTATCCAACTGGACTTATCATTTTTGGATTACTCATGATTTTTTGGATTCTGATCATATTCAATTGTCAAAGTATTAAAAATATCATATATTTATCTCTTATTGAGATCTCGTTGTCACGTGACATCATCTGAATAGCTAGATCTAACACGGTGAAATTAGGCGTAAACAAATTGCCACATGCAAATTGTAAGGTTTTTAGGCGATTTACATGACTTTAATGGTGTGACCCACTTGATCATTGGATTGGGCTGATTTTTAACTCGTCTCAACCATCATGTTGGGTTGCAATGGTTGCATGGGTTATATGTGATGCACGCATCATTAGTCCTACGATGCTTTGCACCATCAATTTTTTGGTGGAAAAGAAGAAAAGTTGATCAGGCCATTTTAATCATTTACTTCCAAAATATGTTATTTAGGCTTTTTTTTTTTTTTCCTTTCGTACTAGTATGGTTTGCATGGTAACACAACCATCAACAAACAACTGCCTGCATCAATTAAAGGGTTGTTTGAGAGAGTATTTGATATGCATTGGCAAATTACCATGGAATCCATATATTCGTTTGAGAGAGTGTATTTGATATGAATTCGAAACACAAGTTGTGTTTGATAACTTGTAATTGGAATCCATTGAAATCCATATGAATATGTTTAAGGGCTTATATTTGGAATGCATTGGTGGAGAAAGTGAGAAAGAAAACAGTGACTTATGTATCGGTGAAATCCATTGGAATATGTTTGACAGCCTATATTTGGATGGAATTGGTGGAGAGAGTGAGAGAGAAGACAAGGACTTGCAAATTGGTAATAACTGATGGTAATTTGAAGACGTGAAATGGAATAACATGATTTTATTATGATTTCAAAATAGAGATTTTTGGTTTATTTGATGTGAATTGGATTCCAATTAACATCAAATACACTCTCCCAAATGCACCAATTACCTCCAATTATCACCCATTTCTCTTAAAAAACCTAGGGGAGGTTTGCTTTGCTAGAAGACACCCGGACTTGCTTGCCTTAGTACTTTAGCCTTTAAATCTTGGGTCATATCTAAACAATCCAATCCGTTCATCCATTCATCCATTCATCCATTCACTCTTTTACTTTACAGATGGACGGTTTCCTTGACTTTCGAATGATCAAAAGGTCAAAACATTCTGATCTTACAGATGAGATCTACTATAACAATTTGGATCATTGAAAAAGAAACTAATCCAATGGCTAAAGTCCAGACGAATCTATTACAATACATGGAGAAGTATTTTAACAAACATCTTTAGTAAAAGCATTGTCAAGGTAAATTCAGACCTCTTAGTAGATTTTGCCATCCTTTGTAAATAAAAAAGGCCATAAATGTGAAGGAGGGTTTTGCAGGAGTGTGCATGTGGCACCATGTGACAGCATGGTATGATATGGTGGTTGGCTTTTATTGCGGGATTTCATTTTAAATAATGATGTGGGGCCATTCATGTTCTAGATGCCATACTACAGATGACATGGTAAGAAACATTTATTTCACGGGTGGTTGTGCATGAATATGAACATTTAATAGCCCATACTCAAATCCAAGATTCAAAGGTCAGGATTAAGAAAATAAAAATAAAAATGAATGGGACCACCTTACGGTTGCAAAACCTGACAAAGTAATATCAGCAACATCCCTCTCAGCTTGTTCCCATAGGATGGCCTACCTAAGTTTTGGTAAGCATGTTTCCTGAGTCTTGGGGTAATGTATTTGATAGATGAAAAATGTTATCAACATCACATGGGGCTTTACATCTGCTTGGTACCACTATAGTTTAAAGTGTCGTGCCCCTTCATGTATTCTAGTTTGATATTGATTTGAAGACTTTTATTATCAAGGGTTTAGATTTAACAATTGAATTATCGTGATTGAGCATACCGGTAGGTATAGTACTATTGATTGATAATAAGTCATGAATACTCAGAAAAGTTCCTCATGCATTCCTCATGCATCCACATCAAGAATTTTACATGACTTCCCAATTAAATACATATGATTTAAGTTTACAGTTTAATTATTTGTTTCATCTTTAGCTTTTTTTTTTTATGTTTAAATCAAACTATTATTTTGTGATTAAATTTAACATGATCCACATCCACTGTAGTTTCTTGCAATGGGCGCAATTTGGGTGAATTGGGGGATCATGATCCCTAATTGTGGGGCCACTATAATGTATGTGCCTTACATTCACACCGTCTATCCATTTTGATGGCTCATTTTAAGGCATGATTCCATAAATAATCTCAAGTGGACTATACCACAAGAAACCATTGTGTTTAAACTCACACCATTAAAAACTTCATGGGCCACCATAATGTTTAATTTCCATTCAACCTGTTGATGAGGTCACAAAGACCCCCATGAAGAGACTCCACAAATATAGCTTTATCAAAAACCTTTACAGCCTATTAGAAGTTTTTAAAGCAGATCCAATTCTCCTTTCACGTCTATCATAATTTCGACGGCTCACTAGGTGATGGATCCACTTACAAGTGGTGCATACGTGGACTAGACCCCGGTGAAATACTCATTAAGTTGGACGCGGATTGCGTACTACCCCCGCCAGTCCCTATCTCCGAATGTGCAGTTCTGTGGGTAGCCCCCCATGAATTATCTGTACATCTAAACTGTCAATCCCTTTTCTTAGATTATTTTAAGTCAACACAAAAATGAGGCAGATCCAACGCTCAAGTGGACCACACTAAATAATAAGCTTGGTTGCATTAAAATGTACAAAGCTTTAAATGTCGGTTGCATTAAATGCAAGAGTCATCTGTGGTGCGGTCCACTTGAGCGTTGGATATGCTTCATTTTTGTTTTGATTCTTTAAAATAATATGAGAAAAGGAATAGACGGTTTGGATGTACACATAAATCACAGTGGGTCTGCCCATAGAACTACCCGTTCGGAGCTAGGGACCGGCGGGGGTAGTACGCAATCCACGTCCCATTAAGTCATGCTTAAGAAAACACGCTGGTTTGACAATTCTGGCCCTCTTAATGGGTGGACTCGGATTCGGTAGTGACCCCTACGGTGCTATGTGCTGGTTGGTGCTGTGTGCCCATATGATATATGTGTTTTATCCATGCGGGCTTTCTATTTTACCAGCTCATTTTAGGGCATTTGCCAAAAAAATGAGGCAGATCCAAAACTTAGATGGACCACACCATAAGAAACAGCAGTGATTGAATGCCCACCATTAAAAACTTGAAGATCACACGACTTTTGGATCACCAAGATGATATTTACGTTTTCCCTTCATCTAGGTCTGTGGACCTTATTGGATGGCAAAAGAACATTACAATGGGCCTTCTGAAGTTTTCAATTGTGGGTGTTCAATCACCACGATTTTCTATGGTACGGTCCACCTGAGATTTGTATTTGCCTCATTTTGTTTTGAGCTCCATCCTAAAGCGAGCTGTAAAAATGAACGAACAGCAGGGATAAGACATAGGGCGGATTAGGTGTTATCTGGGTAACAGGTTAGTGGGTGTTACCCTTGCTGTAGGGATCACCCTGATGATGATGATATGTTGTATATCCATTCCGTCCATTTCCTTTTCCGGCCCATTTTAGAACACGTTCTTAACATTAAGTATATCTAAATCTCCAATAGACTATACCACAAGAAATAGTGATGATTGAACACTCACCATTAAAAACTTGCCAAGGCTCCCTGTAAGAAGATCCGTAATGTTTATTTGCCATCCATCGCGTTGATTAGGTCAATTAGAATTGGATGAAGAGGAAATATACAAAGATTAGCTTGAGCTATAACTTTTGTAACCTACAAAAAGCTTTTAATAATCATTCATTACTTTTTCGGGTGGTACGGTCCAACAGATATTTGCATCCTTAAATGAGGTGAAAAAAATGGATGGGCAGCAAGGATATGAAACATACTCATTAAGGTGGGCCCACATGGTTTCAGGATGGGCGCCATGGATATGAAACAAACTCATTAAGGTGGCCCCACGTGGTAAGATTAGTAAGACCCGCTGAGCTGTTACCGGGGCAACAGTTAATCTGCTACCAGGTGGATGGACTCTAATTGTGTTATAGAGCATAAGGCAGCACCAGGTCAGTACTGTTTTTATGTGGCAAGGTTTTGGTGGGCCACTACATGATATGTGTGTTATATTCAGTGTTCATCCGTTACCAGGTCGGTACTGTTTTTATGTGGCAAAGTTTTGGTGGGCCACTCCATGATATGTCTATCATATTCAGTGTTCGTCCATTTTTTTTTCATATCATTTTAGAGCATTAGCCCAAAAATAAGGCAAATCCAAAGCTCAAGTGAACCACACAACAAAAAATGATAGGAATTGAATGCCTACTATGGAAGACTTAGGGGATGTTTGGCACAGTAGATTTGGGGGGATTTTAAATCCCTTGGTCATTTGGCACCACAAAGTAATGGGGGGTTTCAAGGTTTCAAGTCCCCTCTATGAAGGGATTTGAAATCCACAGCGAAAGCTTGGATTTCATCTAAAATCTTTCCAAGAGTTGCATGTGTAACATGTGTGTCACTACACTATTAATTTATTGGACACATGGCTCATTAATGATATCCCAAAATAATTATATTATCAATTGCATCACTATCATTACTTTAATGATCAATACCGTCCAAACATTGTCCATGTAAATCGACGATTAAAAATCATTGATTAGTCACTCGGACGTGATCTTGTCCTCGTGACCCATTTGAGACTTGGAATTTCATCATTTTCAGGTGAAGTATATATTTATTCAGGCTTTTTACAACCATTGTGTCAAACATGACATACGTTCGCTAATTAGAGATATTAAAGTTGATTTAATAATTAAATTCAAACCCCTGTAAATATACTATGCATAACTACTTTTGAATTAAAGTTTATTATGAATGCCGGTGCCAAACACAATAGGAGGATTTCAAATCCAGGGGGTTATCAATCCAGGGGGTTCCAAATCCACACTCTCAAACAGGTCCTTGCAAGAGCCTCATTGGAGGTTGCCTTGTTTTTGTTATTGGGCTCATGCCCTAAAATGATATAATGCATACATTACATTGGGGCATACAAAACTTTGCCACGTCAACACAGTATCAACTTTGGGTGTTGTGTCATGCACTATGCAATCGAAGTCTCATAAGGCCAGTCTAGATAGTAAGTTGCTTAAGATATGTTACTTATCTAATACTCTTAAGTAGAAAAAGTAACTCCCATGGTCTCCAAATGAGCCCATAGATGGAGCTGTTTACGTGAGATCAGACTCACCCAAGGTGTTGCGGCCCTTATCAAGGGCCCACTTTAATGTATGCATTATGTATCCACGCCATCCATCCATTGCTTTTAAAAATAAAGCAGCTCCAATTATCAGGTGGACCATATCATGAGAATATTGGTGATTGAACTCCCTACCATTGAAAGCTGATTAGGGAGCATATTAATATTTCCATAGTGATTATTTTCCATCCAATCTATTAATAAGGTCACATAAGTCTGGATAAGGGAAATGACAAATATCAGCTTGATTCAAAACTTTTGTGGCCCATTAATGATTAATCACCACTGTCTCCTATGGTATGGTCCACCTGATAATTAGATCTACTTCACTTTTTAGATAATACCATAAAATAATGTGTGAAAAATGGATGAACAATATAGATGCAAAATAAATATATCAAGGTGGCCCTACGGTATGGGCTGCACCGTCTTGGGTGAGTATGGGGTCTCACCTTTACATAGAGATGGGAAGCCTATTAGGTGAGACCTTGGATATGGGTTGGGTGGGACCCCTTATGATAAGGCTTACATTGATGTATGTGCCCTAAATCCCCACCATCTGGACATTTTGAAAGCATAATTTAGGGTATGATCTTAAAAATAAATATGACTCAAATTTTTAAGTAGACCACACCACGAGAATCAAATGTGATTGAATCTCTACCATTAAAAACTTTATGGATTCCACTAAAATAATTATTTGTCATCCAACCTGTTGATAACATCACAAACACTTAAATAAGGAGACCACACAAATATCATTTTGATCCAAAGCTTTTGTGACCCATAAGAAAATTTTAATGGTCATTCATGATATGGGGAAGGACCTGCTGAGATTGAGCCCCGCCTTCCTCAAGGATAATTACTCTGAATCCACGGAGCTTCTCTAGACTTTTCATAGAAATATCCTGAATCCACAGTGAGAGATAGAAAATAGAAATACATTCTAATAAAAATCGAATTAAATTGATCGATACTTAAAAAATGAGTTTACAACCCTTTAAATAATGTTATAAACCTTAGGGAAAAGTTTTGGAATCAAACTACAACTAAAACTCTCTAAAATCGTGCCTAACTATAAATAGTAAACTTATTATTTATAAACTATCATGATTTCCAATAGACCTCATGTTTTCGGCCAAAAATAGTGTCTTTTTTGGCTTAACCATGTTGTTCTCCTAACTTTTCTAAGCACTTTTCGTATTGGACACAACTCTCAACGGATGAAGAATTACCATGAAACTAAAACTGATTAAAAATAGTAAAAATAAAAATAAATTGGAATTTTGACCATTGATTTGATGGAATCTCACAAATTTGGTGTGGGCAACCCAGCATAGAGGTAATTGGTTGGCTAAAGTAGCTTCTCCTACCTTAAAATCATATATGTCACATCAGACAACTCCTTCCAGTTTTATATATATATATATATGGTGTGTGTGGTGTGTGTGTGTGTGTGTGTGTGTGTCCATTTTAAGATTACGACGATCCGGATCACTTCCCTCTATGATCGATCTTTTCTTCTCCATGAAAATTTCGGCGGCCCACTGTACATCAATTCACCACGTTTCCTGTGTTAAGAGAAGTCTTTAATCTGAAGTTTTTGAGGTCGTTCAACCGGTCGTGGGACAGCCACGACTAGTCATGGGAGGCGCTCGACCAGTCGTAGGTTCGAGTCCTGGCACGATTCAAAGTACAACGACATTATGCTGTTTTTCTCTGAGGTCTACGACCAGTCGTAGGAGAGCTACGACTAGTCGTAGGTTACGCAGATTCGTTCCGCGATTTTGTGCAGATCGCGGATTTTGAGTCCTTTCGCAACAAGGATGCGGAAGGAAGTTGCCTAAACTATAAATAGGTATTCTTAGGGTATTTCTAAGGTATGCTAAGGCTTCCTAAAGGGGTTCTAGGAAATCAAAGGGTGTAGCAAGGGTACGATTCGAGGTTGTTCGAATCGGGTAAGTCCTCTCTCTTTGTAATTTTTGTTTTATAGTGGAGATCTGTCACTTTGTGCCGTGGTTTTTTTTCCGAAAGGGTTTTCCACGTTAAATTTGTGTGTTCTCTTATATGCTTGGTGCCATTGGATTGCTATCCTAGATCTAGATCTGTGTGATTCCGCAGGCCAAAAATCCCAACAAGTGGTATTAGAGCTTGAGTTCGGTTGGGCACAGATCTAAATCTGAGGGATTAGTAAAATGGCGAGCACCAGGTATGAGATTGAGAAGTACTCAGGGAAAAATAATTTTGAGTTATGGAAGATCAAGATGATGAGTTCCTTAATCAAGCAAGGCGAAGATGGTACTCTTGAGGAGCGGAAGTCCACTACGACTGATGGTGATTGGAATACTCTTGATAAGAAAGCTTTATCATCGATCCGTTTATGTCTCACGGATGAGGTTCTCTACAACGTCATGAGGGAGAAAACTGCGGCTAAGTTATGGGCGAAGTTAGAGGATGTCTATGCGAAAAAATCTTCTGAAAATCGCTTGCACTTGAAGCGGCAGTGATATAACTTCAAGATGGCAGAAGGTGAAGATCTGGAAGCTCACATCAACAACTTTAATAAATTGGTTTGCAAATTGCTGGATATGGAGGAAGTGATGAAAAATGAAGAACAGGCATGTATGTTGCTGAATTCTCTCCCAGCTTCTTTTGAGGCATTCAAGGACACTATATGCAGCACGAACAAAACCCTGAGTGTCGATACCATTATATCGGCTCTTCAAGAGAAGGCTATGAGACAACTAAACAGCGATATGAGGACGTCTTCTGATGCACTGTTTACAATGGGTAGTAATTCTGGACAAGGTACAGGTTCTTCAGGTTTTAGATCCAAATCCAAGGGCAAGGGCAAATGAAAGGTAAAGTGCTGGAACTGTGGAAAGGAAGGACATGTGAAGAAGGATTGTGGAAATCCTAAATTGAAGAGAGAAGATTCTGAGGCTTCGTACAGGGAGACCAATGTTGCCATGTCAGATGGATCGAGTGGATGTGATGGTAATGTTTTATCTGTGTCTTCGCTCAGGCGGTCACACGATGATCATAAGGACGAGTGGATGCTAGACACAGGGGCATCTTTTCACATGACTCCTCATCGGAGTTGGTTCACCAGCTATAGGGAGAGCGATGGTGGACAGGTATTTATGGGCAATGGCATTGCTTGTAATGTTGTGGTTGTTGGTACGGTGCGCATCAGGATGTTTGATGGGGTGAAGCGTACCTTGACTGATGTCAGGCACGTTCCTGATTTGAAGCAGAATTTGATTTCTCTTGGTGTGCTTGAGGCAAAAAGGATGCAAGTACACAAGTATTGATGGTGCTCTTACAGTATCCATGGGGGCACGGGTAATCATGAAAGTACAACAACTCGGCAACTTGTACAGGTTGATTGGGAGCACTTCAAACAGTGGAGCTATAGTAGATGTAGCGGATTCCACCTCTGCATGTGTGTGGCATGTTGGGCATGGCCACATGAGAGAGCAGGGCAGGAAGGCTGAGACGTGCGAACAGGGATACAGAGCAGGTGGAGCAAACACCTATGAGAAGAATCACACGGCATGATCGCAGGATATCGGCGAGGTACATAGATGACTCCAATATCGCAGGGGATTCACCTTCTTTTTAGATGGCTCTAGGTGAGCCTGGTGCTGAGAAGTGAAAAGTGACTATGGGTGATGTGATGGATTCATTGTACCAGACCGACATATGGAAGCTGTTGGAACTTCCAGTGGGCCGGAAAGCGGTTGGATGCAGGTGGATCTTCAGGAGGATACAACATAAATACAAGGCGAGGTTGGTAGTGAAGGGTTATGCTCAGAGAGAAGGGATCAGCTTCTCAGAGATATTCGCACTGACGATATAGTAGGTGTCTATTAGATCCGTGTTTGGCGCTGGTTGGCCAACGTGATCTTGAGCTGGAAGGATGGATGTGGAGTCTACACTTTTGTAAGGGAAAGGGAAGAGCAGATCTACATGAAGCAACCAGAGCGGTTTGAAGTTCAAGGGGCTAAGAAAAGATTTTACAGGAGGTCGTGGTTCGACCTGTCGCCTAGGCAGTAGTTTGATTCTTTCATGGTGAGTCAAGAATTGATGACATGTGGATCGCCAATTATGACATGTCTGAAATCAGTGTACTAAAGACTCGGTTAAGTGGGACGTTCAGGATGAAGGATCGGGGGGGCTGCAAAGATGGTTCTCGGCATTGAGACTGAAGGAGGAGTAGGCTTTGGTAATCACAGGCGGAATACTTTGTGTGTAGGTATTGATCAAGTATGTGATGGGCCAAGTAAAGCTGGAGAGCGTTCCCTACACATCTCTCCTCAAGTTTTCCTCAGGACATGTCCCAAAACAGATGAGGAAAAGCAGGATATCTCTTGAGCCTTATTCGAATACGGTTGGCAGTTATGTCATGGTCTATATTAGACCAGTTATTTCACAGGCTATCAATGTTGTGAGCAAGTACCCCGGCAAGCAATAGTGGGTAGCGGTGAGATAGTAAGAAGACTACGTCTTTCCTTTTGAGAAGATAGGAGCAAAGGTGGTTGAGCACGTGATTTTTGATCTGGCAGTCATGCTCACCTAGATCGTTCCTGTAGAGAAGTTTAAGTTCTGTGCAACTTCACTGGGCTCGGCGATGGCGGAAAAGAAAGACGGGGTGTGCAAAAGAAGCTATGATGTGATACAGAAATAAGAGAAGAGATCAAGGACCTACACGGTTGAAGATTAAAGACTTGGTGGAGATTGTTAAGAGAAGTCTTTAATCTGAAGTTTTTGAGATCGTTCGACCGGTCGTGGGATAGCCACGACTGGTAGTGGGAGGCGCTCGACCAGTCTTAAGTTCGAGTCCTAGCACGACTCAAAGTACAGCGACATTGTGCTGTTTTTCTCCGAGGTCTACGACTAGTCATAGTTCGACCAGTCGTAGGAGAGCTACGACTAGTCGTAGGTTACGCAGATTCATTCCGTGATTTTGTGCGGATCGCAGATTTTGAGTCCTTTTGCAACAAGGATGCGGAAGGAAGTTGCCTAAACTATAAATAAGTGTTCCTAGGGTATTTCTAGGGTATGCTAAGGCTTCCTAAAGGGGTTCTAGGGAAATCAAAGGGTGTAGCAAGGGTGAGATTTGAAGTTGTTCGAATCGGGTAAGTCCTCTCTCTTTGTAATTTCTGTTTCATAGTGGAGATCTGTCGCTTTGTGTCATGATTTTTTCCTGATAGGATTTTCCACATTAAATCTGTGTTCTCTTGTATGCTTGGTGTCATTGGATTGCTATCCTATATCTAGATCTATGTGATTCCGCTGGCCAAAAATCCCAACATCCTGTCCTATGGTCTATTGGGATTTGAAACTGCTTCATTTTTGTATATCATGCCCTGAGCTTTAAATACCGATGGACGGCATGATGTAGTCATACAGAGATGGGAACGGATAGGTGAGACGCCGGATCCAATGAGGTGAGTAGGATCATGGCGATGTATGTGTCTTAAATCCACACCGTCCAACAAACCATTTTGAAATCTCATTTTTAAGGCATATCCCCGGTCGCTATCTTCGCTTGCAACGAAAGAGTCCCGATCTTCTGTTATCTTGGTCATTCATCAAAATCCCTGTTGACCAGGTATCAGGTGATCCGGACTCGCAATGAAAAAAGGTTCATTTATTAGGCGGCTGACAGACTTCGATGAATGCATTTTCTTTCTGCGTCCTGCCGCGCAAGGACGGAATCGGTCCATGCAGGGGCTCTGTGAGCCCACAATGATGTGTGGCTTTTATCCAGCGGTTCATCCATCTTTCCAGATAAATTTAGGGTAGGATCCTAAAAAAGAGGCAGATCCAACGTTCAAATAGACCACGCAGTGGGGATCTTACGGCCACCATTAAAAATTTGTATTTTCCCTTCGTCCAGGTTCGTGTGACCTCACGAATACGTTGGATGGCAAATAAATATCACGGTAGGCCTTAAAAAGGTTTCAACAGTGGCTGTCACTGTAATAGCTGCTT
>JAJHSJ010000013.1:7933707-7995196 GCA_021015155.1 Magnolia officinalis
CAGTAGTAAGGTTTTTCGTAACGTTTATTTTAATGTAATCAGGTCTGGATAAAGGGAAAATAAAGATTCAAAACTTTTTGTGCCCCGAAGTCTTCAATGGTCATTCATCCTTGTTTCCTGTGGTATAATCCACTTGACATTTGAATCTTCTTAAGATTTGGGACAGAGGTCTTAACTAAGATGTAAAACAGATGGACGGTGTGGAATACAACAAATGTATCAAGGTGAGGCCCATAGCAAACAACAAACTGAGTGTACTCTCCATGTGATGTACAACGTTGACTGTTGGAACATGCCACTGTGCATGCATGATCTGGGCCGTTCATCATGTATTGGAGACCGTGATCATGCTCTGACCACAAATTCAAACAGACCTCATTGGGTAGGTTATAGTACTTAAATGAGAAAATGTACGGTGGGGAGAACAAGATCAACTGTCCATATTTGTGTGTGGACTGCTTGATGAACTGATCACTCTTATCTTTGGTCCAGGCATTCGAACAATGTCTACCGTTCGGTGGATGGTCCGTTTCACGGACAAATATCCACGATTTTGCCACGTGTAGAGCAAAGCCCCTTTAATCTCACGAGAACAACTCGCACTCTGACTGCATACTCGCGAGTGCTAATGCTCTTTTTCCGTCCATCCAACTGCCGACTATCGAATGAATGGTTCAAGGAAAATTACTGGGTACTCCAAACTAAATCTTAGAAATCAGATGGTTGCTTTCATATCTAAGAAGAGTTTCTCGATTATGCAAAAAAAAAAAAAAAAAAAAGTTGGGCCAGAGATTTAAACGGTCAGGATTGCCGTAAAATCTATTGCGTGTGTACAGTTAAACTTCAACTCGGTATGCAAGATGGGATGCGAATAGCGTGCGGCGCCTGTCCTGAGGCCCACCGTAATATATGTATTTTATCCACGCCGTCCATCCATTTTTTCAGATAATTTAAGAACAGGTGTACGAAAATGAAGCAGATCAACAGATCAAATGGACCACACGACAGGAATAAGTGGGGATTGAACGATCAACATAAAAAATTCCTGGGGCCCACATATGTTTTAGATTAAGCTGATATTTTTTATGTTCCTTCGTACATATATTTTTGACCTTATAAGAAGTTTGGATGACAGATAAACATTACAGTGGGCCCTAAAAAGGTTTCAACGGTGAAAATCATTTTTCCCACTGCTTCCTGTGGTGTGGTATATGTCAGCTTTATATATGCTTATGTGGTGGCGTAGGCTTTAAAATGATCTGAAAAAAAGGAATGGACGGTATGGATAAAACACATACATTATGGGGATTCTCACAGAGCATGGGCCACGTCTGACGGTTAATACTTAATAATCGCAGGAATGCAGCCGGTTCGGAATAAATAATTAGTTATAGAATAATGAACTAGTAGGCTGAAGTGCATGGAAACCTTCCCATGCACATAGTTTGATTTGAATTTTTTTGGCATTTATATCATTCATCTGAACCGTCCATTAGGTCAAATCCTCTCTTATTCTGTAACTAAAAAACATTTACAGCAATCAGGCGGTTCTAAACATACAGGACTGGGCCTATTTTAAGAACAATCTTCCACATTCATTATGTATGCCACTAATTGGACAGTTTGATTCATCTTATCGATGTATATTTTCTAATGAAGCCAATGAAGAGTGAAATCGACCTGATGGACGGTCCGGATTGGAGATGTGGATGACAACGAGTTCAAATGAAACTATGCGCGTGGATGGAAATGTTCCCATACACCTGACCCACTAAATCATTACTCGTAGTTATGAAGCCGGCAGATGAACTAATTCTGTCCAAACTAATCTATCACTCAATTTTATTTTTTTTGCATCTGCCATCCGTATTTGATGACGTGGCTACAATTTGGGACAGCCGCACAATTCTCCACCCTTAGTCGACGGGAAAAAATTGCCGCTGTAGACTCTTCCTTTGTTTTTCTTTTTTTTTTACCACGGAAAACTTACGTCTTTAAAATAGATTTTTAGGTATGGAATGTTTTTAGAGTAAGCTGAAAAAAGTACAGGTATTTTATTTTGGATGAGTTTGTCCGTCTCGATAGAGGTCTATTATGGTAAGATAGGTTTTGTTCATGTCCAATGAAATAAGGTAAGCGGTACGTCGGGTCTATAGTAAAAAATTACCCGTCCCTGGGAGTTATTTCTTACAATTGCAGAGCATACACATCCATGTTCATGCATGCAACTGTATACACCTGGCAAACAAGAACTCGATCTGATCCGTTCAAATCGTGTCTCCCATCGTTTAATTCCACATAATCATAAGGTTACATTGAGCGGATGACTTCAGGTCAGCGTCCCTCAAAGGGAACGAAAAGAGTACATAAGTAGTTACGTGGTTTGCATCATCCAACCGTTAATTTTAAGAATGCCCTACTAATGTAGGATCAACGATTAGGATGTCTTGACTTGAGGTGCATGTGTACATCAAGTACCGGTGGTAGGGTGCATGTGTATGGGTGAACAAACTCCACAGGAGTATCAGCCTTTTTCTCTCCCTTAAATTCAATGCCCGTACACGCGTGGCCTAACTATACACGTGTATTGTGTGGGTTGGAGAAGCAATTGATGCAACGGCATCTGAGACACCCGTGAGAAGTATGGGTGGGGGATCGCCTGTTTTCTGCCCAATTGAAAGAGGTTCTTTTCCATCCATCGCGTGTGGACAGAAAATCAGTTCATACCTTGGAATAGGTGGTTAAGATCTTTTTATCAGCAAAGGTAGATGGGATCGAATGTCTACTTGTTTGAAATACTGGGCGTACATTTATTGATCGGCTGACCAATTGCTAAAACAAAACAATGGCCAATGGTTGAAATTAGAGCTTGAGGTGATAAAGAGTCGAGAGCGAGTTGATGGTAGAGTGTTCAGATAAGGACGACCGAATGGATAGGAATGGTCAAATAAAGCTAGACGCAAGCCAAACCAGCTCAAAAACTCAAATTAGTTTGAAAAAGGTTGGCTTGAATTAATTGGAATAGAAGTTCGAACCAAACTAAGCTTCAAGTCAAGCTCATTTAAAAAATAAACCAAGTTCAAACTAAGTAGTACTGACTTGGCTTGAAGGTCGGCTTGATTCATATCGGTTTGATTCGACTTGTAAATTTTATATACATTGCTTCATGTGGATATTATTTAATTTTGAGATCATGTTCTAAAATGATATGTAAAAATCATATCCAAATACATATGCATGATGATACACATAATATATAATACATATACATGAATACACATTGTTTCATGTGGTTTGGTTTACTTTGGTTTACTTGAGATTTGGGTATTAGTCAATTTTGGATCATATCCTGAAATGATATGTTTTAAAATGGATAGACGGTGTGGATAATACATATACATGACAGTGGACCCATAAAGTTTACTCGGTACGCTAAAGCGAGATTTGAGCTGAACCTGTTTGAATTTATCTCGGCTTAGATCCAATATTTTGACCAAACCAAACAAAGCTTAAACAGTAGGGATAGGTTCCAAGCTCAATTTAGGTAAAACTCAAAGAGCAAGTCTCACCTAAGCAAACTAAACCAAACTTAACTTGGGTCAAACTTAGTTAAGCTTGGATAGTGAACAGCTCTATGGCCGATTGTTCAAATAGGGACGGACGACTGGACAATGATGGCCGAGTGCCTTGACGAGAAAGGGTGATGGGGTAGGGCCAGTGGACTGCTTGAACAAGGAAAGGTGACCAAAAAAAGAATCAGAAATTGAGAGATTGATTTGAGATTAAGAGATGATGCATGTATGTATTTATGTCCATACTAACTATGGATGTAGATTGCCAACAGTATCAAGTTTTATAGTCAAAGTAGGGCCCACCTTGATGTTTGTAAAAAATCATTTATAGCCATTTAATGTTTTCATTGATTTTAGGACATGAGCCTAAAAATAAGACATGTAAATTTTAACTAGGCCATGCGGTGGGAAAAAGTGGGAAGAGATGCCTATCCTTGACATCTTCCCAAGTCAGTTGTGATGTTTATATGCATTAGGGTTCTTAAGATTATTCCCAAGGTAAGAACTGAAAACACAATAATGTTAATCTGATGAAAACTTCTATTGCCGTATAAATGTTTCAACAGTGAATGTTCAATCTAAATTGTTTCCTATCATGTGTCCCACTAAGTTTTAGATTAGTTTTATTTTTCAAAAAATGTTTTACCATGATCCGGGAAAGTGGGACCCGGATTTCCTGTGAAAGCCTTTCGTTCGTGCGCAAGGATTCTGGGTGGGGGTTTATTGCGATGTTTGTGAGAAATCAAATCCATCCATCTGTTTTTCTACCTCATTTTAAGAGATGCTACAAAAATTTAGAAGATCTGAAACTCGAGTGGGCCATAGGAGATGAAACAGTGGGGAAAGGAATGCCCATCATTGAAACTTTCCTAGGCTTCACCTTACTTTTTATATGCCATCTAAACCGTTTATAAGGTCATTTTCACTCAGATAAAGTGCAAACAATGAAAACTTACATGGTTACAAAACTTTTATAGCCATATAAATGTTTCAATGGTGGTCACTAAATCTTCACTTTTTCCCCTCGTGTGGCTCACTTGAGTTTTAGATCCTCCTCATTTTTTGTCCCACATCATAAAATTAGCTTAAAAACAAATAAAGGGGTTGGATTTCGCACAAACATCTAAGTGGCCCCACACAGAAACCTTGCGCAGTAACTTCCTGCGAAAGGATTTCGCAGGAAATCCGCGTCCAGAAAGTGGATAGACATAGTGGATTTCTAGAGGACGGATGGGCTACTCCCGTGGTCAGTTGTACATGGGCCTTACCATAATGTATGTGTTTCATCCATGCCATCTATATATTTTTCTAGATCATTTTATAATATGAGACTAAAAATGAGATAATTAAAAATCTCAAGTAGACCACATACAGGAAACAGTGTTAATTGAACGTTGACCATTAAATTTTTTTTGGGGCCATAAAAGTTTTAGATTAAGCTGATCTTTGTTTTTTTTCCCTTCATCTAGGTAATCAACAGATTGGATGTTAAATAAAAAGCACAATGGGTCTTAGGAGGATTTTAATGGTGGATATCCAATAACTATTGTTTTCCTGTGGTGTGGTCCACCGGAGATTTTCGTGCGTCTCATTTTTGGGATAAAGACCTAAAATGATACGTAAAAATGGATAAACGGCATGGATAAAAGACATACTTCATAGTGGCACCCGCATAGCACCAATCACTGGCCACCGGGGTAGTGGCAGGGGAGTAGCCAATTCGTTTCCGGATTTCTCACGATATGCACCACATAACTTCCAACCGCATGAACGTCCGGAGGCGGCCATTCCACGCCCAATTAGGGGTGCACACGGGTCGGTTTGGTCCGGTTCTGGGGTAAAATCGGAACCGAACCATTCCTAACGGTTCTGCGATTTTCGGAACCGGAACCGAACCATTAACACACTGGAACCGGAACCGGAACCGAACCGTTAACACACTGGAACCGGAACCGGAACCGAACCGTGAAAACCGGTTCAGTTCCGGATCGGTTCCACGGTTCTGAGTTTTTCAATTCCGTCACCTAGGCAAGGGTCAAACCCCCCTCTGGGACACATTGGACGGTCCAGATTATTAAAAAGGATGATGGATGGGGCTCAGTGTCAAAACCCAATCGTCATTGGCACGCACGTCCATCGCTGAACGTTTTTGGCTGGGATGTTTTGTAAAAAAAAATAATAGGTAGGGCCACTTCTGATGGCATTCTCGGAGATCTACTCCGTTCATCCTCTTAGTAATGTGTAAGAAGAGGTGGGGACCACGGTTCCACGGTTCGGGTCGGTTCTACCTGTCCCTAAACGGAACCGAACCGTATCCAACGGTTCTTGCAGTTTTGGAACCGGAACCGGAACCGGTGCTGTCCAGAACCGGACCAACCGGACCGATCCAACGGTTCCGGTCCGGTTCCACGGTTCTACTGGTTAAATGTGCACCCCTACGCCCAATCGCACTTGTTGGATCATCCTGACCGTCTGATTTCTTCCACCGAATTTTGATATGTACCGTCTCAGGTATTTCGCCCGTATGCCTAGTGCACATAGTCTAATCCATCCAACTAGTGCGTCTTTTAGGGGCCACTTGGCACCGTGGATTGGAGAGGTTTCAAATCCCCTTGACTGGGGTTTCGAATCCAGTGGGTTTCTAATCCCCTTTTTCTTCTGAGGTTTGCAATCCATGGTGAGAGATTGGATTATACCTAAATTCATTTTAATAGTTGCACGCGTAGCATGTGTGTCATTGTACACTATCATTATATTGGGCACATGGCTCATTAATGATGATCAGCACCGTCTAAACATTGTCCAAACATTATCAAGTACCATACAAACATTGTCCATATTAATCAATGATTAAAAATCATTGGTTAGTCACTCAAATATGATCTTGTGCTTGCGGTTCATCCAAGACTTGGAATTTCATAAGTTTTGGGCAAAGCATATATTTTAGCAGGCTTATCACAACCATAGTGTCAAAAATTATATATCTCGCTAATTAGAGATATTAAAGTTGATTTACTAATAAAATTCAAACCCTTGCAAATGTACTGTGCATAAGTATTTTTAATTAAAGTCGTTTCACACTCCAGGGTGCCAAACAATGGGAGGATTGCCAATCCAGGGGGTTTTCAATCCCGGGGTTCCGAATCCAGGGGCGCGGATTGGATACTGACGAGGCGAGTAGCCAAATCGCTACTGGAGTGATGTCACCAAGCTCTCTGATCCCACCACGATGCATGTGTTGTGTTCATACCGTCTAATCATATTTAGAAATTATTTTATGGCATTACGAAGAGATTGAGATAGAACTAAAGTTCAAGTGGACCCTACCATAGAAAATAGTGGGGACAGTGATATCTACCGTTCAAAACTTCTTAGGGGTCACATGAGTTTCAGATGAAGCTGAGATTTTTGTAGTCACTTCATCTAACTCTATGTTGACTAATGAATAGGATGAATCTCAAAAATACATCACTGTGGGCCCTATAAATGTTTCAACGGTGGGTGTGACGGCTCCACGGTTTTCTGTGGTGGGTCCACTTTTAGATCTATCTCATTCTCTTAGTGATGCCATAAAACAATCTCTACAAATGGTTGGACGGTATGGATACAACACATGTATCATGGTGGGGCCCACAGAGCTTGGTGACGTCACTTCAGTAAAGATTTGGCTACTGACCCGGTCAATATCCAATCCGCGCCCCGAATCCAGGGGTTCCAAATCCACGCTCCCAAGCAGGCCCTAGTTCTACCAGTGTCCATTCTACGGTGGGCCGGCGGGAACTGGTTTGATGATCTGATCACAGTACAAAAGGAGCTGATCCAGAGCGTTGGAGGAATACCGGAGCTACAGTTCCTCCGTGTCATTACCGCATACATAGCATACCTGGACGAGATCTGAACCGTTAATTCAATACGTTCTGTAGTGAAGCGGTCTTACATAGACATTTCAACCGTACAAGAATCAGCAACGTCTCACATTCACTGAGAAGAAAAGTTACTTTTTAGACGGTTACGATCATCTCATCTTCCGTCGGTCGCTTCTTAATTCCTCATGCCCGTTTGACCCATGGTGTTGATAATCACTCACATTTGCTAGATGTACGGTACACAATAGAGAGGCATAAAGATTCCATACCTCCCATTTCACATTGCCAATGCCAAAGGACAGAAGATAGAGAGAGAGGGCGTTGGACCATTTTCAGTACATACTCTCGATGGATAGAGAACAATCAATCAAACTCTCGCTTCCGTTTTCCATTTCCTTTCGTTTTCCGACCCTTATAAACCAACCCACCCCCATTTCCCTCCATATCCTCTCTCTCTCTCTCTCTCTCTCATGTAAAAAGACAAAAAAGTCCAACGGAAAACCAGAGAAGCTAGGAGAAATGGAAGGGCTGAAAGGGTACTGGAAGCGGAAAGACTACGAGCGGCTCGATGGATCCGGTCGGCGAGGCAAGAAAAAGCACCAGATTGAGCTGGGCCGGACCCGACGCAGGCGATTCTGGCGGATCAAGATCACACCGAAATTCCGTATGTTTCGATTGAGCTCGCCCAAGAAATTCCTCATCCGTATAAGGGACGCGTACGTTAAAATGATGCTGGGATTCGCGAACTCGGCCGCTCTCAACGGTGGATTCGCGTACTCAGCGGACGTTGATTCGAGAGTCTTAGGATTCGGTAGACCCGCGCTGAAGGAGTACGATGAGAAGGTGATTGTGGAGATTTATAAGTCGTTGATGGTGCAACGGCAGCTGATGGGTGATAGAGAAGGAATGAAGGCTGGGGAGGTCGCGTGTGCACGGTAGAGATAATTCTCCGTCGTTGTATTTGCTTTTTTTTTTTTTTTCTTTTCTCTTCTACTCTTTTTAATTTTCATGGAGGGTTTGGTGTGTGTAATAATCGTAGAAATTGACTTTTTAGCCCTTAGAGAAAACAGTTAAGATTTTTCAGATTTGCTATTTGCACCCACTCCAGTGATAGATTCACCCTTTTTTTCTACTCTGGTGGCGAAAGGAGGGGTTTATGGCCATAAATGCAAAAGTTGTATAGCTTTTGTTAATTTACACCGTTCATCAACCACTGATGGGACCAATCGATCATTTCGTCGGCTCGATTTCCGCTTCACGGGCTGAAGGTTATGCAGGATGAACGGTTCAGATCGTGCAGCGTGGCGCCATTTACTGTTTTTTCATCCATCACTTTTCTGCAAAAAATGGACGGTCCCGATTACCGGACAACGCAACATGCGGGGCCGAAACAGTAGATATTATTAGTTTTGCTTTGTCGCGACTGAGATACGGCGTACGTCGCCACCCACCGGGGCATACGTGCTGAGATATTTCTATGATCTAAACCGTCCATAATCTTATTATTACCTACGGATAAGCTATTATTGCACAATAAACATCCGTCGACGATCCTAGCCTTATTTTATGAGTCGAATACGATCCATTGAAAATTTTATTTCTCGTTATCTAAATTCATCTATGCATTCTCAGTGGCTCCTATTGAACTGAGGCTACAACATGGACAGTCCAGATTACTGGAAAACTCAGCATTCGGGTAATAGTGGGGAGCGATGCATGCTTTAATCTGTGTCGCGACAGAGGATAAAACAAACTCCTATTTTATCCCAAATTGCGAAAGAAGCCGTACGCGTGGCAAAATCGGGATGGTTGATTGTGTGGCCGAGAAATGCCAAGGCGAGTACCTGTACACGTGATTGTGTGGCACACGTACTGGAAATCGAAACCAATCATCAGGTGGGGCCCACTGTGAAGTTACCATGGCCGCGAGATCTTGGTGGTCGGTCATCTACTGATCTACACCTCCATGAGAAAGATGTATCGTATCGATCGGGCTGATTTCCTATTGACGAATGACGATTGCATCCGATCCCACGTTTGCAATCTATCACGCACGATATCCCTTGGGATTGGGATTCTTCATATGATGAAGTCATCTGCATGATTACTTGAATGATGATCTAAGCCAACCATCTTGGGGTCGACCGTATATTAAATGAGATTTGTATGAAACAGCACCTCATTGTTAATATTTTTACGAAGCGGATTGGCTGGTGTACCTCACGCATAGGTAGCCGCTGTATCCACGTCAGCAAGTTTTGTTGTTCTGATCATGAGGTATTTGTTATATCCAAACCGTCCATCCATTTGGCCAGCTCCTCCTTGAAATGAAAAATAAAATAGATATAACTATCAAATGGACCACACGGCAAAAACCAGAGGGGATTGGACGTCTACCATTGAAACCCTTTTTAAGGTCACATAAGTTTTGTATCAATACGAATATTTGTTTTTCGTCTTCATTCGGGTATTTGTGACATTATGAAAATATTGGAGGTAAATAAATGTTATGGTGGGCCTAACAAATTATTTATCTGTGAAAATTATTATCTCCGTTGTTATTTATAGTGAGGTCTAAATGATCTTTTGATGTGATTCATTACTCTAAAATGATCTCTAAAACCACATGAACGGTGTATATATAATAAATACATCACTATAGGAGTACGTAAGTTTGATATCCTTTGAACCGTTTGTACAAGTGGGTGCTCGAGGAGCGACAGTGCTCGTGTATTCGCACAACACGTACCTACGGCATCCATATAGCTGGTGTGTGGTACCCAGCCAATCCGCTTCCAATTTTTACATCTATGCTCTTTTAAAAAAGCGTTTCATAGTAATTATCATTTCCCTGCCTTTATTTCACTTGAAAGTAACGGATGATATTTTTTAAATGACAAAATTGCCCTTGCTTCCGAATTGTAAAAATAAAGTGAATGTGCATAGTAACTTTTTACCATTGACTATGGTTTTAGATGGGGGTGATGTACATCTCCACTGAGATTTACTTCAAGAGAGATGCCTCTGGATGGGATCTGATTCATTTCATCAAGTGGACCCTATGGTAGATGATCCTCAACTCAAAAGATCCTTTGGGTCAACTAATTAAGTGGACAGCATAAGGCCCGTAAAAAGTGAGGGTTAAATAATGACAATTGACCATTCACATTAAGTGTAAATGTAGGTCCACTTGATGAGTTGTCAGCCTCATTTTTAGTGCTGGATAAATTAGCCAAGGGTGTTGACTAATAAATATTTGAGAGTTATGCTAGCGCCACATATGACAAGCGATAATACAATAGACTACGACATCTCAATACACAGTCGTTCAAACATTAACAAACTTTCGGCTGTCCAGATCTTTACCCTATTGCTGATGTAATCTACCGTTAAATTTTTTACAATAGCTCAACCATCTAATTTCATTAATTGGACCACTAATTTTTTAATTTTACAATTTTAGGCCATGCTGCATCAACATCAAGTCTATAATTTCCTTAATCCTGATTAACTTACTACCATTATGGTTTTTTAGTCAGTTGATACTCTGCCTAAGTATGAAGGTTGATAAACAGGTATTATGCATGTGATGTGACCTATGCTAACTCAAATGAGAAGAATAATGTGGAACTCATATTTCCGAGGTCCGGCCCCAAATTCGGACCGGTTTGAAGGGTCCTTTACTTCTGATATGAGAATATTACGTTGCAGGGCAGTTTTATCATTTACAAAAATATTTTAAAGCTGGGCATGAGAATGATAGGTACCTGAACTAATGAGTGGCTTTAGTGAAAGCTGTTTAAGAAGTTAACGGAATTTAAAAAACCATAATAAAGAGGTATTATTTTGTAAAATCCCTAAAATTGTTGGTTTGATACGTGATCACTACGTAAGGGAATTTTGGTAAACGTCATTGTTGAGGTGGAAATCATGTGTTTCTGTTGCTTCGTAGCCGAGAAGACAAGTGCGATTCTTACTCGCGAGAATACGAACTGCAGTCCTGCGGAAACGGATTGGCTACTCGCTGGTGGTCGGTGCTATGTGGGCCCCACCATGATGTATGTGTTTCATCCATTCAGTTCATCCAATTTTACATATCATTTTAGACTTTAATTGAAAAATGAGAGGGATATAAATGTCAGGTGGACCACACCACAGGAAAACAATAGTGATTGGATATCCAGCATTAAAATTCTCCGAAAGCCCTACAATATGTTGATTAAGTCATACATATCAGGGTGAAGGGAAAAAACAAAGATCTTCATCCGAGACTTTTATGACCCCCAAAAATAGATCTTCATCCGAGACTTTTATGGCCCTCAAAAAGTTTTTAACTGTCTACATTCATCATTCATTCAACACTGCTTCCTATAACGTGGTCCACTTGTGATTGGTATATATCTCATTTTTTTGTCTCTTACTATAAAATTATCTAAATAATAGATGAACAGCATGGGTGAAATACATACATCATGGTAGGCCAGAAAGCACCAACCACCAACCATTGGCCGGTGGCAGGGGAAGTAGCCAATCCGTTTCCCAGTCCGGCGGAAGCGGATTGCGGGGTGTGCCCTCACACCACCGAACTGGGTGGTGTTTTGATGTCACCAAGTTGTTCTGTGGCCACACCATGGTGTATGTATTATATCCAAACCTTTCATCCGTTTGGAGATATTATTTTATGGTGTGAGCTCAAAATTGAGGTAGAATCAAAACTCAAGTGGACAACACAGCATAAAGTAGTTAGGATTGAACACGTACCATTGAACAATTCTTAGGGCCACGAAAGTTTGGATCAAGCTTATATTTGCTTTTTCATTTCATCCAGATCTTTTTTGACCTTATAAACAGGTTGGATGATAAATATAGATCATTATGGGGCGTAGGAAGTTTTCAACTGTGGTAATCATTGTCCCCACTTCTTTATGTATGTGGTCCACTTGAGATTTGGACTGCTTATTTTTGGGCTCATGCCATAAAATGATCTAGATAAGTGGATGGAAGGTTTGGATATAACACATACATCATGACGCCGAACATAAATTGATGATATCAACACACCACCCAAGTCGGTGATGTGTGGCACAGCACCCAATCCGCTTGCAGTCCTACCATCTGCGAGCTAGGGCCCTCCATGTTTATGATGAAGATCAGGCGGGTTCGTTGATCCGGCCACACCTGTACGTCGAATGTGGATCGCTGGTATATTCTTCTTAATCATTTATTTTTCAGTATGCTTGCGTTGCCTATCTGATTGCCCGATTAGCCCCGCTTTTTTACGTTACAGCACAAATATTGTATGGTCCACCTAAAGAACGGCTTGGATCTCGGAAATACAACACATCGTCACGTTCTGTGAGATTAGGGTTTGAAATGCTACTCACGTCGTACGCAGCTGAGCTGTTGATGACAAGATGCGGATTTGACGGAGGATTTTATGGACGAGGATTTCCTGCGAAATCCCTTTAGCAAGTTACTATGCCGGAAATTTGATCTTAGTCAGAAATTTATCCCATCCATCCGTTTTTCGAGTTCATTTTAGGACATTGGGCCAAAAATAAGCCAGATCCAGTACTCAAGTGCGCTGAAAACGTGAGGATTGAAAGTCTACAGTTAAAATATTTGTGGGCCACAGAAATTTTGAATCAGATTAACATTACGAACCGTAGGGATGTCATCAAAACATCACTGTCGAACCCAGGGAGTTTTCAACGGTAAGAATTTCCCTAACCACCTTCTCCTTTAGTGCGGCCCACTTGAGTCTTTGATCATTCTTATTTGTTTGTCTCAACTCCAAAAATGATCTAAAAACCGGATGGACGGGATTGATTTCTTACTAACATCACAGTGGCCCCACCTAGGTTTCCAGCATTAGGAAATTTTTTTTTGGGGGGGTTAAGTTGCTAATACACACCGTTGTCGGACGCGGATTGCGTCCTACCGCCGCCCGACGGTAATCCGTCTGCGCAGGGCTCTATGGGCCCCACCGTGATCTAAGTGTTTTATCCACGCCGTTCAATGCTTTTTTCATATAATTTAATATGCGAATAAAAAATGAGGCAGGTAAAAGGCTCAAGTGGACCATGAAGTGGGGATTGAACGTCCACCATTAAAAACTTCTTGAGAGCCAGAGAAGTTACATTTGTGTTTTCACTTCATCAACGTATACATGACCTTATGAATAGGTTGTATGGTAAAAAAACATCACGTTGGCCCTTAGAAAGGTTTCAACGGTGGGTGTCATTATCAGTGCAGGTTCCTTTGGTGTTGTCCATTTAAGCTTTGGACCTGACTCATTTATTAGTATGTACAATAAAATTATCTGAAAAAAGCGTTGAACGGCGAGGATAAAACACTTACATCATGGTAGACCCCACAGAGCCCCGCCCGGACGGATTACCGGGGGTAGGACGCAATCCGCGTGCCACCGATGTCAGTCCACACACTCCATGTTAGCCCCGAAATCGGATTGCGTACCGAGTTACTCAGTACGCTTTTATCGTACTGAGTAAACTCTGTTGAGCCCACCGTGAATTCATGTGGTTTATCCACGCCGCCCATCCGTTTTTTAATCTCATTTTACCGGTTGAGCCAAAATTTGAAACATATCCAAAGCCCAAGTTGGCCATATCACAAGAAACAGTGGGAATAATGA
Organism: Magnolia officinalis; assembly: GCA_021015155.1. Taxonomy (NCBI): domain Eukaryota; kingdom Viridiplantae; phylum Streptophyta; class Magnoliopsida; order Magnoliales; family Magnoliaceae; genus Magnolia; species Magnolia officinalis. The sequence continues at coordinate 7,947,801 of JAJHSJ010000013.1, forward strand.
CTTCCACCGTTGAAACCTTCCTAGGGCCTACAGTAACGTTTATTTGTCATCCAAACTGTTCATAAGATCACAAGAACATGGATGAAGGGAAAAAACAAATATAAGCTTGATCCAAAATGTCTTTCCACCCAAAAAAATTTTCAACAGTAAATGTTCAATTCACATTGTTCCTTGTGGTGTAGTCCACTTGAGTTTTGGATATGCTTTATTTTTGGTTCCACTAATTAAAATTAAATTATAAAATGTATGGACGGAGTGGATAAAATAAATACATCATTTTGGGCCCCACATAGTTACTCAGTACGCAATCCGCTTCCGTTAGCCACCCCCATACCAAGACCTCGAGTGTCGAAACGAGGCATCTACGCTGAGTCTGCCAGTTGAGCTATGGATACGGTGCATTAGGAACTTTCGCAGGAAATCCGCGTCCGGATTTTCGGGTTTTAAGTAATATCATACTAAAAATAGAAATGGTTTTTCGCACACGGCATGTGGGGCCCACATGCAGAGCTTGTCCAGTAATCAGAACCGTGCATTTTCTGGTTGCTGTCTCCTGGTGTATGGTAAGGAAAAGAATATTATCCTTGTGTACTGGGAAGTCAATGGTCAGGATTATCCTTTCATCCTTGTGTACTGGATCATGGCATCATGAGGATGAATCCAGTACGGTAGAGCAGGAGAAGAGCACATTATGTTAGAACCATCACTCCAGTAGTCATGGCAAGGTGATCTTCCAATCGAGGCCGTCCACGTAGTGGGCCCTTGCATGGATGGCTTATGTTTAGAAAACCAAACCTATCAGACTTCTCTTCCCTTGCCTAATGTTTGACCATTAATCAATTCGTTTCATACCGTTGCTTTTGAATATCACCGATCAGACAACTAAAGCCATCTAACTTTGGTGTACCTTGAACCATCTTCCATCCACAGGAGGGGCCACATGATGGACGGTCCTAAATGATACGTTACCCTGCCATGTGTGCTGTATTTGGGTCCCCTCATCAGGCATGATGTCCTGTACCAAAACAACGGATGGTTTTCACAAAACATCCAACGGTCTATAAATAACGTGCACATCCGAGCCGCATGATGAGTACAATGGCCTGATGTTTGCACCTATACATCTTCGGGATGCGGGTCCCATAAGCACGGTTCAGATATTTCACACATATACCATTGTGGTGCTTATGCCGCACGTAAAGGGTGTGGCACTAGCAATTAGCAAATCTCTTCTTGGATGTGTGGCTGGAAATCACTGTCCATATCATCAGCATCATCCTTCGAAGTCTTGGATCCCAAGCTTCTTCCAGCGGAGGCATGTGCACGTGGGATGCTGAAAACTGACACGCAAGCGACAACACAAAAGGTTAGGTGTACACATCCTACCGTACATGTGGGTCCATTGTTCCATCAGGTCCTTACATTTTATAAGGCCCACCTATGATTTCCCATCGATGAAAAGACGTTTTGATACTGCAAATGGACGGCACCTATGGTTCACATGCTCGGTTGCCAAATGGTTAGGACTGCTTAAACTATTTTTTATGTACTTCTAGCCTGAGCTGTACGCGAGTTGAACCAACTCTAGCTTGGCACAAGTCGGCTCAGCTTGTCCAAATAGCTGACCCCAGGTCAAACTTGACCCGGCTTAGCCATCGAGCCTACTAGTCAACTCGACTCGGTTCAGTTAGCAGTTCGGTGGGTCCAAGCCGATGCAATATTTTTCTCAAACATATAAAAGGCATCTTTAAATTATCACATAATGTAAAACAATAACAATACTTCACTAGATTTTTACCGTACACTCTGCGAGGAGCATCAAAATCAAAATACGAGATGAATGTATGCACCAAAAATATAATGATTTATTTTTGTATTTATTCCTTCCTCGCCACCTACCGATCCCATGGAGAATGTATGCACCCAAAACAACACTTCGGTGAGTTGTTTCATCAAACACTTTGCGAGCAACATCAATGTCAAAATAAATGAGTCACCTAGCTAATTCGATTTGAGTCTATTCGAGTTGAGGTTCAATTCGAGTCAAGTCAAGCTCATGCAAACTCAAACTCGACTTGAAATTTTTTAAACCTCGAAAATCCAACTTAATTCGATCCGAATCCAATTTCAAGCCCAGGCAAGTTGAGCTTTTCAGAGTTGAGTTGAGCAAGCTGACCCAGCAACATCAATATCAAAGTAATCGAGTGTTTCGACAAAAAACGAATGCGTTTGATTTGGAAAATTTATTCAACGATAACAAAGAAATAATAAGAGAACAATTATCACAATTCTATTTTGAGTTCATTTACATCCTCGGATTCCCTTAATTTTGAAAACAGAGTACAATCAATGCAACACAGTGAATGAAATAGAAGACAATCTAATGATAATTTTGGCAGCATTTCGACACGATTTGATGTTCATTGCAAAGGTGGATAGATTGTGCGGATTTAAAACTCTTGAAACGTGGGCTGCACAACCCTATTATCGCACAAGATGAGAAGTTAATTTTGCTGGAGCGCACATCCCTTGAAATGTGGAGCGCACGTCCCTTGAAATGTGGAGCGCACAACCCTTGAATTGTGGAGCGCACATCGCTTGAAATGTGGAGCGCACAACCCTTGAAATGTGAAGCGCACATCCCTCTTTTACTGATACCCTTGAAGGATAAATAATCTTTTGCTGCTCTTTTAACGAATCTAAAGAATATATTTGAATCTTTAAATTGTCCTGGAGTGTAACGCCCTGGGAATCGAGGGTCACGTATACACTCAACTCCCGAGTTCCCAGGGTCACTTATGACCGGTTTTCATTAATATGCGATTAATCCAGTCAATAAAAAGCCTGAAAATTCCTGGAACATGAAGCACCACCACAATGTCTACTGAAAAGAAAGATATTGAATATATACATGTATACATGTCTAAAAGAATAAAGGGGTCGCACATGGCATCACCCAACAAAATCGCAAAAGAATAGCAAGTCTAAAAGAATAGGACTGAGCCCGCTGCCCAACGATCTATCAGCTCATCTAAGGGTCCGGTGAGGTCCTGCGCATCAGCTAGAAGTATGACAACTCCTCCTCGTCGAGAGTAGCATCGACATGCTCCACCTGCTACGCCTCCCCTGCATCTATGAGAGAGTCTGTACTATTAGTCTTAAGTTATAACAGGCATCAATTGTAATATGAACTTAATGAAAAACAGTCAATCATCAACACCTAACAACTCTTATTAAATGAGCATGCATGCGGGATGATATGATGCATGCCCTTGCCACAACGCTCCCTCGAGCGACTCCATCTAACGATCGCATATGACAACGCTCCCTCAGAGCGACCTCGACTTTCGAGTCGCCACCCTAACTAGTGTGATGTAATGCGATCTTGTTAGCCGAGTTATTAGTTAAGTCCATTCATCCAGCTGGTTGGAGAATCTGATACACCCCACGTATCAATGCCCTAAGCTGGTTGCGAGGCCAAGACCTCATCAACGCGTGAGGCCGAGACCCCGCGGTCCGTGATCCTGTCGGGTTCCTCATCCCCGACTTCAAGCACATGAGGAGTGCCGAGAGAAATAAATCGCTCGTAGTCATTACGGGGAGGCACGACACCCCAGCGTAGGCCAACAGCTCGGACACAGTGTCTCATTCCATCATGCCCGACTCACGAGACTGTGGACCAGTTGCAATTGGTTATCGGTGGGCCACTTACGGTTGTGGGGTGTTCTAGGTTCCATACATGTGTGAGCAACCAGGGTTAACAAACAAGGTTGGTCAGATAATAGACTAGACCGCACGAGTCAGGCGAGCGTGAGACGAGTGACCTCGGGCACAAGGGACCCATGTAGTCGAACTACAGCCACCCGAACACTCCCGCCCAATCCACGGATCTAGCCCTAGCGTAGTCCTACCGATGGGACTACCGTCTCTCATCATGTTCCTGACCAACCCAAGAGGGTGAAGGGGATCCATAACATGCCAACTATCCAAGTCATCAACTAACATATCAACATCATATTTTCATACATCTCAAGCATACGAATCAAATACTCCTAACAAGCAAGCTATCGTTATCATGAAACAAAGTGCATGTGAGTTGTGTGGATTTATGAGGAAGTTAAGCACTTCCTCCATCTCAAGAAATCCTGTGCACAAGAGTAATGAATCATACATATTATGAAGCACAACATATGAGAAAACCAACAAAGCATGAGCATGTAATCATCCATACACAAAATCATGTGAGAGGCAAGAACAACATCATGAGAGAGCCAAGCATGCACATCCATACCATTCCAACAAACATACAATTTTCTAGGGTTTCTCTAGAATTTCAAATATAACATCCAAGCAATCAAAATCATTAAGCTCGTACTAAATTTAGTGCTAGGTCACCTAAGAACAATAGTCCGCACCTTCGGATCATTGGAGATTCGAAAAACGACCTAAGAATGAGGGTTTTGAGGTTCATCGGCCGGAATCCCTAGAGCAAGCACTTGTATATTAGAGATTCAAGCTAAACCCTTCTCAATACATGGATTTGAAGAAGAAGAGGTGAAGGATCTTACCTAGACAACCAACGAACAATTTTTGTGGTAGCGGTGGAGAGTTTCTCCTTTGAGGAGAGGTATGGAGTTGCAAGGGTTGAGTCACACCTTGATCTAGGGCCCACCCAAGCTCTTTCTTCACTCACCCTTCCTTCTTTCTTTACTCTCTTACACTTTCTTTACTCTCTTGGCAATGGTAGTTGTGGTGAGGGTTATGAGATAAGGGGTTAGGGCTTTATTTCTTAGAGTTGGGCACTTTGGCCCCAAACTTCCACAAATTTCCAAATTAGCCCTATAGGACTCCCTATTGGTGTTGGGGCGGCCCTAACACCCCTCTGGCCACCAAACTTGGTGTGTAGGTGTCTCATGGCCCGATGAGGGGTCATGCAAAGTTTGGGAACAAACGGATGAACGAGTATGGGGTTTGAGCATACGATTTCGATCTTCAAGTGGCCCTATGGGGCCCATTTTGGTGATTGGGGTGTCTCTAGTGACCCCCCGGCCATGAAACTTATAGGATAGGTGTTTCATGGCCCGATGAAGGGACATGCAAAATTTGGGAGCGATCGGATATGGGGTTTGATCGTACGGGTCCGATTTGTGATCAACGGACACCGTTCCATGATCGGGTCCCAGATTTGGTGAACGGGCGTAGAAAAATACATTAAACCTTCTCAGTAAATTTGAAAGAAATCCGACAGCTGGAAAGCCTGGTACCTCAGTTTTATTTGCAAGTGCCAAATTTCAATTTTAGCATTAGTGGGGTGCATTTGGCAAGTGCTAGATCCCAAATCTGGGCGTCCACTAGGTCCGCAATCCGCGATGGACCACAAGCCTAGTGAGATTTATGATTTTCTAAATTTTTAGATTTTCTAACCCTTCTCGGTCACTTGGTGGCCCACACGATCTGTTGTTAAGCATAAACAGGTCATCTGGCTTGGCGGACCGCACTTGGTCCGATCATTACTAGACGGGTCTACTCTGATGCCTAGATCTAAATTAATTAACTCGTGGTGCCCCACCACGAGTGGCTTAAACGAACGGTCCTGCTGCAAATCTTACGTGGACGCCCTAGGACACTATGCTGGTTAGATGGGACGTTACATGGAGAGAATGATGATTCTTCGCTCGTTTATTCTCTGTTGCTCTTGAGAATCTTGTGTGATGATATTTCTCTCACGGCTCTTGTCAATATATTTAAAGATTTGAACTTTTGAGTAGATAATTGCCAATATTTTGAAGGCATTTACTATTGCGGTAATTTGAACCTTATTAAAGAGAAATGCATTTTTGTATGTTGTTTAGTCAATATTTAAAATTTTCATCAAGCAATTGCATATTCGAGCATATCTAAAGGGAAATATATATATTTACAGCATTTTGATGCTACACATAGTTTATGCTTTTTGAGCAGTGGAGCTAGTGTATTTTGACTGACCATACTTTGATTGGACTGACTTGGGCTCAAAGTGCAATTGTAGTTTACCGTCGATTTTAGGCTGGGCTCAGAGAGCAATTATAGTTTACCGCCGATTTTGGGCTGAGATCAGAGAACAATTATAGTTTACCACCGATTTTGGGCTCTTTAAGTCATTGAAGCTTTGATATAGACCTGTTCAAGCGCTCACTGCTGTTATATATAGACGATGATGATAGGTCTTATGCGTAGTTGGTCATATAAGGCTTGGCTAGGCTGCCTTAAATGATAAGCTACCATCGTTGTCAACAACTTTATATGTGGTTGGTCATATAGCTTTATTCCACTATAAAAAATGGTGGATCAATAATTGTTAATAATTGGTATTTCGCCGCTGCTGATAATGTTCTGAGAATATTCATATCATGTTTAAGATAGTGAATCAGCTTGGTGATGATAGCAATAAGACAATTTCATATGGGTGATTAATGATGAAAGCGATAGTTGCTAATTCTAGCGATACCCATCGATACTTGGTGAATTTGACGATAATCATCAGCGTTTGACGGTGAATCATCGGCGCTTGACAATAATCATCTTAATATGCTTGATATGCTTAAGAAGCTTTGCTTGCGCCCTTTTTATTCATTCATATGAAAAGGAATACATGACTTTGTCTTTTGTAATCATTTCATCTTTCTACTTGTCATGCCCCCTTTTGATTAAGAAGTATTATTTTGATAATCTTCGTAATCAAAATTACGATTTTATGATCTTTAACAAGTATGTTGATGCCACATCACCTCATATCGATCATCTGAGATTAGTGTTGCCCCCAGTCTTAAACTAATTAGGCGTGTATATCCTCATTTCTTCTTTTATATCGTATACTTTCCTTATGGCAACTTCACCATTACCAATCATTTTTTGTGCAGGTGGGCACAACTGCGAGGGGCGTCTACGCTAACCTGTGCAATCAACCCTTTCATATTTGCTTTGCTGTCATATTCTTCCATCACAATTTCTCCCCTATCAATCATCTTTTGTAGCTTTTTCATGAGGGCATTACAACTTTTTGTATGATGTCCACATGTACGGTAATAATGACAATAATCCATTCCTCTTATGCTTTCAATTTCTTCGAGGTGTCTCGGCCGAGGTAATTCAATACTTTTCATAGCCAACAATTGTTTCGGCATAGGAAGTATGTCTTTTATTGCAAACGAATACTTCATGTGGTCTTTATTTCGCCTGGATCTTTTATATATCATTATAACCGCACGACCATTTCTATCTTCTTCATCATTGTCTCTTTCAACATCCTGATAATCTTCTTTATTTTCTTTTTTTCGAGTGATGTTGGCTAATGATGGCCGAAAAGCGGACATTCTTCCAATCATCTTTTCAAGAGCGTAGGCCTTCGTATTAAGATCACGAAAGGTTTTCCAATCTTTACTAATCAGGTTGCATGTTAGTTCTGGTCTCATACCTTCTAAACATAGTTTTACTTGTTCTAATTCCTACAGAGGATGTCGGCATGATGCCCCCAAGTCCTTCCATCAACTAATGAATTCTTCAACTGATTCATTTTCTTCTTGGCGAATAGAGGCCAGTTCGGTCAAACTGACTTCTCGGTCAGAAGAGAAAAATTTCGACATAAAAGCATCCCGCATCTGTTCCCAAGTATGAATAGATCCTGGAATTAAACCTGAATACCATCTGAAAGCCCTTCCTGTCAGAGAAGATCCGAATAGTCGTAGATAATATTAAGGAACTCTAGAGAAAATTTTCATCTTTGTTATGAAATGTATCATATGTTCTTCTAGTGGTTTGTTCCCATTAAATTTCTGAAAGTCTGAATATTTGAAACCGGCAGGAAATGACATTTCTTCTATTTCACGAGGATACGGTATCTAGTATTGAAAATTTTGATTCTGTCCTCGCTTCTTCTCTAGATGATTGGTTTCGATGACCATCTGTCGGATTTCTTCCTGTGTTATATTCTGAGTAATACTAGGCGTCGGTTCTTGAAATCTAACCGCTTACGATTGTGGCATTTCTTCTTGTGGTTTAATGTTGTTCACAACAGTCACTGTTGGAAAATTAGGGATTCCTTCAGCTACGTGCTTATCTGGTGAAGGTTGGTAAGGCTGATTGATGTCTGCTGATAACACTTTTATTTTATTATTCTTCGATCGTCTCGATATTGAAGGAGGAAGCGAGTGCTGTACTGCTGATGTTGTTGAAGAAGAACTATTGTTTGATTTGAAACTAGTGTACTGTGGCTTCGAAGGACTAGCTAACTCAGATCGTGGCATTCTCAATGCATGAGTGTGCTTGAAATCTTTTGCAGGAGGTGCCGTGAGCGAACATTCACTAATCGCGATGGTCTTCCATTTATTCTTCTGAACTCGTAATGATTTCGTGGAAGATGTCTTTACGGTTGTAGTTAATGGTACCGGAAGACCTTTTGGAGTAACAGGCCTTTCTGTCTTTCTTGAATGAGATGATTGTATGATCGACGTAGGACTGTGTCTCACGACGCTTCGCATAATCGACCCTGTACTCGCGAGATAATGCTTCTTACGGAAGTATATCAAACTTTTCGTCTTTTGGATGTTACTATCATCCGTCCTTTATCGTTTTGTTGTGTTACCGGTGAAACAGAGATCATTCTATCTATTACATGAAATTCCCTGTTCTTGATCACAGCGGATTTTGCTTTCTCTGGTGCTTTCTTCTTACAGTCCCGTCCCCCCTTTTGGCTTTACGATATACCCTGTTATTCAGAACAGAGCGTCAATTATTTTAATTTAAATAAAATTGTACTGTATTTTTGGAGATGAAGAGGATGATGTTCCCACTGAGATTCGCCATTTTGGCGTCTATACAGACGCCAAAAAGTAATAAATGTTCCTGAATATTTTCTAAGTTATCATTGAATAATAATAGTCCCCAGTGGAGTCGTCATTTTGTTTCGAGAAGAAACGAATGCGTTTGATTGGGGGGATTTATTCAATGATAATAAAGAAATAATAAGATAATTAACAATGATCACAATTCTATTATGAGTTCATTTACATCCTCGGATTCCCTTGATTCTGAAAATAGAGTACAATCAATGCAATACAGTGAATGAAATAAAAGACAGTCTAATGACAATTTTGGCAGCATTTTGACTCGTTTTGATGTTCATTGCAAAGGCAGATAGGTTGTGCGGATTTAAACTCTTGAAACGTGGGCTGCACAACCCTATTATCGCACAAGATGAGAAGTTAATTTTGATGAAGCGCACATCCCTTAAAATGTGGAGCTCACAACCCTTGAAATGTGGAACGCACATCCCTTAAAATGTGGAGCGCACAACCCTTGAAATGTGGAGTGCACATCCCTCTTTTACATGAGGTGGCGTATGGAGCATCCGTTAAGATAAGAAAAGGCTTGTGTTAGGACAAAGGGGAGAGAGAAGTGGCGCATGGAGTATTCGTTAAGACAAGAAAAGCCTGGCATTAGAACAAAACTCCTCTCGCATGGAGTATCCATTAAGATAACAAAAGCCTGGTTTGGACAATCTCCACACCATGGATTATCCATTAAGACAACAAAAGTCTGGTGTTTGGACAATCTCCACACCAAGTGGCGTATGAGATTTCTTTGCAGAAGCCGCAAAAGCTTTTTGCAGAATTGGTTGCCCGGGTTTGCATAAAGGACTTCCTTAGGACATGAAAAACCTGTCTTCAGGACAGAGAGAAAGAGAGAGAGAGAGAGAGAGAAGCGGCGCAAAGGGATTTCTCTCTTGCGAGGATAGGCGCAAAGCCATTTTCCATTGCGCGGGGTCGCACAAACACCTTCTCCATTGTGAGGATAGGCGCAAGGCTTCTTTCCTTTGCGCGGATAGGCGCAAAGCCTTCCTTTTGATTGCGCGGAGTAGCGTAACACCTTTTCCATTGCGCAGGTTCGCGTAAACCCTCTACCTCTTTCTCTCTTGTCTTCATTCCTTCTTATCCCCCTTCCTTCTTGTCTTCTAACCAATAACCCCTCAAATGTGGCATAAGGAGGGATATTTATAGGCATCCCTTCCTTATATAGTGGTGATCACCACCACTTCTTTCTTTATACAACTTCCACCCTCCTTCCTTGCATAGTGGTGTTCAACTACTTTTCCTTAAATGGTGGTGTATATCCCTTCTCCATTAAAATGATACCCATGCACCCCTTTTTATCAAAATACACTCTTCACTTCTTTTTACCAAAATACCCCCATTCACTCATTTTTATCCAAATACCCTCATTCACTCATTTTTACCAAAATACGAGTCGAATTTAGCGAGCTAACCGAGCTAGCTCGGTTAGTGTACACCTCTATGTGCAAAATAACTTTCACCATTGACTATGATTTTAGATGGTGGTGATGTTCATGTACATCTCCACTGAGATTTAGTTCAAGAGAGATGCCTCTGGATGTCATTTGATTCATTCATCAAGTGGGCCCTACTGTAGATGATCCTCAACTCAAAAGATCCTTTGGGTCAACTAATTAGGTGGACACCGTTAAATAATAACAATTGACCATTCACATATAGTCTAAATGTAGGTCCACTTGATGAGTTGTCAGCCTCATTTTTAGTGCCGGATAATTGTGCTGAGGGTGTTGTCTGATAAATATTGGAGACATTGTATATATGCTAGCGCCCCATATGACAAGCGATAATACAATAGACTGCGACTACTCAATACAAAGGCCGTTCAAACATAAACGAACTTTGGGCTGTCCAAATCTTTACTCATTGCTGATGTAATCTACCATTAAATTTTCTACAATAGGTCAACCATCTAATTTCATTAATTGGACCGCTAATTTTAAAATTTACAATTTTGGGCCATGCTGCATCAACATCAAGTCTATAATTTCCATAATCCTGATTAACTTACTACCATTATGGTTTTTTATTCATTTGATACTCTGCCTAAGTATGAAGGTTGATAAACAGGTACTCTGAAATTATGCATGTGACCTATGCTAACTCAAATGAGAAGAATACTGTGGAACTCATTTTTCGTACGACCGGTTTAAACGGTCCTTAACGTCTGAGATGAGAATATTCCGTTGTAGGGCAGTTTTGTCATTTACAAAAATATTTTTAAGCTCGGCATGAGAATGATAGTTAACTGAACTAATGAGTAGCTTTAGTGAAAGCGGTTTAAGAAGTTAACGGAATTTAAAAACCATAATAAATAGGTATTATTTTGTAAAAAACCCTAAAATTGCTGGTTCGATAGAAATGGAGCAATTGCTGACGTGGAGCTCAAGTGCTGGTTTGATATGTGTGATCACTACGTAAGGGTATTCTGGTAAACGTCATTGTTGAGGTGGAAATCATGCGTTTATGTTGCTTCGTAGCCGAGAAGGCAAGTGTGATTCTTACTCGCGAGAATACGAACTGCAATCCCGCGGAAATGGATTGGCTACTCGCTGGTGGTCGGAGCTATGTAGGCCCCATCATGATGTATGTGTTTCATCCATTCCGTTCATCTATTTTTAGATATCATTTTTGGTATCATTCCAAAAATGAGAGGGATATAAATCTCAGGTGGACCACACCATAGGAAAACATTAGTGATTGGATATCCAACATTAAACTCTCCTAATGTCCACTGTACTGTTTATTTGACATCCAATATGTTGATTAAGTCATACATACCCAGATGAAGGGTAAAAACAATGACCATTTTGATCCAAAACTTTTATGCCCCCAAAAAGTTTTTAATGATCTACATTCATTCAACACTGTTTCCTGTAATGTGGTCCACTTGAGATTGGTATGTATCTCATTTTTTGTCTCATACCATAAAATTATCTAAATAATAGATGGACAACATCGATGAAATACATACATCATAGTGGGGCCAAAGAGCACCGACCACCAGCCATTGGCCGGTGGCTAGGGAAGCAGCCAATCCGTTTCTCAGTCCGGCGGAAGCGGATTGCGGGGTGTGCCCTCACACCACCGAACTCGGTGATGTATTGATGTCACCAAGTTATGTGGCCACACCATGATGCATGTATTATATCCAAACCTTCCATCCGTTTGGAGATATTATTTTATGGCATGAATTCAAAATTGAGGCAGAAACAAAGCTCAAGTGGACAACACAGCAGAAAGTAGTTAGGATTGAACGCACTATTGAACAATTCTGAGGGCCACAAAAGTTTTGGATCAAGCTGATATTTGTTTTTTAATTTCATCCAGATCTTTGTTACCTTATAAACAGGTTGGATGGTAAATATAGATCATTATGAGGCTTAGGAAGTTTTCAACTGTGGTAATCATTGTCCCCACTTATTTCTATGATGTGGTCCACTTGAGATTTTGATCTGCCTTATTTTGAGATTATGTCATGAAATGATCTGGACAAGTGGATGGAGGGTTTCGATATAATATATACATCATGAAGGCGCCACATAAATTGATGATATCAAACACCACCCAGGTCGGTGGTGTGTGGCACAGCACCCAATCCGCTTCCAGTCCTACCATCTGCGAGCTAGGGCCCACCGTGTTTATGATGAAGATCAGGCGGGTTCGTTGATCCGGCCACACCTGTACGTCGAATGTGGATCGCTGGTGTATTCTTTGTAATCATTTATTTTTCAGTATGCTTGCGTTGCCCATCTGATTGCCCGATTAGCCCGGTTTTTTACGTTATAGCACAAAGATTGTATGGTCCACCTAAAGAACGGCTTGGATCTCGGAAATACAACACCTCGTCACGTTCTGTGAGATTAGGGTTTGAAATGCTACTCTCGTCGTACGCAGCTGAGCTGTTGATGACAAGATGCGGATTTGACGGAGGATTTCATGGACGAGGATTTCGCAGGAAATCCTCTAGCAAGTTTCTATGCTGGAAACCAGTGAGGCTCACTGTAATGTTAGTGAGAAATCCATCCTGTCCATCTGTTTTTGAGATCAAGGACATGGTCCAAAAATACGCGAGATTCATCAAGCACTCAAATGGGCCGCGAACGTGAGGATTGAACGTCTACTATTGAAGTATTGTGGGGACATAGAAATTTTGAATCAGACTAATATTTGTGTTTTTATTTCATCTCAGTAGGAATGGCGTTACGAACCGTATAGATGTCATCAAAACATCACCGTCGAACCCAAGGGAGTTTTCAACGGTAGGAGTTTCCCTAACCACCTTCTCCTTTGGTGGGCCCCACTCGATTCTTTGATTCTTCTTAAATTTTTTGTCTCAATCCCTAAAATAATCTCTAAAAAACGGATGAACGGGATGATTTCTCACTAACATCACAGTGAGCCCCACCTAGGTTTGCAGGACAGTAACTTCTTGCGAAAGGCTTTTCGCAGTAAATCCGTCGTCCGGATTTTTAGTAATATCATACTAAAAATAGAAATGGTTTTTTGCACACGGCATGTGGGCCCACATGCAGAGCTCGTCCAATAATCAGAACCGTGCATTTTCTGGTTGCTGTCTCCTGATGAATGGTAAGGAAAAGAATATTATCCTCGTGTACTGGGAGGTCAATGGTCAGGATTATCCTTTCATCCTTGTGGACGGGATCATGGCATCATGAGGATGAATCCAGTACGGTCGAGCAGGAAGAGCACAGTATGTTAGAACCATCTCTCCAGTAGTCATGGCAATGTGATCTTCCAATCGAGGCCGTCCACGTAGTGGGCCCTTGCATGGATGGCTTATGTTTAGAAAACCAAACCTATCACACTTCTCTTCCCTTGCCGAATGTTTGACCATTAACCAATTCGTTTCGTACCGTTGCTTTTGAAGATCACTGATCAGACAACTAAAGCCATAGAACTTTGGTGTACCTTGAATCATCTTCCATCCACAGGAGGGGCCACATGATGGACGGTCCTAAATGATATGTTACCTTGCCACGTATGCTCTATTCGGGTCCCCTCATCAGTTATGATACCCGGTGCGAAAACAATGGATGGTTTACACAAAACATCCAACGGTTCATAAATAACGTGCACATCCGAGCCGACGATGAGTAGCCAATCCGTTTCTCAGTCCGGCGGAAGCGGATTGCGGGGTGTGCCCTCACACCACCGAACTCGGTGGTGTGTTGATGTCACCAAGTTCTGTGGCCCACCATGATGTAGGTATTATATCCAAACCTTCCATCCGTTTGGAGATATTATTTGATGGCGTGAGCTCAAAATTGAGGCAGAAACAAAGTTCAAGTGGACAACACATCAGGAAGTAGTTATGATTGAACACGTGCCATTGAACAATTCTTCGGGCCACAAAAGTTTTGGATCAAGCTGATGTTTGTTTTTTCATTTCATCCGGATCTTTGTGACCTTATAAACAGGTTGGATTGTAAATATAGATAATTATGGGGCCTAGTGTAACGCCCTGGAAATCGGGGGCCGTGTATATACTCAACTCCCGAGTTTCCGGGGTCACTTATGACCAGTTTTCATTAATATGCGATTAATCCAGTCAATACGCAGCCTGGAAATTTCTAGAATATGAAGCACAACCACACAAGTCTACTGAAATGAAAGAGATCAAATATATAAATATATACATGTCCAAAAGAATAAAAAGGTAGCACAAGGCGTCACCTAACAAAATCGTAAAAGAATAGTACGTCCCAAAAATAAGGTTGAGTCCACAACTCAGCGATCCAAATGCCACTCATCAAGCCGATGGAGAGCCGCCCATCAACTGAAAGTATGACAGCTCGTCTAAGCTCGCGTCGATAGGCTCCTCGATCTCCTCGCCACCTGCAGCTACTGTAACACCCCATATTTTATCCTAGGGTGTTACCAACCGGTGATAATTGGATTGGGATCAATCTGACCGCTAGATTGATCTAAATCCACAAGTAGGACATTATTCACTTGTATGGCCCACTTAAGTGTTGGAATTGCTTGACAAATGGGTATATGTTCTAATAGGACAAGTAGAATCACATGAATGGTGTAGATTATACAATACATCAATGTGGACTTCACCATTGAATTGTGCATGTGCATAACTTGTGTGCATATGCAGTGCACTGGACCATTAATTCAGTTAGTTGGACGCTGACCCGTATTCCAAAAACAGGAGAGGATTTCTCTCATTGGTTTTCTCCAGCAACGACGTTTGATATTCTACCAAACCGTCCGATCAATAGTAGGCCACCATCGTGATTAGTTCGAAAATCTTAACCGTCCATCTTGTAGACAAAGCAGTTTCGACCATAACCATGATGACCCACATGTTGATGGCCGCACACGTGGGTACAATATCAAACACAAGATCAGTTGTGTGGATGAAATTTAAAAAAAAAAATAAATAAAATAAATGGAAACTGCTTTCTCGACAGGCTGGCAATCCGTATGGGGATTCTCCACGCCATCCCAGCCCTTCATAGGGAAGATCGTAGCCCTCCATTCTATCTCACTCGCATTGCGAGTTTTCTTGCAAGAAGAAGTTGTTACGGGAGGAATCTTTCCGTTTTTAACTGTTTTGAAGTTGTTATGAACAAACTCCATCTAGACCGTTTATGCAAAACGATCGTAGCCGTCCAAATCCAAAGGAAGTTGCGAGAAAACCCTAGATGTCATACTCCTCTTCTCTTGTTATTGAGGCTGCACTCAAAAATCGGCCGAGTCGGTCTTTCTTCGAACCCACCATGTAAACGAAGATGAAGCTTCGTTTTCTCACTCCTACAAACTTCTTGGGTCAGATATGAAACACTTAGAACCATCAGCTCGAAGTAAATCACCACCGCTTGAAGTCTGCTATGAGAGAGTGTCTTCTTCCACACCGAGCTCCACTAGCCGCTGATCTCAATCCAGTCATTAATCTCGCATCCAATCTATTCATCATGAAGCATAGATGATCAACAATCAATCTTTAAAGCGCCAATTAGATCTGTTTGAAGAAGAACTCCAAGATAGATTCAAAGATCGGCGTCGAGCCAAGCTTCCGCACCAAGTCGAGTCGACTCGATCTGAGTTGCTGTTAGTCGGGCTGAGTCCAACGTCCCATCCGGGGCTTTCCATCGGGGAGATCAAGGAAGAAAAGAAAAGATGAAGAAGAATTAGAGAAAGATAAAAGGAAGGAAGAAGAAGTGAGGGAAGGGCGAGAGAGAGAGAGAGTCGAAACTGCTGTTGATGTGCCACACCAAGTCTAGACCGAGTTCATTCCGAGTTGTGTGCGGATCTGGCTTAAGTTTAGGCCGTGTAGAGGGCCAGTGAGAGAGAGAGAGAGAGAGAGAGAGAGAGAGAGAGAGAGAGAGAGAGAGAGAAGGGAAGTAGGAAGGAAAGGAGAAGGAGAAGATGATGGAGAGAAAGAAAAGAAAGAGAAGAAGAGGAAGTGGGGCGAGTCATCGAGTTGACTCGACTCAAAATCGAGCCGGGTCTTTGATTCATTGTCCAATCGGGTCCAGATCTTGCTGGAACTCTATAAATGAAGAAGAAAAGAAAAGGGCAGTAAAGGAAGAAGAAGAGGAGAGAAGGAGGAGATGATCCATCCGGCGAGTCGACTCACTGAGTCAATCCACTAGTCAACAACAAATCAAGTGGAGCTCAGTCAGGTTAGTGGTTTTTCCCATTTACATTATTTCATGTAATGGTGATTGCAAGAAAATGGAAATTTTGGTTGTTCATTTAATAAACTTGGCAGCTCATCGAGTTGACTCACTGTGTCAACTCGCTAAGTTGGGCCTATTTTGGCTTAAGTTCAGTTTCATCATCATTAGCGGGTTCGCTCGACTCGAATCATAACCAAATGAATTCAGAAAATTCTAATTTTTCCCTTGTTTGGACCACACAAAAGTCGAGTTGAGTTGCAAGCATGTCGGCTTAGTCAAGTTAACTCATTTTAAGTATGCATTGAGTTAAGCCGAGTTAACCCACCAAACATGAGATTAGATTTCAGAATCTTAAAATCCTAATGCTATTTGAATTGTGGTAAATTGATATTAAATTTTATTTCAATGTAGGAAATAGTGGTTTTCAATCACCTCCCTTAGATTCAAGGATTGGATCGAAATGGGAACCTTATGGAGTTGATTTAAGTTGAATCAAGCTGACATTCGAGGGTTTAATCCTAAAGCCCGTACCGGTATTATAATGTGTTTGGAAAATGATCTGATTCTTAAAGGTGAGGATTCACCTTTTAAGCTTACCTTCTTCATAATAGTTAATTTAATTCTTTTTGAATTAATTACCTAATCATGCTAATGACTATTTAACATGTATGATCGAGTTATGAATCGTTGATCTTCACTTTAAGATGACTCACCTTTATATGTGCACATTCCTTGATTTGTTTAGCATGTGCATGTAAGTACATCTATTGATTTGAATGTGAAATTATTTTCTCTGGTTTAGTTTGGATGTGTACTTACATGTGTATTTGTTTGATAACGTATATTGAATTGAATGTAATTTAGCTTAACACTTGATTGTGTTAAGTTGTAATTAAAATTCAATGTTATATGTTAGTGAATATGTATATTGGAGTGTTCTCGAACTAGTGGACGGTCGTGAATAAATTAAATGTTATGTGGTCGTAGACTTACCATCTCATGGATTATTTGTGTTCATGTGGTTTGTGGATTGTAATATTTGGTGGTGTCCTTGAAGGACTTGATGTCAATGTGGCTTAATGGAAGGACTCTTGTTGTTGGAAGTATATCTGGACTTGTGATGGTAATGTCTATGTGTCGAATCATGAGTGGCCACTAGTTATAGAAATTCTTATAAATGGAATGTCTTGCATTCTTCATTTTACAAATATAATTTATAATCATATGTGTGTGTTAGAATCTTACTTGTTTAAGTCTCATGAGCCGGGGATGGTGGAATGGGACACTATGCCCGAGCTGTCGGCCTATGCTGCGTTACGCGCGCCCCCCATAGTGACCTTTGAGCTTTTATAATATTCTGTTTGTAAATGGGACTAATAACGGTTCGGTTAATCATGCATACATGGCACGTGGGCGTTATCGGGTGCCTGGTCGACTGTTTGAAAGACTAGTGTACTGTTCGAACGACCCTTCTTGCATTTTGAATGGGTTGACTGTTTAAAAGACCCGTTATCATGTATGAATGGGCCAACTGTTTGAACGGTCCATTCATTTGTTCAGCTGGATGTGCATCCCCAGGCTGATTGCATTCATACATTCATTCATTAATCAAGATAAAGTTGACGATTGAAATTTGGGTGTGAAGTGGATTGTATTCTTATGTACAGGTGGTATTATCCTATATGTCACTTAGGAAACATATATTGTATATTTTTGTATTTTACTTATGAATATTACATTAGATATTGTATTCTCCTGAGTTATTTGAATTC
The DNA here is from genome assembly GCA_021015155.1 of Magnolia officinalis. Classification (NCBI taxonomy): domain Eukaryota; kingdom Viridiplantae; phylum Streptophyta; class Magnoliopsida; order Magnoliales; family Magnoliaceae; genus Magnolia; species Magnolia officinalis. Next base: position 7,966,116 of record JAJHSJ010000013.1, read on the forward strand.
CATTTTTGACTATTGTGATGCTTGGTAATCTTGGAGGGTATACCTCACTGGGATAGCCATTGACGCTATCAAACCGTATTTAGTTGGTGCAGGTTATGTAAATGGCGTACAGGTTAACTTTAATGTGGAGCATGAAGAACTGGATAATCTCGTGACTTTTTATTCTAAAGTTCCTATTTTTTTTTAGTAATTTCATTTAAATTTTGAGTCATTAGTTTGTATAAGCCCTATGGGCAACCATTTGTATAAGTCGAGATATATTTTAGAAATTTCCTCCATGTGTGGTTTGTTTGCTTCCGTTGCGATTGCTCACTTATACTTATAAAAGAAAAAAAAAAAAATTATTACTGTGAAATGTGGGCTATCCTTGTAAGTTAACTCTTGGGATTTCGGATAGCGAGTACAAAACTCGGGTTACGAAATCCGGGGCGTTACAGCTACAGTAGAGTCTGGTTGGTGTTTTAAAATACCGTCCCAGAGTGAGAGTGAGTGATCAACTCAATGGATACTATTAGTCTCAAGTTATAACATGCATCAATTATAATATGAACTTAATGAAAAACAGTCAATCATCAACACCTAGTAACACTTATTAAAATGCATGCATGCGGGATGATATGATGCATGCCCTCGCCACAACGCTCTCTCGAGCGACTCCATCTAACGATCGTGTATGACCATACTCCCTCAGAGCGACCTCGACTTCCGAGTCGCCACCCTAACTAATGGGATCGTGTTAACCGAGTTATTAGTTAAGTCCATTCATCCAGAAGGTTGAGGAATCTGGTACACCCCACGTACCAATGCACTAAACTGGTTGCAAGGCTAAGGCCCCCCAACGCGTGAGGCCGAGACCCCTCGGTCCGTGATCCCGTCGGGTTCCTCATCCCAGACTTCAAGCACATGAGGAGTGCCAAGAGAAAGGGATCGCTCGCGGTCACTACGGGGAGGCGTGACACCCCAGGGTAGGCTGACAGTTCGGACACAATGTCCCATTCCACCATGCCCGGCTCACGAGGCTGTGGACCAGTTGCAATCGGTTATTGGTGGGTCACTTACGGTTGTAGGGTGTCCCAGGTTCCATACATGTGTGAGCAAACAGGGTTAACAAACAAGGTTGGTCAGATAGTAGACTATACCGGGTGAGTTCAGGCAAGCACGTGGCGGAACGACATCGGGTACAAGCGACACATCTACTGTCGCCCACACGCACTCGCCCAAGTTCATGGGTTTAGCCTCAAGACGGTCCTACCAACGGGACTACCTTCGCTCTCCTCGTATTCCTGACCAACCCAAGGGTTGGGTAGTGATTCATAACATGCCAAGTATACAAGTTATCAACTAACATATCAATACCATGTTCTCATGCATCTCAACCATACAAAACGAATACTCCTACCAAGCAAGCAAACATTATCAAGAAACAAGGTGTATGTAAGTGTGTGGGTTTGTGAGGAAATTAAGCACTTCCTCCATCTTAAGATATCATGAGCACAAGGGTAATAAATTATACACACAATGAAACACCACATATGAGGAAAAAGAATCAAGCAAACATGAGCATACTATCATCCATACATAATATCATGTGAGAGGCAAGATCAATACCAAATTTGAGAGCTAAGCATGCACATCCATACAATTCCAACAAACATATAATTCCTAGGGTTTCTCTAGAATTTCGAATATAACATCCAAGCAAACAAAATCATTAAGCTCGTAATAAAATTGGTACTAGGCCACCTAAGAATAATAGTCCGCACATTCGGATTCGCTGGAGACTTGGACAACGACCTAGGAATGAGGGCTTTTAGGGTTGGACGACCGGAATCCCTAGAGGAATGTTTGCATGTTAGAAATTCATGCCAAATCCTTTCTCAATACATGGGTTTCAAGAAAAGAGGGTGAAGGATCTTACCTAAATGATCAACGGAGTGAAAAGGGCAGTCGTGGATGGGGAATTCTTCTTAAAGAAGATGTAGGGAGTTGTGGGGTTTGATTCCCTTGGGCCCTACCTCGATCTAAGGTCCACCATAGCTCAACTTCACTTTCTCTTTGCTCTCTCTTTACTCTCTTGGGGGTGGTAGTTGCGGTAAGAGTTATAAGAGGGGTTTGTTGTTGGAGAATGGAGGAGGATATGAGGGAGAGGGATTTGTTGTTGGAGTATGGAGGAGGATATGAGGGAGAGGGATTTGTTGCTGGAGAATGGAGGAGGATATGAGGGAGAGGAATTTGTTGTTGTTGGAGAATGGTGGGAGATATGAGGGAGAGAGCTAGGGTTTATTTCCTAGACTTGGGCCATTTGGGCTTAAGTTTTCTGAAATTCCCAAAATAGCCCTCTAGGAATCCGTCTAGGCTTTGGGGCGGACCCCACACCCCCTAGGCCACCAAATTTGGTGTGTAAGTGTCTCATGACCCGATGAGGGGTCATGCAAAGTTTGGGGACAAACGGATCAACGAAAGTGGGGTTTGATCACAAGGTTCCGATTTTCATTTGGCCCTGTGGGGACCATTCCGATTGTTGGGGCAGTTCTGGTGGCCCCGTGGCCATGAAACTTATAGGATAAGTGGTTCATGGCCAGATGAAGGGCCATGCTTTGGGAACGATCGGATATGGGGTTGGGTCGAACGGGTCAGATTTGCGATCAACGGTTACCATACCACGATCGGGTCCCAAATTTTAGTCTCAGATTTTGTGGACGGGCGTAGTAAAATACATTAGACCTTCTTCATAAATTTGAAAGAAATTCGACGGCTGAAAAATCTGGTATCTTGGTTTTATTTGCAAGTGCCAGATTCCAATTCTGGCATTGGTGGGGTGCATTTGGCAAGTGCCAGATTCCAATTCTGGGTGTCATCTGGGTCCGTGTCCACGATGGACCACAAGCCCAGTGAGATTTATGATTTCCTAAATTTTTAGATTTTTCTAACCCTCCTCGGTCGCTGGGTGGCCCACACGGGATGTGTAGAGCTTGTTTGGAAGATCGGGGTATTTCTGAAATGAATTTGGTAGTGAGATTTCTCATGGGCAAGAATTTGGGTTTGGATTAATTATGTTCATAGTGTGGCCTACTTATAATTAGTGAAAGTGGAGATTTGGTCACGATTAGTCTAAACCGTCGGTTTTAAGCTAAAAGAGTAATGGGGTTCATTTGGTCTATTAGCCAAGATCTGGGCTTTATCTGACTCGGCTTCGGTTAGATCTTTAATTTAGTTACGATAGTCTTGATTTATTAGCGATGGGTCGATTAGATTTGGGCCAACTGTGAGTGAATCATGGGTTAAACTTGATGTTCAGTGATCGGGCGGATTCGTTGGCTTCCTACGGTTTGATTAAACGGACTCGTGCGGTTCTTTACTAATTCCACCCGTTTTTAAACTATTCATTGAGTGCGGATGGTCAGTAAATGACATTATAAGTTAATTACATAAAAAAAATTTTAAAGGATTTTTGAAAATCCAAAACAGTGAAAATCTAGGATGTTACAACCTACCCCATTAAAAATAATTTCGTCCCCGAAATTGCCTAAGGGTAATAAATAAAGGTTTCGTTATTTCATTTGCCTAGGTTTTGTTAATTTCAAGTTTATACGCATGGTAAGGTGTATACTATCTATACTAGTTTGGCTCATTTTAGTCTACCCCCTTAAAACTTTTTCACCCTGACGGTTTACTACAATTTATTTAATTATCTATATTTATTATTATTATTATATATATATTTTAATTGGATTCATTGTTTGCTTGCATCCAAGTGCAGAGGTTTGTAAGTAGTATCCCGTGAATACGGGGTCGATCCCACAGGGAGATGAATTGTAAGAAGGAAAAAATCAAATGCAAAATAAAACTAAGTAATAAAAAACTAAACTGGTGATTTGATTTTGGGATTTTTGAATGGATGTAATTCAATTGAATAAAATAACACCCAAGCTTCAAAGTTCCACATATAGGTAATGTTCCAAAATCATGATGACTTGGATAACACAACTAGGATCTGATCACTATGGTCAGCCTAGTCGGAAAATAAAACAGTTTAAATATTTTAATAAATGATATAAAATATTAGAAAATTATGGATTTGCACCATTGACATATATTCTCAAGCGTCAGTGATTTTAAGTATTCAATATCTATAGGATAATGAATATCAAAGAAATATAACTGGTTGAGAACCTCTCCTATCTAGGAAATCTGATTGATCTAGGGTAAGCCTATCCATCAATGTGGATCTCATATGATAGAAACATATGGATCTTACAAGAGAATAAAAAAACAAAACCTAAATAATAAATAACATGCATACACCATTCTTCTCATCATTAAAACAATCAATCATCATAATCTTAAAGAAACATTAAACCCATGTGCTTCCCTTCTAACTTGGGATAGAAGGAACTTAGAAAAACATAATTAAATTGCAGAAATAAAAAGCAACAAGAAATAAAGAAAGAAAATGCAAATAGAAAAGATCTAAAAAAAATAACTTATAAAGCTTTAATAAAACTAAAAACTCTTTAAAAACCCTAAACTTTGCTCTTGAATGCCTTGAATAATGTTTTAGAATGCCCTAGGAAGCCCTATTTATAAGTAGGGACCTCCAATTTTCATATAAATTTGAAAAACCCTAGAAACCGCATCAAATATACGTATTTTTCCAAAATAGACTTCTCGCTGCATAGTTCGTTTAAAACAGACTTCCTGCTGCGCAGTTTCCCAAAATAAACTTCACAGCTTCAGAATACACTTTTTCAGGACGATTTCAGGATTCTTCACTTCAAATCTTCGATTTTCTTTATTCTTCACTTGGTTTTCTTAGATCTTTGACATGTGAATTCTTCAATCTTGATCTCCTAAGATCAATCCCTTACCTTGGTAATTCTTGAGCATCAAAATCATGCTTTTAACACCATTTTTCAATCCAAACACTTAAATTCACCTTGCAACACATACATGAGTAAAATAGAATATTAAGCGGATTCATGTTCATAAAACCTAGATATAAATGGAAAAAATTATGCAATATTTGAGTCTTAACACACCCCCCAACCAGCATTTTGCTAATCCCGAGCAAAATAAGCGGAAAAAAAAACTAATTTTAGAAATAAAATTAAAATGAAAAAAAAATAATAATAATAATAATAATAATTCTAACTACACCACTTTCGCAGGTAATCTCGATTGCATTTAGCATATGTAGCAAGCCTTTAAACCCCTAAGTTTCCCCTAGTGGACGAGTTATAGTCTCGTGAGGGTTTTCAGAAATGTTACCCACAAACATTGAAAACATGAAAAATAATTCAACACTCGGAAATTTATACAATTATGCCTCCATTCATCATATGAATTCCAAAACAAAATAATACTTATCCTAAGTCTGAAGTTAGTTAGAATTTCAATTTCCTAATCCATTACATTCTTGAGTTCAGAGACCTAATCAAAATTTAGAATAGTTATGATCCAATATCCTTAGGTGCTCCGTGACACTAGTCTAACTTTGAGAAATATGCATGTTTTCTATCCTAACTCCTTTCAATCATTCCAAGAGTATGAAATCTTTAGTTATTTTTTTTTTCATGTCATTCTTCTTTTATCATCATATCCTCATTATTATAGACCACCCTTAGATGAAAATTTCCACCGGGTTTGCTTTATAACCTAAAGTATCGTACTTGTAATGGTAACAGTAATGGATACTTAGGTATCCTTACTCCGGATTACTGACACGATTGTTATGGTCATTGCATTCATGCTCTAAAAATTTCTTTTTCCATCATTTTTTTTTCAATATTCTCTCTTTTAAGCATATATCAATGATATTAGTTCATTCAACCTTATTTAATCAAAAGTTGTTATTCTAGTTCACATATCATATTCCTCACTTAGTTAGCTAGGGTGTATTGTGAATTTAGTACATCAAATTACAACTCACTTTAAACTAGTGATTAGATAATTGAACCCAAGTTTATAATTTTCAGTTATCAGAATTCTGACTACTATCAACCTAGAATAAATATTAACTTTGCTTTTGGAATTCGCATAATATCATGTTGACATTCTCGTATATAAAAATATTATTTTGAAAATGTTGAATTTTTTTTTCATAAACCTAAAAAAATAAAATTAAACTTAAAAATAATAAATAAATTGAAACAAAAAAAAAAAAAAAATCACATGGATCCACACCCCCAACCTAAAATTACATTGTCCCCAATGTAATGATAATGTAATGCAGAGAACAATAAAAATAAAAGAAAGGGTGGATAGTACCTACCATGAAAAACTCACATGCTATGTGATACTAAAAAGAATTGAATATGATACAAACCTTACAGAAACGCTCCCTCAGACTAGGAGCATCAATCTGAATATTCTGGCTCATGAAGAGGGAAGGACTCCTCTCCCAAATGAAAGTTTTCTACATAAGGCTTCAATCTCTGACCATTAACCTTGTACACATTGCCATTACATGGATTCTCAATTTCTACAGCCCCATGAGTATAAATATTCTTCACAATGAAAGGGTCTGTCCATCTTGATCTTAACTTTCCCGGAAAAAACTGGAGACGGGAATTGTACAATAGGACCTTTTGCTGAGGTTCAAAATTCTTCATCAGGATATTTTTGTCATGAAAAGCTCTGGTCCTCTCTTTGTAGATTTTAGAATTTTCATAAGAGTCTCTCCTCAGCTCCTCTAATTCATTTAACTCTAATTTCCTTTGTCTACTTGCTTGGTCCATATCAAAGTTTAATTTCTTTATTGCCCAGTAGGCTCTATGTTCCAATTCCACAGGCAAGTGGCAAGCCTTCCCATACACCAATCTGTATGGAGACATTCCAATCGGGGTCTTATAAGCAGTCCTATAAGCCCATAAAGCGTCGGATAGTCTGAGGGACCAATCTTTCCTATCTGGCCTTATAGTTTTCTCTAAAATGTGTTTGATTTCTCAATTAGAAATCTCAGCGTGCCCACTCGTTTGTGGGTGGTATGGGGTACTCACTTTATGCTTGATGTCATATTTCTTCATCAAAGCCTCAAATGTCCTATTGCAAAAGTGAGACCCACCATCACTAATGATGGCCTTTGGAGTTCCAAATCTAGAAAAAATATTTTCCTTGAGGAATCGTATGACCACTTTGTTGTCATTGGTCCTACTTGGAACTGCCTCAATCCACTTTGAAACATAGTCCACACCAACCAATATATAAAGAAATCCAAAAGAACTTGGAAATGGGCCCATAAAATCAATACCCCAACAATAAAAAATCTCCAATGGTAAAATTGGGGATAAAGGCATCATGTTACGCCGGGACACTCTTCCCAACCTTTGACATCTATCACAAGCAACACAGAAAGCATGGGTGTCTTTAAACATGGTAGGCCAGTAAAAACCACACTGTAGGATTTTTGCAGTAGTTTTCTTAGCAGAAAAATGGCCACCACATGCTTCCATGTGACAAAAAGAAATAACACTCTGAACTTCATCTTCTGGGACACAACGTCTAAAAATTTGATCAGTCCCATATTTATATAAATACTGGTCATCCCAGAAGAAGTTCCTAACCTCGGTTTCAAAACGCTTCCTATCTTGTGACTTCCAATGATATGGCATTTTTTCCATTACAAGATAGTTCACTATATCCGCATACCAAGGCAATTTGGAGATCGCAAATAATTGTTCATCAGGAAAAGTGTCCTGAATATGCATCTCCTCAGTGGAATCATCTAACACCAATCTGATCGGCCACTACGTTTTCTACTCCTTTCTTATCTTTTATCTCTAAGTCAAATTCTTGGAGTAGGAGGATCCATCTCAAAAGTCTCGGCTTTGCATCCTTCTTAGACAGCAAATATTTCAAAGCCGAGTGGTCCGTGAAAATGACCACTTTAGATCCCAGCAAGTAGGACCTAAACTTATCAAAGCAAAAACTACTACTGCAAGTAACTCTTTTTCAGTTGTTGAGTAATTCACTTGGGCTGAGTTTAGAGTTCTACTCGCATAGTGAATAACGTAGGGCCGTTTATCTTTCCTTTGGCCCAAAGCAGCCCCTATGGCATAGTCACTTGCATCGCACATTAGTTCAAAAGGAAGTGTCCAATCTGGTAGACGCATGATAGGTGCAGTGGTAAGAGATGATTTAATTTTATTAAAGGCATTTGCACACTCATCTGTCCACTTAAATGGAACATCCTTTTGAAGAAGATTAGTCAAGGGTCTAGTAATGACACTAAAGTCCTTGATGAATCTTCTATAGAAACCAGCATGCCCTATAAGTGATCTAATATCTCTAACAGTTCGGGGGATAGGTAGATTAGCTATAATGTCAAGTTTTGAGCGATCTACCTCGATTCCATTTTTGGAGATAACATGGCCCAAAACAATTCCCTTTTGAACCATGAAATGACATTTCTCCCAATTTAAGATAAGGTGTTTCTCTTCACACCTAGACAAGACAAGTGATAAATTGTTGAGGCATTCCTCAAAACTACTCCCAAATACAGAGAAGTCGTCCATGAAAACCTAAAGAAACTTCCCAACCATATTTGAAAAAATACTTAACATACACCATTGGAAAGTTGCTGGGGCGTTACACAATCCAAATGGCATCCGTTTGAAAGCAAACGTGCCAAATGGACAAGTGAACGTGGTTTTCTCTTGGTCTTCCAAGGCTATCTCTATTTGGTTATATCCGGAATATCCATCAAGAAAACTATAGAAGGAGTGACCTGCTACCCTCTCCAAAACTTGATCAATGAATGGTAGAGGGAAATGATCCTTCTTTGTGACCTGGTTCAATTTTCTATAGTCAATGCAAACACGCCAACCAGTGGTGACACGTGTTGGTATGAGTTCATTATTAGAATTATGCACAATAGTTATTCCGGATTTCTTTGGGACTACTTGAGTTGGACTCACCCAAACACTATCGGATATTGGGTAGATGATTCCCACATCTAATAATTTGATCACCTCATTTTTTACAACTTCCATCATGTTTGGATTGAGACGCCTTTGAGGTTGTCTAATTGGTTTGGCGTCCTCATCGAGGTGGATCCGATGGGTGCATATGGAAGGGCTTATACCTTGATGTCAGAAATGGCCCAGCCCAAGGCTCCTTTGTGGTCCCTTAGAACATTCAACAATTTAATCTCTTGATCCTTGTCTAAAAATGAAGAGATCACCACAGGATAAGTTTTATTTTCACCTAAGTATACATACTTAAGCTCATTTGGTAGTGGTTTTAAATCAAGCTTTGGAACATTGGTTGGTGATGACAGAGGTCGCGAGTCCTCGATAGATAAGATTTGAGTGCGCGGTCTCCATTGGTACATACCAATGTCCTGGGTGGTAGTGCTCTCATTATCACAAATTTCAGCAAGCACTTTTTCTAAATCAAAATTTTTCAAGTCCCCAATGACTTGAATCAATTCCTCAGTCAGACTAGGTTCCAATTCCTCTTCTTCTGTCAAGCAGTCCATGAAATTCAGCTCATGGATATCATTATTATTAATGGGCTGCTTACATAGATTGAAAATATTTAGCTCTAGAGTCATGTTACCAAAAGACAAGTTCATCATTCCATTCCTGCAATTTATGATTGCATTTGAAGTTGCTAGGAATGGGCGGCCTAAAATGATGGGAACTTGAGCGCTAGCATTTACACATGGTTCAGTGTCTAGTACAATAAAATCCACGGGGAAGTAGAATTTCTCCACTTGGACTAACACGTCCTCTAAAATTTCCCTTGGTACCTTAATGGAGCGGTCAGCGAGTTGGAGTGTAATCGTGGTTGGTTTAAGCTCGCCTAACCCCATTTGTTTGTAAACCGAATAAGGTACTAAGTTGACACTTGCACCCAAATCTAGCAAAGCATGCTCAATTTGAAAATTCTCAATAATACAAGGAATAGTGGGACTTCCCGGGTCTTTGTATTTGGGTACAACCCTTTGTTGAATGATAGCGCTCACTTTCTCAGTGAGGAAGGCCTTTTTGTGCACATTTAATTTCCTCTTTACAGTGCACAAGTCCTTGAGATATTTAGCATATGATGGAATTTGTCTAATGGCATCAAGCAGAGGAATATTGACAGTAACCTTTTGTAGCACATCCAACACCTCTTGATATTTCATGGGGACAGTCGGATTCCGAAGTCTAGATGGGAATGGAACTGAAGGCTTATATGACTTAGTCTCTTTATCCTTTTGTTGTTGCGGCTTTTAAACCATAGCCGGTTCATCATTTTTTTGAGACAGTGGTTCATCCTTCGGTATTTCTACCGGTTGCATTATCTTATTATCGATCTCTTTTCCACTTCTCAAGGTAATGATGGCCTTAGCTTGTTCATGATGTAACTCATTTGGATTTGAGTCTCCAATGAAATGTGTGTTTCTAGGGTTTGGCACAGGTTGAGAAGGAAGTGTGCCCTTTTCCCTAGCATTTAGTTGAGTCTCAATCCTAGCCACAGCTGTCTTTAATTCCTGATTTGATTGGATTAGAGACTGATTCATTTGAGCTTGAGAGTTCATGAATGCGGTCAATGCATCCTCCACAGATGATCGCTTTGGTGGGGGCACATATGGTGCATTGTTAGGTGCCCCAAAGAAGTTGTTTTGTGGAGGCATTTGAGGTGCATTGGGCGCATTAATTTGTGGTCCATTCCTCCAACTAAGATTAGGATGGTTACGCCAATTTGGATTATACGTGTTTCCCATTGGTTGCATAACTGACCTTTGGTAGTTATTTATAGCATTTGCTTGATCATGCTCATGCGTGATATTTTGTACAACTGAGATTAATGAACAATCTTTTGTGTCATGGTCTGTACCACCACAAATGCTACAAAAATTACCTAAGGAAGTGTTTGCTTTAACCATATCAACCTTCCTAATTTCCAAGGCTTCGACCTTTCTAGCCAATGCAGCGAATTTTGCATTAAGGTCGTCTTCCTCTCTTAGGACATACATCCCTCCCGCTTTCTCTCTAGGACTAGGTCTAGTTTGGTCTGATTTAGCAGAGACATCCCATGTCTACGTATTCTCTGCTAACATATCTAGAAAATCTCAAGCCTCATTATGATCCTTGTCAAGAAAGGTTCCACCACACATCATCTCTATGAACTGACGGGTATCCATGGTGAGACCCTTTCGGAAAGCATCAATCACGTGCCATGGTTCATAACCATGATGTGGACAAGTAATTAGAAGGTCTTTGAAGAGATCCCAAGCTTGAAAAAATAGTTCATTCCCCTTTTGGGAGAATGACATGATTTCTTGTTTTAGTGCATTTGTTTTGTGCTCGGGAAAGAACTTTTTCAAAAACTCTCTACTTAAGGCTTGCCATGAAGTGATGGTATTAGGTCTTAGAGAGTTGAGCCATGCTTTGGCCCGATCCTTTAGAGAAAATGAGAATAACCTAAGCTTAAGTACATCCCTATTGCCATTGTTTACTTGTAACGTTGCAATTACTTCCTCAAAGTCCTTGAGGTGCAAGTAGGGGCTTTCAGAATCTAAGCCATGAAATTTAGGAATCAATTGAATCACACCTGGTTTAAAATCAATGTTCCCTGTGTGAGCAGGGAACACTATGCAAGATGGTAAAGTTGATCTCTCAGGGTGTAAATGTTCACGTAAAGTCCGTGGTTGGTTTAACACATTCCTATGAACTTCATTTTCATCCTCAAGAGGAGGATTAAATTGATTTTCTCTATTTTGATTTATAGTTGGATCTGGCAGATTTGGATTTGGATTATCAACTGGGTCTGCCATGGAATCCAAGTGATGTTGAGTGCCTCTTCTAAGTGAATGATCAAGGCCTGGAACTAGTCCGCCTTCAGAGGAGAGTCGATTGTTTTGATCCCTACTCCAACGGGACATAAACCATCCACACCACACAAAAAATACCACTAATTCAAATAGCGAGTATGATACTTAAAATAAAAATAAAAACTTAACCAACAACCCAGGCGGCAGGGCCGACCATGAGGGTTCAATCCACAAAGCAAAAAATAAATCAACAACCCAGGCGGCAGGCCGACCATGAGGGTTCAGTCCACAAAGCAAAAAATTAAATCAACAACCCAGGCGGCAGGGCCGACCATGAGGGTTCAATCCACAAAATAAAATAATAATAAATAATAATAAATAAATAAATAAATCAAAAAGTAAAACTAATGCAGAATTTAAACTATGCTAATCTGGAAAATAGATTCAGCGGATGATCTTTGTGATCAAACAGCAACTGTAGGACAACCATAGCACTTGGGTGATGAAATCCCAAGCAGGGCAACCTTATGTCATAGTTAGTGCTTGAAAGACCCAACTGAATTTTTTTTAAAGAAAAAAAAAAAGAAAAAAAAAAATCTACAGAAAATTTGGAAGGTTTAGAAGAGAACTTACCTTAGAAAAAAAAAACTTACCTTAGCTATCTTGCACAGATCTGATCTCTTTAAGTCTCTCCCCGGCAACGGCGCAAAAACTTGTTTGCTTGCCTCCAAGTGCAGAGGTTCGTAAGTAGTATCCCGTGAATACGGGTCGATCCCACAGGGAGATGAATTGTAAGAAGGAAAAAATCAAATGCAAAATAAACTAAGTAATAAAACTAAACTGATGATTTGATTTTGGGATTTTTGAATGGATGTAATTCAATTGAATAAAATAACACCCAAGCTTCAAAGTTCCACACATAGGTAATGTTCCAAAATCATGATGACTTGGATAACACAACTAGGATCTGAGCACTATGGTCAGCCTAGTCGAAAAATAAAACAGTTTAAATATTTTAATAAATGATATAAAATATTAGAAAATTATGGATTTGCACCATTGACATATATTCTCAAGCGTCAGTGATTTTAAGTATTCAATATCTATAGGATAATGAATATCAAAGAAATATAACAGGTTGAGAACCTCTCCTATCTAGGAAATCTGATTGATCTAGGGTAAGCCTATCCATCAATGTGGATCTCATATGATGGAAACATATGGATCTCACAAGAGGATAAAAAACAAAACCTAAATAATAAATAACATGCATACACCATTCTTCTCATCATTAAAACAATCAATCATCATAATCTTAAAGAAACATTAAACCCATGTGCTTCCCTTCTAGCTTGGGATAGAAGGAACTTAGAAAAACATAATTAAATTGCAGAAATAAAAAGCAACAAGAAATAAAGAAAGAAAATGCAAATAGAAAAGATCTAAAAAAAAACACTTATAAAGCTTTAATAAAACTAAAAACTCTTTAAAACCCTAAACTTTGCTCTTGAATGCCTTGAATAATGTTTTAGAATGCCCTAGGAAGCCCTATTTATAAGTAGGGACCTCCAATTTTCGTACAAATTTGAAAAACCCTAGAAACCGCATCAAATATACGTATTTTTTCAAAATAGACTTCTCGCTGCATAGTTCGTTTAAAACAGACTTCCTGCTGCGCATTTTCCAAAATAAACTTCACAGCTTCAGAATACACTTTTTCAGGACGATTTCAGGATTCTTCACTTCAAATCTTCGATTTTCTTTATTCTTCACTCGGTTTTCTTAGATCTTTGGCATGTGAATTCTTCAATCTTGATCTCCTAAGATCAATCCCTTGCCTTGGTAATTCTTGAGCATCAAAATCATGCTTTTAACACCATTTTTCAATCCAAACACTTAAATTCACCTTGCAACACATACATGAGTAAAATAGAATATTAAGCGGATTCATGTTCATAAAACCTAGAATAAATGGAAAAATTATGCAATATTTGAGTCTCAACATTCATGACATCGATTTCCCTCCATCTAGAGTAAAAATGTTTGTGTTCAATGTTAGGACAATACGGAGAGACGTTGTTGTAGTAGGCTTAAACCCGATACATTTCATCTTACTGACCGGGTAGAAAGGCTCCTCGTATCCCTCTTCGTCCTGGTGGATCCTGGTCTTCTGCTGGTCAAAGCAGTGAGTCCATTGGTAATCACCAAGGATTGAGAATGGGTCAAGCCGCGAATGCTTCGCAGACGTATACTTTCGTAATTCTGTAGTCGATCAATCTAAATGATTAGGGAACGACTATCGCTGGAAAGTTTAAATCTCCTATTTATAAGGTGGTACTTTGGGTCTTGGTCTACGAGAGTCCTCGTTTTAAGTTATATCCAATTTGGGGTTTAATAATTCTCTCAACATGCCTATGGGCAACGATCATCCTAAAAAGTTTTTAAAGACACAAATCTTTATATGAATTACCATTTCAATTCTATGGCTAGTGGGTTAATTGCAGACTACACTTTGGTTTCAAAATTTTCAAGAATGAAAGAATAGTCGAGGTTCTAAGGTATTTAGAAGGTTTGGGTGCTAATAACACTAGTAAGGGTGCAGGAAGGCAAGAATAATACCATCTTCATTCTTGCCTTAAGTCCATTTTCTCGATGTTGTTGGAACCTTGAGTCCATAAGAGAATGGGAAAACTAAATATACTTTTATTGTAGTCTGCCTCTATCATGAGCTTTCAGAGTATTAAACTATGAAACTCAATCCTACTTAAGGGTCCTAACTTAATTGCACTAAAACAACTTAAACAAATATAATATATATATATATATATAATCAAACTTAATCACGAAATGATTCCTAACATGATTACAATTATTTCCTAAATAGACACGCAATGTTAAACTTGATATGAAAAGACAAGACTAGTCCATTGGCAACCATACATGCAAGCATTCACAAGCAAGAAGAAAACTTCAAGTCAATCCATACGTTTACATAAATCCCAAAATACCATGGGTATGGCCAAATACATGTTACAGCATGGATTTCAAGCATTACTGGATAAACCAAACGCAAAAGAAATACAAGCTAATTAAGTAAAGGTCCTAGCTATCCTACGTTATATGTAGGTAGTCCTAACTAACATAAAACAACTACTAGCTATTCGTAGAGATAAACTGCTATCCTTCCGAGCTAGACGAGAATGGGGGTGCTTCCTCCCCCTTACTGCAGCAGATTAAGGCCTTTATGGCCCGATAAATCTTCTTGTTCCACTTGTCCTGCTTCGCCTGGTTCTCTACGATCCTCGTCTGACTCTCCTTGATTTCTGCCACCTCGGCCTTGAGTGCATCCAAACGCTCACGTATATCTGGAACGGCAGGTAGCTCCCTACTGACTTCCTCAATTTCCTCAGCTCGTTCGGCCCCCTCAGCTACACCCTCGTCTTCAGTCTAGTTCTCGTTCTCATCGCTTTCTTCGCTCTCTCCTTGCCCTTCGTCGGCATTCCCGTATTGGTCGATGTGAGCCCGCCTCTGCTTTAGGCCTATTTTCATATTGTTCAACATATCATCGCCCAGTATCTGGGTTAGTATAAAATTTCCATCCGATCCACCCACGCCGTAGTGTTGAGCCAACCGACAGACTAGACGTCTAAAGGGGAGGTATATGTCCTTCTGTGTTGCCCTTGTGGTCCTCACAATCTGGTAGAGTACCACACTGGGGAGACACACATCTGCTCTCTGGCCTATTTGATATAAGAACTCCACCATATAGCTAGAGCACTCTGTACGATTCTTCAGCCTCAGATAGACATTGTGGGTGCAAATGCGGTGAAGCACTCGGTACTTAGGGGTCAAGTTGGATGAGTTTAGGCCGACCTCATGCCTCCATTGGGTACCCTGTCCGCACAAAAAGCGAGTTCGGTCGTTGCGGGCTCGACTCGTGTCCAAATTTCCTTCCTCAATCTGCACCTCCCCTAGCGGCACCCCGACTACGCTTGAAATGTCCGTTACCCCGAATGAGAACCTCTTGCTTCCCACCAAAAGATCAAAACCTAAGGGCTTGAATCGAGGGTTTCTGATCCACACGTAAAAAGCCCTAGCTCGCCCTTCGTCTACCTGGGAACCTCCATAGAATATTGGACCCCAGTCCTTCTTCATAAGCCGGCTGAGTATGGCGAACTCATCGAACAGATGCTCCTCTACGGAGGCTTCGAAGGCGACACGGCGCACTAGAAAATTTCTCACATCTTCAACGGGTGGTTGGGACGCTTGAATCGCGAAAGCCCTCAGAGAATTGTTTCTTCGCTTGGATCGGACTTCTGGGATCGCCTGCTCCTTTGGATCGGCCTTTTGCTTGCTTCGCCTCTCTCGGCTCAGTCTGGGCTCGGCGGGGGTCGGTCTCTTCTTCCCCATGAGGGAAAGAATCACCGGAATTGGGAAGAAAGAGATGGAGAGAGGTTCTTAGGGATGGTTTTGAGAATAGCTTGAGTTTGGCGCTAGGAGTGGGCCTTTGGAATGTAGTTGAGAATGGGATTTGAGATGGTGTCGAGGATGAACTTGGTGGATGTTGGGAGTGAAAGAGGGATTGGAGTGGGGTTGGTGGGGTTTGGTGAAGTAGAAGGAGGTGGGTTTTATGAATGGGCCTTGAGAATGGGTATAGAGTGGATTTTGGAAATAATGGATTGAAAAATGAAATGTGAGAGTGGGTTTGAGATGGACTTGTTGGAATGGGTAGTGGGGAGGAATTCGGAGATGGGTTTAAGAAAATGGGTTTGGGTTGGATATGAGAAAAATGGGAGTTAGTTGGGGAGGGTATTTTTGATGTTGGGTTTTTGAAAGGGGTTATATGGATGGACTTGAGAATGGGTTTGGAGTATGAAGTTTGGGAATGGGTTTGAGATGAGATTGTGTAAGATGAAATAGAAGGTGAGTTGAGGATATGGGGTTTAAGTAGAGATTGGGATTTGAGATGGGTTTGTTGGAATGAGAAGTAGAAGGGATTTGGAGATGGAAGATGTGATTGAGTTTTAAAAGTGATGGAGTGGAAGATGGTTGGGAAATGAGGAAGAGGAAATGGAAGATATGAAGGAGTGAAGGTGGGTTTTGGAGTTAGGTTTGTGAAGGAGAAGAGGGTAGGCTTGAAGAAATGGGCTTGGGGATGGGAGAGTGAGAGTGGAGGGGAAAGGGTTCTAAACACCCTTAAGTTAACAAGGAAGTGGGCCCCACACGAGTGTGCATTGCAAGGGAGGGGAGAACCCCACTTTTGAGGTCGCGCGGGGTCCCGCGGAGCTGCTGGACGTCTGGGGGGGGGGGGGCACGCCGATCGGGAGTGCTGGAGAGGAAGGTGGGGTCTGGCGCACGTAGGCGGCGTCGCACGGCGGGTGAAGGCGGACAAGCGGGGTCGCATGCGCGTGGGCGGGGTCGCGCGGGCAGATGTAGGCGAACGGGCGGGTTCCCGCAGGCCAGTCACTCATCAGGCGGGGTTCACTTGTGCCGCCATTTCCCAGGCACTGGTAAGGCCCCCGGGGAAGTTCTATATATGAATTTGGGGTAGAAGGAGTTGATCTACGCAGTAGCCTATCCGTTTCATGAAATTCTCCCCAGTTAGGGCTCAAAATCTGATTTTTCTACGTGCTCTCTATTTTCTGCAAAATTTCATTCGCCCTTACCTAGTTATCCCTGAACGGTTGGAACTATCACGTTTGGCCCGATATTAGTTCACTTGGACTTGGACGATGGCTTCGACCGTCCAATCATCTGATTCCCGGCTCGCTCCTGTTAATTTCCCAGAAAAAGTAAGGGACCGAGTAAAGGTATGTGAAGATTCTAAGGGGATAGGTTGGAAAGAGAGATGAAGACTTAGGCTTGCTTGACTAGTGGCATTAAGCTGTACCAAATGAGATTTCAATACTAATCCCAACTCGAAATTGAAAATGGCGCGTCTGGAATGAGTGGGGGATGGGGTTCAAAATTAATTTCCTAGGCTTGTTAGAGGAGTCTTGTGTTGGGAAGTGCAATGCGGGTTTCCAAATCCCTTGACGAAGAATTTCCAAGTATAATTTAGAAGGAAACCCGGGATTCATTTCAACAGGGCATCATGAAACATGGGATGTTCCCACCAAGGACAATACCTTACCTATATTTATCGCTACTCTAAAATTTATTTCACCCTAATCCCACCTATTTCAGTTGGCCCCACAGGCCATAAGAATTTGGTGGACTAAACTAGCTAAATCTCTTAGTCAATATAATCGAGTCTTGTCGTCAAGTTAAGGCCCTCAGATCCCCCTCTCTCGATACCCATCCCTAACACCTTACAAGTCCTACCTTTCATCTAAAATTGTGAGTTCAGGGTCTGGGATGGTTCCTAGCGTTCTAAGTCCCTGTTGCATTTTCTAATACGTATCCTCTCAAGTCAGCGGACGCGTTGGTGAGTTCATGACCCATGCCCCAATGAATTCCAAACTATTGCTTTGATACCATCTTGTAACACCCTGAAATCGGGGGCCATGTATATACTCAACTCCCGAGTTCCCGGGGTCACTTATGACCGGTTTTCATTAATATGCGATTAATCCAGTCAATGCGCAACGTGGAAATTCCTGGAACATGAGGCACAACCACACAAGTCTACTGAAATGAAAGATATCAAATATATACATATATACATGTTTAAAAGAATAAAGGGGTCGCACATGGCTTCACCCAACAAAATTGAAAAAGAATAATACGTCCCCAAAAATAAGGCTGAATCCACAACTCAGCGATCCAAATGCCACCCATCAAGCCGATGGAGAGCCGCCCATCAACTGAAAGTAGGACAGCTCGTCCTCCTCGTCTAAGCTCACGTCGATAGGCTCCTCGAACTCCTCGTCACTTGCAGCTACAGTAGAGTCTGGTTGGTGTTTTAAAACACCCTCCCAGAGTGGGAGTGAGTGATTAACTCAGTCTCAAGTTATAACATGCATCAATTATAATATGAACTTAATGAAAAGCAGCCAATCATCAACACCTAGCAACACTTATTAAAATACATGCATGCGGAATGATATGATGCATGTCCTCGCCACAACGCTCCTTTGAGCGACTCCATCTAACGATCGTGTATGACCACAATCCCTCAGAGCGACCTCGACTTCCGAGTCGCCACTCTAACTAATGCGATGCAATGCGATCGTATTAGCCGAGTTATTAGTTAAGTCCATTCATCCAGCAGATTGAAAAATCTGGTACACCCCACGTATCAATGCCCTAAACTGGTTGCGAGGCCAAGGCCCCCAAACGCGTGAGGCCGAGACCCCACGGTCCGTGATCCCGTCGGGTTCATCATCCCCGACTTCAAGCAAATGAGGAGTGCTGAGAGAAAGGGATCACTCGCGATCACTACGGGGAGGCGCGAAACCCCAGCGTAAGCTGACAGCTCGGATACAATGTCCCATTCCACCATGTCCGGCTCACGAGGCTGTGGACCAGTTGCAATCGGTTATTGGTGGGCCACTTACGGTTGTAGGGTGTCCCAGGTTCCATACATATGTGAGCAAACAGGGTTAACAAACAAGGTTGGTCAGACAGTTGGTTATACCGCGTGAGTTCAGACAAGCATGTGGCGGAACGGCATAGGTACAAGCGACCCATGTAGTCTAACTACTATCGCCCACACGCACTCGCCCAAATTCATGGGTTTAGCCTCAAGACGGTCCTACCAACGGGACCGCCTTCGCTCTCCTCGTATTCCTGACCAACCTAAGGGTTGGGTGGTGATTCATAACATGCCAAGTATATAAGTTATCAATTAACATATCAATACCATTTTCTCATGCATCTCAACTATACAAAATGAATACTCCTACCAAGCAAGCAAACATTATCAAGAAACAAGGTGTATGTGAGTGTGTGGGTTTGTGAGGAAGTTAAACACTTCCTCCATCTTAAGAAATCATCAGCACAAGGGTAATAAATCATACACACAATGAAGCACCACATAAGAGGGAAAAGAATCAAGCAAACATGACCATACTATCATCCATTCATAATATCATGTGAGAGGCAAGATCAACACCAAATTTGAGAGCTAAGCATGCACATCCATACAATTCCAACAAACATATAATTCTTAGGGTTTCTCTAGAATTTCGAATATAACATCCAAGCAAACAAAATCATTAAGCTCGTAATAAAATTGGTGCTAGGCCACCTAAGAACAATAGTCCGCACCTTCGGATTCGCTGGAGACTTAGACAACGACCTAGGAATGAGGGCTTTTGGGGTTAGACGGCCGGAATCCCTAGAGCAACATTTGCTTGTTAGAAATCCATGTCAAATCCCTTCTCAATACATGGGTTTCAAGAAAAGAGGGTGGAGGATCTTACCTAGATGATCAACGGAGTGAAAAGGGCGGTCGTGGATGAGGAATTCTTCTTGGAGAAGATGTAGGGAGTTGTGGGGTTTGATTCCCTTGGGCCCCACCTCGATCTAAGGTCCACCATAACTCAACTTCACTCTCTCTTTGCTCTCTCTTTACTCTCTTGGGGGTGGTAGTTGTGGTGAGAGTTATGAGAGGGGTTTGTTATTGGAGAATGGAGGAGGATATGAGGGAGAGGGATTTGTTGTTGGAGTATGGAGGAGGATATGAGGGAGAGAGATTTGTTGTTGGAGAATGGAGGAGGATATGAGGGAGAGAGATTTGTTGTTGTTGGAGAATGGTGGGAGATATGAGGGAGAGAGATAGGGTTTATTTCCTAGACTTGGGCCATTTGGCTTAAGTTTCCTCAAATTCCCAAATAGCTCTCTAAGACTCCATCTAGGTTTTGGGGGCGGACCTCACACCCCCTAGGCCACCAAATTTGGTGTGTAAGTGTCTCATGACCCGATGAGGGGTCATGCAAAGTTTGAGGACAAACGGATCAACGAAAGTGGGGTTTGATCATAAGGTTCCGATTTTCAATTGGCCCAGTGGGGACCATTCCGATTGTTGGGACAGTTTTGGTGGCCCCGTGGCCATGAAACTTATAAGATAAGTGGCCCATGGCCCGATGAAAGGCCATGCAAAATTTGGGAACGATCGGATATGGGATTGGGTCGTACGGGTCAGATTTGCGATCAACAGTTACCGTGCCACGATCGGGTCTCAGATTTTGTGGACGGGCGTAGTAAAATACATTAGACCTTCTTCGTAAATTTGAAAGAAATCCGACGGCTGGAAAACCTGGTATCTCGGTTTTATTTGCAAGTACCAGATTCAATTCTTGGTGTCCTCTGGGTCCGCAGTCCGCGATGGACCACAAGCTCAGTCAGATATATGATTTTCTAAATTTTTAGATTTTTCTAACCCTCCTCGGTCGCTAGGTGGCCCACACGGGTTGTCTAGAGCTTGTTTGGAAGATCGGGGCATTTCTGGAATGAATTTGGTAGTGAGATTTCTCGTGGGCAAGAATTTGGGTTTGGATTAATTATGTTCATAGTGTGGCCTACTTATAATTAGTGAAAGTGGAGATTTGGTCACGATTAGTCTAAATCATCGGTTTTAAGCTAAAAGAGTAATGTGGTTCATTTGGTCTATTAGCCAAGATCCGGGCCTTGTCTGACTTGGCTTCGGTTAGATCTTAATTTAGTTACGATTGTCTTGATTTATTAGCGATGGGTCGGTTAGATTTGGACCCACTGTGAGTGAATCATGGGCTAAACTTGATGTTCAAGTGATCGGGCGGATTCGTTAGCTTCCTACGGTTGATTAAACGGACTCGTGCGGTTCTTTACTAGTTCTACCCGTGTTTAAACTATCATTGAGTGCGGATGGTCAATAAATGACATTATAAGTTAATTACATAAAAAAAAAAAATTTAAAGGATTTTTGAAAATCCAAAACAGTAAAAATCCAGGATGTTACACCTAGAAAGTTTTCACCGATAGAAATTTCTGTAACCACCTTCTCCTTTAGTCCAGCCCACTTGAGTCTTTGATCCTTCTTAAATTTTTTGTCACAGCTCCTAAAATGATCTCAAAAAACAGATGGACGGGATGAATTTCTCACTAACAACACAATGGGCCCCACCTAGGTTTCCAGCTAAGGAGCCTTTCGCAGGAAATCCGCGTCCGGATTTTTTGTGCTTTAAGTAATAGCATACTAAAAATAGAATTTTTTTTTTTTGCACATGGCATGTGGGCCCACATGCAGAGCTTGTCCAATAATCAGAAGTGTGCATTTTTTGGTTGCTGTCTCCTGTGGATGGTAAGGAAAAGAATATTATCCTCGTGTACTAAGAAGTCAATGGTCAGGATTATCCTTTCATCCTTGTGTACTGGATCATGGCATCACGAGGATGAATCCAGTACGGTAGAGCAGGAAGAGTACATTATGTTAGAACCATTTCTCCAGTAGTCATGGCAAGGTGATCTTACAATCGAGGCGATCCACGTAGTGGGCCCTTGCATGGATGGCTTATGTTTAGAAAACCAAATCTTTCAGATTTCTCTTCCCTTGCCGTATGTTTGACCATTAACCAATTCGTTTCATACCGTTCCTTTTGAAGATCACTGATCAGACAACTAAAGCCATCGAACTTTGGTGTACCTTGAACCATCTTCCATCCACAGGAGGGGCCACATGATGGACGGTCCTAAATGTTACCCTGCCACGTGTGCTGTATTCGGGTCCCTTCATCAGGCATGATGCACTGTACCAAAACAACGGATGGTTTTCACAAAACATCCAACGGTCTATAAATAACGTGCACATCCGAGCCGCATGATGAGTACAATGGCCTGATGTTTGCACCTATACATCTCCGGGATGCGGGTACCATAAGCACGATTCAGATATTTCACACATGTGCCATTGCGGTGCTTGTGCGGCACGTAAAGGCGCTAGCAATTAGCAAATCTCTTCTTGGATGTGTGGCTGGAAATTACTGGCGATATCATCAGCATCACCCCTCGAAGTCTTGGATCCGAAGCTTCTTCCAGCGGAGGCATGTGCACGTGGGATGCTGAAAAACCGACACGCAAGCGACAACACAAAATGTTGAGGTGTGTACATCTTATCGGACATGTGGGTCCATTGTTCCATCAAGTCCTTACATTTTATAAGGCCCACCTTTGATTTCCCATGGTTGAAAAGACGTTTTGATACTGCAATGGATGATACCTATTGTTCACATGCACGGTTGCCAAATGGTTAAGACTGCTTAGTAAATTAATTTCTATGCAACTTTTAGCATGAGCCGTACACGAGTCAAGCTTGGCCATTAGCTAACCCCAACTTGAACTTAACTCGGCTAGAGCATGACTAGCCAGCTCGACTCGGTTCGTTTAGCAGTTCAGGGTAATTCGAGTCGAGTTTGAACCTATACAACATTTTCTCAAACACATAAAGGACATCTTCAAATTCTCACATAGTACAAAGCAGTAACTATATTTTATAGGTATTTCATCAAACACTTAGCTAGCAACATCAAAATCAAGATACGAGGAGAATGTATGCACCCAAAGCATAGTGATTTATTTCATATACATTCCTTCCTTGCCACCACCCAATCCTATGGAGAATGTATGTGTTGAAATTTAGTGGTTTTTTGAAAAAATAAAAAGAAAATTCAAAATTTTCAATGATTTTGCCGCCAAAACGCTTTTTCCGAAAATTTCAAATCTAAAAGTGCGGTGTGTGCTTTATCCCACATCGGAAATGGTTGAAATCATTTTGTGGTTTATATGAGATGTTGAGAAGGGTATTCTTACTTGGAGCTTTTTGGAGGAGATGAAATAAGGGTTGCGTGTTCAGTGAAGCGCTACGGGCTCGGGCTCGGCTCGGGCTCGGGCAACGGGCCGGCTGTGGGCGTGGGAGTGGGCGAGGGGCGAGGGCGTGGGCAGTGAGGCAGTGTGTGGCTGTAGTGACTTGCGCGAGTCGGTGTGATCGCGGTGTGCGATGGGTCTGGTCAGAGCCTTAGGGCGGTGTGGATCTGAAAATCCGAAAGGAGCCTGGGTTTTATAGGTGACTGAGAACGGTCGGATCTAGAATCCGAAACGTCCAGCCGTTTCTAAAAACGGCTCTCTGCCTTGAAAGCCAAACGGTCCGAAAACGGACGGGCCAGGATGATCCAACGGTCAGATCTTCTGATCTAACGACCAGAAACGTCTGGGATTAATGGACAACGGCCAGAAACGTTTTTCAAACGTTCTGGACCATTGAATACCACACAGCAACGGGTCTTAAACCAGAGGCCTATATAAACTGGACCATTCCAGTCCGATTTCATCATCTCAACACACCATCTCTCTCATCAAATCAGAAACAGTCCTTAGCTCCATTGTTAGAATATTATGATCATCTCTACAGTAAATCTGCCAGAAGAAATCTATTGCGTAAAAACTGTTCCTCAGTGGACCTATCGTGATTGCTGCACGCTGGATCCAGATAAGGCTTGTCTTATCCTGGAAGCAATTCGTCTGTAACCACCAGCAGTGATAAGGGGACGAATACGCTTTAAGGATAGCGTATTTTATACGTGATTTAGCCTAGTGAAATTGTTCTTTTTCAATTATTATTTTTATATTTTCGGTGTATCCAATCAAATTTTTTAACAATCTTAAAGCGTGAATATGGACACCGAAAGTGTTGCATCAATCAAACTGATGAACCAAGATCTGATCCGATTGGACCGATTCGATGGTTCAAATTTCACTAGATGGCAGGACAAACTGAAATTCCTGTTGACCGCTCTGAAGATATTCTATATCCTGGATCCGACTCTCCAGCCTCTGCCTGAAGCAAAGGACACTGACACTCCAGAACAAGTGGCTGCTAGGATCAAGCGACAAGAAGATGAACTGTTGTGTCGTGGTCACATCCTCAACGCTCTCTCTGATCGGTTGTACGATTTGTACACGGGGACCACGTCAGCGAAAGAGATTTGGAGCGCGCTGGAATACAAATACAAGGCTGAAGAGGAAGGTACACAGAAATTTCTAATTACCAGGTATTTCAACTTCACGATGGTAGACAATCTACCGCTGCTTGCCCAAATCCAAGAATTGCAGCTTATAGTAAATAAAATAAAAGCTATAAAAATAGATCTTCCTGAATCCTTTCAAGTTGGAGCTATAATCGCAAAATTACCTCCAAGCTGGAAAGACTACAGAAGAAGAAACTACTGCATAAATCCGAAGAGTTCACCCTAGTAGAACAATCCAGAGGCATCTTCGTATTGAAGAAGAATCTCGTAACCGAGACAAAAAGGATGACGCTAATGGTGCATTCTCATCCAGGTGAACGCAGTAGAAAGGACATCCAAAAATAATTCAAATGAGAAAGCTGACTCCCTTAAACCTAACAAAGATCAAGGGAAATTCAAGAAAACCAAAAGAAGAAAAACGGCAAACCTAAGGGAGCTTGTTATGTCTGCGGCAAGACCGGACATTTCGCCCGAGTCTGTAGGGACCGAAAAAAACCTAAGAAAGAGGCTAATGCAGTAGACGATGAAATCGTAGCCATGGTCACAGAAGTGAACCTAGTTCAAGAGAAAATTCCTAGTTGGTGGTATGATACAGGTGCCACAGTCCATGTATGCAATGATCGATCTGCCTTCAAAACCTATGAAGACGAGACCAATGGTCAAGAGGTTCAAATGGGAAATGAAGGACGATCGAAAGTTGTAGGCAAAGGAACCGTGGAATTATTCTTTACCTCTGGAAAGAAGGTAATTCTGACCAACGTACTGCATGTCCCAGACATAAGGAGGAATCTTGTCTCAGGGGATCTTTTAAGTAAACCTGGGATTAGGGTTGTGTTTGAATCAGGCAAGCTGATCTTGTCTAAGAATGGAAACTTTGTGGGTAAGGGTTATGCTTGTAATGGGATGATCAAATTATCTCTGAATGAAAATAATTCTTCTGCTTACATGATTGAATCTGTAAAACTATGGCATGGTAGACTAGCTCATATTGGCTACAGTACCCTAAAGCTCATGGCTAAGAACGGTCTAATATCATGCAATGATAGTGACAAAGATAAATGTGAAGTATGCATACGGTCTAAAATAATCAAGAAACCTTTCCCTAGCGTTGAGAGATCATCTCAAATATTAGACCTAGTGCATACTGACATATGTGAACTAAATGACGTTCTTACCCGTGGAGGGAAAAGGTACTTTATAACATTTATAGATGATTGTTCAAGATATGTATATGTGTATTTGTTGAAATCAAAAGATGAAGCATATAATGCATTCAAGATCTATAAATCCGAAGTAGAAAATCAATTAGATAAAAATATTAAAATCCTTCGTAGTGATCGAGGTGGAGAATATTTCTCTAATGAATTTTCTAACTATTGTGAAGAACACGGCATAATACATCAGTGCACAGCACCTTATACACCACAACAAAATGGTGTAGCAGAAAGGAAAAATAGGACTTAGTAGAAATGGTCAACTCAATGCTAATACAAGCACAGTTGTCATTAAACCTATGGGGAGAAGCACTGTTAGCCGCTTGTCATGTTTTAAACCGAATTCCATCTAAGAAAACCAAGACCTCTCCATACGAAATATGGAAAGGAAGAAAAACCAAACATTGGGTATCTTAGAGTGTGGGGGTGTCTTGCATACTGCAGAACTCCAGAACCTAAAAGAACTAAGTTAGGACCAAGAGCTATCAAGTGCGTCCTTGTAGGATATGCACAACATAGTAAAGCCTATAGACTTCTAGACTTAGACACCAATGTAATCATAGAGTCTAGAGATGTAGAGTTCTTTGAGAATTCTGTATTCACGGAGAGAAAAGAATGCTGAGATTCAATCTCAAATGAAATTATAAAAAAAAAACACAAATAGAAGAGAAAGCTCCTAGTGAACCTCGTAGGAGTCAAAGAGCAAGAGTAGAAAAGAGTCTTGATCCTGATCAAATAGACTCTCAACGACTCTCTTTTCATCTAGTAGAGGGTGATAGAGAGAAGGTGATTAGGAAAATACCTATGGTTTTAACCATAGAAGATGAACCTAAAACCTTTAGAGAAGCTATGACTTCTAGAGACTCCGCTTTTTGGAAAGAAGCTATTAATGATGAAATGGATTCAATAATATCTAACCAAACATGGGAATTGGTAGATCTACCTCCAGGTTCTAAACCAATAGGTTGTAAGTGGGTATTTAAGAAAAAATATCACACAGATGGAACAATTCAAACCTTTAAGGCAAGATTAGTTGCTAAGGGTTTCCGACAGAAAGAAGGAATCGATTATTTTGACACTTATTCACCAGTAGCTCGAATAACATCGATTAGGATCTTATTTGCTCTTGCATCTATACATCATCTTCATATCCATCAAATGGACGTGAAGACAGCATTCCTGAATGGTGATCTCGATGAGGAGGTTTACATGGAGCAACTAGAAGGGTTTGTTCTACCAGGAAATGAAAGAAAAGTATGTAGACTAGTTAAGTCTTTGTATGGATTAAAGCAAGCACCAAAACAGTGGCATGATAAATTTGATTCTAAAGTTTCTGTCTTATGGTTTTGAACATAATATTCCTGATAAATGCATATATTCAAAAGTATGTAATGATTATATGTAATCATATGCTTGTATGTAGATGATATGTTAATAATCAGTAATAAAATGGAAGGTGTAACTGAAACCAAAAGTTTCTCTCTTCAGTTTTCAAAATGAAGGATCTTGGACAAGTGGATACCATATTAGGTATCAAAGTTAAAAAACATAGTGGGGGTTTTGCATTATGCCAGTCTCATTATATTGAGAAAATAATAAACAAGTTTAACCACTTGAAAATTAAAGAGGTAAAGACCCCGTTCGATCCAAGTATCAAGTTAAAAGAAAACAGTGGAAGAGCAGTTGCACAACTAGAGTATGCTAGTGCTATAGGTAGTCTTATGTATGCAATGCAATGCACAAGACCGGATATAGCATATGCTGTTAGTAAACTAAGTAGGTTTACGAGTAATCCAAGTGTTGAACACTGGAAAGCAATAAATAAAGTTCTAGGTTATCTTAAAGAAACCAAAGAACTAGGGCTATTTTATTCAGAATTTCCAACAGTATTAGAAGGATATACCGATGCAAGTTGGATATCGAGTGCAGGGACAACAAGTCCACTACAGGGTGGATATCACCCTAGGAGGTGCAACTGTATGTTGGGGATCAAATAAACAAACTTGCATAACGCACTCAACTATGGAATCTGAGTTCATAGCTTTGGCTGCTACAAGCAAAGAGGCTAAGTGGTTAAGGGATCTTCTATCAGAAATCTCATTCTATGTGAAGCCTATACAGGCTGTTTCACTTCATTGTGATAGTGAAGTCACTCTAGCGAGAGCCTATAACGGTACTTATAATGGGAAGTCCAGACACATAAGTTTGAGACATGACTATGTAAGGCAATTGATTCAAGATAGAATCATTGCGATCTTATATGTAAAGTTGAGTAATAACTTGGCTGATTCTTTTACTAAACCTCTAACGAGAGAGGTAGTAAGGACAACATCTAGAGGGATGGAGTTGAAACTCTTTACTCAAAGTTTCACCAGTGAAAGAAACCCAACCCTAAATTAGAAAATCTCTAAATTTTGGGTTTAATGGGTAACAACAATTCACTGATAAGTGAAAAGCTTCAGCACTAAATAAATCAACAACCTCATCCAAGATGATAGTGCTGGCCGTTATAAAAGAGGGATGAGTATTAAACTCTTAATGAAGTCCAGTCAAACAGGACAAGTGTTTTAACGGAAACATTGGAAGGATTTCACTTATGTGAACGTAGAAGTGGTGCCGCTTCTCATGAGACTTAGAGTTATTTCGGGATCGTTCATGAAACAGGATAAGCACATGGCCATTAAAAGTGCTAAGCGAGATTATAAAGGAACACTTAACGCAGGAGCTATTATGTGTGTGATATTTTTGGTTATATCATATAGGAATAACTGGTTCAATGCTGCGGCAACCAGGAATTTCGAAATAACTTTAAAGTACTTACACTAAGGAAAGATTAAAATCGCAAGATATCTTTCTTTATGCATAATAACTGTATTATTCTGGCAGAGTTTTATTGTTTAAAAAACCAGTGGGGGATTGTTGAAATTTAGTGGTTTTTTGAAAAAATAAAAAGAAAATTCAAATTTTCAAAATTTCGGGATTTTGCCGCCAAAACGATTTTTCCAAAAATTTCAAATCTAAAAGTGCGGGTGTGCTTTATCCCACATCGGAAATGGTTGATGAAATCATTTTGTGGTTTATATGAGATGTTGAGAAGGGTATTCTTACTTGGAGCTTTTGGGAGGAGATGAAATAAGGGTTGCGTGTTCCAGTGCGAAGCAC
>JAJHSJ010000013.1:7995296-8038850 GCA_021015155.1 Magnolia officinalis
TGGTTTGAGCCTAGCTCGGGCCCCTTTTACCAAAGCGAGTTAGAGATTGTTCGAATCAAGGTAGGCAAAACCCATAAATCCTTACTAAAAGTTTAATTAAGATACAATTTAAGTTATAAATGATAAATTTACCATTAATTTAGGGTTTGTAACTTTTTTTTTCCTACACCTAGGCCGCATCGAAACCGAGAAATTCTTATTCTAAGGTTAGATTTACTATTCAGGCTTTCTTATGAATTTTAATATTGCAATAGTCTCAATATTTGGTAATCATTTTGATTAACCTATAAACCATGCGATAACTCTTCTAATCTATATTACATGTGTTAATTTTAAGATCATTTGAAAGAATCCTTAATTTTGAAAATTCGTATAGGACACATAACATGTTTTTAGCTCTTTTATAGGTTGATTCACACATACGCATCCCTTAGAATGCTCAATCACTTAAATATAACCATGCCTCGTAGGATTTACATGAACATTAATTATAATACAATAGTATAAATTATATGTTCTTATATATTAGAAGGTTTAGGACTTATGAAAATGTTGCATGTATTAATTATTCATATCGATAATGTGATTTGCACAATTGTAACGTATATATAAAACTATACCTCAAACTATTAGACATCTTGTGTAATTAGTTAAATAAAATTTTATTGAATACTTACCATCTTTGTGAATTATTGTGCCTTATGTAGCTTTGTTGGGTGGAATCCCCTTAGTTGTGTTTCTAAGTGGGCTTTGTGCCTAGTTGGTTTTAAATGTGTCTAGTTGGCTTTATTAATGTCTAGTTTGCTTTGTTCGAAGGAACTCTTTTATTGGAATTATATAGGATTTGGTGATAGTAAGGTTTACTTATTGGATCAAGGTTGGCAAGTAGTTATAAGAATTTACTTGAATGAGTTGTTTGCGAATCATCCAATAAAGGTACAGTTATGAGCATATACATGGTTTACTTTCACTGGAAGCTAGCCATTGTTATTTGTGAGCTAGATATGGTTGTAGCATGTTCCTTTTTTTTTTTTTTTTTTAATGTTAGCTCGTTAGTACAAGCACTGTCAGTTCACACTTCACTGTGAGCCACCCCCTCTAGGGAATCGATACCAAGACCTCAGTGTTGAAATGAGGTATCTTTCACTCAGTCTACCACTTGAGTTATGGATCTGGGTGTTGGTAGCATGTACCTTGAGTTAAGGTATTGTATATTGATAATATTCTGAAATATTGATGAATGTTTAGATGGTTAGATGGGACTGGTGGGATGGTTGAACTGATTTCTTATGATGGCACATGGTTTTAGGCTCCCATTAAATTGAAACTTATTATGTATGCATTCTTTTTGCAATATTTTGTATTCATAAATATGCAAATATGTGTATTTAAAATCTCCTAATGTTACACCCGAAAATTCCATAATTTTCTCATGTTTTTGCACATTTCTAGTTATCAATGTTATTTTCACCGATATCGATATTGATTTATTTCCATGACCAGTGAAACTTGTAGTGATCCCGATACTTCGAACATTAGTTGTGGGTCAAGCTCAAGTTTGAATTATTGGCTCATGTGACACTAACTTACGCATATTACTCCATGTGAATTGCAGGTCCCATTAGAGCATTCTTTAAAAATGCATTGATCAAGCAAGGCAAATGGCTATGAAATGGATGGTTAAAGCAAAGTGGCGAGTGATCCAAATTTTTCACTTTAATTAAGAAAAATATAATGTATTTATGGCATGGTTCATTTACATTGAGCATAAAGAGAGGACATGTCTCTCACATATCATAATTGAAATATGGCGTAAACTATTCAATGTCTCGAATTGATTATCATATAATTCCTCTATTATAATAGGAATTTTTGTCGCAAAATATCTAAAATAGTGCTTTTGAAAAGTGGAAGGTTTGTCGTTCTAATAAGTTCTTTTTTCCTTTTAGCCGAAATAACTTTTTCTCACTGTGATAGCAGAGATTAACCAATTGATAAAGCATGAGAATAAAAGAAAATAAGTTGCATTGAAGATAAACACTTATAAATAAAGAGAAAATCTTTGGCAATCCAGCGAGTATAGCATAGATAACGAGGTATTAAACTAAAGTCTTCATTGGTCCAGCAACTTGAGTGTAGATGAAAGGAATTACACTAAAAAGAAAGAGCAAAAGTCTTCATTGGTCCAATGATATGGGCGTAAGTGAAGGAAATTACACTACTCCCAAGCTAAAGACGGTCCAGCGTAACAGTGCATACAAACTTAATTATATAGAGAGCTAAGCTACGAGCTAAGAACTAAACAAAAATATGTGGTGTTGCGATATGTAGAGTTGTGTCGTGTTTGGGTTAGTGAGGGCCTGAAACTCTTTGATTTTCTTCTTATTTATAGAAAATTTAGGCGATAACTGTAGGGAGATCTTTGAGGCCATTTCTCAAATTTACTGATGTGAAAATAACTGTTTGAGCAACCTAAATGGTTATGGCCTATTATGCAATACCACGTGTGTTAATCGTTTGTCGTTGGTTGGCCATTGGCTACAAGCACGTCCTACACCCACCACGCGGATGAGAGTTTCTCTCATGACACCACTTATAGATGATTGTTATCCTTTTTCTACTAAAACAAGCATTGCACGCTGTAAAAATTGGCCAACCTGGCATTACCTTTACATTGCTTCATAGCTCTTTAAATAGTTTCAGTCGTGAGAATTTATTCTACGCGATGCTATAGCACATTGGCTAAATCCATCACTAGCCATGACCGTATTTTAGTCGTTACCTATTATCGACCATGAGGCCACTAAGGTGAGTAGTCGACTCTTTCACTTGAGTGAGATATGTGAAATGCGCCCCATGACAGTATCCAACTGGACTTATCATTTTTGGATTACTCATGATTTTTGGGATTCTGATCATATTCAATTGTCAAAGTATTAAAAATATCATATATTTATCTCTTATTGAGATCTCGTTGTCACGTGACATCATCTGATAGCTAGATCTAACACGGTGAAATTAGGCGTAAACAAATTGCCACATGCAAATTGTAAGGTTTTTAGGCGATTTACATGACTTTAATGGTGTGACCCACTTGATCATTGGATTGGGCTGATTTTTAACTCGTCTCAACCATCATGTTGGGTTGCAATGGTTGCATGGGTTATATGTGATGCACGCATCATTAGTCCTACGATGCTTTGCACCATCATTTTTTGGTGGAAAAGAAGAAAAGTTGATCAGGCCATTTTAATCATTTACTTCTTCCAAATATGTTATTTAGGCTTTTTTTTTTTTTTCCTTT
Organism: Magnolia officinalis; assembly: GCA_021015155.1. Classification (NCBI taxonomy): domain Eukaryota; kingdom Viridiplantae; phylum Streptophyta; class Magnoliopsida; order Magnoliales; family Magnoliaceae; genus Magnolia; species Magnolia officinalis. Next base: position 7,998,601 of record JAJHSJ010000013.1, read on the forward strand.
CGTACTAGTATGGTTTGCATGGTAACACAACCATCAACAAACAACTGCCTGCATCAATTAAAGGGTTGTTTGAGAGAGTATTTGATATGCATTGGCAAATTACCATGGAATCCATATATTCGTTTGAGAGAGTGTATTTGATATGAATTCGAAACACAAGTTGTGTTTGATAACTTGTAATTGGAATCCATTGAAATCCATATGAATATGTTTAAGGGCTTATATTTGGAATGCATTGGTGGAGAAAGTGAGAAAGAAACAGTGACTTATGTATCGGTGAAATCCATTGGAATATGTTTGACAGCCTATATTTGGATGGAATTGGTGGAGAGAGTGAGAGAGAAGACAAGGACTTGCAAATTGGTAATAACTGATGGTAATTTGAAGACGTGAAATGGAATAACATGATTTTATTATGATTTCAAAATAGAGATTTTGGTTTATTTGATGTGAATTGGATTCCAATTAACATCAAATACACTCTCCCAAATGCACCAATTACCTCCAATTATCACCCATTTCTCTTAAAAAACCTAGGGGAGGTTTGCTTTGCTAGAAGACACCCGGACTTGCTTGCCTTAGTACTTTAGCCTTTAAATCTTGGGTCATATCTAAACAATCCAATCCGTTCATCCATTCATCCATTCATCCATTCACTCTTTTACTTTACAGATGGACGGTTTCCTTGACTTTCGAATGATCAAAAGGTCAAAACATTCTGATCTTACAGATGAGATCTACTATAACAATTTGGATCATTGAAAAAGAAACTAATCCAATGGCTAAAGTCCAGACGAATCTATTACAATACATGGAGAAGTATTTTAACAAACATCTTTAGTAAAAGCATTGTCAAGGTAAATTCAGACCTCTTAGTAGATTTTGCCATCCTTTGTAAATAAAAAAGGCCATAAATGTGAAGGAGGGTTTTGCAGGAGTGTGCATGTGGCACCATGTGACAGCATGGTATGATATGGTGGTTGGCTTTTATTGCGGGATTTCATTTTAAATAATGATGTGGGGCCATTCATGTTCTAGATGCCATACTACAGATGACATGGTAAGAAACATTTATTTCACGGGTGGTTGTGCATGAATATGAACATTTAATAGCCCATACTCAAATCCAAGATTCAAAGGTCAGGATTAAAGAAAATAAAAATAAAAATGAATGGGACCACCTTACGGTTGCAAAACCTGACAAAGTAATATCAGCAACATCCCTCTCAGCTTGTTCCCATAGGATGGCCTACCTAAGTTTTGGTAAGCATGTTTCCTGAGTCTTGGGGTAATGTATTTGATAGATGAAAATGTTATCAACATCACATGGGGCTTTACATCTGCTTGGTACCACTATAGTTTAAAGTGTCGTGCCCCTTCATGTATTCTAGTTTGATATTGATTTGAAGACTTTTATTATCAAGGGTTTAGATTTAACAATTGAATTATCGTGATTGAGCATACCGGTAGGTATAGTACTATTGATTGATAATAAGTCATGAATACTCAGAAAAGTTCCTCATGCATTCCTCATGCATCCACATCAAGAATTTTACATGACTTCCCAATTAAATACATATGATTTAAGTTTACAGTTTATTTATTTGTTTCATCTTTAGTTTTTTTTTAATGTATAAATCAGACTATTATTTTGTGATTAAATTTAACATGATCCACATCCACTGTAGTTTCTTGCAATGGGCGCAATTTGGGTGAATTGGGGATCATGATCCCTAATTGTGGGGCCACTATAATGTATGTGCCTTACATCATCACACCGTCTATCCATTTTGATGGCTCATTTTAAGGCATGATTCCATAAATAATCTCAAGTGGACTATACCACAAGAAACCATTGTGTTTAAACTCACACCATTAAAAACTTCATGGGCCACCATAATGTTTAATTTCCATTCAACCTGTTGATGAGGTCACAAAGACCCCCATGAAGAGACTCCACAAATATAGCTTTATCAAAAACCTTTATAGCCTATTAGAAGTTTTTAAAGCAGATCCAATTCTCCTTTCACGTCTATCATAATTTCGACGGCTCAAGGTAGGTGAAGGTGATGGATCCACTTACAAGTGGTGCATACGTGGGCTAGACCCCGGTGAAATACTCATTAAGTTGGACGCGGATTGCGTACTACCCCCGCCAGTCCCTATCTCCGAATAGGCAGTTCTGTGGGTAGCCCCCCATGAATTATCTGTACATCCAAACTGTCAATCCCTTTTCTTAGATTATTTTAAGGCATCAACACAAAAATGAGGCAGATCCAACGCTCAAGTGGACCACACTAAATAATAAGCTTGGTTGCATTAAAATGTACAAAGCTTTAAATGTCGGTTGCATTAAATGCAAGAGTCATCTGTGGTGCGGTCCACTTGAGCGTTGGATATGCTTCATTTTTGTTTTGATGCGTTAAAATAATATGAGAAAAGAACTAGACAGTTTGGATGTACACATAAATCAGGGTGAGCCCGCCCATAGAACTGCCCGGAGCTAGGGACCGGCGGGGGTAGTACGCAATCCACGTCCCATTAAGTCATGCTTAAGAAAACACGCTGGTTTGACAATCCTGGCACTCTTAATGGGTGGACTCGGATTCGGTAGTGACCCCTACGGTGCTATGTGTGGGTTGGTGCTGTGTACCCATATGATATATGTGTTTTATCCATGCCGGCTTTCTATTTTACCAGCTCATTTTAGGGCATTTGCCAAAAAAATGAGGCAGATCCAAAACTCAGATGGACCACACCATAAGAAACAGCAGTGATTGAATGCCCACCATTAAAAACTTGAAGATCACACGATTTTTGGATCACCAAGATGATATTTACGTTTTCCCTTCATCTAGGTCTGTGGACCTTATTGGATGGCAAAAGAACATTACAATGGGCCTTCTGAAGTTTTCAATTGTGGGTGTTCAATCACCACGATTTTCTATGGTACGGTCCACCTGAGATTTGTATTTGCCTCATTTTGTTTTGAGCTCCATCCTAAAGCGAGCTGTAAAAATGAACGAACAGCAGGGATAAGACATAGGGCGGATTAGGTGTTATCTGGGTAACAGGTTAGTGGGTGTTACCCTTGCTGTAGGGATCACCCTGATGATGATGATATGTTGTATATCCATTCCGTCCATTTCCTTTTCGGCCCATTTTAGAACACGTTCTTAACATTAAGTATATCTAAATCTCCAATAGACTATACCACAAGAAATAGTGATGATTGAACACTCACCATTAAAAACTTGCCAAGGCTCCCTGTAAGAAGATCCGTAATGTTTATTTGCCATCCATCGCGTTGATTAGGTCAATTAGAATTGGATGAAGAGGAAATATACAAAGATTAGCTTGAGCTATAACTTTTGTAACCTACAAAAAGCTTTTAATAATCATTCATTACTTTTTCGGGTGGTACGGTCCAACAGATATTTGCATCCTTAAATGAGGTGAAAAAAATGGATGGGCAGCAAGGATATGAAACATACTCGTTAAGGTGGGCCCACATGGTTTCAGGATGGGCGCCATGGATATGAAACAAACTCATTAAGGTGGCCCCACGTGGTAAGATTAGTAAGACCCGCTGAGCTGTTACCGGGGCAACAGTTAATCTGCTACCAGGTGGATGGACTCTAATTGTGTTATAGAGCATAAGGCAGCACCAGGTCAGTACTGTTTTTATGTGGCAAGGTTTTGGTGGGCCACTACATGATATGTGTGTTATATTCACAGTGTTCATCCGTTACCAGGTCGGTACTGTTTTTATGTGGCAAAGTTTTGGTGGGCCACTCCATGATATGTCTATCATATTCAGTGTTCGTCCATTTTTTTTTCATATCATTTTAGAGCATTAGCCCAAAAATAAGGCAAATCCAAAGCTCAAGTGAACCACACAACAAAAAATGATAGGAATTGAATGCCTACTATGGAAGACTTAGGGGATGTTTGGCACAGTAGATTTGGGGGGATTTTAAATCCCTTGGTCATTTGGCACCACAAAGTAATGGGGGGTTTCAAGGTTTCAAGTCCCCTCTATGAAGGGATTTGAAATCCACAGCGAAAGCTTGGATTTCATCTAAAATCTTTCCAAGAGTTGCATGTGTAACATGTGTGTCACTACACTATTAATTTATTGGACACATGGCTCATTAATGATATCCCAAAATAATTATATTATCAATTGCATCACTATCATTACTTTAATGATCAATACCGTCCAAACATTGTCCATGTAAATCGACGATTAAAAATCATTGATTAGTCACTCGGACGTGATCTTGTCCTCGTGACCCATTTGAGACTTGGAATTTCATCATTTTCAGGTGAAGTATATATTTATTCAGGCTTTTTACAACCATTGTGTCAAACATGACATACGTTCGCTAATTAGAGATATTAAAGTTGATTTAATAATTAAATTCAAACCCCTGTAAATATACTATGCATAACTACTTTTGAATTAAAGTTTATTATGAATGCCGGTGCCAAACACAATAGGAGGATTTCAAATCCAGGGGGTTATCAATCCAGGGGTTCCAAATCCACACTCTCAAACAGGTCCTTGCAAGAGCCTCATTGGAGGTTGCCTTGTTTTTGTTATTGGGCTCATGCCCTAAAATGATATAATGCATACATTACATTGGGGCATACAAAACTTTGCCACGTCAACACAGTATCAACTTTGGGTGTTGTGTCATGCACTATGCAATCGAAGTCTCATAAGGCCAGTCTAGATAGTAAGTTGCTTAAGATATGTTACTTATCTAATACTCTTAAGTAGAAAAAGTAACTCCCATGGTCTCCAAATGAGCCCATAGATGGAGCTGTTTACGTGAGATCAGACTCACCCAAGGTGTTGCGGCCCTTATCAAGGGCCCACTTTAATGTATGCATTATGTATCCACGCCATCCATCCATTGCTTTTAAAAATAAAGCAGCTCCAATTATCAGGTGGACCATATCATGAGAATATTGGTGATTGAACTCCCTACCATTGAAAGCTGATTAGGGAGCATATTAATATTTCCATAGTGATTATTTTCCATCCAATCTATTAATAAGGTCACATAAGTCTGGATAAGGGAAATGACAAATATCAGCTTGATTCAAAACTTTTGTGGCCCATTAATGATTAATCACCACTGTCTCCTATGGTATGGTCCACCTGATAATTAGATCTACTTCACTTTTTAGATAATACCATAAAATAATGTGTGAAAAATGGATGAACAATATAGATGCAAAATAAATATATCAAGGTGGCCCTACGGTATGGGCTGCACCGTCTTGGGTGAGTATGGGGTCTCACCTTTACATAGAGATGGGAAGGTGAGACCTTGGATATGGGTTGGGTGGGACCCCTTATGATAAGGCTTACATTGATGTATGTGCCCTAAATCCCCACCATCTGGACATTTTGAAAGCATAATTTAGGGTATGATCTTAAAAATAAATATGACTCAAATTTTTAAGTAGACCACACCACGAGAATCAAATGTGATTGAATCTCTACCATTAAAAACTTTATGGATTCCACTAAAATAATTATTTGTCATCCAACCTGTTGATAACATCACAAACACTTAAATAAGGAGACCACACAAATATCATTTTGATCCAAAGCTTTTGTGACCCATAAGAAAATTTTAATGGTCATTCATGATATGGGGAAGGACCTGCTGAGATTGAGCCCCGCCTTCCTCAAGGATAATTACTCTGAATCCACGGAGCTTCTCTAGACTTTTCATAGAAATATCCTGAATCCACAGTGAGAGATAGAAAATAGAAATACATTCTAATAAAAATCGAATTAAATTGATCGATACTTAAAAAATGAGTTTACAACCCTTTAAATAATGTTATAAACCTTAGGGAAAAGTTTTGGAATCAAACTACAACTAAAACTCTCTAAAATCGTGCCTAACTATAAATAGTAAACTTATTATTTATAAACTATCATGATTTCCAATAGACCTCATGTTTTCGGCCAAAAATAGTGTCTTTTTTGGCTTAACCATGTTGTTCTCCTAACTTTTCTAAGCACTTTTCGTATTGGACACAACTCTCAACGGATGAAGAATTACCATGAAACTAAAACTGATTAAAAATAGTAAAAATAAAAATAAATTGGAATTTTGACCATTGATTTGATGGAATCTCACAAATTTGGTGTGGGCAACCCAGCATAGAGGTAATTGGTTGGCTAAAGTAGCTTCTCCTACCTTAAAATCATATATGTCACATCAGACAACTCCTTCCAGTTTTATATATATATATATATGTGTGTGTGTGTGTGTGTGTGTGTGTGTGTGTGTGTGTCCATTTTAAGATTACGACGATCCGGATCACTTCCCTCTATGATCGATCTTTTCTTCTCCATGAAAATTTCGGCGGCCCACTGTACATCAATTCACCACGTTTCCTGTGTTAAGAGAAGTCTTTAATCTGAAGTTTTTGAGGTCGTTCAACCGGTCGTGGGACAGCCACGACTAGTCATGGGAGGCGCTCGACCAGTCGTAGGTTCGAGTCCTGGCACGATTCAAAGTACAACGACATTATGCTGTTTTTCTCTGAGGTCTACGACCAGTCGTAGGAGAGCTACGACTAGTCGTAGGTTACGCAGATTCGTTCCGCGATTTTGTGCAGATCGCGGATTTTGAGTCCTTTCGCAACAAGGATGCGGAAGGAAGTTGCCTAAACTATAAATAGGTATTCTTAGGGTATTTCTAAGGTATGCTAAGGCTTCCTAAAGGGGTTCTAGGGAAATCAAAGGGTGTAGCAAGGGTACGATTCGAGGTTGTTCGAATCGGGTAAGTCCTCTCTCTTTGTAATTTTTGTTTTATAGTGGAGATCTGTCACTTTGTGCCGTGGTTTTTTTCCGAAAGGGTTTTCCACGTTAAATTTGTGTGTTCTCTTATATGCTTGGTGCCATTGGATTGCTATCCTAGATCTAGATCTGTGTGATTCCGCAGGCCAAAAATCCCAACAAGTGGTATTAGAGCTTGAGTTCGGTTGGGCACAGATCTAAATCTGAGGGATTAGTAAAATGGCGAGCACCAGGTATGAGATTGAGAAGTACTCAGGGAAAAATAATTTTGAGTTATGGAAGATCAAGATGATGAGTTCCTTAATCAAGCAAGGCGAAGATGGTACTCTTGAGGAGCGGAAGTCCACTACGACTGATGGTGATTGGAATACTCTTGATAAGAAAGCTTTATCATCGATCCGTTTATGTCTCACGGATGAGGTTCTCTACAACGTCATGAGGGAGAAAACTGCGGCTAAGTTATGGGCGAAGTTAGAGGATGTCTATGCGAAAAAATCTTCTGAAAATCGCTTGCACTTGAAGCGGCAGTGATATAACTTCAAGATGGCAGAAGGTGAAGATCTGGAAGCTCACATCAACAACTTTAATAAATTGGTTTGCAAATTGCTGGATATGGAGGAAGTGATGAAAAATGAAGAACAGGCATGTATGTTGCTGAATTCTCTCCTGGCTTTTGAGGCATTCAAGGACACTATATGCAGCACGAACAAAACCCTGAGTGTCGATACCATTATATCGGCTCTTCAAGAGAAGGCTATGAGACAACTAAACAGCGATATGAGGACGTCTTCTGATGCACTGTTTACAATGGGTAGTAATTCTGGACAAGGTACAGGTTCTTCAGGTTTTAGATCCAAATCCAAGGGCAAGGGCAAATGAAAGGTAAAGTGCTGGAACTGTGGGAAGGAAGGACATGTGAAGAAGGATTGTGGAAATCCTAAATTGAAGAGAGAAGATTCTGAGGCTTCGTACAGGGAGACCAATGTTGCCATGTCAGATGGATCGAGTGGATGTGATGGTAATGTTTTATCTGTGTCTTCGCTCAGGCGGTCACACGATGATCATAAGGACGAGTGGATGCTAGACACAGGGGCATCTTTTCACATGACTCCTCATCGGAGTTGGTTCACCAGCTATAGGGAGAGCGATGGTGGACAGGTATTTATGGGCAATGGCATTGCTTGTAATGTTGTGGTTGTTGGTACGGTGCGCATCAGGATGTTTGATGGGGTGAAGCGGACCTTAACTGATGTCAGGCACGTTCCTGATTTGAAGCAGAATTTGATTTCTCTTGGTGTGCTTGAGGCAAAAAGGATGCAAGTACACAAGTATTGATGGTGCTCTTACAGTATCCAAGGGGGCATGGGTAATCATGAAAGTACAACGACTCGGCAACTTGTACAGGTTGATTGGGAGCACTTCAAACAGTGGAGCTATAGTAGATGTAGCGGATTCCACCTCTGCATGTGTGTGGCATGTTGGGCATGGCCACATGAGAGAGCAGGGCAGGAAGGCTGAGACGTGCGAACAGGGATACAGAGCAGGTGGAGCAAACACCTATGAGAAGAATCACACGGCATTATCGCAGGATATCGGCGAGGTACATAGATGACTCCAATATCGCAGGGGATTCACCTTCTTTTTAGATGGCTCTAGGTGAGCCTGGTGCTGAGAAGTGAAAAGTGACTATGGGTGATGTGATGGATTCATTGTACCAGACCGACATATGGAAGCTGGTGGAACTTCCAGTGGGCCGGAAAGCGGTTGGATGCAGGTGGATCTTCAGGAGGATACAACATAAATACAAGGCGAGGTTGGTAGCGAAGGGTTATACTCAGAGAGAAGGGATCAGCTTCTCAGAGATATTCGCACTGACGATATAGTAGGTGTCTATTAGATCCGTGTTTGGCGCTGGTTGGCCAACGTGATCTTGAGCTGGAAGGATGGATGTGGAGTCTACACTTTTGTAAGGGAAAGGGAAGAGCAGATCTACATGAAGCAACCAGAGCGGTTTGAAGTTCAAGGGGCTGAGAAAAGACTTTACAGGAGGTCGTGGTTCGACCTGTCGCCTAGGCAGTAGTTTGATTCTTTCATGGTGAGTCAAGAATTGATGACATGTGGATCGCCAATTATGACATGTCTGAAATCAGTGTACTAAAGACTCGGTTAAGTGGGACGTTCAGGATGAAGGATCGGGGGGGCTGCAAAGATGGTTCTCGGCATTGAGACTGAAGGAGGAGTAGGCTTTGGTAATCACAGGCAGAATACTTTGTGTGTAGGTATTGATCAAGTATGTGATGGGCCAAGTAAAGCTGGAGAGCGTTCCCTACACATCTCTCCTCAAGTTTTCCTCAGGACATGTCCCAAAACAGATGAAGAAAAGCAGGATATCTCTTGAGCCTTATTCGAATGCGGTTGGCAGTTATGTCATGGTCTATATTAGACCAGTTATTTCACAGGCTATCAATGTTGTGAGCAAGTACCCCGGCAAGCAATAGTGGGTAGCGGTGAGATAGTAAGAAGACTACGTCTTTCCTTTTGAGAAGATAGGAGCAAAGGTGGTTGAGCACGTGATTTTTGATCTGGCAGTCATGCTCACCTAGATCGTTCCTGTAGAGAAGTTTAAGTTCTGTGCAACTTCACTGGGCTCGGCGATGGCGGAAAAGAAAGACGGGGTGTGCAAAAGAAGCTATGATGTGATACAGAAATAAGAGAAGAGATCAAGGACCTACACGGTTGAAGATTAAAGACTTGGTGGAGATTGTTAAGAGAAGTCTTTAATCTGAAGTTTTTGAGATCGTTCGACCGGTCGTGGGATAGCCACGACTGGTAGTGGGAGGCGCTCGACCAGTCTTAAGTTCGAGTCCTAGCACGACTCAAAGTACAGCGACATTGTGCTGTTTTTCTCCGAGGTCTACGACTAGTCATAGTTCGACCAGTCGTAGGAGAGCTACGACTAGTCGTAGGTTACGCAGATTCATTCCGTGATTTTGTGCGGATCGCAGATTTTGAGTCCTTTTGCAACAAGGATGCGGAAGGAAGTTGCCTAAACTATAAATAAGTGTTCCTAGGGTATTTCTAGGGTATGCTAAGGCTTCCTAAAGGGGTTCTAGGGAAATCAAAGGGTGTAGCAAGGGTGAGATTTGAAGTTGTTCGAATCGGGTAAGTCCTCTCTCTTTGTAATTTCTGTTTCATAGTGGAGATCTGTCGCTTTGTGTCATGATTTTTTCCTGATAGGATTTTCCACATTAAATCTGTGTTCTCTTGTATGCTTGGTGTCATTGGATTGCTATCCTATATCTAGATCTATGTGATTCCGCTGGCCAAAAATCCCAACATCCTGTCCTATGGTCTATTGGGATTTGAAACTGCTTCATTTTTGTATATCATGCCCTGAGCTTTAAATACCGATGGACGGCATGATGTAGTCATACAGAGATGGGAACGGATAGGTGAGACGCCGGATCCAATGAGGTGAGTAGGATCATGGCGATGTATGTGTCTTAAATCCACACCGTCCAACAAACCATTTTGAAATCTCATTTTTAAGGCATATCCCCGGTCGCTATCTTCGCTTGCAACGAAAGAGTCCCGATCTTCTGTTATCTTGGTCATTCATCAAAATCCCTGTTGACCAGGTATCAGGTGATCCGGACTCGCAATGAAAAAAGGTTCATTTATTAGGCGGCTGACAGACTTCGATGAATGCATTTTCTTTCTGCGTCCTGCCGCGCAAGGACGGAATCGGTCCATGCAGGGGCTCTGTGAGCCCACAATGATGTGTGGCTTTTATCCAGCGGTTCATCCATCTTTCCAGATAAATTTAGGGTAGGATCCTAAAAAAGAGGCAGATCCAACGTTCAAATAGACCACGCAGTGGGGATCTTACGGCCACCATTAAAAATTTGTATTTTCCCTTCGTCCAGGTTCGTGTGACCTCACGAATACGTTGGATGGCAAATAAATATCACGGTAGGCCTTAAAAGGTTTCAACAGTGGCTGTCACTGTAATAGCTGCTTCCTGTGGTGTGGTCCACTTAAATCTTGGATCCACCTTATTTGTGGGCTTCTACAAATAACACAAAAAAATGAATGAATGGCGTGGATAAACCATACGGAGCCCCTACCTGGATCGATTTCCGTCCATCGAGTGCAGTACACAATCCGCTTCGTTTATTTTTCACTTTTAACAACGCTCATTCAATTGCAGACCGTGAAACCTCGGTTCAGATCATACACGTGCGCCTCGTGTAACCAACCTGAGGGAGTGAATCAGAAATGAAATAGATATCCCAACTAACAACTAACAACCCACTATCAGCAATACGATCCAGATTCAATGAAGGGCTATCATGTGAAGCGCGTGTAAGACATCCGAGCAGTCAGTTCATTTGCCAGAGATACAGGCCATTCACGTGGGCCTTTGAACATGACATGTGATGATTAACTCATGTAAAAGTAAAAGTTTGGCATGGGTGTTGGGTCCATCCTATATTCACCGTTGATCTTTGACGCGTGTGTGATTTGCTCGTGAATGTTTGGCACGTGTTCCATTATAAGAGCCCTTGTTGAATCCCCATCTTTACGTCCTGATCATATGACACGTGTTCCATCCATCTTTTTTATGTTGTTTTATAATATTATACCAAAAATAACTAAGATCCAAGTCTCAAATGGGCCACACGGTCGGGATTAAATTCCCCTAAGAAGGTTTCAACGGCGGGCATCCTTAGCACTGCTGCTTCCTATGCAGTGGTACATTTGAGCCGTGGATCTGTCTTATTTTTGTTCCAGTACTCTAGAGTGACATGGAAAAGAGAATGGGCAGTGTGGATAAAAATAATACATCAAGGTGAGTCCTCAATGGCCCTCGGAGCCTCCGCCTGTTCCGAGCTCCAAACAGGGCGGGGTAGTACCTAATCCACATGTTTGTTATTCTCAGTAATTTCAAATGATGGTGGGTATATCCCGGCAATATATTACCATATTACCAACAAAGTATGGAATTAATCTTATCCTAGGAAAGGAGACAATCCCTGCCATGAATAATAATTAAATGTTTTGAATCCCATCCAGCTAATCCCACCGCCCAAACACGCCCAGGGTAAGAGAATTCCCTGTTGACCAGATAAGCGAGGATCCCGACTCCGAAAAGAAAGATACCGGAAGATTGGGGTGGCAGCGACTGGACCAGAGATGGAAGGACATTTCCTTCGACACGTGTTACAGTTAGCCGTGTGCAAGGACAGGCTCTTGGACCACCCTAGTATTTGTGTGACATCGCCGTTGGGTTAGATCAAATTAAGACGGGAGCATAAAATTAGGTAGAAACCCTTTTCTGTCTGTGGAAATTTTAAAGTGGGCTTTTATATTTTAAATTTTTACTACAAATCTCCTCACAAGGGTTTAATTTTTATTTTTTAACCAATAACGCCTCTCGGTAGTGAAATGTAACGTTAGTGTACACCATGCACTTTTTCTTCAGAAAATGGTAAAAGTGGAGAGTAGTGGGTGCACGTGATATTTCTATGATATTCGATTAGTTGAAAGCATGTAATTCTTCCTTATGACTAAATTATGGGGTTTTGTTTTGGTCCAAATGGCCTCATTTTGTGACGTGGTTGTGCAGGAGCTCATACGAACGAAACTTAAGGTTTTGTATTTTTGAAATCATTTTTTTATTTTTTTGACGACAAAAATTCCCATCTAACACAGTTGTCACTCATACGGTGGGATCTTGTTTCAAAAAGAGAGATCTTTCTATGAAGTGACGTGGTCCCAACTAAAAATCAAAATTCGGACCAATTATTGGCTATTCTGATCCGTTCATTTTAATCAAATAGTTGTGAACCCACAAAAGGATTTTTTACTTTTTAGTTTGAAGCTGTCCATGACCCACAAACAGTTCTGGTTCCTTCGGTGTTGTCCATCTGTAATGAGTTTTTCCCTTAAACTTGGACGAAGGACATAAAATTAAAATACTTTACATGTTGATGGGATAGATTTACTTCACGATAACCGAACGGACCTTATGTAAAATGTGGATGGGTTCAAAACGTGGAGCCCTTGTCGTACGAGGCCATTTGGTTATTTCCTTCTTCTTTAGTTTTTTTTTTTTTTTTTTTTTCAGAGGATGGGAGAAGGATATGAAAGGGAAAATGGTATTTTTTGGTTCCCTTCCTTCTTCATTCCTTCATTTTCCTTTATAGTTAGTTTTTGAATTTTTTTATTATTATTTATTGGGTATAAATGGTGGTAATTTTTGAAAGGGAGGAGGGTGTGGAAGAATGTTTTAATAGATGATTTTTTATAATGAAAGGATGTTGTCATGAATAAATTTTATAAAAGAAGAATGTTAAGATAGAAGTATGTTGTAATCGATGAATATTGTATTGTAACACCCTTGATTTTCGCAAACTTGAGAATTAGATGTTGTTGGGTATTACCTTTAATTTCTCGATTTGAACGCATGTCCGTGCATGCATTTACCTATGTTTGAGACCAAAAGAAATGATGTGAGGCCCATTAAAACTGCCCAAAATAGTGAAATGTTAAATTTTATAGAGCGTGGACCGACTTCGCAGTGCCACCGAAAAAAAAAAAAAAAAAAAAAAAAAAAAGATAGAATCTAATGGTGCCACCACCAGAACATCGATGTCATTGTTGACAGATGCCTTAAATCTGTCGTTTTTGGGTCTCTCGACCGGTCGAGTGGGTAGCTCGACTTGTCGAGGCCTGCTCGACTTAAAGTCCAGTGACCTATGGTTTTTGGTGTCCGGGCTGCTCGACTAGTCGAGGGGATGGCTCAACCGGTCGAGCGGGTTGCTCGACCAGTCGAGGTCCTCCTTCGACTATTCAAGGCTACGTAGATCTTGCACGGACTGCGTAAATTTGAGGCAGTTTCGGGACTTTTTCGAACTAGGTGCGTAAGTAGAGTTTCTTAAACTATAAATAGGGGTCCCTATGGCTATTCTAAGGGATTCTAAGGCATTCTAAAAGTTTTCTAAGGATTCCTAAAAGGGTTTTAGGGTTATCAAAGGGTGTAGCAAGGGTGAGATTCGAGGTTGTTCGAATCGGGTAAGTCCTCTCTCTTGTAATTTCTATTTCATAGTAGATTTTTGTCGCTTTGTGCCGTAGTTTTTTCCCACAAAGGGTTTTCCACGTTAAATATTTGTGTTCTCTTGTGATTGCTTGATGTTATTGGATTGTTATCCTAGATCTAGATCTGTGTAATTCCGCAGCACAAATCCCCAACAAGTGGTATCAGAGCAATCGTTGACGCACAGATCTGAATTTGCAGGATTAGTATTAATGGGAAACGACAAGTTTGATATTGAGAAGTACTCATGCAAAAATAATTTTGAGTTATGGAAGGTTAAGATGATTAGCCTGTTAACCAAGCAGGGTGAGATTAAGGCTCTTGATGAGCGAAAATCTACCATGAAAGATGATGAATGGGAAAACCTTGATAGTAATGCTTTAGCATCTATCCGTTTATGTCTCATGGATGAGGTTCTCTATAATGTTTTGAGGGAGAAATTGCAGCTAGTTTGTGGGTGAAGTTAGAGAACATCTATGCAAAGAAGTCCTCTGAAAATCGCCTACACTTAAAGCTACAGTGTTATACCTTTAAGATGGTAGAGGGCGGAGATCTAGAAGCCCATATCAGCAACTTTAATAAATTGATGTGCAAATTGCTGGATATAGAGGAAGTGGTCAAAGATGAGGAACAAGCATGTATATTGTTGAATTCTTTTTCTACATCATATGAGTCTGTCAGGGACACGATGTGCACTGCAAATAAAACCCTAAGTATTGACACCGTTATCTCAGCCCTTTAAGGGAAGGCTATGAGAAAGCTAAACGGTGACATGGGGGCATCTTCCGATGTACTGATTACGAGGGGCAGAGATTCTGAGCGAGGTACAGGGTCTTCAAGACCTAGATCCAAATCCAAGGGTAAGGGCAAAGGAAAATTAAAGTGTTTGAATTATGGGTTGTTTAGACACATGAAGAAGGATTGTAAAAATCCTAAAATAAAGAAAGAAAATTCAGCAGCTTCTTCCAAGGAGGCCAATGTGGTCACATCTGATGAAGAATCAAGTGGTGGTGATGTTCTGTCTATTTCCATGATTGGTTATTTACACAACAATCATAAAGATGAGTGAATACTTTACACAGGAGCATCTTATTACATGACTCCTCATCGGAGTTGGTTTACCAGTTACAAGGAATGTGATGGTGGACAGGTTTTTATGGGCAATGACAATGCCTGTAATGTTGTGGTTATTGGCACGGTGAGCATCAAGATGTTTGATGGGATGGAGCGTACCTTGACTGGCGTCAAACACGTTCTGATATGAAGAAAAGTCTGATTTCTCTCGATACACTCGAGGCTATAGGGTGCAAGTTCACCAGTATAGAAGGTGTCCTTAAAGTTTCAAAAGGGGCACTCGTGGTTATGAGAGTGCAAAGGCACGGAAACCTTTACAGGATTATTGGGAGCACTTCAGTAGGTGGAGCAGCAGCAGCTATTGCAGACTCCACGTCTCTACGCATGTGGCATGCTCATATGGGCCATATGAGCGAGCAGGGCATGAAGGTACTTTTTAATCGATGTTTGATTCCAGCTTTTAAAAAATTTGATTTAGATATATGTGAGCATTGTATATATGGTAAACAATCTAGACTGTCTTTTAAATTTGGAAAACATGTTTGTAATGGAGTGCTTAATTATGTGTACTCTGACGTATGGGGGTCATCGCCAGAAGTTTCCATTGGGGGGTCGTCATGGTTTGTTTCATTCATTGACGACTACTCCAGGAAAGTTTAGGTTTACTTCATGAAACGTAAATCCGAAGTTTTCACCATATTCAAACAATGGAAGACAATGGTAGAAAAACAGTCAGGGTGGAAAATAAAAGTTTTAAGGACTGACAATGGTGAAGAATTTACTTCCACTGAGTTTAATGAGTATTGCAAGAATGAAGGGATCATCAGGCACAACACAGTGCGCCACACGCCCGAGCAAAATGGTGTGGTTGAGCGAATGAATCGGACTGCAACGCCCCGACTTTTCAAGACCTGAGTACACGACCCGTTTCCTAAAAACCCGAGTGTTAACCTTAAAGGATGGTCAAATTCAAGTATATATATATATATTTTTCAATTATCAGAGTAAGCAAATGAGCGTAGAATGGACAAATCATATATAATGGAAAATTTCATTTACGTTTAGGATGTACAAGAAGTTGCTCATAATGACTTATACAAACCAACGTCCCAAACTTACAATTACAAAGTGAAATGATATTACATGTAAACAAAGCAAATTGTAACAAATCTGGAACTGTAAAACTATGTAGCAACTCTCGACAATACAATCATGCATCTTCACAGTGGTACTTCGCTCCTCATTAGTCTGAACTTGAAAATTAATTAAGCCACTTGTGCAACCTGTACGGTTGTATATTTGATGGATGAGTGGCCAACTCAGTGTGAATTCCCCTTAAGATTACACACCGCCGCATTAAGTAAGAAATAGTATAAAACATTCAGGCAACCAAAACAAAGTAAACGCAGTATTATTATATGCATGGATGCATGAATGCAATCATTGTCCCGGGTAAAACATCTAGACGGACATTGGGCTTATCACCCATGTAATCATCGATCCGGGTAAAACATCCAGACGGTCTGTGTTCTGGGTAAAACGTCCAAACAGGCAAATACGTACTATAACAATAGATGATGGTTTATACCCCGGGTAAAACATCCAGTCAGGCGAATCCGTATGTCATGTACGATAACAATAGATGTTGGTCTGTACTATGCATGCATGATTAACCAACCCGTTATTAGTCCAATTACAACCAACCAATTTAAATAAGCTCACGGTCACTACGGGGAGCTCACGGCCCAGCGTAGGCCGACGACTCGGGCATATTGTCCCATAACCACCATCCCCGACCCATGGGACTATCATCTTAGGATGTTTAATGGAAACTCATTGATTAGTGGTTAATCATATTATAATATATGGGGCTTACCATCGCATGATTGCACTATATAAAATATCGAACCCATTTGGGGCAAGTATCAAAACAAAACCACGTAGGGCGAGTATCAAAATATGTCACATAGGGCTGACATCAAAATCATACGATAAAGACCATCCTTAAAAACCATTGAGCACTACAACCCTGGATGGTAGGCCTACATCAATGATTCATGTAGACCACCACTCAATAACCACTAGATCGAAGGTCCATTACAATTACCGTCAATCGAGTTACATCCCAAGTATAGGTGTACATTTATAAGTGGGGGTTTCCCACTAATGTACCAGTTTAAATTCCATAAGCAATCCACAAATAATCCAGAAGCATGAACAAATATATAGGAAGAACATTAAGCATGTAATATAGCAATTCAATTTTCACCAACTAACACATGTGATTATAAGAGGGAGATATCAATTATAAATTGAAATACAAACTATAACTTAAGCTAATGGGAAGATGGAAAGCTTAAGGGAAAGAATCATTACCTAATGAACCGAATCACCTTCTAGTGTCGCTAAGTGCTTGAGACCTTAGAACCAAATCCTATCACGAATTATAAATTTGTATGGTTAGATACGAGTTTCATATATTATCTACAGTCAGGATCATGACCTATGGTTTGGGTCACTTAAATTTAAGGTTTTACCCATTAATCGAACCTTAGACTTTGGTTTAAAGTTTGGAATTTAACCCATATAATTAATTTATAATAATATTAGAATGAAGTAAAAATAACCAATAACTGCCTATTAATACTAACAACGCTAATCCTATTAACAATAACCTACAATGACAAAATAGGAATAACATGATGAATGTTAATATCTAATATCTATAATAATTAATACTAGCAAAATTAACCTATCCATGGTTAACCACATTTAATAATTGCAATACTTATAGTAACACTAATGATGATAATAAATACTAAGATCTACTATTAAGGATAATTTTTAAGAGAGTTAAATAAAATCCTACTACTTGTTAACCACAATTTTGTTTGTAATAACTAAGTTGAGCACAAATAATCTACCATTGGCTAACCATATCTAGGGTTGCTAGGAAGTATGTATGCTTCTTAGGATTGAGCCCTGTCCTGGGCCACAAATTCACAGATCCAAGCTACACAATCTATTCATGGTTATGGTCATGGCTTAGGATTGGACTGTCTTTGATAGGGTGGTTGATTTAGGTATTTAGATTGAGGTCTTTTCAGGACTACTCTATTTTGGATTAGTTGGGATGTGTAATATTCATTGGAGGTGTATAGATCGCTTATCTACTTGAATGTGGTGGTTGTTGTGGGTCCACTTGCTGGATTTATCCTTGCAATAGGCATAACTTGGTGAGCCATCGGGTTGATCATCTATACAAAAGTTAACGAGTTAACTCTCCCCGAGTATTTGATCATCTATACAAAAGTTAGGTTGCTGAGATGATCCGCCCTAAGCTAGTACAAGCCGAACCACAGACCGATACACCCACCGAGTTGCGCTACATTGAGCCCATACCGAGATCAAGTTGCTCGCCAAGTCAACTCAGTTAAGGCTTATTGTTGAAGCCGAGTTCCAGTCATCAAGCCACAGCCTGATCCTTGAGTATCCATGGCTATTATTGATTCAAGGGTGGGCTTATTGAAACAAAAACTCGAAGGCAACCAAGTTGACTCGACTCGTTGTAACGGTCCTGACCTAGTGGTGATTTGTCATTGTTGCATAACTACCCGATGATTTTGGAACTCGCAATATGCACCTGGCTGATGCCTGAAGGTATTCCTCGGAGGGAGGTGGGTGGACTCAGTGCTGTCTACACCAGCTGCAGTTAGGCCAGCTTGAGCCTCGAGTCACGGGCCGAGTCTGACTCGGTCTTGATTGAACGGTAGTGGGAGTCTTCTGGATCCTAGGGCTCGACTCAGACAGCACCACCCCATTAAACTCAGGGAAGGGTAGATGAGCAAGCTCGGCAGGCCCCGCTCACACAAAGCGAGCCCTGACCCGACCCGATTCGAGTTGACAGGGTTGGCTCGGTGCATTGCTCGATAGGCCCCCTCTCTCTCTCTCTCTCTCTCGCTCTCTCCTTCTCCTTCTCTGTCATCCCCTCCTTCTTTATCTTCTTTTGTTGGAGCTCCTGCAAGGCCTGGAGCAAACCCGAACCAACAGAGTCGGTCCGACTCGGCCTGAGCTCGAGTGGGAGTGTGTCAGCGACACCCACCACGAGTAACGACTGCTCGTTTTTCTCCTTTTCTTTATTTTTTTTCAACTAATGGTCGGAAGGACCTCCGCTTGGCCAGTAGTAGCTCTCATCTGACCAAAGCTCGCCCCGATTCGTCACGGCCTGGTGCGGATTGGTCGAAGGAGAAAGAGATGGCCGTTAATGGCGTCTCGAAAACCACGTTCCTTCCCTCCAATCCAACCCTTTAGGAAGGTTTGTACAGACCCTAGGAAGCCCATAGGTAAGGATTTTCGAAGCTTGGGGGAGCTTCGTGCGGTGGGTTTGGGTTTGGAAAGGGAACAGTCGTTTTTGGGAAAACCCAGAGTTGGTGCGGTCTCACTCTCTATTTGCAAGAAACCCTAGCTTCGTGGCGCTAGGATTTCTCTAGAACGGACGGCTGGGATTGGAAAGGGGAGAGTTTTCACGCGGATTGCCCTTGTGGCAAGGAGAACAGTTTCCTTTTTTGGAAATGTTGGTTTTTCTCAGCCCGTAAGGGACTGGATTTGTGGTCACACCCGTGCTCGTCTTTATGTGAAATAGTTGAGGTTTTGATCAGCCTCACGGCGTACACACGGAGGACGGTTCGAATCATGCACGTGGATACGATGGTGGGCCACATTCGTAGCAAACGGACGCCCTCTGTTTTTTTAAAACGTCCGCAGGCAAGAGTAGAAAAGAGAGAATGCTCTCTTTATTTGGAAATTTTTAGTCAACACGGTCTGATCGTGTTGACAAATCTGGTGCACCTCGAGTGCACGTTTGCTACACACGGCACGGCCATGGAATGGGTCCCACAGGGGTGATGGGGCTAATCGTCATCGTCCACTTGCCTTGTAGGTCACGCTGAGGCCCACCCAAAATAATGGGCTAGATCCAAAATTTAGGTGGGCCATACCTAGAGATCTCACAATCAATTGTTGATTCCTGCTAATATAATGGTCGGATTCAATCATCACCTATCTAATGGGTTCTAAGGGCCCAAAGACTATCCACCTAATGATTTATTGTGGGATTTAGGGTCTCATCCTTACAATATAGTTGTGTGCCATTCGTAGCCTATTTCAAAGGCTGACGATTAACGAATTCAATGATCTAGCACTATAGGCTACTAATGAACGGTTGGGTTCACTTAATGAGGAGGTCAGGTTCTAAAAATAGGTCTTTTATGTAATGTGATGGCCCACTCTTGTTGTAATCCATGAATGGATGGTTGTAGATCCCTTTTAATGGTTAGACTTAAACTAGAGTGAAAGTGGGTCTATAGATGAGTCAGGTTCGTGTTCATATAAGTCGAGTTCTCGTGGTAATGCCCGAGTACTGAAAAACACGGGGCGTTACATGGACTCTCCTAAAGAGGGCCAGATGTATGTTAAGTAATGCTACGTTGGACAAAGACCTATGAACAGAGGCCGTTAACACGGCTTGTTATTTGGTGAACTGATCTCCTTCAACGACAATTGAATGTAAAATTCTAGATGAAGTATGGAGTGGTCAGAAATCGACTACTAAGATCTATGCATATTTGATTGTGAACCTTACTCTCATGTACCGTTAGTTGAGAGAGATAAGCTAGTCCATAAAGTAAAAAAGTACATTTTTGTTGGCTATGACATTGGTGTGAAAGGTTACAGGTTATTCGACAAGGTCACACGCAAGGTCATCACTAGCCGTGACGTCAGATTCGATGAAAGCTCTCTATTTCGCAAGAATGATCAAGAGGAGCAAGAGGAACCAGAAAGGTTGAGCGTAGACGTCCAGATTGACTAAGATGATACTCAGGTAGAGACAGATGCGCAGACAGAGGTACAGGATCAAGTGGAGCAGCCACCTGTCAGAAGGAACCCATCGCGTGATCGCAGGTTACTGGCAAGATACAATGACGACTCTAATATTACATATGCCCTCATTACGAATGAGGGGGACCCGTCTACTATTCAGGAGGCTCTTGATGAGCCTGATGGTGAAAAGTGGAAGACAGCTATAGACAATGAGATGGACTCGTTGCACAAAAATCATATATGGGAGTTGGCGGAACTTCCAGTGGGCCGAAAAGCGATCGGATGCAAGTGGTTATTCAAAAGGAAACAGGATAGATACAAAGTAAGGTTGATAGCGAAGGATTATGCTCAGAGAGAAGGAATCGACTTCAGAGAGATATTCGCGGCAGTGGTTAAGCAGGTGTCTATCAGATTCGTGCTGGCGTTGGTTGCCCAATACTATCTCAAGCTGGAACAAATGTATGTTAAGACTGCATAATATTCCTATATGGGGAATTGGAAGAGCAAATCTACATGAAGTAACCAGAGGGCTACGAAGTTAATGGGGCAGAGAAAAAGGTTTGTGGGTTAATGAGGTCATTGTATGGCCTGAAACAGTCGCCTAGGCAGTGGTATAAAAAATTTGATTCTTTCATGGTGAGTCGAAAATTTATTTGGAGTGAATACGATCACTGTGTCTATTACAAGACATTGAGTAATGAAAAATTCATCATCCTAGTACTGTATGTTAATGATATGTTGATCGCCTGTCATGATATGTCTGAAATCAACGTACTGAAGACTTAGTTATCAGGGACATTCAAGATGAAAGATCTGGGGGCTGCAAAGAGGGTTCTCGGCATAGATATTTATAGAGATAGGAAGAAGAGCATGTTTTGGTTATCATAAGCAGAATACCTTGAAAAGGTGTTGATCAAGTATGAGATGGACCAAGCAAAGCCGGTGAACGTTCCCCACGCAGCTCACTTCAAACTTTCCTCAAAATAATATCATAAATCAAATGAGAAAAAGCAAGTTATGTCTCATGTGCCTTATTAGAATGTGGTTGGCAGTTTAATGTATGTCATGGTCTGTACAAGACTAGATATTTCACAGACAGTTGGTGTTGTGAGTAGATGCATGTCAAACCCCAGCAAGCAACATTGGGAAGCAGTGAAATGGCTACTTCGATACATTCGAGGTACGAAAGACTACGTTTTAACTTTTGAGAAAATAGGGAAAAAGTTAGTAAGGTATGTGGATTCCGACTACGCAGACAGTATAGATTCCAGGAAGTCTACTTTAGGATACTTGTTTGTACTATCGGGTGGAGCAATCAGTTGGATGTCGAAGCTTCAGTCCATGATGGCTCTTTTCACGATCAAAGCAAAATATATGGCAGTAACGGAAGCGTTTAAAGAAGGTGTTTGGCTCAAAGGCATGATAAATCAGTTGGGACTTCAGTAGGAGGCCATGCTGGTTAACTGTGATAGCGAGAGCGCTATCAATTTAGCTAAAAATTTTGTTTATCACTCACGTACTAAACACATTGATGTTCATCACCACTTTATCCGACAGGTGCTTAAGGAATGAGGCGTAACACTGGAAAAGATTTACACCAACATGAATCCAGCAAACATGCTTACCAAGGTCGTTCCTACAGAGAAGTTCAAGTTCTGTGCAATTTCTCTGGGCTTGGCGATGGCGTAAAAGAAAGACGGAGTGTGCACGAGAAGCGTTGATTGAAGCTTTGATATGATGCAGAGATAAGAGAAGAGGGCAGCAAGCTATACAATTGAAGATTGAAGGCATGGTGGAGATTGTTGACAAATGCCTTAAATCTGTCGTTTTTGGTTCTCTTGACAGGTCGAGCGTCTGGCTCGACCGGTCGAGTGGGCAGCTCGACTTGTCGAGGCCTGCTCAACTCAAAGTCCAGCGACGTATATTTTTTGGTGTCCGGGTTGCTCGACCAGTCGAGGGGATGGCTCGACTGGTCGAGCGGGTTGTTCGACCAGTCGAGGCCCTCCTTCGACTAGTCAAGGCTACGCAGATCCTGTGCGGACTGCGTAAATTTGAGGCGCGTAAATTTGAGGCAGTTTTCAGACTTTTCCGGACTAGGTGCGTAAGTAGAGTTTCTTAAACTATAAATAGGGGTCTCTAGGGCTATTCTAAGGGATTTTAAGGCTTTCTAAAAGTTTTCCAAGGGTTCCTAAAAGGGTTTTAGGGTTATCAAAGGGTAACAAGGGTGAGATTCGAGGTTATTCGAATCGGGTAAGTCCTCTCTCTTGTAATTTCTATTTCATAGTGGATTTTTGTCGCTTTGTGTCGTGGTTTTTTCCCGCAAGGGTTTTTCACGTTAAATTTTTGTGTTATATTGTGATTGCTTAACGTTATTGGATTGTTATCCTAGATCTAGATCTATGTGATTCCTCAACACAAATCCCCAACAGCCACCACCAAAATTGGAAAGCATCCGACGATGCCACCGCCACCCACTATTCAAAAATAATTAACGATGTTCAACAACCGGCAGTTTCAATGCAATGACTTCAAATTTTCATATATTTTATTTTACAATTTTGATTGAGGTGATTCAAAAGTCAGATTAAAGCTTGATAAATTTAGGTTTATATAATAATAGATAATAAATAAAAACTAAACTTAAAGAATATTAATTTTATGAAATTTTAGAAATTGTATAGAAAATCGTTGGTTTCAGGCAACTGTTATACAAAGTAGTGCACATTCACTGTATCTGGCGATATAATCAAGGTCACCAGATGTGCAATGGTGATAATGAATGGACATAAGACAGTGAATCTGTACAAGTTAGTTAGAGCATGGTTATAAGTGAGGTTGATACCACTTAATCGCAGAATCCATCATAAATGACATTAATCTTTGATATATGCAGTTAGGGCATATGAGCGAAAGGGGCATGCTGAAACTCTATAAACAAAAATTGTTCAAGAGAGTTAAGATGTGTAAGATGAATTTCTACGAGCATTGTATCTATGGAAAGCAGTGTAAGGTAAGTTTAAGACTGTTATACATACTAGGAGTCGGGTGCTGGATTACATACATTTCGATATTTGGGGGCCAATGACAGGACCGTCTAATGGAGGAGCACGATACTTTGTAAGCTTCATAGATAATTACTCGAGGAAGGTTTGAGTTTCATTCGTAAAGCACAAGTCTAAAGTGTTTGCCAAGTTCAAGGAATGGAAGGTGGAAGTAAAGAAACAAATCGGGAGACAAATTAAGTGTCTCAAGCCAGATAATGGTGTAGATTGCAAAGAGTCGGAAATCATGGAATTTTGCAAGGAATAGGGTATCACAAGGCACTTCTCAACTCCAGGGACCTCACAACAGAACGGGGTGACTGACATGATGAGCAAAACTCTATTGGAGATGATTATAAGTATATGGTTTTATACGAGGCTAGCTAAAAGTTTCTAGGCAGAAATGATTAATATGACATGATTTATTGTGAATTGGTCACGGCGATGGACTTCAAAGTTACATAGGAAGTCTGGACAGGTAAGGACATTGATTACTCAGGATCGAGGATATTTGGGTGTTCAGTATACGTCCACATACAGAGTGGACAAAGGATGAAGTTGGATTCCAAATCTATAAGGTGCATCTATATCGGGTATGAGAAATGTGTTAAGGGTTACAAGCTTTATGATATTGTTTCTCAAAAGGTAGTCATTAGTAGAGATGTCATCTTCAATTAAGTATCTTTTTTGAAGGCTAACGGGGATGCTGTAGAGAAGTCGGAAGTACACATTGTGAGATAGTGAGATTGTCGATGTAGGTGGAACCAGCTAGGTTGATTGCTGAATGTGAAATTCAGCAAGAGTAAGAAACTAACCAAAACAATCAGTAGGATACATAAGAGAATATAAACAGGAACAATGAGAGACGAATCACTAGAGCTCCGGTTCGATATAGGTTCACAAGGAGTATAGATCCCTCCACCTGTCAAGAGGCTAAGTTTGAAAATGTTGGCAATAAGTGGATGTCATTCATGACAGAGGAGATGAAATATCTACATAGGAATCAGACATGTGAGTTAGTGGAACTTTCAAAAGGTAAGAGGACTATAGGGCGAAAGTGGGTGTTTAAAAAGAATGAAGCACTAACAGAAAAAGAAAATGAAAAGTTCAAGGCACAGTTTGTAGCAAAATAATACTTGCAGAGGGAATGAGTGTATTACAATAAAGTTTTTTCTTCGATTGTGAAACATATGTCAAACATGGTGCTACTGACTATGATAGCGAAATCCAATTTGGAATTGGAGTAGCTTGATGCGAAGACAACATTCTTTCATTAGAACTTGGAGGAATTTATTTACATGAAGCAACCAGAATGATTCGATGAACTTTGTAAGGAAGATCACATGTGTAGGCTAAAGAAGTCATTGTATGGGCTAAACCAGTCCCTGAAGCAGTGATACAAGCGATTCAATTCCTATATGGTGGAGATTAGTGATAGCATATGCGAGTACGATTGGTGCGTATATTACAGGATGCTTAAGGACAAGTCATATAGTCTATTAATGTTATTTGTTAATGATGCGCTAATTGTTGCAAAGGAGAGAAGTAGATACTCTTTCTTAAGTCTTTGTTAAGCAAATAGTTTGATATGAAGGATCTAGGTACTGCAAAGAAGATTCTAGGTATGGAAATTCACAGATACAAAGAGTTTGGGAAGCTATGACTATCTCAGATGGGATATGTGCAGAAGATGCTAGAGAGGTTCCACATGGAATGTGCTAAGTCAATTAGCACGCCTCTAACAGTTCAATTTAAGTTCTCAGCCAAGTCATGTCCAAGCACATAAGATATTTCATACAGGTCACGGGTGTCGTACGCGAGTGTAGTGGGGAGTCTCGTGTATGCGATGGCTTGCACAAGGTCAGATATCTCATAGGTAGTAGTTATCTTGGTTAGAGATATATGGCGAATCCGAAAAATCAGTTAAGTGGATTCAAGTATCGCATGGGCACAATCGACACTGGGATCATGTTCGGTGGACATATAGCTTCAAGTGGAGTTGTAGGCTATGCGGATACGGATTATGAAGGGGATTTGGACAACAAGAAGTCCACTAAAGGATATGCTTTCTCATTAGCAGTTTACGATAACATTGTTTACAACAGAGGCGGAATAAATGGTTGTGACGGAGGCTTCAAAGGAGGCATTATGGTTAAATGGTCTGGTTGGAGAACTTAGTTGAAGCAAGAGGCGATTGGGTTGCATTGCGATAGTCAGAGTACTATCCATCTGGTGTTGAATCAAGTGTATCATGCGAGAACCAATCACATTGACGTGAGGTTCCACAAGATATGGGAACTCATTGCTTCGGGAGATTTTAGTTTCAGAAGATTTACATGTACGAAAATGTCGCGGACATGTTGACGAAACCAATGACTACAAGCAAATTCAAGCATGCTTGGGCTTGATCAATCTCACCAGCCATTGATGAGATTGGGCACCCTTGCACAAGGGTGTGGATGGAGTTGCATTTCAGGTGGAGGATACATGGAACGGTGTATACTCAAGGTGAAGGCTAGCACGGGAAATCTTCAGGATGACTTGGAAGAATACAGGTCAAGGTGGAGATTGTTGCGCGGATGACTTGGATTCTACACAGTCTGGGAGATGAAGCGAGGATCTCTCAGTTGGATCGAACTAGGTTTGGTTTGAGCTACAAAATGCATATTTTCTCAGTCAAAAGTCAAGAGTAAAGCATAAATCTGTCGGTCTGGAGTAGAGCATAAATCTGTCGGTCTGACCAAGGGATACCAACTTTGTTACATAGTTTTGCATAAGTCAGATTATTTAAGTCTTGATTCGATTAGTGCTTTTAAATGACGAGTATTTTCTCTAATAGGATAAGGATTTTATATTGTGAGAGGGTTTTCTATACTTTTAAAGACTTTGGAATGGATTTTTAAGGACTAGACTTTTTACTAGAAGTATGCATTGCAAGAAGATATTAGATTGTTTCTGTAATCGGATAAAGTAAGTGGTATAACTTGAAGGTTGTGGAGATCTCTATCACTTTATGCCATGGTTTTTTCAAAAATAATTTTTTATATAAAATCATATATTTGTAATTACTTAATAAGTTTATTCTAATTTGATTATTTTATGTTCACTAAATATGCTTCCACAAAGTGTAAGATTAACAATGGAATTAGATCCGAATTTTTAATATCTAAAATTGATCTGAATGGGTCGTAGGCTCGGAATTATAATGCGGCCATAAATTTCATCAATCCGGTCCTAGCATAGCAAAATCTGTACGTGGGGTCGCAAGTGTCTAGTCTAATTCAAGTTGAACATGAGTTGAGCGGGCACACTTAATAATTTCCCTCACACTTAAATGAAAATAAGACTATTCATTGCAACGGACGTGGATAACCTACTGAACTCGACGGTAGCAGTCTCCCTACTGAAGCCACGTCACCACATTATGTGGGCCCACCATGATGTAAGTATTGTATCCACACCGTCCATCCATTTGGAGAGAGAATTTTAGGGCATTATCCAAAGAATGAGGTAGATCCAAAGCTCAAGTGGACCCATCAAAGAAAACAGTGAGGGATTGAACGACTACCATTAAAAACTTCTGGCCATAGAAGTTTTCGATCAAGTTAATATTTATGTTTTCCATTATTCCATGTCTGTATTAATTTATAAACAGGTTGGATCTCAAATAAACATCGTGGTGGGCCCCAGGAAGTTTTCAACGGTGGTCGTCACTGTCCCACTCTTTTCTGTGGTGGGGTCCACTTGAACTTTGAATCTGCCTCATTCTTTGGATCATGCCCTAAAATGATCTCTCCAAATGTATGGATGGTGTGGATATAACACATACATCACAGTGGGGCCCAAAGAACGTGGTGACGTCACTTCAGTAGCTAGACTCGCTACCGTCCCATTGCAACACAGCAACCCGAAACTTTTGTTGCGCAGTCGCCTATAACACGTGTTTAAGAAGAGATATCGAGTTGAACTACAGGTCACCGTCCACCCAATGGATAACTTCTAACCTATTAGATGTACGAAATCCATGTTATCCAATGGGTTGGCCCTACCGTGAGGATCATCTTATGCAAAAATCAGCCACATCCATCCATCCATTTGATCACACTTGTGTAATTATCGGTGGATTTATTTTTTAAGGTGTGGTCCACTTTCTTAGGTATTGTCTGATATTTTTTTATTAGGTGATTTTACAACAGGTCCAACCTAGTGAAAGGATCGGATGTCGTATGAACTGAAAAGGTTGAAAGTTATTAGCTGCGTGGACTGAAACTTGTGGTCCAACCGGTTGGACTGAGACCTTCTCGTTTGGAAGTTCCGGTAAACCATCCAATCAATGGTCCACAAGGGGAGCACGATAAGCACGGTGAGCATGAATCCGATGTCCTCCGTATGTGTTATGGTTGAACGATCATGACCGCTCATCAATGTACATTTATATATGTTGTCCGACCATTAATTAACTTTCTTTTCTTTCTAATAAAATCAGTAAACGTCCACCACGTTGGATATCCATCATAAATAGGATTTTTCTAAATCACGCGTCTTCATGTGTAGCGCATGGACGCGGATTGCGTGGCAGGGCTCTGGAGGGCCCACCGTTATGTAAGTGTTTTATCCACGCCGTTGAACGATCTTTTCAGAAAAATTAAGTATATTAACCAAAAAATGAGGCAGGTCCAAGGCTTAAGTGGACCACAAAGTGGAGATTGAACGTCCACCATTAAAAGCTTCTTGGGAGCCAGAGAAGTTTCGGATGAAGCTGATATTTGTGTTTTCACTTCATCCACGTCTACATGACCTTATGAATACGTTTTATGGTTAAAAAACATCACGTGGGTCCTTAGAAAGGTTTCAACGGTGGGTGTCATATCAGTGCAGGTTCCTTTGTTGTGGTCCACTCAAGCCTTGGACTAGCCTCATTTTTTGGTTGACACACTAAATTTATCTGAAAAAATCGTTCAACGGCGTGGATAAAACACTTATATAACGGTGGGCCCCACAGAGCCCTGCCCGGACGGACGGATTACCGTCCGGGCGGGGGTAGGACGCAATCCGCGTCCGTAGCGCATGCACTTTTATTTTGCGTTGGGATTTCGTAATTGTTTAGAGTTTATGTTTATAGATTAGGGGCCAATGAAATAGTGACACCTGTTAATTGGCACGATGGGATGTGATTCTTTGTTAGCGATACTAGTGGGTATGGAACGTGCAACAAACGTGGAGAGGAAGGTAGTGGTATGCAGGTGGAGAAAATCCTAATCTTTGGACCAATCAAAGCCAATGGTCCTAATTTAATAAGAAAAATGGAGCAATTAGATGGTTAGGATTGCCCAGCAAGGGCAGATTTTGGGGTGTCTTCTATCCACAATCGTGCGCCATGGATAGGGTACCGAGAGAAAGAAGAGTTGGAAATGGGCTCTGAGTTTTGTATTTTTGTAATTGGGTCGTGTACAAAAATCTCAGCTCTCAAAGGACTTTCTTGGGGGAAATCCTAGCCGTGGGTTGGTAAGCAGCCACACTTCAATACAGGATAGGCTGTCATGGGCCAAGCTGGCCTGTTGGGTTTTTGGCCTGACCTGCTTTGTTCAGACTTGGGCCTGGGCCTAAACTTTCAGCCCTTTTAATAAGTGAGCTGGGCTTAGTCTTTATTTAAGAGTTTCTAGGGCATGTTTTTAGGCCTAAAATCCCAGCCCAAGCTAGCCCGTTTAGAATTTCAAGGGTTGCTAGCTTCCCACTAACCATCTTTGGTAGGGTATTCTTGCAGCCACCTCAACACAGGCAGGGAAAAAAAAAAAGAGAGTTATTTGATACTATAGCTGGCAAGGATCATAACAAGTACATTACCCATATATTATTAACTTAAAAGCTCTAAATTAGAGGATGCAATCATGTAATGAAATTGGGTTCTCGTCATTTTCATGTCAACCATCTTGGACCTAGTTAAAATTGGATTGGTTGTGTCCAATTACTTTTAATAGTGATACTGTATAATTTAATTACCAATGAGTTTTAACAGTAATACTGTATTTTTTTAATCAAGTTTTTTTATTATTATTATTTTAAATTTCAACAAGGGAATGTGATTTGCTAAGCTACACACCTAAAAGATTCATTAAAACACATTGCATGTTTGATGTAGAGCAGGCCGCGGACCTATTCTTGGTATAGATGGACAGAAAAAAGCCCCAGACCTAATCCATAGGATCCGAGCCCAATCCTACCTGGGGGCATGATGTAACTGGCCTTAGGCGCATCTAGATCGAGAAAACACAATCCGGCTAGGGAGAAATAATGGTTCGAAGTGCGAACCATAAATCGGCAATAACTTAAGATCCGGGTATTATTGTGGGACGCACTAATAAATTTTCACTAGAACAGGCCATCCATGTCAACTGATGCGTAAGTGAGTCGTGTTGCTTCATTTCGCGAGAAAATACTTCCTTCCCGTTCAAAATCCTAATTTTAGGAAAAACATACTATTTTTAGTAAATTTTAGATTGGACATATATCTTTCGTTTTTAAAGTTTTAGTATATACAATCTTCTTAAGATTTGCTTCTAATAATGCTAGGAGTCATCCGGCATGATTAAATTATGACTTTTTATTTTTAGTAAACTTTATTATTTTGAGTAATTTTTAATTTAATCGAATTATAACTCATAAACAGTGTTTTGTTTTTCTTTATAAGTGATATAATAAAAAAAGTATGAGTATTCTTGATTAATAAAAAATTTGACTTTCTTTTTTTTTTTCTTGTAGATTTAAAAATAACCTTGTGAATTCAAGGTTTTGCATACATTTTTTTTTTTTTTTTGTTAGCTTGTTATAGTACACCCCCACTGTCAGTTCATACTCCACTGTTAGCCACCCCCAGTATGGATATCGGTGCCAAGACCTCAGTGTTGAAACGAGGTTTCTTTCACTCAGCCTACCACTTGAGTTATGGACACCCTTGCATCAATGTTTCACAGTGGCACATGTATATGTCACCTAGTCTGCCTCTAAACTAAGGTCCAATGATCCATGGGTACCAAATCAGACCATGTCGAGCTCCCACCAGACAAAACCCCACTTCAGCAAAACCTGAGAGAGATTTAGTGGCTAGATATTTTGCTTACTCTATTAGGCAACAACTCGAGTTTTCTTCTTCATTAAAACAAGTGAAGACAAAATAGAAGGCATACTTCTCTGCTACTCTTTCTTTAGACAAGAAACTTTTCACTACAGAGTGTTTGGATCATAAGTTACTTAAGATAAACTACTTATATCATGAGTAGGTTATCATGATTTCCAATATCACAAGTTATTATTCCTCAAGTCTGATTGGTCTCCCTCACATTCACCCTCCATCATTTAGGGCCAACCTTTGATGTGGACAGGTCATTGTGTGGGCCCCACCTTTGATGTGGGTCATCCATCATACGGGGCCACCTTGGATGTGAGTCATTCATCGTTAGGGACCAACCTTTGATATGCATCGTTCATTATATAGGGCCCATCTTTGATTTTGGTCATCCATCATGTGGGCCCACCTTCAATATCCATTGCTCATCATGAGGAGCCAACCTTTGATGTGGACCATCCCATCATGTGGGCCCACCTCTTATGTGGGTCGTCCATCATGTGGAGCCCGTCTTAGATATGGACCACTCATCATTAGTGCTGATCTTTGATGTGGACCGTCCATCATATGGGCCCACATTGATGTGGATCATCTATCATGTGAGGCCCAACCTTATTAATTGTCGTCCATCATGTGGAGCCCAAATCTGATGTGGATTATCCATCATGTGTGCCCTACCTTCAATGTAGGTTGACCATCATGTGGGGCTCGCCTTGGATGTGGATCATTCATCATTAGGGGACATCTTTTGATGTGGACCATCCATCATGTGGGATCACCTCAATATGGGCCATCCATAATGTGGGGCTCAACTTCAATGTTCATTACCCATCATGTGGAGCCTACCTTTGATGTGGATCATCCATCATATCAGTCGGCTTTGGATGCTGACCTTTTATCATTATATGTTGACCTTTGATGTGGAACATTCATATGTGCACCGACATTAATACATGATCATTCTTTACAGGGGCTTACCTTTTATGTGGACAGTCCACTGTGCAAGCCCCACCTCTAATGTAGAAAGTCTACAATGTGGGACCTCTTTGATATGGACATGAGAGAAAAGTAGAAAAGTCATGAGTTAAAAAGTTTTAAAGAAATAACTTATGAAGATAAGTAGCTTTTAGCTAATAAATTGTTTTTACAATGATACTTGCCAAACTAATTTAAGTGAAAAAAGTTACTTAATTACTTAACATATGTTGAAAAATAATTTATTTGGTAGTATCAATCAGGCCCTAAGAAAGTTTGCAAGAAAATAATTTTTTCTACATGTTTTTTCTTTTATAGAAAATGTACCACTCAAAAAATAATCCACTTAAAAGCCTATTAAAACTAAACTTCAATCATACACAACCAAGTAGAAAAACATTCCCCTTTACAGAAAGGCTCGTATGCATTTATGCAGGCTAAGAAGCTATTAAAAGATCATAACCACCAGAATTTGTTCGTTGAATTGGGACCATTGTAAATATGCACCAATCAACACTTAGGAAATCAAATCAACATAATTTATATAATTGAAGTAGGTTCCTCAATTGGATGGCTTAATTTGAAATACTTATATACTATGTCGGGCATTTAAAACCTTGGTCCAAATATACCATCCCATCCATTACAGATTTCCTTATTCAGATACTGCCCAGATCAAAGTTTAATCCTCAATTCTCATGTAATGAAATCAGATTGCCTACTGAGTAATTGAGTAAACTCTATTAGGCCCACCTTGATTGTATGTGGTTTATCCACTCCATCCATCCATTTTTCCAACTCATTTTAAAGGTATGAGCTCAAAATTGAAGCATATCCAAAGCTAAAGTGTATCAGGAAACAGTGGGAATAACAATTTCCACTGTTGAAACCTTTCTAGGGCCCACAGTGATGTTAATTTATCATCCAACCTGTTCATAAGATCACACACACATGGATGAAGGGAAAACACAAATATCAGCTTTGATATAAAAAAAACTTGTGTGGCCCACAAGAATTTTTTAACAGTAGACATTCAATTCACACTGTTTCCTTTCGTGTGGTCCACTTAAGCTTTGTATATGCTTCATTTTTGGGCTCTAAGCTATAAAATTTCTGATAAAATGGATGGACAGAGTGGATAAAATATAAAAATCACGATGGGCCCCACCTGTAATGGGCCTGGGCCAACCAAAGTAACAAAGAACGCCAGCCCATTTTAAAAATTTTCGCTACTCTTTTTGGCAAAAGCTTGTGTGTGCATAGTGCGCATTGGAGGAGAGGTGCGCAAATGTCTTTGTTCGATTCCATGTAAAGCGGGTAACTTTAGAAATCATTTCAAGAAAACGTTTGAAAGCTGACGCTCTGAATTTGAAACGGCTGTTAGCTTCCCGCTAACCATCTTTAAGCGGTGAAGATAATGTGCGCACCAACTTCCAGGAAATGCGCTAGGACCTAAAAATTCAAATTCAAACTGAATCCCTTTGAAGAACGAAAGGAAGCGAGCATTTTACTATAATGAATAGAAATGTGTACTGTACACGTGGCGTCTCTGCAGTCCAATACTAACTATGGAAGCCGTGAAATCTACGGTAGGTAAGCTGTTAACTAGAGAAGAATCACCTTCTGAAAAATATCCATTTGTTCACCTCAGCATCCAAGACAACCAACCATGTCTAAATCAAAGCCCAAGATCATCCAATCAATTGAACGTTTTAGCTGTTTTACATTGAGATGGACCCACGACTTGTATAGCATTGCTTAAAGTTACAACAATGGCGTTCTGAGGAAAGTGTACAGTACACATTTCATGGTGAAATGAAAATCGTGGTGAGCCCCACCAGAATGGATTGGAGGTAAGATGGCCTAAGTTGGTCAAAAATGAAAAACAAAAAGATGAATGGATGAGCATATATATATATATATATATATATATAGAGAGAGAGAGAGAGAGAGAGAGAGAGAGAGATAGAGAGAGAGAGAGAGAGAGAGAGAGAGAGAGAGAGAGAGAGAGAGAGAGAGAGAGAGAGAGAGGGCTTTTGTAGTCTGCACAATCTTCCCACTCTAATGAATCTGACATTGTTACAGAAGGGCCAAATGCAAAAGTTGCGATCTTAATAGAACAGTATGCTCATCCAAAATGATTTTTTCCTTAGAATTATATAGATTGTCTCATGCGAACTACACATGAAATAAGGAGAATTAAACACTTAGCATTCTATGTAAAAGTTGATATTTGTGAACGTGAGGATTCTCTTCCAAAATGATTTTTTCCTTAGAATTATATAGATGGTCTCATGTGAACTACACATGAAATAAGGAGAATTAAACACTTTGCATTCTATGTAAAAGTTGATATTTGTGAACGTGTCTAATTTTAGCTACCAATGGTAAATATTCAATTCCCCTTTGTTTTTTTTTTTTTTCCTGTGGCATGATCTAAGCTTTAGATTACTTATTTTTTAGTCATGCCCTAAAATAATGAGCACGTAAAATAAATAGATCATACCACATAAATATTATCAAGAGATTAGATGGTAAATAAACATTCCAATGGAATTCATAAACTCGTAAACTTTTTAATGATGAGGATTCGATAACAACTATTTCTTATGACATAGTCCACCTAAAATTTAAGTTAGTTTCAATTTTGAGATCTTGCCCTAAAATAAGCTTTTAAAATGGATCCAAGGTCTTACCAAATTCACTCCCTCATTACAATGTAAATCCCCCTTTTCTAATCACATATAAAAAATAATAATTCCTCATCTATATTCTATTTACCATATAAATTGAAAACAAGGCAAAAACTTTTGGATGGCTTGAATTTTTCAAAAACAAGGCAAAATGCTAAAGATTCATTTTCTAAACATATATCCATCATATAATATAAACTTTAGGGCCTTCTTGAATGCCTGTAAGTTCTTGTAAGTTATAAGTAACTTACCTGTAAGTCATTTACAGGTGAAAGTTACTTACAAGTAACTTGTTTAGGTGTAAGTTGTAAGTCACTTACAAATAAGTTAATTTTTTCGTTGGGATAATTTGTAAATTACTTGCAAGTAGAAAGCTGTATATTCACATTAAGCAAAGCTTAGATTAGGGAATCATTTTAAAATGTTATAATTATATAAAAAAAACATGGGATCAAATATATTATTTTGTTAAGCTCAACAAGATAAATATTTAAGATAAATATTAAAGTAAACCAATCATCAAGTAAGCTATAAAAGTGGGCCCACAAATTCAAAATATCTATAATATAGAGTAACAACTCAATTTGTCATCCAACATGTTCATAAGATCACAAACACTTGGATGAAGGGTAAAAAAAAAAATCATTTTGATCCATTGTACGCACATACACAAGTACGTATAAGTGACTGTTTGGATGCCAGCATGCAACGTCAAACCACTCCCCTCTAGAAGGAGAAGAGACGGAAGGCAAAAACTACAGCGAGAGATTGCAAAGCCGGAGAGAGATCAGTGGGTTGGTGCATTTCTCTCTCTTCCCCTCGTTTTAAAAATCTGACCGTTGAGCATGTAAATGACTTACAGGAAAGTGACTTCTCACCCCCACTCCCACTCCCCTGCAGTTTTTTGGTAGATTTGCCTGTAAGTGACTTACAGGTGATTTTTCTCCCCCAAAACACACCTGAAAGTGACTTCCCTGTAAGTCACTTACCACTTACCCAACTTACAGGCATCCAAACAGGCCCGTAAGAAATCCCATATAATTTCAAAACTCCATCCACACGTCACTGTAACATCCAAACGGGCCAATCATCATCAACACCAACAACAAAGCCTTAAAAAGGAAATTACAGATACAAGAAAGAAATGTCGTTAATTACAAAACCCACCCTCTAACACAAGCAGTTAGTACAATCACCCCCCTAAAAATTCCTCAAACCCTCGCCTTCTTTACTACAGCCTTCTTTGCTGCTGCCTTTGGAGATTTGAGACTTTGGAAGCTTCTTTGCCGTTGCAACCTTCTTTTTCTTCAACGCGCTCGGCGTCAGAACCTGACTCAGTCGCTTTGTCCTCTTCGCCACCGACTGCAGTTGGACAGAGCTCTTCTTCTTCTCTCTGCTTTCACCCCAACTCCCCTTTTCACCTCCTTCTCTTTCTTCTTCTCTTTAGAATCCAAAACAACCTTCTTCACCTTCTCAGGAGCAGAGACCTTGTAGGAGTTCTTGACCTTCATCAGCTTCTCTGATTTCGTGAACTTCTTCAATTGAACGGACAAGATCTTCTTGAAGTTGGGTGGGAGGCTGGATTTGTACTTCTCTTCCATGTATTTCGCAATGGCTGGCTGGCTTGAACCTGTCTTGTCTTTAAGAGAGGAGATTGCTTCTGAAATCATCTGAAACAGAGGAAAAACAGAGAAACGTTAGAAACCCAAATGGGAAATTTGAAGAAAACGAGGGGTGAAAGAGAAACTAATGAGGACCTGAAAGTAAGGAGGGTGGGGATGTGAGGGCATCTTTGTAAGCTTCGTCTTTTTCTCTGTGGTGGGCTTGGGCTTGTTGGACGCGGGAAGAGCAGCTTTCGCCATTGGAGAGAGAGAGAGAGAGAGAGAGAGACTGTAGATTGGTATGTTTGAGAAAGATTGCTATGGTTGAAATTGAATATTGGTGTGTAGTATTTATAGAATGGGGAATTCTGGTGACGTGTTGTGTTCTGATTGGGCGCCTGGAGATGACACGGATTGACGGAGCTCGGTGTTATTTTACCGTTCTTGATGTCATAAACGGACGGCTAGATTTAACTGTTTACGGATAAGAAAGGAAGGAGACGCGGATTTTAGGGATTGGAAGCGGATTGCGTGTGTGACACACCACCGACCTCAATTGTGTGTCCCGTGGGAAAGTCCTGTGGGCTCCACCAAAATACATGTGTTATATCCACACCGTCCATCCATTTTATGAGATCATTTTAATGCATGATCCCAAAAACATAGGAGATCCAAAACTCAAGTGGTCCACACTATAAAAAGCAGTGAAAATTGAAAACTTACCATTGAAATCTTCTTACGAGCCACGGAAGTTTTGGCTCTGATACTTGTGTTTTCCCTCCATCCAGGTGTGTTGGACCTGGCAAATAAATGGTGGGTCCTCATGTTTCAACGGTGGGCTATATTGTCCCTCATGCTTTCTTAGTGTGGTCCACGTAAGACTTGAACTTGCCTCATTTTTAGGCTCATGCCCTAAAATGATATCGCGGAATGGATGAATGGACGGTGTGGATATAAACATACTTCATGGTGGGCTCACAGAACTTTGCCACGTACACACCACCAAAGTCGGTGTTGTGTGGCACACAGTTACCAAAACCGGGTTTCGCTGGTTCCAAAATGGGAACGGATCAGGTGTTACCGGGTAACACGTTAGCTGGTGTTACTTAACCGCATAGATCCCACCTCGATGAATAATTTGTATATCCATGCTGTCCATCCGTTTTCAAATCTCATTTTAGAACTTCCTTTCAAATTTTAACTAGATCCAAATCTCAGGTGGACCACACCGTTAGAAACTATAGTGATTGAGAATTTAAAATTTTGTGGGCAATAAAAGTTTTGGATCAAAATTATCTTTGTATTTTCCCTACATCAATGTCTTTTTGACCTTGTCTAGCAGATAAACATTAATGAGGGCCCTAGGTGGGTCCCATATAGTTTTTAATGGTAAGATTTCACTCACCACTGTTTCTTGTTGTGTGGTGTGGTCCACCTCAGATTTTTATCTGCTTAAGTTTTGACTACATCCTAAAATGATCTGTAAAAAACGGATGGACGGAATGGATATACAACATATTCATCAAGGTGGGCCCTACGGTCAAGGTAACACCCACTTACGTGATGCCCGGTAACACCTCCGCTATCTGGTAAAACATCAGTACATGGTTTGACAATTGTAAACACTACCGTCTGGTTTGGATTATTTCAAATCCCTCCCTCTGGTCTGGATTATTTACACCCGGTGAGTTGCAACTCGGGTTCCGGTTCAAACCCGAACCGAGTTCGGGTCGGATTGTAAGGTCGTGCAGTTCGGTTTTGGTTGGAAAACACCGTCTCATTTGACCTCCAGCTGGGTTTAGGCTAAGAAAATTCGTGTTGGGTTAGCTGGGGTTGCTAATAATCACACCATTCAGATTCAGGTAAGGTTGGGTTGAGTACAGAGAACTTTGGGTTGGATTTGAGTTGCGCATGCCGGGTTTAAAGAAGTATCGGGTCAGATTGTGGGTTGGGTTGGACCCAAACTCACCCTCAACCTGACCAGCCCGCCCAAATTACACCCCTAATTAGCACCATTATCTTTAAGAAATTGACCATCTAACCCCTTTTTTATAGTAACTTGTTGGAGGTGTTAGGCCCTACGATACGTGTATATGTCATCTAACCACACCTAAATTTGGAGGTTTATGGCTGGATGTGGCGCGTCGACAATTGAATTACTAGAGGAATTTCTCAATGGGCTATATACAATTTATATATCGTGGTAAAATTCTAACACACAAAAAATGAAGAGCTAAAATTCTAGACACAATTTCATTACCCTATTGCTTGACCTGACCCATTTAATTGTGATAAGGTTAGGCTACCGTGTAGCTTGACCAAACCATTACCCCAAAACAATGACACTTGGTTTTAAGAATGTATTGATGCGGAAATCTGGTTAGTCCTCTCTGGACCAATAAACCTGCGCAAAAAAAAAACAATAAGGAAGACCTTGGCTCACGCAAGGGACCCTCCGATGCCTAAGTCAAGTATGGGATCAGGGTATATCAGTTGAATGGAGGACTTGGGGTTAGAGATTGTGCATACCTTTCACTATTGGGGTACCCTTATTTATAGATGGGGAGAGGCGGTGGTGTAGATGGTCTTTCCCTATTTGGTAGGGAAGTTATGGTAGGATTCGGACTCCTTACCTGGCCGGAGGATCTTTTTGGAACATTGGCTAGAATCCCGGCTAGATTCGTATTGAAGTCGGTCTCTTGGATCTTTGACTGAGATTGCAAATAAACGTAGTTGAGGTCAGGTCGGATCCAGTTGATGGCGGGTTTTGCCAACCTGAGATGTGTCAACCTAGCGTGCGCCGACGTGAGCAAATATGTCATTTTCAAGAATATTATCCAAGGAACATTGACAGGAGATTGCTTAAATTCCTTGAGAAGAAAAAAAGAAGTAATGCAAATCGACACTGATCTATTTCCACTTAACATGGAAATTAACATGGCCACGTTCAATACTTAAAAGTTGGTTGGACCGCAACAAAAAGTTGATATTGGGTCTTTTGATGACCAGGTTAAGACACAACAATCCAGCAAAGGATCCAGGATGCCTTCATAAGTAGCTATGAGTGTGATAGTACGGTTGAAAATAACATCAAATATATCATCGACTTTAGGAATATTGCCTATTTTATTCTACGATTCCTTTAATTACATTGGAACCTTGATGAGACGATTCATCATTTGCCTTTGTTAGGGGTCGTACAAATGAACGGTTTATTAAGGTTATTTCGACCAAAGCTATATTACAGTTTGGATCATGATAATAGGTTCCTGATGATGAGTTTTTCTTTTGGTTTTTTTTCTCATAAAAGCCATTCATATATAGTTGCTCTATCTGACAAATTGACCAAATCTTCAAAGTTTATTCCTTTGACTTTTTTCGAAGTTCAAGGTCTAAACCTTCAATAGTTAGTTTAACAAGCTGAGCTTTTGGAATAAATACTCGACATTTATTCTTCTCTTTTTTGAACCAAGTTGCGTATTTCTTAGGATTGGGACTCAAATATTACATATTTATCTTTTCAATTGCACTAGCTTTTCATGAATTCGAGTGTTAATTTGATATACTTAAATGTGTTTTATGCATGCAAGGTAATTTGGAACTCAAGAATGAAAATTTGCTCAAAATGATGGAATAAAAGCTAAAATAAATCTATAATGAAGAATTGAAGATTCGAATGTCATAAACAAATATTTGAAGTGCTAACGTATTAAGGAA
This sequence comes from Magnolia officinalis, assembly GCA_021015155.1. Classification (NCBI taxonomy): domain Eukaryota; kingdom Viridiplantae; phylum Streptophyta; class Magnoliopsida; order Magnoliales; family Magnoliaceae; genus Magnolia; species Magnolia officinalis. The sequence goes on from JAJHSJ010000013.1 coordinate 8,038,636, forward strand.
ACCAAATGTAAAAAAAAAAAATAAAAATAATAATAATAATATATAATAATAATAAAAGATCAAGTGAAAAAATGAAGAAAAAGAAATTTTGAAAATTAAGGGCCATTGAAAATAAAGTTCTGAAACTTTAGGGTTAGAAAGACAAAATCTTAAAAACTACAGAAAGAAATGACCTTTTGATCCAATTTGAGGATGGTCTCGATCCAATCAAAGAT
>JAJHSJ010000013.1:8038950-8238950 GCA_021015155.1 Magnolia officinalis
CCTGTGGTGTGGTCCACTTAAATCTTGGATCCACCTTATTTGTGGGCTTCTACAAATAACACAAAAAAATGAATGAATGGCGTGGATAAACCATACGGAGCCCCTACCTGGATCGATTTCCGTCCATCGAGTGCAGTACACAATCCGCTTCGTTTATTTTTCACTTTTAACAACGCTCATTCAATTGCAGACCGTGAAACCTCGGTTCAGATCATACACGTGCGCCTCGTGTAACCAACCTGAGGGAGTGAATCAGAAATGAAATAGATATCCCAACTAACAACTAACAACCCACTATCAGCAATACGATCCAGATTCAATGAAGGGCTATCATGTGAAGCGCGTGTAAGACATCCGAGCAGTCAGTTCATTTGCCAGAGATACAGGCCATTCACGTGGGCCTTTGAACATGACATGTGATGATTAACTCATGTAAAAGTAAAAGTTTGGCATGGGTGTTGGGTCCATCCTATATTCACCGTTGATCTTTGACGCGTGTGTGATTTGCTCGTGAATGTTTGGCACGTGTTCCATTATAAGAGCCCTTGTTGAATCCCCATCTTTACGTCCTGATCATATGACACGTGTTCCATCCATTTTTTTATATGTTATTTTATAATATTATACCAAAAATAACTAAGATCCAAGTCTCAAATGGGCCACACGGTCGGGATTAAATTCCCCTAAGAAGGTTTCAACGGCGGGCATCCTTAGCACTGCTGCTTCCTGTGGAGTGGTCCATTGGAGCCGTGGATCTGTCTTATTTTTGGTCCAGTACTCTAGAGTGACATGGAAAAGAGAATGGACGGTGTGGATAAAAATAATACATCAAAGTGGGTCCTCAGTGGCCCTCGGGGCCTCCGCCTATCCCGAGCTCTGAACAGTCGGGGTAGTACCTAATCCACATGTTTGTTATTCTCAGTAATTTCAAATGATGGTGGGTATATCCCGGCAATATATTACCATATTACCAACAAAGTATGGAATTAATCTTATCCTAGGAAAGGAGACAATCCCTGCCATGAATAATAATTAAATGTTTTGAATCCCATCCAGCTAATCCCACCGCCCAAACACGCCCAGGGTAAGAGAATTCCCTGTTGACCAGATAAGCGAGGATCCCGACTCCGAAAAGAAAGATACCGGAAGATTGGGGTGGCAGCGACTGGACCAGAGATGGAAGGACATTTCCTTCGACACGTGTTACAGTTAGCCGTGTGCAAGGACAGGCTCTTGGACCACCCTAGTATTTGTGTGACATCGCCGTTGGGTTAGATCAAATTAAGACGGGAGCATAAAATTAGGTAGAAACCCTTTTCTGTCTGTGGAAATTTTAAAGTGGGCTTTTTATTTTAAATTTTTACTACAAATCTCCTCACAAGGGTTTAATTTTTATTTTTTAACCAATAACGCCTCTCGGTAGTGAAATGTAACGTTAGTGTACACCATGCACTTTTTCTTCAGAAAATGGTAAAAGTGAAGAGTAGTGGGTGCACGTGATATTTCTATGATATTCGATTAGTTGACAGCATGTAATTCTTCCTGATGACTAAATTATGGGGTTTTGTTTTGGTCCAAATGGCCTCATTTTGTGACGTGGCTGTGCATGAGCTCATACGCACGAAACTTAAGGTTTTGTATTTTTGAAATCATTTTTTTATTTTTTTGACGACAAAAATTCCTATCTAATACAGTTGTCACTCATACGGTGGGATCTTGTTTCAAAAAGAGAGATCTTTCTAAAAAGTGACGTGGTCCCTACTAAAAATCAAAATTCGGACCAATTATTTGCTATTCTGATCCGTTCATTTTAATCAAATAGTTGTGAACCCACAAAAGGATTTTTTAGTTTTTAGTTTGAAGCTGTCCATGGCCCACAAACAGTTCTAGTTCCTTCGGTGTTGTCCATCTGTAATGAGTTTTTCCCTTAAACTTGGATGAAGGATATAAAATTAAAATACTTTACATGTTGATGGGTTAGATTTACTTCACGATAACCGAACGGACCTTATGTAAAATGTGGATGGGTTCAAAACGTGGAGCCCTTGTCGTACGAGGCCATTTGGTTATTTCCTTCTTCTTTAGTTTTTTTTTTTTTTCAGAGGATGGGAGGAGGATATGAAAGGGAAGATGGTATTTTTTGGTTCTCTTCCTTCTTTATTCCTTCATTTTCCTTTATAGTTAGTTTTTGAAAATTTTTATTATTATTTATTGGGTATAAATGGTGGTAATTTTTGAAAGGGAGGAGGGTGTGGAAGAATGTTTTAATAGATGATTTTTTATAATGAAAGGATGTTGTCATGAATAAATTTCATAAAAGAAGAATGTTAAGATAGAAGTATGTTGTAATCGATGAATGTTGTATTGTAACACCCTTGATTTTCGCAAACTTGAGAATTAGATGTCGTTGGGTATTACCTTTAATTTCTCGATTTGAACGCATGTCCGTGCATGCATTTACCTGTGTTTGAGACCAAAAGAAATGATGTGAGGCCCATTAAAACTGCCCAAAATAGTGAAATGTTAAATTTTATAGAGCGTGGACCGACTTCGCAGTGCCACCGAAAAAAAAAAGAAAAAGAAGAAGATAGAATCTAATGGTGCCACCACCAGAACAACGATGTCATTGTTGACAGATGCCTTAAATCTGTCGTTTTTCGGTCTCTCGACCGGTCGAGTGGGTAGCTCGACTTGTCGAGGCTTGCTCGACTCAAACTCCAGCGACCTATGGTTTTTGGTGTCCGGGCTGCTCGACTAGTCGAGAGGATGGCTCAACCGATCGAGTGGGTTGCTCGACCAGTCGAGGCCCTCCTTCGACTAGTCAAGGCTACGCAGATCCTGCGCGGACTGCGTAAATTTGAGGCAGTTTCGGGACTTTTCCGGACTAGGTGCGTAAGTAGAGTTTCTTAAACTATAAATAGGGGTCCCTATGGCTATTCTAAGGGATTCTAAGGCATTCTAAAAGTTTTCTAAGGGTTCCTAAAAGGGTTTTAGGGTTATCAAAGGGTGTAGCAAGGGTGAGATTCGAGGTTGTTCGAATCGGGTATGTCCTCTCTCTTGTAATTTCTATTTCATAGTAGATTTTTGTCGCTTTGTGCCGTAGTTTTTTCCCGCAAAGGGTTTTCCACGTTAAATCTTTGTGTTCTCTTGTGATTGCTTGATGTTATTGGATTGTTATCCTAGATCTAGATCTGTGTAATTCCGCAGCACAAATCCCCAACAAGTGGTATCAGAGTAATCGTTGGGGCACAGATCTGAATTTGCAGGATTAGTATTAATGGGAAACGACAAGTTTGATATTGAGAAGTACTCAGGCAAAAATAATTTTGAGTTATGGAAGGTTAAGATGATTAGCCTGTTAACCAAGCAGGGTGAGATTAAGGCTCTTGATGAGCGAAAATCTACCATGAAAGATGATGAATGGGAAAACCTTGATAGTAATGCTTTAGCATCTATCTGTTTATGTCTCATGGATGAGGTTCTCTATAATGTTTTGAGGGATAAAACTGCAGCTAGTTTGTGGGTGAAGTTAGAGAACATCTATGCAAAGAAGTCCTCTGAAAATCGCCTACACTTAAAGCTACAGTGTTATACCTTTAAGATGGCAGAGGGCGGAGATCTAGAAGCCCATATCAGCAACTTTAATAAATTGATGTGCAAATTGCTGGATATAGAGGAAGTGGTCAAAGATGAGGAACAAGCATGTATATTGTTGAATTTTTTTTCTACATCATATGAGTCTTTCAGGGACACGATGTGCACTGCAAATAAAACTCTAAGTATTGACACCGTTATCTCAGCCCTTTAAGGGAAGGCTATGAGAAAGCTAAACGGTGACATGGGGGCATCTTCCGATGCACTGATTACGAGGGGCAGAGATTCTGAGCGAGGTACAGGGTCTTCAAGATCCAAATCCAAATCCAAGGGTAAGGGCAAAGGAAAATTAAAGTGTTTGAATTATGGGTTGTTTAGACACATGAAGAAGGATTGTAAAAATCCTAAAACAAAGAAAGAAAATTCAGCAGCTTCTTCCAAGGAGGCCAATGTGGTCACATCTGATGAAGAATCAAGTGGTGGTGATGTTCTGTCTATTTCCATGATTGGTTATTTACACAACAATCATAAAGATGAGTGGATACTTTACACAGGAGCATCTTATTACATGACTCCTCATCGGAGCTGGTTTACCAGTTACAAGGAATGTGATGGTGGACAGGTTTTTATGGGCAATGACAAGCCTGTAATGTTGTGGTCATTGGCACGGTGAGCATCAAGATGTTTGATGGGATGGAGCGTACCTTGACTAGCGTCAAACACGTTCCTGATATGAAGAAAAGTCTGATTTCTCTCGGTACACTCGAGGCTATAGGGTGCAAGTTCACCAGTATAGAAGGTGTCCTTAAAGTTTCAAAAGGGACACTCGTGGTTATGAGAGTGCAAAGGCATGGAAACCTTTACAGGATTATTGGGAGCACTTCAGTAGGTGGAGCAGCAGCAGCTATTGCAGACTCCACGTCTCTACGCATGTGGCATGCTCGTCTGGGCCATATGAGCGAGCAGGGCATGAAGGTACTTTTTAATCGATGTTTGATTCCAGCTTTTAAAAATTCTGATTTAGATATATGTGAGCATTGTATATATGGTAAACAATCTAGATTGTCTTTTAAATCTGGAAAAATGTTTGTAATGGAGTGCTTGATTATGTGCACTCTGACGTATGGGGGTCATCGCCAGAAGTTTCCATTGGGGGGTTGTCATGGTTTGTTTCATTCATTGACGACTACTCCAGGAAAGTTTAGGTTTACTTCATGAAACGTAAATCCGAAGTTTTCACCATATTCAAACAATGGAAGACAATGGTAGAAAAACAGTCAGGGTGGAAAATAAAGGTTTTAAGGACTGACAATGGTGGAGAATTTACTTCCACTGAGTTTAATGAGTATTGCAAGAATGAAGGGATCATCAGGCACAACACAGTGCGCCACACACCCGAGCAAAATGGTGTGGTCGAGCGAATGAATCAGACTGTAACGCCCCGACTTTTCAGGACCCGAGTACACGACCCGTTTCTTAAAAACCCGAGTGTTAATCTTAAAGGATGGTCAAATTCAAGTATATATATATATATATTTCAATTATCAGAGTAAGCAAATGAGCGTAGAATGGACAAATCATATATAATGGAAAATTTCATTTACGTTTAGGATGTACAAGAAGTTGCTCATAATGACTTATACAAACCAACGTCCCAAACTTACAATTACAAAGCGAAATGATATTACATGTAAACAAAGCAAATTGTAACAAATCTGGAACTGTAAAACTATGTAGCAACTCTCGACAATACAATCATGCATCTTCACAGTGGTACTTCGCTCCTCATTAGTCTGAACTTGAAAATTAATTAAGCCACTTGTGCAACCTGTACGGTTGTATATTTGATGGATGAGTGGCCAACTCAGTGTGAATTCCCCTTAAGATTACACACCGCCGCATTAGGTAAGAAATAGTATAAAACATTCAGGCAGCCAAAACAAAGTAAACGCAGTATTATTATATGCATGGATGCATGAATGCAATCATTGTCCCGGGTAAAACATCCAGACGGACATTGGGCTTATCACCCATGTAATCATCGACCCGGGTAAAACATCCAGACGGTCTGTGCTCCGGGTAAAACGTCCAAACAGGCAAATACGTACTATAACAATAGATGATGGTTTGTACCCCGGGTAAAACATCCAGCCAGGCGAATCCGTATGTCATGTACGATAACAATAGATGTTGGTCTGTGCTATGCATGCATGATTAACCAACCCGTTATTAGTCTAATTACAACCAACCAATTTAAATAAGCTCACGGTCACTACGGGGAGCTCACGGCCCAGCGTAGGCCGATGACTCGGGCATATTGTCCCATAACCACCATCCCCGACCCATGGGACTATCATCTTAGGATGTTTAATGGAAACTCATTGATTAGTGGTCAATCATATTATAATATATGGGGCTTACCATCGCATGATTGCACTATATAAAATATCGAACCCATTAGGGCAAGTATCAAAACAAAACCACGTAGGGCGAGTATCAAAATATGCCACATAGGGCTGACATCAAAATCATACGATAAAGACCATCCTTAAAAACCATTGAGCACTACAACCCTGGATGGTAGGCCTACATCAATGATCCATCTAGACCACCACTCAATAACCACTAGATCGAAGGTCCATTACAATTACCGTAAGTCGAGTTACATCCCAAGTATGGGTGTACATTTATAAGTGGGGGTTTCCCACTAATGTACCAGTTTAAATTCCATAAGCAATCCACAAATAATCCAGAAGCATGAACAAATATACAGGATGAACATTAAGCATGTAATATAGCAATTCAATTTCCACCAACTAACACATGTGATTATAAGAGGGAGATATCAATTATAAATTAAAATACAAACTATAACTTAAGCTAATGGAAAGATGGAAAGCTTAAGGGGAAGAATCATCACCTAATGAACCAAATCACCTTCTAGTATCGCTAAGTGCTTGAGACCTTAGAACCAAATCCTATCACGAATTATAAATTTGTATGGTTAGATACGAGTTTCATATATTATCTACAGTCAGGATCATGACCTATGGCTTGGGTCACTTAAATTTAAGGTTTTATCCAATAATCGAACCTTAGACTTTGGTTTAGAGTTTGAAATTTAACCCATATAATTAATTTATAATAATATTATAATGAAGTAAAAATAACCAATAATTGCCTATTAATACTAACAATGCTAATCCTATTATCAATAACCTACAATGACAAAATAGGAATAACATGATGAATGTTAATATCTAATATCTATAATAACTAATACCAGCAAAATTAACCTACCAATGGTTAACCACATTTAATAATTGCAATACTTATAGTAACACTAATGATGATACTAAATACTAAGATATACTATTAAGGATAATATGTAAGAGAGTTAAATAAAATCCTACTAGTTAACTATAATTTTGTTTATAATAACTAGGTTGAGAACAAATAATCTACCATTGGCTAACCATATCTAGGGTTGCTAGTAAATATGTATGCTTCTTAGGATTGACCCCTGTCCTGGGCCACAAATTCGCGGATCCAAGCTACATACTTTATTCATGGTTATGGTCATGGCTTAGGATTGGACAGTCTATGTTAGGGTGGTTGATTTAGGTATTTAGATTGAGGTCTTTTCAGGACTACTCTATTTTGGATTAGTTGGATGTGCAATATTCATTGGAGGTATATAGATCGCTTATCTACTTGAACGTGGTGGTTGTTGTGGGTCCACTTGCTGGATTTATCCTTGCAATAGGCATAAACTTGGTGAGCCATCGGGTTGATCATCTATACAAAAGTTAACGAGTTAACTCTCCCCGAGTATTTGATCATCTATACAAAAGTTAGGTTGCTGAGATGATCCGCCCTAAGCTAGTACAAGCCGAACCACAGACCGATACACCCACCGAGTTGCGCTACATTGAGCCCATACCGAGATCAAGTTGCTCAGCCAAGTCAACTCAGTTAAGGCTTATTGTTGAAGCCGAGTTCCAGTCATCGAGCCACAGCCTGATCCTTGAGTATCCATGGCTATTATTGATTCAAGGGTGGGCTTATTGAAACAGAAACTCGAAGGCAACCAAGTTGACTCGACTCGTTGTAACGGTCCCGACCCAGTGGTGATTTGTCATTGTTGCATAACTACCCGATGATTTTGGAACTCGCAATATGCACCTGGCTGATGCCTGAAGGTATTCCTCGGAGGGAGGTGGGTGGACTCGGTGCTGTCTACACCAGCTGCAGTTAGGCCAGCTTGAGCCTCGAGTCACGGGCCGAGTCTGACTTGGTCTTGATTGAACGGTAGTGGGAGTCTGCTGGATCCCAGGGCTCAACTCAGACAGCACCACCCCATTAAACTCAGGGAAGGGTAGATGAGCAAGCTCGGCAAGCCCCGCTCACACAAAGCGAGCCCTGACCCGACCCGATTCGAGTTGACAGGGTTGGCTCGGTGCATTGCTCGACAGGCCCCCCTCTCTCTCTCTCTCTCTTCTCTCTCTCTCTCTCGCTTCTCCTCCTTCTCTGTCATCCCCTCCTTCTTTATCTTCTTTTGTTGGAGCTCCTGCAAGGCCTGGAGCAAACCCGAACCAACAGAGTCGGTCCGACTCGGCCTGAGCTCGAGTGGGAGTGTGTCAGCGACACCCACCACGAGTAACGACTGCTCGTTTTTCTCCTTTTCTTTATTTTTTTCAACTAATGATCGGAAGGACCTCCGCTTGGCCAGTAGTAGCTCTCATCTGACCAAAGCTCGCCCCGATTCGTCACGGCCTGGTGCGGATTGGTCGAAGGAGAAAGAGATGGCCGTTAATGGTGTCTCGAAAACCACGTTCCTTCCCTCTAATCCAACCCTTTAGGAAGGTTTGTACAGACCCTAAGAAGCCCATAGGTAAGGATTTTCGAAGCTTGGGAGAGCTTCGTGCGGTGGGTTTGGGTTTGGAAAGGGAACAGTCGTTTTTGGGAAAACCCGGAGTTGGTGCGGTCTCACTCTCTATTTGCAAGAAACCCTAGCTTCGTGGCGCTAGGATTTCTCTAGAACGGACGGCTGGGATTGGAAAGGGGAGAGTTTTCATGCGGATTGCCCTTGTGGCAAGGAGAACAGTTTCCTTTTTTGGAAATGTTGGTTTTTCTCAGCCCGTAAGGGACTGGATTTGTGGTCACACCCGTGCTCGTCTTTATGTGAAATAGTTGAGGTTTTGATCAGCCTCACGGCGTACACACGGTGGACGGTTCGAATCATGCACGTGGATACGATGGTGGGCCACATTCGTAGCAAACGGACGCCCTCTGTTTTTTTAAAACGTCCGCAGGCAAGAGTAGAAAAGAGAGAATGCTCTCTTTATTTGGAAATTTTTAGTCAACACGGTCTGACCATGTTGACAAATCTGGTGCACCTCGAGTGCACATTTGCTACACACAACACGGCCATGGAATGGGTCCCACAGGGGTGATGGGGCTAATCGTCATCGTCCACTTGCCTTGTTAGGTCACGCTGAGGCCCACCCAAAATAATGGGCTAGATCCAAAATTTAGGTGGGCCATACCTAGAGATCTCACAATCAATTGTTGATTCCTGCTAATATAATGGTCGGATTCAATCATCACCTATCTAATGGGTTCTAAGGGCCCAAAGACTATCCACCTAATGATTTATTGTGGGATTTAGGGTCTCATCCTTACAATATAGTTGTGTGCCATTCGTAGCCTATTTCAAAGGCTGACGATTAACGAATTCAATGATCTAGCACTATAGGCTACTAATGAACGGTTGGGTTCACTTAATGAGGAGGTCAGGTTCTAAAAATAGGTCTTTTATGTAATGCGATGGCCCACTCTTGTTGTAATCCATGAATGGATGGTTGTAGATCCCTTTTAATGGTTAGACTTAAACTAGAGTGAAAGTGGGTCTATAGATAAGTCAGGTTCGTGTTCATATAAGTCGAGTTCTCGTGGTAATGCCCGAGTACTGAAAAACACGGGGCGTTACACAGACTCTCCTGAAGAGGGCCAGATGTATGTTAAGTAATGCTACGTTGGACAAAGACCTATGAACAGAGACCATTAACACAGCTTGTTATTTGGTGAACTGATCTCCTTCAACGACAATTGAATGTAAAATTCTAGATGAAGTATGGAGTGGTCAGAAATCGACTACTAAGATCTACGCATATTTGATTGTGAAGCTTACTCTCATGTACCGTTAGTTGAGAGAGATAAGCTAGTCCATAAAGCAAAAAAGTACATCTTTGTTGGCTATGACATTGGTGTGAAAGGTTACAGGTTATTCGACAAGGTCACACGCAAGTCATCACTAGCCGTGACGTCAGATTCGATGAAAGCTCTCTATTTCGCAAGAATGATCAAGAGGAGCAAGAGGAACCAAAAAGGTTGAGCGTAGACGTCCAGATTGACTAAGATGATACTCAGGTAGAGACAGATGCGCAGACAGAGGTACAGGATCAAGTGGAGCAGCCACCTGTCAGAAGGAACCCATCGCGTGATCGCAGGTTACTGGCAAGATACAATGACGACTCTAATATTGCATATGCCCTCATTACAGATGAAGGGGACTCGTCTACTATTCAGGAGGCTCTTGATGAGCCTGATGGTGAAAAGTGGAAGGCAGCTATAGACAATGAGATGGACTCGTTGCACAAAAATCATATATGGGAGTTGGCGGAACTTCCAGTGGGCCGAAAAATGATCGGATGCAAGTGGTTATTCAAAAGGAAACAGGATAGATATAAAGTAAGGTTGATAGCAAAGGATTATGCTCAGAGAGAAGGAATCGACTTCAGAGAGATATTCGCGCCGGTGGTTAAGCAGGTGCCTATTAGATTCGTGCTGGCGTTGGTTGCCCAATACGATCTCGAGCTGGAACAAATGTATGTTAAGACTGCATAATATTCCTACATGGGGAATTGGAAGAGCAGATCTACATGAAGTAACCAGAAGGTTACGAAGTTAATGGGGCAGAGAAAAAGGTTTGTGGGTTAATGAGGTTGTTGTACGGCCTGAAACAGTTGCCTAGGCAGTGGTATAAAAAATTTGATTCTTTCATGGTGAGTCAGAAATTTATTCGGAGTGAATACGATCACTGTGTTTATTACAAGACATTGAGTAATGAAAAATTCATCATCCTAGTACTGTATGTTAATGATATGTTGATCGCTTGTCATGATATGTCTGAAATCAATGTACTGAAGACTTAGTTATCAGGGACATTCAAGATGAAAGATCTGGGGGCTGCAAAGAGGGTTCTCGGCATAGATATTTATAGAGATAAGAAGAAGAGCATGTTTTGGTTATCACAGCAGAATACCTTGAAAAGGTGTTGATCAAGTATGGGGTGGACCAAGCAAAGCCGGTGAGCGTTCCCCATGCAGCTCACTTCAAACTTTCCTCAAAATAATGTCATAAATCAAATGAGAAAAAGTAAGTTATGTCTCATGTGCCTTATTAGAATGCGGTTGGCAGTTTAATGTATGTCATAGTCTGTACAAGACTAGATATTTCACAGACAGTTGGTGTTGTGAGTAGATGCATGTCAAACCCCAGCAAGCAACATTGGGAAGCAGTGAAATGGCTACTTCGATACATTCGAGGTACAAAAGACTACGTTTTAACTTTTGAGAAAATAGGAAAAAAGTTGGTAAGGTATGTGGATTCCGACTACGCAGACAGTATAGATTCCAGGAAGTCTACTTTAGGATACTTGTTTGTACTATCGGGTGGAGCAATCAGTTGGATGTCGAAGCTTCAGTCCATGATGGCTCTTTTCACGATCAAAGCAAAATATATGGCAGTAACGGAAGCGTTTAAAGAAGGTGTTTGGCTCAGAGGCATGATAAATCAGTTGGGACTTTAGTAGGAGGCCGTGCCGGTTAACTGTGATAGCGAGAGCGCTATCAATTTAGCTAAAAATTCTATTTATCACTCACGTACTAAATACATTGATGTTCATCACCACTTTATCCGACAGGTGCTTAAGGAATGAGGCGTAACACTGGAAAAGATTCACACCAACATGAATCTAGCAAACATGCTTACCAAGGTTGTTCCTACAGAGAAGTTCAAGTTATGTGCAACTTCTCTGGGCTTGGCGATGGAGTAAAAGAAAGACGGAGTGTACACGAGAAGCGTTGATTGAAGCTTTGATATGATGCAGAGATAAGAGAAGAGGGCAGCAAGCTACACAGTTGAAGATTGAAGGCATGGTGAAGATTGTTGACAAATGCCTTAAATCTATCGTTTTTTGTTCTCTCGACAGGTCGAGCGTCTGGCTCGACCGGTCGAGTGGGCAGCTTGACTTGTCGAGGCCTGCTCGACTCAAAGTCCAGCGACCTATATTTTTTGGTGTCCGGGTTGCTCGACCAGTCAAGGGGATGGCTCGACTGGTCGAGCGGGTTGCTCGACCAGTCGAGGCCCTCCTTCGACTAGTCAAGGCTACGCTGATCCTGTGCGAACTGCGTAAATTTGAGGCGCGTAAATTTGAGGCGGTTTTCAGACTTTTCCGGACTAGGTGCGTAAGTAGAGTTTCTTAAACTATAAATAGGGGTCTCTAGGGCTATTCTAAGGGATTTTAAGGCTTTCTAAAAGTTTTCCAAGGGTTCCTAAAAAGGTTTTAGGGTTATCAAAGGGTAGCAAGGGTGAGATTCGAGGTTATTCGAATCGTGTAAGTCCTCTCTCTTGTAATTTCTATTTCATAGTGGATTTCTGTCGCTTTGTGTCGTGGCTTTTTCCCGCAAGGGTTTTTCACGTTAAATTTTTGTGTTATATTGTGATTGCTTAACGTTATTGGATTGTTATCCTAGATCTAGATCTGTGTGATTCCTCAACACAAATCCCCAACAGCCACCACCAAAATTAGAAAGCATCCGGCGATGCCACCGCCACCCACTATTTAAAAATAATTAACGATGTTCAACAACTGGCAGTTTCAATGCAATGACTTCAAAATTTTCATATATTTTATTTTATAATTTTGATTGAGGTGATTCAAAAGCCAGATTAAAGCTTGATAAATTTAGGTTTATATAATAATAAATAATAAATAAAAACTAAACTTGAAGAATATTAATTTTATGAAATTTTAGAAATTGTATAGAAAATCGTTGGTTTCAGGCAACTGTTATAAAAAGTAGTGCACATTCACTGTATCTGGCAATATAATCAAGGTCACCAGATGTGCAATGGTGATAATGAATGGACATAAGACAGTGAATCTGTACAAGTTAGTTGGAGCACAGTTATAAGTGAGGTTGATACCACTTAATCGCAGAATCCATCATAAATGACATTAATCTTTAATATATGCAGTTAGGGCATATGAGCGAAAGGGGCATGCTGAAACTCTATAAACAAAAATTGTTCAAGAGAGTTAAAATGTGTAAGATGAATTTCTACGAGCATTGTATCTATGGAAAGCAGTGTAAGGTAAGGTTTAAGACTGTTATACATACTAGGAGTCGGGTGCTCGATTACATACATTTCGATATTTGGGGGCCAATGACAGGACCGTCTAATGGAGGAGCACGATACTTTGTAAGCTTCATAGATAATTACTCGAGGAAGGTTTGAGTTGTTGAGAAGTGGAGCCACATCTGGGGCCGCCCACGACCAGTCGAGGTTGCGCGGATTTCGTGTCGCAAGTCCTTTCGCAACTGGGATGCGAAAGGAGTTTCGCGGATTTCGTGTCGCAAGTCCTTTCGCAAATGGGATGCGAAAGGAGTTTCGCGGATTTCGTGTCGCAAGTCCTTTTGCAACTGGGATGCGGAAAGGGAAGTTGTCAAAACTATAAATTGGGGTCCCTAGGGCTATTCTAGGTTAAGGTGAATTCTAGGAAATTATTCTAAGGTGCGGGCAAGGGATTTTCTCTGTACTTCCAAGAGAGAGGTTAGTATATTGCCTTGTAATCTTCGTTTCTCTTCATAGTGGAATTTTGCATCCGTGGTTTTTTACCCTAGTTTGGGGTTTTTCCACGTATATCTTGTCTTGTGGTTTGTTTTGGATTGCTTTGATCTATTTCTAGTTTATATTTCTTCCTGTCTATCGTTTGTGGGTGAGGCCTTAGATTAGATCTAGGCTCACTGCGTTGTTGGCGTCCTGCGCAACAACTGGTATCAGAGCTATTGGTTTAGTTCTATTGGGAGCGATGGCAGAAGATGGGAAAACTAGAATTGAGAAGTTTGATGGTTCAAACTTTGCCTTCTGGAAGATGCAGATGGAGGATTATCTGTATCAGAAGGACCTCTATATTCCTCTAGGAGGAAAAGAGAAGAAACCAAAAAGTTGACAGATGATGAATGGTTTTTACTGGATAGGAAGGCTTTAGGAACGATCCGACTCTCTTTGTCTAAGAGCGTCGCCTTCAATATATCCAAGGTAAAAACGACAAAAGAATTAATGGAAGCCCTAGCCACCATGTATGAAAAGCCCTCAGCATCCAACAAGGTTCATCTTATGAAACAGCTATTCAACATGAAGATGTCAGATGGTGGGAGCGTGGCTAAAACATAAACGAGTTCAATACAGTCACGAGCCAGTTGGAATCCGTTGGCATTGCTTTTGAGGATGAGATCAGGGCGTTATTGATCTTATCCAGTTTGTCAGACAGTTGGGATGGTTTGGTGATTGCTGTGAGCAATTCTTCAGGATCGACAAAGCTGAAATTTGATGATGTGGCCGGTCTAATTCTCAGCGAAGAATCTTGAACATCAGGAGTTTCAGGGGATTCAGGGAATGCTCTAAACGTTGAAGGAAGAGGAAGATCGCTGAACAAAGGAGGCAATAAACACGGGCGTTCTAAGTCAAGGAATAAGTCGAAGAGACCGAGAGACAAAGACGGGTGTTGGCATTGCGGCAAGAAGAGGCACATGAAACGTGATTGCAGGGCGCTCAAGAAACAAGAAGGAAGCTCTCAAGGTGGGAAAGATTCAGTGAATCTGTCTGATGAGAGCGACACAGAGGCGTTGATCTTGTCTCTTGATGCGAGGAATGAGTCTTGGGTTATAGACTCGGGTGCTTCGTTTCATGCTATTTCGTGTAAGGAAGTTCTGCGTGATTATGTGTCAGGTGACTTTGGGAGAGTCTACCTGGGTGATGATGAGCCGTGCAATATTGTTGGAAAGGGAGATGTTCATGTAAATCAGAAAGACGGAACGGTCTTGAAATTGAAGGATGTCAGACATGTAATGAGTTTGAAACGTAATCTGATCTCAGTGGGACAGTTGGCTGATACCGGTTATGTGACGACATTCACCAGTGACTCCTGGAAGATCACAAAAGGTACCTTGGTAATATCTCGAGGCAAAAAGGAAGGTACTTTGTACGTGACTTCAGGATCGTATAGTTCACTCGCAGTCGCATCAACTGGAGTGAATGGGCAGTTATGGCATCAGAGGCTGGGACATATGAGTGAGAAAGGAATGAAAGTGCTATTGTCAAAAGGGAAGCTACCAGGGCTGAAGTCTATTGACTTGGAATTCTGCGGGGACTGCGTGTATGGCAAGCAGAAGAGGGTAAGCTTCAAGAAGACGGGACGCGCTCTAAAGACACATTTGTTGGATCTTGTACACACTGATGTGTGGGGACCGGCACAGGTATTATCTCCTGGTGGCTCACGTTATTTTGTTACCTTTATTGATGATGCTAGTAGAAAACTGTGGGTCTACTTCTTAAAATATAAATCTGATATATTTGATGTATTTAAGAAGTGGAAAGTTATGGTAGAAAATGAGACAAGTAAAACAGTATGGTGTCTCAGATCTGACAATGGGGGAGAGTATTGTGATAAGAGGTTTGAGGAGTATTGTACAGCAAATGGAATCAAACATTAAAAAACGATTTCAGGGACACCACAGCAGAATGGTGTAGCTGAGCGCATTAACAGGACCATCCTTGAGTGCGCCAGGAGCATGAGGTTACATGCAGGGTTGCCCAAGACCTTTTGGGCAGATGCTGTGAATACTGCCGCATATCTCATCAATAGAAGTCCCTCAGCACCATTGGATGGTGGGCTACCAGAAGAAGCGTGGACTGGGAAAGAAGTGAACCTTGCACATCTCAAAGTGTTCGGTTGCACTTCATATGTTCACATTGATGCAGAGCACAGAAACAAGCTGGATGCGAAGTCCAGGAGGTGCACGTTTATAGGCTATGGGCAATATAATTTTGGCTACAGGTTCTGGGATGCAGAAAACAGAAAAATCATCAGAAGCAAGGACGTAGTCTTTAATGAAAAAGTGATGCATAAGGACAGTGTGCAGAAAAATAAGGCCGAGAAAAAGGAATTCGTAAAGTTGAAAGAGTTACCGGACATGGGTGTTACAGTGCCACAGGATGAGGCAGAGCCGCATACACCAGTTGTGAGGAGGTCTACTCGGGAGAGGAGACCCACGGTCCGATACTCACCCTCCTTACATTATCTACTACTGACAGATAATGGTGAGCCAGAGTGTTTTGAAGAGGCGTTACAGTCAGATATACGGGTTAAGTGGGAGCAGGCCATGGATGATGAGATGGACTCTCTTGAGTCTAATCGTACATGGGAGCTAGTCACTCTACCCAAGGGTAAGAAAGCTCTTCATAACAAGTGGGTTTACAGACTGAAGGAGGAGCACGATGGTTCGAAACGGTACAAGGCCAGATTGGTTGTGAAAGGGTTTCAACAAAAGGCAGGTATCGATTTCACTGAAATATTTTCACCGGTAGTGAAAATGTCTACGATTCGCATGGTCTTGAGTATAGTGGCTTCAGAGGACTTACATCTAGAACAGCTAGATGTTAAGATAGCCTTTCTTCATGGGGACCTTGAAGAAGAGATATATATGCATCAGCCGATAGGATACGTGGCACCAAGTAATGAGAACAAGGTGTGTAGACTGAAGAAGAGTCTATATGGCCTGAAGCAGGCCCCGAGGTAGTGGTACAAGAAGTTCGATAGTTTCATGTCGGGAAACGGTTTTAGGAGATGTCATGCAGACCACTGTTGTTACGTGAAGAAGTTTGATACGTCATACATCATCCTTCTTCTGTACGTTGATGATATGCTTGTGGCTGGCTCAAGCATGGAGGACATCTCAGATCTCAAAATACAATTGTCTAGAGAATTTGCCATGAAGGATTTAGGAGCTGCAAAACAAATCTTAAGCATGAGGATAAAGCGTGATAGGGAAAACAAGAAATTAGTTTTGTCACAGGCAGAGTACATAGCCAAGGTACTTGATCGATTCAATATGGAAGGTGCTAAGCCGGTTAGCACTCCATTAGCCAACCACTCCAAGCGATCTAAGGAGCAAGGTGCAAAGACGCAGGAGGAACAGGACTACATGGCTAAAGTCTCATACGCGTCAGCTATTGGGAGTCTCATGTATGCTATGGTGAGCACGAGGCCAGACATTGCTCAAGCAATGGGAGTTGTTAGTAGGTTCATGAACAACCCCGGGAAGGAACATTGGGAAGCTGTGAAGTGGATCCTTAGGTACTTGGTAGGTACTAAGGACGTAGGGCTGTGTTATGGTGGATCGAAAATCAAGTTACAAGGCTACGTGGATTCAGATTTGGCAGGAGATATCGACAGCAGAAGAAGCACTACGGGTTATATTTTTACTCTGGGTAATGCTGCAGTCAGTTGGGTCTCTCAGTTACAAAAGATAGTATCTATCAGTACGACAGAAGCAGAATATGTTGCGGCTATAGAAGCATGCAAGGAGATGGTGTGGATGCAAGGTTTTATGGAAGAGTTGGGTAAGAAGCAAGCAGATTGCAAGCTGTACAGTGACAGTCAGAGTGCAATACACTTGGCTAAGAATTCAGCCTTTCATTCAAGGACCAAGCATATTGCCATCAGATATCACTTCATACGTTCGTTACTGGAAGATGGATCGATTGCTTTGGAGAAGATTCATACAAGTGAGAATCCTGCGGATATGCTGACCAAGGCGGTCACAATGGAGAAGCTGAAGCTCTGTTCAGCTTTGATTGGTCTTCAGGCTTGAAGACGGGGAGGTGGTGCACTCCGGATGAAGAAGACAAAGGTTTATGGAGATGTGTCTCCAAGTGGGAGATTGTTGAGAAGTGGAGCCACATCTGGGGTCGCCCACGACCAGTCGAGGTTGCGCGGATTTCATGTCGCAAGTCCTTTCACAATTGGGATGCGAAAGGAGTTTCATGGATTTCGTGTCGCAAGTCCTTTCGCAACTGGGATGCGAAAGGAGTTTCGCGGATTTCGTGTCGCAAGTCCTTTTGCAACTGGGATGCGGAAAGGGAAGTTGCCAAAACTATAAATTGGAGTCCCTAAGGCTATTCTAGGTTAAGGTGAATTCTAGGAAATTATTCTAAGGTGCGGGCAAGGGATTTTCTCTGTACTTCCAAGAGAGAGGTTAGTATATTGCCTTGTAATCTTCGTTTCTCTTCATAGTGGAATTTTACATCCGTGGTTTTTTACCCTAGTTTGGGATTTTTCCACGTATATCTTGTCTTGTGGTTTGTTTTGGATTGCTTTGATCTATTTCTAGTTTATATTTCTTCCTGTCTATTGTTTGTGGGTGAAGCCTTAGATTGGATCTAGGCTCACTGTGTTGTTGGCGTGCTGCGCAACATGAGTTTAATTCGTAAAGCACAAGTCTAAAGTCTTTTCCAAGTTCAAGGAATGGAAGGTGGAAGTAAAGAAACAAATCGGGAGACAAATTAAGTGTCTTAAGCCAGATAATGGTGTAGATTGCAAAGAGGCGGAAATCATGGAATTTTGCAAGGAATAGGGTATCACAAGGCACTTCTCAACTCCAGGGACCTCACAACAGAACGGGGTGACTGACATGATGAGCAAAACTCTATTGGAGATGATTATAAGTATATGGTTTTATACGAGGCTAGCTAAAAGTTTCTAGGCAGAAATGATTAATATGACATGATTTATTGTGAATTGGTCACGGCGATGGACTTCAAAGTTACATAGGAAGTCTGGACAGGCAAGGACATTGATTACTCAGGATCGAGGATATTTGGGTGTTCAGTATACGTCCACGTACAGAGTGGACAAAGGATGAAGTTGGATTCCAAATCTATAAGGTGCATCTATATCGGGTATGAGAAATGTGTTAAGGGTTACAAGCTTTATGATATAGTTTCTCAAAAGGTAGTCATTAGTAGAGATGTCATCTTCAATTAAGCATCTTTCTTGAAGGCTAACGGGGATGCTGTAGAGAAGTCGGAAGTACACATTGTGAGATAGTGAGATTGTCGGTGTAGGTGGAACCAGCTAGGTTGATTGCTGAATGTGAAATTCAGCAAGAGTAAGAAACTAACCAAAACAATCAGTAGGATACCTCAGAGAATATAAACAGGAACAATGAGAGACGAATCACTAGAGCTCCGGTTCGATATAGGTTCGGGGACATGGCTTCTTTCGCATTATTCACAAGGAGTATAGATCCCTCCACCTGTCAAGAGGCTAAGTTTGAAAATGTTGGCAATAAGTGGATGTCATTCATGACAGAGGAGATGAAATATCTACATAGGAATCAGACATGTGAGTTAGTGGAACTTTCAAAAGGTAAGAGGACTATAGGGTGAAAGTGGGTGTTTAAAAAGAACGAAGCACTAACAGAAAAAGAAAATGAAAAGTTCAAGGCACGGTTTGTAGCAAAATAATACTTGCAGAGGGAATGACTGTATTACAATAAAGTTTTTTCTTCGATTGTGAAACATATGTCAAACATGGTGCTACTGACTATGATAGCGAAATCCAATTTGGAATTGGAGTAGCTTGATGCGAAGACAACATTCTTTCATGAGAACTTGGAGGAATTTATTTACATGAAGCAACCAGGATGATTCGATGAACTTTGTAAAGAAGATCACATGTGTAGGCTAAAGAAGTCATTGTATGGGCTAAACCAGTCCCTGAAGCAGTGATACAAGCGATTCAATTCCTATATGGTGGAGATTGGTGATAGCATATGCGAGTACGATTGGTGCGTATATTACAGGATGCTTAAGGACAAGTCATATAGTCTATTAATGTTATATGTTAATGATGCGCTAATTGTTGCAAAGGAGAGAAGGAGATACTCTTTCTTAAGTCTTTGTTAAGCAAATAGTTTGATATGAAGGATCTAGGTGCTGCGAAGAAGATTCTAAGTATGGAGATTCACAGATACAAAGAGTTTGGGAAGCTATGACTATCTCAGATGAGATATGTGCAGAAGATGCTAGAGAGGTTCCACATGGAATGTGCTAAGTCAATTAGCACGCCTCTAACAGTTCAATTTAAGTTCTCAGCCAAGTCATGTCCAAGCACATAAGATATTTCATACATGTCACGGGTGTCGTACGCGAGTGTAGTGGGGAGTCTCATGTATGCGATGGCTTGCACAAGGTCAGATATCTCATAGGTAGTAGTTATCTTGGTTAGTAGATATACAGCGAATCCGAAAAATCAGTTAAGTGGATTCAAGTATCGCATGGGCACAATCGACACTGGGATCATGTTCGGTGGACATATAGCTTCAAGTGGAGTTGTAGGCTATGCGGATACGGATTATGAAGGGGATTTGGACAACAAGAACTCCACTAAAGGATATGCTTTCTCATTAGCAGTTTACGATAACATTGTTTACAACAGGGGCGGAATAAATGGTTGTGACGGAGGCTTCAAAGGAGGCATTATGGTTAAATGGTCTGGTTGGAGAACTTAGTTGAAGCAAGAGGCGATTGGGTTGCATTGCAATAGTCAGAGTACTATCCATCTGGTGTTGAATCAAGTGTATCATGCGAGAACCAATCACATCGACGTGAGCTTCCACAAGATATGGGAACTCATTGCTTCGGGAGATTTTAGTTTCAGAAGATTTACATGTACGAGAATGTCGCGGACATGTTGACGAAACCAATGACTACAAGCAAATTCAAGCATGCTTGGGCTTGATCAATCTCACCAGCCATTGATGAGATTGGGCACCCTTGCACAAGGGTGTGGATGGAGTTGCATTTCAGGTGGAGGATACATGGAACGGTGTATACTCAAGGTGAAGGCTAGCACGGGAAATCTTCAGGATGACTTGGAAGAATACAGGTCAAGGTGGAGATTGTTGCGCGGATGACTTGGATTCTACACAGTCTGGGAGATGAAGTGAGGATCTCTCAGTTGGATCGAACTAGGTTTGGTTTGACCTACAAAATGCATATTTTCTCAGTCAAAAGTCAGGAGTAAAGCATAAATCTGTCGGTCTGGAGTAGAGCATAAATTTGTCGGTCTGACCAAGGGATACCAACTTTGTTACATAGTTTTGCATAAGTCAGATTATTTAAGTCTTGATTCGATTAGTGCTTTTAAATGACGAGTATTTTCTCTAATAGGATAAGGATTTTATATTGTGAGAGGGTTTTCTATACTTTTAAAGACTTTGGAATGGATTTTTAAGGACTAGACTTTTTACTAGAAGTATGCATTGCAAGAAGATATTAGATTGTTTCTGTAATCGGATAAAGTAAGTGGTATAACTTGAAGGTTTCGATTATAGTGGAGATCTCTATCACTTTATGCCATGGTTTTTTCAAAAATAATTTTTATATAAAATCATATATTTGTAATTACTTAATAAGTTTATTCTAATTTGATTATTTTATGTTCACTAAATATGCTTCCACAAAGTGTAAGATTAACAATGGAATTAGATCCGAATTTTTAATATCTAAAATTGATCTGAATGGGTCGTAGGCTCGGAATTATAATGCGGCCATAAATTTCATCAATCCGGTCCTAGCATAGCAAAATCTGTACGTGGGGTCGCAAGTGTCTAGTCTAATTCAAGTTGAACATGAGTTGAGCGGGCACACTTAATAATTTCTCTCACACTTAAATGAAAATAAGACTATTCATTGCAACGGACGTGGATAACCTACTGAACTCGACGGTAGCAGTCTCCCTACTGAAGCCGCGTCACCACATTATGTGGGCCCACCATGATGTAAGTATTGTATCCACACCGTCCATCCATTTGGAGAGAGAATTTTAGGGCATGATCCAAAGAATGAGGTAGATCCAAAACTCAAGTGGACCCATCACAGAAAACAGTGAGGGATTGAACGACTACCATTAAAAACTTCTGGCCATAGAAGTTTTCGATCAAGTTAATATTTATGTTTTCCATTATTCTATGTCTGTATTAATTTATAAACAGGTTGGATCTCAAATAATCATCGTGGTGGGCCCTAGGAAGTTTTCAACGGTGGTCGTCACTGTCCCACTCTTTTCTGTGGTGGGGTCCACTTGAACTTTGAATCTGTCTCATTCTTTGGATCATGCCCTAAAATGATCTCTCCAAATGTATGGATGGTGTGGATATAACACATACATCACAGTGGGGCCCAAAGAACGTGGTGACGTCACTTCAGTAGCTAGACTCGCTACCGTCCCATTGCAACACAGCAACCCGAAACTTTTGTTGCGCAGTCGCCTATAACACGTGTTTAAGAAGAGATATCGAGTTGAACCACAGGTCACCGTCCACCCAATGGATAACTACTAACCTATTAGATGTACGAAATCCATGTTATCCAATGGGTTGGCCCTACCGTGAGGATCATCTTATGCAAAAATCAGCCACATCTATCCATCCATTTGGTCACACTTGTGTAATTATCGGTGGATATATTTTTTAAGGTGTGGCCCAATTTCTTAGGTATTGTCTGATATTTTTTTATTAGGTGATTTTACAACAGGTCCAACCTAGTGAAAGGATCGGATGTCGTATGAACTGAAAAGGTTGAAAGTTATTAGCTGGGTGGACTGAAACTTGTGGTCCAACCGGTTGGACTGAGACCTTCTCGTTTGGAAGTTCCGGTAAACCATCCAATCAATGGTCCACAAGGGGAGCACGATAAGCACGGTGAGCATGAATCTGATGTCCTCCGTATGTGTTATGGTTGAACGATCATGACCGCTCATCAATGTACATTTATATATGTTGTCCGACAATTAATTAACTTTCTTTTCTTTCTAATAAAATCAGTAAACGTCCACCACGTTGGATATCCATCATAAATAAGATTTTTCTAAATCACGCGTCTTCATCTGTAGCGCATGGACGCGGATTGCGTCCTACCCCCGCCCGGACGGTAATCCGTCCGGGCAGGGCTCTGTAGGACCCACCGTTATGTAAGTGTTTTATCCACGCCGTTGAACGATCTTTTCAGATACATTTAGTATGATAACCAAAAAATGAGGCAGGTCCAAGGCTTAAGTGGACCACAAAGTGGGGATTGAACGTCCACCATTAAAAGCTTCTTGGGAGCCAGAGAAGTTTCGGATGAAGCTGATATTTGTGTTTTCACTTCATCCACGTCTACATGACCTTATGAATAGGTTTTATGGCTAAAAAACATCACGTGGGTCCTTAGAAAGGTTTCAACGGTGGGTGTCATATCAGTGCAGGTTCCTTTGTTGTGGTCCACTCAAGCCTTGGACTAGCCTCAGTTTTTGGTTGACATACTAAATTTATCTGAAAAAATCGTTCAACGGCGTGGATAAAACACTTATATAACGGTGGGCCCCACAGAGCCCTGCCCGGACGGATTACCGTCCGGGCGGGGGTAGGACGCAATCCGCGTCCGTAGCGCATGGACTTTTATTTTGTGTTGGGATTTCGTAATTGTTTAGAGTTTATGTTTATAGATTAGGAGCCAATGAAATAGTGACACCTGTTAATTGGCACGATGGGATGTGATTCTTTGTTAGAGATACTAGTGGGTATGGAACGTGCAACAAACGTGGAGAGGAAGGTTGTGGTATGTAGGTGAAGAAAATCCTAATCTTTGGACCAATCACAGCCAATGGTCCTAATTTAATAAGAAAAATGGAGCAATTAGATGGTTAGGATTGCCCAGCAAGGGCAGATTTTGGGGTGTCTTCTATCCACAATCGTGCGGCCATGGATAGGGTACCGAGAGAAAGAAGAGTTGGAAATGGGCTCTGAGTTTTGTTTTTTTGTAATTGGGTCGTGTACAAAAATCTCAGCTCTCAAAGGACTTTCTTGGGGGAAATCCTAGCCGTGGGTTGGTAAGCAGCCACACTTCAATACAGGATAGGCTGTCATGGGCCAAGCTGGCCTGTTGGGCTTTTGGCCTGACCTGCTTTGTGCAAGCTTGGGTCTGGGCCTAAACTTTCAGCCCTTTTAATTACTGAGCTGGGCTTAGTCTTTATTTAAGAGTTTCTAGGGCATTTTTTAGGCCTAAAATCCCAGCCCAAGCCGGCCCGTTTAGAATTTCAAGGGTTGCTAGCTTCCCACTAACCATCTTTGGTAGGGTATTCTTGCAGCCACTTCAACACAGGCAGAAAAAAAAAACAAAAAAAAAGACGGTTATTTGATACTATAGCTGGCAAGGATCATAACAAGTACATTACCCATATATTATTAACTCAAAAGCTCTAAATTAGAGGATGCAATCATGTAATGAAATTGGGTTCTCGTCATTTTCATGTCAACCATCTTGGACCTAGTTAAAATTGGATTGGTTGTGTCCAATTACTTTTAATAGTGATACTGTATGATTTTAATTACCAATGAGTTTTAACAGTAATACTGTATTTTTTTAATCAAGTTTTTTTATTATTATTATTTTAAATTTCAACAAGGGAATGTGATTTGCTAAGCTACACACCTAAAAGATTCATTAAAACACATTGCATGTTTGATGTAGAGCAGGCCGCGGACCTATTCTTGGTATAGATGGACCGAAAAAAGCCCAAATAGGAGACCTAATCCATAGGATCCGAGCCCAATCCTACCTGGGGGCATGATGTAACTGGCCTTAGGCACGTCTAGATCGAGAAAACACAATCCGGCTAGGGAGAAATAATGGTTCGAAGTGCGAACCATAAATCGGCAATAACTTAAGATCCAGGTATTATTGTGCGATGCACTTATAAATTTTCACTAGAACAGGCCATCCATGTCAACTGATGCGTAAGTGAGTCGTGTCGCTTCATTTCGCGAGAAAATACTTCCTTCCCATTCAAAATCCTAATTTTAGGAAAAACATACTATTTTTAGTAAATTTTAGATTGGACATATATCTTTCGTTTTTAAAGTTTTAGCATATACAATCTTCTTAAGATTTGCTTCTAATAATGCTAGGAGTCATCCGGCATGATTAAATTATGACTTTTTATTTTTAGTAAACTTTATTAATTTGGGTAATTTTTAATTTAATCGAATTATAACTCATAAACAGTGTTTTGTTTTTCTTTATAAGTGATATAATAAAAAAGTATGAGTATTCTTGATTAATAAAAAATTTGACTTCTTTTTTTTTTTCTTGTAGATTTAAAAATAACCTTGTGAATTCAAAGTTTTGCATACTTTTTTTTTTTTTTTTTGTTAGCTTGTTATAGTACACCCCCACTGTCAGTTCATACTCCACTGTTAGCCACCCCCAAGTAGGAAATCGATGTCAAGACCTCAGTGTTTCATACTCCACTGTTAGCCACTCCCAAGTAGGAAATCGATGCCAAGACCTCAGTGTTGAAATGAGGTTTCTTTCACTCAGTCTACCACTTGAGCTATGGACACCCTTGCATCAATGTTTCATAGTGGCACTTGTATATGTCACCTAGTCCACCTCTAAACTAAGGTCCAATGATCCATGGGTACCAAATCAGACCATGTCGAGCTCCCAGCAGACAAAACCCCACTTCAGCAAAACCTGAGAGAGATTTAGTGGCTAGATATTTTGCTTACTCTATTAGGCAACAGCTCAAGTTTTCTTCTTCATTAAAACAAGTGAAGACAAAATAGAAGGCATACTTCCCTGCTACTCTTTCCTTAGACAAGAAACTTTTCACTGCAGAGTGTTTGGATCATAAGTTACTTAAGATAAACTACTTATATCATGAGTAGGTTATCATGATTTCCAATATCACAAGTTATTATTCCTCAAGTCTGATTGGTCTCCCTCACATTCACCCTCCATCATTTAGGGCCAACCTTTGATGTGGACAGTTCATTGTGTGGGTCCCACCTTTGATGTGGGTCATCCATCATGCGGGGCCACCTTGGATGTGAGTCATTCGTCATTAGGGACCAACCTTTGATATGCATCGTTCATTATATAGGGCCCATCTTTGATTTTGGTCATCCATCATGTGGGGCCCACCTTCAATATCCATTGCTCATCATGAGGAGCCCACCTTTGATGTGGACCATCCATCATGTGGGCCCCACCTCTTATGTGGGTCGTCCATCATGTGGAGCCCGTCTTAGATATGGACCACTCATCATTAGTGCTGATCTTTGATGTGGACCGTCCATCATATGGGCCCACATTGATGTGGATCATCTATCATGTGAAGCCCAACATTATTAATTGTTGTCCATCATGTGGAGCCCAAATCTGATGTGGATTATCCATCATGTGTGCCCTACCGTCAATGTAGGTTGACCATCATGTGGGGCTAGCCTTGGATGTGGATCATTCATCATTAGGGGACATCTTTTGATGTGGACCATCCATCATGTGGGGTCACCTCAATATGGGCCATCCATAATGTGGGGCTCAACTTCAATGTTCATTATCCATCATGTGGAGCCTACCTTTGATGTGGATCATCCATCATATCAGTCGGCTTTGGATGCTGACCTTTTATCATTATATGTTGACCTTTGATGTGGAACATTCATATATGCACCGACATTAATACATGATCATCCTTTACGGGGGCTTACCTTTTATGTGGACAGTCCACTGTGCAAGCCCCACCTCTAATGTAGAAAGTCTACAATGTGGGGCCTCTTTGATATGGACCTGAGAGAAAAGTAGAAAAGTAATGAGTTAAAAAGTTTTAAAGAAATAACTAATGAAGATAAGTAGCTTTTAGCTAATAAATTGTTTTTACAATGATACTTGTCAAACTAATTTAAGTGAAAAAAGTTACTTAATTACTTAACATATGTTGAAAAATAATTTATTTGGTAGTATCAATCAGGCCCTAAGAAAGTTTGCAAGAAAATAATTTTTTCTACACGTGTTTTTTCTTTTATAGAAAATGTACCACTCAAAAAATAATCCACTTAAAAGCCTATTAAAACTAAACTTCAATCATACACAACCAAGTAGAAAAACATTCCCCTTTACAGAAAGGCTCGTATGCATTTATGCAGGCTAAGAAACTATTAAAAGATCATAACCACCAGAATTTGTTCGTTGAATTGGGACCATTGTAAATATGCACCAATCAACACTTAGGAAATCAAATCAACATAATTTATATAATTGAAGTAGGTTCCTCAATTGGATGGCTTAATTTGAAATACTTATATACTATGTCGGGCATTTAAAACCTTGGTCCAAATATACCAGCCCATCCATTACAGATTTCCTTGTTCAGATACTGCCCAGATCAAAGTTTAATCCTCAATTCTCATGTAATGAAATCAGATTGCCTACTGAGTAATTGAGTAAACTCTATTAGGCCCACCTTGATTGTATGTGGTTTATCCACTCCATCCATCCATTTTTCCAACTCATTTTAAACGTTGAGCTCAAAATTGAAGCATATCCAAAGCTCAAGTGTATCATACCACAGGAAACAGTGGGAATAACGATTTCCACTGTTGAAACCTTTCTAGGGCCCACAGTGATGTTTATTTATCATCCAACCTGTTCATAAGATCACACACATGGATGAAGGGAAAACACAAATATCAGCTTTGATATAAAAAAAACTTGTGTGGCCCACAAGAATTTTTTAACAGTAGACATTCAATTCACACTGTTTCCTTTCATGTGGTCCACTTGAGCTTTGCATATGCTTCATTTTTGGGCTCAAGCTATAAAATTTTCTGATAAAATGGATGGACAGAGTGGATAAAATATAAAAATCACGATGGGCCCCACGTGTAATGGGCCTGGGCCAACCAAAGTAACAAAGAACGCCAGCCCATTTTAAAAATTTTCGCTACTCTTTTTGGTAAAAGCTTGTGTGCGCATAGTGCGCATTGGAGGAGAAGTGCGCATTGGAGGAGAGGTGCGCAAATGTCTTTGTTCGATTCCATGTAAAGCGGGTAACTTTAGAAATCATTTCAAGAAAACGTTTGAAAGCTGACGCTCTGAATTTGAAACGGCTGTTAGCTTCCCGCTAACCATCTTTAAGCGGTGAAGATAATGTGCGCACCAACTTCCAGGAAATGCGCTAGGACCTAAAAATTCAAATTCAAACTGAATCCCTTTGGAAGAACGAAAGGAAGCGAGCATTTTACTATAATGAATAGAAATGTGTACTGTACAGGTGGCGTCTCTGCACTCCAATACTAACTATGGAAGCCGTGAAATCTACGGTAGATAAGCTGTTAACCTAGAGAAGAATCACCTTCTGAAAAATATCCATTTGTTCACCCTTCAGCATCCAAGACAACCAACCATGTCTAAATCAAAGCCCAAGATCATCCAATCAATTGAACGTTTTAGCTGTTTTACATTGAGATGGACCCACGACTTGTATAGCATTGCTTAAAGTTACAACAATGGCGTTCTGAGGAAAGTGTACAGTACACATTTCATGGTGAAATGAAAATCGTGGCGAGCCCCACCAGAATGGATTGGAGGTAAGATGGCCTAAGTTGGTCAAAAATGAAAAAACAAAAAGATGAATGGATGAGCATATATATATATATATATATATAGAGAGAGAGAGAGAGAGAGAGAGAGAGAGAGATTATGATGGCCTTTTGTAGTCTGCACAATCTTCCCACTCTGATGAATCTGACATTGTTACAGAAGGGCCAAATGCAAAAGTTGCGATCTTAATAGAACAGTATGCTCATCCAAAATGATTTTTTCCTTAGAATTATATAGATTCTCTCATGTGAACTACACATGAAATAAGGAGAATTAAACACTTAGCATTCTATGTAAAAGTTGATATTTGTGAACGTGAGGATTCTCTTCCAAAATGATTTTTTCCTTAGAATTATATAAATTGTCTCATGTGAACTACACATGAAATAAGGAGAATTAAACACTTAGCATTCTATGTAAAAGTTGATATTTGTGAACGTGTCTAATTTTAGCTACCAATGGTAAATATTCAATTCCCCTTTGTTTTTTTTTTCCTTTGGCGTGATCTAAGCTTTAGATTTACTTATTTTTTAGTCATGCCCTAAAATAATGAGCACATAAAATAAATAGATCATACCACATAAATATTATCAAGAGATTAGATGGTAAATAAACATTCCAATGGAATTCATAAACTTGTAAACTTTTTAATGATGAGGATTCGATAACAACTATTTCTTATGACATAGTCCACCTAAAATTTAAGTTAGTTTCAATTTTGAGATCTTTCCCTGAAATAAGCTTTTAAAATGGATCCAAGGTCTTACCAAATTCACTCCCTCATTACAATGTAAATCCCTCTTTTCTAATCACATATAAAAAATAATAATTACTCATCTATATTCTATTTACCATATAAATTGAAAACAAGGCAAAACCTTTTGGATGGCTCGAATTTCTCAAAAACAAGGCAAAATGCTGAAGATTCATTTTCTAAACATATATCCATTATATAATATAAACTTAAGAGCCTTTTTGAATGCCTACAAGTTCTTTTAAGTTGTAACTTACTTGTAAGTCACTTACAAGTGAAAGTTACTTATAAGTATTTTGTCTAGGTGTAAGTTGTAAGTCACTTACAAGTAAGTTAATTTTTCTATTTAAATAACTTGTAAGTTACTTACAAGTAAAAAGCTATATATTCACATTAAGCAAAGTTTAAATTAAAGAATCATTTTAAAATGTTATAATTATATAAAAAAACATGAATCAAATATATTATTTTGTTAAGCTCATCATGATAAATATTTGAGATAATTATTAAAGTAAACCAATCAAGTAAGCTATAAAAGTGGGCCCACAAATTCAAAATATCTATAATATATAGTAATAACTCAATTTGTCATCCAACATGTTTATAAGATCACAAAAACCTAGATGAAGGGAAAAAAAAAAAAATCAACTTGATCCATGGTACGCACATACACAAGTGCGTATACGTGACTGTTTGGATGCCAGCATGCAACGTCAAACCACTCCCCTTTAGAAGGAGAAGAGACAGAAGGCAAAAACTACAGCGAGAGATTGCAAAGCCGGAGAGAGATCAGTGGGTTGGTGCATTTCTCTCTCTTCCCCTCTTTTTAAAAATCTGACCGTTGAGCATGTAAATGACTTACAAGGAAGTGACTTCTCACCCCACCCTTCTGCAGTTTTTTGGTAGATTTGCATGTAGTGACTTACAAGTTGTAAGTTACTTACAGGTGATTTTTCTCCCCCAAACACCACCTGCAAGTAACTTCCCTGTAAGTCACTTACCACTTGCCCAACTTACAGGCATCCAAACAGGCCCTAAGAATTCCCATATAATTTCAAAACTCCATCCACACGTCACTGTAACATCCAAACGGGCCAATCATCATCAACACCAACAACAAAGCCTTAAAAAGGAAATTACAGATAACACAAGAAAGAAATGTCGTTAATTACAAAACCCACCCTCTAACACAAGCAGTTAGTACAATCACCCCCCTAAAAATTCCTCAAACCCTCGCCTTCTTTACTACAGCCTTCTTTGCTGCTGCCTTTGGAGATTTGATAGACTTTGGAAGCTTCTTTGTCGTTGCAACCTTCT
The DNA here is from genome assembly GCA_021015155.1 of Magnolia officinalis. NCBI lineage: Eukaryota > Viridiplantae > Streptophyta > Magnoliopsida > Magnoliales > Magnoliaceae > Magnolia > Magnolia officinalis. Next base: position 8,069,237 of record JAJHSJ010000013.1, read on the forward strand.
TTTTCTTCAACGCGCTCGGCGTCAGAACCTGACTCAGTCGCTTTGTCCTCTTCGCCACCGACTGCAGTTGGACAGAGCTCTTCTTCTTCTTCTCTGCTTTCACCCCAACTCCCCTTTTCACCTCCTTCTCTTTCTTCTTCTCTTTAGAATCCAAGACAACCTTCTTCACCTTCTCAGGAGCAGAGACCTTGTAGGAGTTCTTGACCTTCATCAGCTTCTCTGATTTCGTGAACTTCTTCAATTGAACGGACAAGATCTTCTTGAAGTTGGGTGGGAGGCTGGATTTGTACTTCTCTTCCATGTATTTCGCAATGGCTGGCTGGCTTGAACCTGTCTTGTCTTTGAGAGAGGAGATTGCTTCTGAAATCATCTGAAACAGAGGAAAAACAGAGAAACGTTAGAAACCCAAATGGGAAATTTGAAGAAAACGAGGGGTGAAAGGGAAAATGATGAGGACCTGAAAGTAAGGAGGGTGGGGATGTGAGGGCATCTTTGCAAGCTTCGTCTTTTTCTCTGTGGTGGGCTTGGGCTTGTTGGACGCGGGAAGAGCAGCTTTCGCCATTGGAGAGAGAGAGCCTGTAAGATTGGTATGTTTGAGAAAGATTGCTATGGTTGAAATTGAATATTGGTGTGTAGTATTTATAGAATGGGGAATTCTGGTGACGTGTTGCGTTCTGATTGGGCGCCTGGAGATGACACGGATTGACGGAGCTCGGTGGTATTTTACCGTTCTTGATGTCATAAACGGACGGCTAGATTTAACTGTTTACGGATAAGAAAGGAAGGAGACGCGGATTTTAGGGATTGGAAGCGGATTGCGTGTGTGACACACCACCGACCTCAGTTGTGTGTCACGTGGGAAAGTCCTGTGGGCTCCACCATAATACATGTGTTATATCCACACCGTCCATCCATTTTATGAGATCATTTTAATGCATGATCCCAAAAACATAGCAGATCCAAAACTCAAGTGGTCCACACTATAAAAAACAGTGAAAATTGAAAACTTACCATTGAAATCTTCTTACGAGCCACGGAAGTTTTGGCTCTGATACTTGTGTTTTCCCTCCATCCAGGTGTGTTGGACCTGGCAAATAAATGGTGGGTCCTCATGTTTCAACGGTGGGCTATATTGTCCCTCATGCTTTCTTAGTGTGGTCCACGTAAGACTTGAACTTGCCTCATTTTTAGGCTCATGCCCTAAAATGATATCGCGGAATGGATGAATGGACGGTGTGGATATAAACATACTTCATGGTGGGCTCACAGAACTTTGCCACGTACACACCACCAAAGTCGGTGTTGTGTGGCACACAGTTACCAAAACCGGGTTTCGCTGGTTCCAAAATGGGAACGGATCAGGTGTTACCGGGTAACACGTTAGCTGGTGTTACCTTAACCGCATAGATCCCACCTCGATGAATAATTTGTATATCCATGCTGTCCATCCGTTTTCAAATCTCATTTTAGAACTTCCTTTCAAATTTTAACTAGATCCAAATCTCAGGTGGACCACACCGTTAGAAACTATAGTGATTGAGAATTTAAAACTTTTTGTGGGAAATAAAAGTTTTGGATCAAAATGATCTTTGTATTTTCCCTACATCAATGTCTTTTTGACCTTTTCAACAGGTTGGATAGCAGATAAACATTAATGAGGGCCCTAGGTGGGTCCCATATAGTTTTTAATGGTAAGATTTCACTCACCACTGTTTCTTGTTGTGTGGTGTGGTCCACCACAGATTTTTATCTACTTAAGTTTTGACCACATCCTAAAATGATCTGTAAAAAACGGATGGACGGAATGGATATACAACATATTCATCAAGGTGGGCCCTACGGTCAAGGTAACACCCACTTACGTGATGCCCGGTAACACCTCCGCTATCTGGTAAAACATCAGTACATGGTTTCTGACAATTGTAAACACTACCGTCTGGTTTGGATTATTTCAAATCCCTCCCTCTGGTCTGGATTATTTACACCCGGTGAGTTGCAACTCGGGTTCCGGTCAAACCCGAACCGAGTTCGGGTCGGATTGTAAGGTCGTGCAGTTCGGTTTTGGTTGGAAAACACCGTCTCATTTGACCTCCAGCTGGGTTTAGGCTAAGAAAATTCGTGTTGGGTTAGCTGGGGTTGCTAATAATCACACCATTCAGATTCAGGTAAGGTTGGGTTGAGTACAGAGAACTTTGGGTTGGATTTGAGTTGCGCATGCCGGGTTTAAATAAGTATCGGGTCAGATTGTGGGTTGGGTTGGACGCAAGCTCACCCTCAACCTGACCAGCCCGCCCAAATTACACCCCTAATTAGCACCATTATCTTTAAGGAATTGACCATCTAACCCCTTTTTCATAGTAACTTGTTGGAGGTGTTAGGCCCTACGATACGTGTATATGTCATCTAACCACACCTAAATTTGGAGGTTTATGGCTGGATGTGGCACGTCGACAATTGAATTACTAGAGGAATTTCTCAATGGGCTATATACAATTTATATATCGTGGTAAAATTCTAACACACAAAAATGAAGAGCTAAAATTCTAGACACAATTTCATTACCCTATTGCTTGACCTGACCCATTTAATTGTGATAAGGTTAGGCTACCGTGTAGCTTGACCAAACCATTACCCCAAAACAATGACACTTGGTTTTAAGAATGTATTGATGCGGAAATCTGGTTAGTCCTCTCTGGACCAATAAACCTGCGCAAAAAAAAACAAATAAGGAAGACCTTGGCTCACGCAAGGGACCCTCCGATGCCTAAGTCAAGTATGGGATCAGGGTATATCAGTTGAATGGAGGACTTGGGGTTAGAGATTGTGCATACCTTTCACTATTGGGGGTACCCTTATTTATAGATGGGGAGAGGCGGTGGTGTAGATGGTCTTTCCCTATTTGGTAGGGACAAGTTATGGTAGGATTCGGACTCCTTACCTGGCCGGAGGATCTTTTTGGAACATTGGCTAGAATCCCGGCTAGATTCGTATTGAAGTCGGTCTCTTGGATCTTTGACTGAGATTGCAAATAAACGTAGTTGAGGTCAGGTCGGATCCAGTTGATGGCGGGTTTTGCCAACCTGAGATGTGTCAACCTAGCGTGCGCCGACGTGAGCAAATATGTCATTTTCAAGAATATTATCCAAGGGAACATTGACAGGAGATTGCTTAAATTCCTTGAGAAGAAAAAAAGAAGTAATGCAAATCGACACTGATCTATTTCCACTTAACATGGAAATTAACATGGCCACGTTCAATACTTAAAAGTTGGTTGGACCGCAACAAAAAGTTGATATTGGGTCTTTTGATGACCAGGTTAAGACACAACAATCCAGCAAAGGATCCAGGATGCCTTCATAAGTAGCTATGAGTGTGATAGTACGGTTGAAAATAACATCAAATATATCATCGACTTTAGGAATATTGCCTATTTTATTCTACGATTCCTTTAATTACATTGGAACCTTGATGAGACGATTCATCATTTGCCTTTGTTAGGGGTCGTACAAATGAACGGTTTATTAAGGTTTATTTCGACCAAAGCTATATTACAGTTTGGATCATGATAATAGGTTCCTGATGATGAGTTTTTCTTTTGGTTTTTTTTCTCATAAAAGCCATTCATATATAGTTGCTCTATCTGACAAATTGACCAAATCTTCAAAGTTTATTCCTTTGACTTTTTTCGAAGTTCAAGGTCTAAACCTTCAATAGTTAGTTTAACAAGCTGAGCTTTTGGAATAAATACTCGACATTTATTCTTCTCTTTTTTGAACCAAGTTGCGTATTTCTTAGGATTGGGACTCAAATATACATATTTATCTTTTCAATTGCACTAGCTTTTCATGAATTCGAGTGTTAATTTGATATACTTAAATGTGTTTTATGCATGCAAGGTAATTTGGAACTCAAGAATGAAAATTTGCTCAAAATGATGGAATAAAAGCTAAAATAAATCTATAATGAAGAATTGAAGATTCGAATGTCATAAACAAATATTTGAAGTGCTAACGTATTAAGGAAACCAAATGTAAAAAAAATAAAAATAATAATAATAATAATAATAATAATAATAAAAGATCAAGTGAAAAAATGAAGAAAAAGAAATTTTGAAAATTAAGGGCCATGAAAATAAAGTTCTGAAACTTTAGGGTTAGAAAGACAAAATCTTAAAAACTACAGAAATGACCTTTTGATCCAATTGAGGATGGTCTCGATCCAATCAAAGATTACTTCAATCTGATCGAGAAATTCATGTATTTTCAAGTTTAGTTATTGGACAAACTTTGTTTCCAAACCAATCCAATTGAAAATGACTTCGATCCCATCGAAACCCAACGACAACCTGTTGATCAAATCGAAGCTCCCATTGATAGAAGCAGCAAGTGTTGAAGGCCAAATATTGCATATTAGACCCCAATTATTGCTTGGTTTTACGAACATGATAATGCTCAACGTTCTATTTTAATCATGTTTTTGTTGCAAGGTGAATTTAAGAACTTGGATTGAAAAATGGTACTAAAGGCATGGATTTAACGCTAAAGAATTACCAAAGTAAATGACAGATCTTAGGGGACCGAGATTGAAGAATTCACACGCCAAAGATCCGAAAAAATCAAATAATTGAAGATAAAGAGGCCTGAAAATCGTCCTGAATGCAAGATCACAGGGTTCCCACCATCCGTTTGGGTTGAAACTTTATATCTGGCCTGAGGATCATAAAGTAACCGTACACGTAAAATTTCAATCATCGAATCTTTATGGAAGTGGTCCAACGGACAGATCAACCAATAAATCACTGATTTAGGGCCCACCTGATCTTTGGATATGCTTCAATTTTGGTCTCAACCCCTTAAATTAGATGAGAAAGCAGATGGACGATACAGATTTTTAGAAAACATCACTATGGGACCCACACATGTGATGCCCGTGCACCACGGCAGGTGCACTCGCGCGGCACTGGACGTCGGGTCCGGTCAAACCGACTTTGACCCGACCGGCGCTTCTTTATTTATGCAAGCAGCAGACTGGTGTCCCGCTTTGATGATCGCTAGCCCACCACCATCGTCTCAATGGATGATCTGAACCGTTCATTGTGTTCAGAGGGGAGCGCCGACTGTAACCATGGAGCCCATATGCATCCATGCACGTGTGCACACAAAGATCATCGTCAAATGCAGGATGAATGGCAGAAAAATTTGATCCCTTGGGTCGCACCAAACTCGAGCAAAATTGCCCATTCCTGACTGAAATTTCGCCACGAATTTAATGAACGGAGTGAATTTCTCCTTCAACGTCAATCATGGGCCCCATTGATGCCGGAAAAAATTGTTTTTCGCATTCCTTACGCAGCACGTGCGTCGAACGTTGCCGGCCAACATGGGTCGTTTTGCGATCGTGATCACAATCGGATCTATGATCCAGACCGTCCAGAAGATACAGAGGGAGGTCTCGACCTTAACCATTGAGCCAAAACAGAGTTTTGGGACGGTCAGCCGTTCCAAACTCAATCCAAATGCAAGACTCTCTTGCGGTTTCACTGCTCAAGCTGCGGAAGGAGGAGTTTTCATGTACGCACACTGCCTTCTACCGACTCTAGCACCGACCTCCTTGTAGGATATAAAAAGGAGAGATCCAGACGTGGAGAGCATTCAATCCTTGGACGTGGAGACCGTGGAAGAGAAGAGAGAGAGAGAGAGAGAGAGAGAGGAGAGAGAGAGAGAGAGAGAGAGAGAGAGATCACGGCCGGTGGCTGGGAGTTTTCTTTCCTTCTCTTTGTTTTTCTTTTTTCTTTCCTTTAATGCTTTTTAAGAGGTTTTAGTTAATCATGTCTCATGACTAGCTAAACCTCTTAGATAGGCCTACGAGGTGAAGCTTGTAGTGTGATTGGGATGTTTGCTTTGTCTTGATTCATGTCTTATTGAACTCTCTTGGATTCTAGTTTGACTATGAAGTAATATTTTTAGTTTTTAATAGTTTGTTGTAACTCAAATTATAATAGATTTGCGATAGCTTGAGATATCTTCTTTTCATATATTGAGATTGTGAAATTAGGCAATTCCGTTGTTCACCATCGTCTCATGGGCATGGTTGGGTGATGGAATCCTCCTAATCTTCTCAATTCTCGGTTGTGGGTTTGGTAAATTGTTGTTGTTTGCCTTGTCTCCTAGGCATGGTTTGGTGATGGAATCACATCCAAATCTTCACCACTCTCATCTATTGATGATTAGATCCATGAGAAGGTCAGAGACTTGACAAATCTCTTCTTACCAATTGGATAGGATAGAACTCTGATTCTAGTTGTGTCCTTGAATCATGTAAGGTAGCTTCCTAATTACTAAAAGTGGATCCTTGGCACCCTAGTTACCACCTTTAAAATTATTAGTTTTTAATTATTTTAATCACAATTACTCTCTCAAAGATTTCATAATTAGATTTTCATCTTTCTCTAGTTCTAGTTCTAGTTACTTTTAGAAGACACACAAGTTCAGTCCCCATGGATTCGACCTCGGTCTTACCGAGATTATTACTACATTGTGACCCTACACTTGGGGTTGTGAACAACAAGTGCGTAAATCAAAATCAGTTTATAAATTTTATAGAGAAGTGTGTAACTTGGGTCTTAGAAAACTATTTAAAGAAGTCTTTTGAACGTTCCCAACAATCAAGTTAGGGTTTAGGAGGTGATTTCAAGTGAAGTGAAGCTCTTTTTTCAGCGTTCTAAATCAATTTGTCCTCTTTAGTTTGTTTTTCTTTTTCTCTTGTTTAAAATATTAGTCATGTTTGACTAATCTCTTAGCTAATGCTAAGGGATGAATCTTTTCATGATTTTTTTTTATTTAATTTATTTTCAATGAAAGTTTTTAGGTTTTCATGTTGAATTGTGGTTGCATGTGCTTAAATTCCTATATTGGAGAATGAATCAATCTATAAAATTGATTGACCTATTGTCACCTCCCGGTATATTAGATACTTTTAAGTCCGTGTGATTGATTACATAATTCTTCATGAGAGATCAACCTATCTTAATTCTAATCTATGTTGGAAATTTATGATTAAATTTATTGTGTTATCTTCTGATTAGAACAGATTGTAATTCAATTCTGGTTGAGTTATTAACTCGAGAAGAAGAATTAAGTTCAAGTTCTATTGATTGGAGATTCCTGGATCGTTAGTTGTTTTTATTATTTATTTAAACCCTTTATTTAATTTTCCATTGGATTAAAACCCATACAACCCGTTTATCTTTCATTGTGTTCTCACGAATTTCTTGTGGATCGACCTTGGTCTTACCGATAAGTCGGCTAAAAAAAATTCAGGTTTAGATCGATAGAATTGAGCATGAAACATTTCTTCGATATTTTACCAAGACTAAACTGAATTTGCCGACAAATTAATATACCAGGTAAACATTATGCCAGTCAAAGAATTCACGAACCATTTCAATTTCACATATTCGTTGGCCGAAAATTCATTGCATTATACGGTGAAACGACCAATGTGTTTTACCGTATACTAGCTTGTATCTCCGAAGAATAATGAAAACTCTAGTACTTTCGTACCTCTTGGTACGTCAATGAACCGATCGACCCAGTCTGGGTACGGCTTACGATAAACAGGTCAGTTAGTGCAACGACCATGCCATTGGTTGATTACCTCATTTATCAGATTAATTAATTTTTCTCAGCTTACTGGAGGGAGTCCAATATTAATTATTGAAGGCAATCGTATGCCTTGGACAGGTCGCATCACTAGGACCAACCCCCCAAGTGTTTTGTTGTTATGCATGAATGGTCCTTTAACAGGTAAGCCATGGTTTATATCATTTTTAGTCGTGCCGTTGAATTAGTCATTTCATCCATTCCTCCCAATGCCTACCTAAAGTGGCATATATTTGGCTGATTAGATCTGGGTCTGGCCATATATTACGGGGAGGTATAATCGACGGCTCTGGCGAGCATTACTAAATCTAGGTATTTCTTAATTATACATGTGGTAATTGGGTAACCTGTCATTAAAGAATGTTACAAGCTTGCTTATAGCTTCAGTTTAAGCCTTATAGTATTCGGCTTCCACCCTTCATTATTTAGTTACTTCTCGTAAGCTAACATTAATGCTTCTCATAACTCTATTAACATCTACGAAGTTGTTATGGGATAATGACCATAGTTTCAAAATGGATGGAAGTGGAGGGTTAAGGATTTGCTGCTCGGCTTGCAATGAAAATGCTTCAGAGGTTTGGTTAAGAATTCGTTCTTCAATATCTCCACTAACTCGAGTAGATCACTTACACATGTTATTATAAATTTTAATTATCAACTACACTCTTGTCCCATTGGGCGTGCGAAAACGGTGTTATCTCGAATTTGGCGACACGGAACATGTGTGTGGTTTTGTGGGGGTGCTAGAACTGATTGGGTCCGATTCAAATCATGACCACCGACCCTTGGCATTGAGATATAGTGATGTTCGGTTGTTGTTTGACCGTTTGTCTATTCAACCAACTGTCGCATGTTCGTTACTCAAGTGATTGACGGATGTTGGGACTCTTCTTCCAATGAGCTCTTTTTTGCCTTGAAAATTTAAGGACTTTCGAAGGTGCAACAATTGTATGGTCGAAATGAAAAAGGTTGGAGAGATGGATGCGGAAAAGATGTGTAACTTACCACTACAACAGGACCACCGACCTGACTAAGAGAAGTATGAAGCTTCAAGGAGCAGCGTGCTGATGAGTGAGGCAAAGGCAATGCCAAATATTACAACTATGGTCGACTCAACGTATGAGCATAGGCGAACATGATCTTAGACTAAGATCTTCCTTCATATCCGGCATGCAGGCGTAGATGGAAAGGAATTACAACCACTGGTTATAGCTAAGAGTTGGTCTGATGTGTGCGTTAGGGATAGACTGAAACTAGATCTACCATAAGGGTCCGCTGTTGATGAGCAATGGGGAACTACACCCAGATACACAAAGTTGTGTTGGATTGTAGTTTGATTTTGGATTCGGAGAGGGTCATTAGCTTTGAATTTGCTTATGTTATTTATAGCTTCCCAAGAGAGATGAGAGAACAACCGTCTGTCCATATAGCGCTTTCACGTGTAACCTGCTGAAAAAGAGCGGTTACATTTATTAACCATGATCTTATATTCGTTGGATACTTAGAATGTGTTTTAGAGCTGAGATAGCTGAAACAATTGTCTGCCCTTATCCGAAGATAGCCTAAATACCAAAAACATCCCTAAAAAGATTATCTGATCTTCAAATCTCTAACGCATACTTTTCAAATCTCTAACGCATACTTTTCAAATATCTTTTATGCACATGGCTCGATCCACACCATTTATCTAGTCTAGATGAATTTTGGTACAAACAGAAGGTAACATAAACGCCTAGATAAAATCTCATATTACAAGCCCCATATCTTGTCTTCTTCTAAAAAAAATACCACTCCCATTTACAAGCAAATTTGTGGTTCAAGGGCTCACGAGACACTTCTATGGCCAATACATGGAAAGTCTATGATACCAAATGTTATTTATTGATTGGTTATCAAGCAACAATGGTGAGAAATTTAAGGAATCATCAATTGGAAATTTCCACCATTGTTACAACCTACCAATGCTAAATGAAAAGAAAATAAAAAAAAATGCAATGCACGTTTCTTATTCTTTAGGGGAAATAAATCATTCTGAGTCTCTTCCTATACCAGCAAGTAACAAACACTCAATTTTCCTCATCTTCCTCTCAGTTACAATGGCAATTGAGAAAAATAAAAAAACATGGGAACTCAAGTTTTCACTTATGTGAGAGAATATTCAGTAAGGTTTTCAATGGGCTGGGTTAGGGCTGTGCTGAGCTCCTTCCTAGCCAGGACTGCAATTCTGAACCTAAGCCCAAATCCAACTCGGACTGTGACGGGCTGAAATAGTCCAACTCGAGTTGAGCCCAGGACATTTACACAAAGCTCGACCCGAGTCTGCCCAATCCCGAGCCATGAATATCTTTTTGGATAAATGATATTTTGGTGTGAGAAAGAGGGAGAGAATAAAAGAAAAAGGAGAAAATTAGGTTTTGAAAAGACCATCGGGCCAGGCCGGGTGCATGGCTTTTGGGGTGTAAAGCCCAAGTCGGCCCGATTTACAATTGGTCTCCGGATTTAAACCCAAGCCCGACTGTCAGGCCTGACACACCACCCCAAACCTGGCCCATTATGGGCCAAGCCCGAAGGCCAGTCGGGACTACTCGGCCCATTGACAGCCTTAATAGTTAATATTCGGCCCAGCAAAGGTAGGTTGGTAAGGTGTTTGTTGACAGTCGAGTCGTACCTAGCATTGAATTCATCACTGATTCCGTAAAGCCCTTGTAAGCTTAAACACACATTAGTATAATACTCTTAGAGTGTAGTACAGACCATGTACACCATACTTCCATGGCCCCACCTAAAGCCCAATTTTAATGATCAAAACCATTCAATCTGACACCTCATTGTCCAAAACTTCTGCGGTTCTCAAAAAGTTTTTAACGGTAGGCCTTTAATTCCCATTATTTCTTATGATGTGAGCCACTTGAGCTTTAGATCTGCCTCATTTTTGGGCTCATGTCCTAAAATTAACTAGCAGAATGGATGGACGGCGTGGATAAGCCATATACATAACAATGGGCCCCAAATGAAATTCAGATTCCACTTCTATTTTAACCTTCAAAAAGAGAACGTCAACTCTGCCACGGTAGAACACTAAGGTCATGGGTCCGAGTATCCATTGTGGTGTGTGTTCGTGTATTATAGAGAGGTATCTATAATATTACGGACTGAATGAACGGTTGAGATCAAAGTTCACTCATTTTCAAATTCTTCCTCCCACGCAGGTCTTTTTTGCCTGACATGGGCCCAGGCTGAGTTTGGGCTTATATTAAACAATGCGAGTGGGCTTGGACAGAGCTGGGCCCGTCCCTAACCCGGCCCATTGACACCCCTACATGCTGTAGCTGCAGCTAGCTCGTCCTCTGTTGTAGTACAACCATTTTATCCATTCAGTAAACGGGCCGGACCTTGGGTCTGGTTCGGCCCATATTTTTAACTATTCAACCCGTCCTATTCAGTATTCTGTTTTTGCTCAGCCCAGGCCTGGGCCGTCGACAACTTAACTTGGCTGATCTGAGTCTTGATCTTCACACCCAGCTAATTAATGGGTCAGGCCCAATCCCAGATTTAACAACCAGCACCTGCCGTGAAACCTGAACCTAGGCACGTTTCAGCCATTGGCTAATTTGGGCCTGATTTTCACGCACCAGGCTATTCCTGATATTAGATCTAGGCCCATAAGGAGTGGTTTGGGCTCAGGCCATGCAAATACCAAAAAATGGAGAGTCGGGATTCAACACATCTGGATTTAGTGTGAGAAGAAAGCTCGTGGTTTAGGCCCATACATGATTTAAGCCCACTAGCTAGTCAGTCTGGGTCTGTGCACGCCCCAAATCACCGATGGGCAATGCCAGGCCCAGACCTGGAAGGTTGGGTCCCATCTTGATTTTGGAATAAGGCTCATTAGCTGTGCTTGAATGGGCCCCAATCCGTCCTGGCCCATTTAAAACGGGCTGGCCCGAAACAGGGATGACTAGGGGTAGCGAACCAGATCAGATCCAGCTGAGTTTCTTAAACCATGCCTACATTTGACCCTCTTTGGCCACTGTCACAGAAGACCTTGCACAATAGACACACGTAATACACGTGTATCATTCGGTAAAATGACGGCCATACACAAAAACAAGCTTGATGTTGGCCTATCTGAATCTTTAATCAGGCTGATAATTTGCACCTCGAGTGAAAATAAGGGTTATCATCTGATGGACGGAATGGATTTCACATATATAATATGGTGGGCCCCAAAGGACTTCAGTATATGTAAAACAGGTGTTGCATACGATTCCGGTCCATCACGAATGGGGCATGTGACTTTATTGTGTGTTTTGATGCATTATCATAAGCTCTGTGCACCGACCCTAGAACTGGGCAGCGAGTCGAGTCCGACCGAGTTAGGGCTGACCCGACCGGACTTGGTACTGAGTCCAGCATGCCTGACCTGATCCGAGTCCCAGTCTGGCATGGACTAATCCGGACTGAGTCTGACCCAGTCATAGGTCTCGAGTTAGGTTGAGTCAACATTGAGTCGGATCAGCGAGTTCAAATCACAACTCAAAACCTAAGTGCATTTGCTGAAATTGCAGCCTTTCCATCAGCTACACGCATCCCAGATATGAAACGTCAAATCTGTGATTATTATTATTATTATTATATATGTATGAATCGGTTTTGGATCGCGTGGAGTCAATATCAATTTGGATTTCTCGTCGAGCCGAGTTGAGTTACTAGGTGACTCGAACTTGATTCGGTTTGAGCTTGGATTGAGTTGAGTCTGAACGAGTTAGACTTGTCAAATCTCTCAAATCAAGTTATCCCAGCCCAACTCTAATTGTCTGTGTGAAACTCAATCCATCAAGTGTGCTCTTCCATTCCATGCTTTGGCCGTGGCACTAAAAATCAACGACTCCAACAACTAATGGGCTGTTGGGGTTTGGGTTACGGAACCTTTGCGGAAAAAAACCATGGCACAAAGTGACAGAAAATTTCACTATGAAAACACATATTACAAAGATGAAGGATTTACCCGGCTTAAGTAATCCTTAAACCTCACATTCTTTTCACTCCTTGAAACCATATCACCCTTTTAGAAACCTTAACACCATTTTAGAAATACTTAAAATCTCTTAAAATACCCTCCTAGTCCGTATACAACCCTTTATATAGTTTTAGAAAAAAGTCAAAACGGAATAGGAAACAAAAATCACAAAATCCATGTTTCCGTATAAAATTTGTGTGAAACCTTTGTCATCGAAAAAAGACAAAAACGATCTTGCGAGCAAGGGCGAAAATCCAAAATAAATTCGAAGACTTTGAGTTTGCTTCGATGCCATCGGTTTGATGTCATCGAATCCTCTCAGACAGATTTAAGACACGTCAGCAACATGGGCCACACAACAAGGAACACAAACCATAGGTTTGTGTGTGGGGCCGCCGTAGTGTTTACTTTCATCAAACCCGTTCATTACGTTTGATGCACGAGGATTAAGGAGAGACAAAAAACCCAGCCCAGTCTAAAAGTCAGACAGGCCGCACCACATGAGATTAGAGCTTTTAGGTGGGTTTGCACATTGTTCGTGTTAGCCCAAATGAGTTTTTATTAGTCTTATCTTTTATATGTACGGTGAATATAAAAGTTTCACAACACGGTGGGCCTTAGATGTCATGAGAGTTTTTTACTCCCTGAGCCACAAGCCATCTGCAATTGGATGGTCTGACCGAATCCTTTGTGTTCAGTGGCTAATGCACCTATATACCCATATCATGGACGGGCTTGGCTACTGATGCTGAGGCTGCCTGCTTTGTGAGCCCTACCATGATGCATGTGTTTCATTGCCGCAGTTCGTCTATTTTTTTTCATATCATTTTATGTCATGAGACCAAAAATTAGGTAAATTCAAATTGCAAATGGACTACATCATAGGTCACAGATGTAGGAAACAATGTTGATTTAATGCCCACTGCTAAAAACTTCTTTAGAGCTACAGAAGTTTTGGATTAAGCCGATATTTGTTTTTTTATTTTCATCCAGGTTTATATGATTCAATCAATAAGTTGGATGTCAAATAAACATTACAGTGGGGCCTGGATGTTTTTGAATGGCGGATATTCAATCACAACTATTTTCTTGTGGTGTGGTCCACCTAAGATTTAGATCTACCTTCTTTTTGAGATCAAGCCCTAAAATGATCTAGAAAAATGAATGGACAGCACAGATGAAATACATACATTATGCTGGGTACATAGAGCACTAACCAGTAATGGCCTTAACTATTTATCAAATCATGTTAGGCTTGAAATGAACGCCCATACCTATAACTTCCTAAGTTTTGGTGTTCGGATCACTGAAATGAGTTACCCCATTTTTACAAAATGTAATTTTTTTAAAACATCAAATATTAAATTTATAAAAAGAATGAAAATAAAAAAACTATGCATTTGTATTTATTTTTTTACACTTTTTTTTAATTAAAATTTAAAAAGGTATAATGTAGACCCACCGTGAAAATTGCAGAGTGCAAATATCAGGTGGTTCCCATAGTCAGCAGAGCCCATGTCTATGTCAAATCAGATCACTGTCAGGTTTGATTTAGACAGGTCATTATTATTTTAGTTCATCAAACCAATGTCATGGTTAGATGATTAGGAATGATTGTCAAAATTCAATGCGCTCACACACGCATAAATGGGTTTGGTTGGCCTAGTTGCCTAATTTCGGTCTTGGGCTTGGATTATCACCACGTTGGGTGTCAACTCAGGACTCAGTGGGTTAACCAGGTGTGTCAAGAAATTAACTGTATATTTATTATAAAGTTTATAATTAAATAAATAATAAAATATATATTTTTATATTAAAGTTTATCATTAAATAAATAATATAAAAATATAAAAAAGGTAAGGATCACATGCACCCCATCAAGCGTAACAAAGATAGATGGCTAGATCATATTTTTGGCCTTCCTCCAATCTGTACCATGTAATCTCCTGTAAGGAAACAAAAGGAAGCTTTTATACTCTGGCATGTGGTGATGGTGGATACACAGGTACTTATCATATAGGGATTGTATTGCCTAGCATAGATTATCAAATATTAAACTGTTGAAAATTTGAGAACTATTGTGTATGGGTCGTCAATTCAAATTCAGATATCTTTGTTGGAGCCGTTGCACAAAACTTTAAGATATAGCCTCCCAAAAACACCAGAATTATAGGATAATAAAGCAATGAAATAAATTAAAGCACAAACCATACTACACGAGATTTTTATGTAGAAAATCCTCAAAGAGGTAAAAACCACGGGACCTCGTCCAGATCAACAATCCAATATGAAGTAGACCATTACAACTGATCACAAGCATACACTGCTTGGATCAAACCTTCTTCACTCATGCAGGAGTAGATGAACAATAAGAGAATAAGAAAAACAGAGAGATCTCACCGATCACGAGGACATAGAAGCACTGAGATGTCGAGTGCACAGTAGATCACCTCTACAAGCAGAACCTCTCATCCATAAGCTTTCTCTCTCTTTCTCTCTTTCTCTCTCTCACACCTTTAATAGCCCTAAACCCTTTAGTAAACCCTTGTAAAGCTTTAGAAAATTCTTTTGCATTACGTCTTGCATACCCTAGAAAAGCCCTATGAACCCTATATATAGTTTAGACAACTCCCTTTCGCACTTCTTGAGAAACCGCCTCAGATTTCCGCAGTCTGCACAAGATCCGGACTCAAATCTGTGTAAGCTCACCTAGTCGAGCAAGGTCCTCGACCGGTCGAGCGGCCCACTCGATCGGTCGAGCACCTCCCTCGACTGGTCGAGCACCACGGAGTTCCAAATCAATTTGCTCGCTGAACTTTGAGTCGAGCACCACTTGACCGGTTGAGAAGTGCTCTTGACTGGTCGAGCAACGCGGTGATTCCACTGTTTGTGGCATCCAAACCGCACCACATCTCCTCTGACCTGAGGAGGAAAACCCCATCGATCTTAACCTATTTAAATCTTTGATTAATAGATATCTTTTGGTTGCATTTCTAATTTTCATTTCAACCGTGTAATAAATATAATACAAGCAAATTATTCTTTTAGTTGGGAATTTTAATAATCTTAGGAACTATTTTGGTTGCCACTTGTAAAAAAAAAAATTTTGATTTTTTTTTTTAAATTTATAAAAAGCAAATTTGAAAAACTAAGTTTCAAAATGTTAATTTTATTTGGAAGCGATGTCTAAATAACGTAGCATATTTTATCTATTTTCATACAATTATTTGACATCATTGTCTAAGAAACAAAAAAAGAATTTGGTCCGTTCATGAGGTTGGCATCATATTGGACATGCAGGCCGAACCAGGTCTGCACTCTCATAGTCAGGTAAGCCCGTTGGTTTTAGTTTTATAACCTAAAAAATGAAGCAGATCAAAACCAAAAGGTGGACCACACTATAGGACGGGATGATGATTGAAGGCCTATGGTTAAAAACTTCTTTAAGGCTGTAGAAATTTTGGATTAAGCTAGTATTTGTGTTTTCCCTTTATCCAAGTCTGTGTAACCATAAACAAGTTGGATGACAAATAAACATTACGGTGGGCCCTTGTAAGGTTTCAATGGTGGGTGTCATTATCCCCACTATTTCCTATGGTGTGGTCCATTTGAACTTTGGACTTACTTCATTTTAGGCTCATGCTCTAGAATAAGTTGATTGGCAAAACGGATGAACTGGGTGGATATAAAACAAATGCTTTTCGGTAGCCCATAGTGCCCACCCCTGTGACAAAGAATATCTCCATGGCAGGCGCTATAAGGTCCACCATGATATGTGTTTCATCACTATAAGGTCCACCATGATATGTGTTTCACCCATGCTGTTAGTTTGTTTTGCCAACTCATTTTAGTAAATGAGCTAAAAAAGAAGCAAATCCAAAGCTTGAAAAAATTACTCTATGCTATTTAAGTTTTGGTAGATTTGCTTCATTTTTTAGCTAATGAAGTGTAATGACTTGTAGGAATTTATACGTTTAAAGCTAATGAATGAAGGATTTGAACAGAAGGATTCTATACAATGTAAGGGCTGGTTTGCACATGTATACTTACTGGAGCATAAAATAGCATATTTCAAAAGAATTTATGAGAGTAAAAGCTTATAAATATTCTACCACCTTTCTTCTTATTTGTCGTGGGACAAAACTTTTACCCTACAAAGTAAAACATAAAACATTATTAATTCTGAATTACTTTAATTGAAAGAGAAGAAATAAAATAAAGAAAAAAAGAAAAAAAAAAAAAAGAAAAGGAAAAGAAAATGCCGTTGGGAGTGTGCATATGTACTTTGAGGTGTGTGTCGGTGTTCATGTGTCCATTAAAAAAACAGAAGCATGTGGATCGTCATTACTCACGCAAGTCAAAGGCTTGGTGTTGACTCAAATGATTTAAACCCCACTTATATGAATTCAGGCTCAACTCCAGCAACTTATCCCCTCGTGACTGGGCTGAGTTGCCTCATCCAAGTCTCGGATTCACATACTTAGCCAGCTAACCATCCTTGAGGGCATGTGCCTGGCTCAATAAATAACCACCCTCAAAGCTAAACTCATGCTAGCTTGAGAGTCAATCACAATACTATATTCTGCTTATCATAAATAGAAATTTTTAATTTTTCTTCGTTGTCTCTAGTAAGATGTTCGACACTTCTATGTTAAATAATCTATAAATAATGATGTGGCACAATCACATTAACAACAAACATAAAATTTCTGTATCTGACAAGCACATTATCCAAATTCATATACCTGATAGTTGCATACGTGGCATGACCCAAAAAAGACGGTGGGTCTGGAAAGCTTTCTAGGGTGGCCGTCCGCATCACACTCAACTTTTGAATCAGCATCTGATTAATGGATTCCAGTCCTGACATCAGGGGTGGCAACTGATGATGAATGGAGTCGACCGATGTGATATCATCATGGTGGGCCCACGGATTTCGGTCTGTTCGGCCATTTCCCATCCCACGTGTATGATGTAAATTGTAAAGGTGACTTTAACATAACTTTATAAAGAGATCATCATTGAATTTTTTATTTTATTATTGTTATTTTTTTAATGTTTTCAGGACTGTCCCAACAGGACCGCAATCGGCTACAACTGCTTTACGCATCACGTAAAACACCCTAGCTTTATGGGGTCCACCATGTGGTATGTGTAAAATCCACTCCGTTCATCAGGTGAGAACCAATATTTGGACTGTATATACATAAAATAATCCCGATTAAAACTAATATAGTCAGACCAATGGGAACAATGTAAAATTGCTCCCAAAACCACTGAGTCACGCGGTGCAGCACGCCAGAGTTGTATCTCAGGCTGATATTTGTATTTCTCCTCGTCCTAGTGAGTTACACCTAATTAACAGGTTTGATGAAAGATACAAACCATTGGGACCACGTACAAAACTATGGTTGGCATCCCATGTACTCATTGTCGGACGTTGTGTGGCCCAATGAACGGTGGATCTAGCTGATTTTTTTTTTTAAAAAATTAATTAATTAATTATTATTATTATTATTTTTGAGATTAGTCACTGAAACAGAAGATAGAACCTAATAGATGGAGTGGATTTTACATATACTGGGTGATCTGATCCCGGAATGTAGCAATCCCATGGATCTTAAGACAATCCACTGACAACACCATCATTACCTTTAAATCCCATCCAATCCACCCCCAGTCCGTTCAAATTTTCTGTGTTTGGTTCGAGAGATTGAAAGGGATGACCAGGTTTAATCCCGGGATTGGCCTGGCAATCACATGGATCTTAAGACAATCCACTGACAATACTATTATTACCTTGAAATCCATGCCAACCACCTTAATACCATTCAATCCCTTTCAATCCACCCGGCCAAACGGGCCGTAATAGATGGAGTGGATTTTACATATACTGGTAGGCCCCATGGACATGAGTGTTTTACGCACACTGCATAAAGCCGTTGCTGTAGAGGACAGTAACGTAAAACAGGAGTTGTAACTTGTAGAGGATTCTAGTCGGAACCCAATATGGTCACAATCGTCAGCCTTTATTAGAATATGTGCGACGCTGAGTTACCTTTGAACCTATGTAGGGCCCACTAAGTTTGTAAGAAATTCACCCTGTCCATCAATTTCTTCTGTTCATGTTAGGACATGATCCAAAAAAATTAGCTAGATCTAAAACTTTAGTGGACCACACTACTAAAAACAGTGAGGATGGAAATGCCTACAATTGTAACCTGCCTGGCCCCACCATGATGTTTATATTCCATCCAAACCGTTCATAAGGTCACTATAATTGGGATGAACAGAATATATAAATATTACCCTGTTTTAAAACTTCTGTGTCCTCTTGACAGTAGGAGTTCCATCTCCACTATTTTCTATAGTGTGGATAGTGTGGTCTACTTGAGTTTTGGATCTGGTTCATTTTTTGGATCTTGCCCTAACATGAACTGGAGAAACAGATGGACAGTGTAGATTACTCACAGACATCTTGGCAGGCCCCATGTGGACATGGTTCCCCCGCAACTCGCTTCCGAATGTGTTAGATTCCGGCTACCAAATGATGGCCCCATAATAAATTGGCCCATGGCTTGAAAATCCTCCCAATTTGAGATCCTAGCCATCCAATCTTTGGTTCCTTTTTCCTTGAACGTGGATCATTATTCCATCTCGTTTTAACCGTTCATTTGCATGACAACAAATAAAAGTATAGAGTTACTCAATTGAGAAGCTTTGTTGGGCATGGCCCATCGATGACAAAAGACAAGGGTTCAATGATCAAGATCACCAAACCACGGGCCCCACATATATAAACTCCACGTCACTAAAAGAGAAATCGGGCTCAAGTACCATGCATGAACTTTCCATCATGAGATTCCACATCAAAATTCCTTCAAGAACTGAGAAATTCAAGAAGATTCCTCCGACTTCCCTTTCCAAACATCCAAGTGACTCACGTTGTGTGATTGATAAGCTACGCAAGTCAGTTCACTTCCATAATGATAGTGGGGTTTGCCATCATTTACTGCATGAATTGCGATGAAAGCAACAAAAATCATGTGGGAGACCGTTTAAATTATTTCAGGATTATCATTAGATAATAAATATTTTATGGGCAAGATAGGATCCCACCCATGGCCCCCCAAATTGCTTAGAGAATCACCGTCCAATTGTAGCTACAGGCTCATCTCAATGAGACAACTGAAATTAGGGTTTCTGGCATCCGTCCATTGCCGCTCTCCTTCATTTTATTTATTTATTATTTTTTTTAACACACGCACACACACCCTACGCACTCATGCTAGTGGAATTTCACCACATATGGATACTCGAACCCTGATCGGGTGTTGAAACTCCCGAGAGTCTACCACCCGAGCAAGAGTAAGGATCCAGTTGCTCTCCTACATTTATTTGTTTGTGAAAAGAGAGGTGGATCAATGAGTTAGCTCATTGGTGTCACAATCAATGAGATTAGTCAAATTTACTAAGGAAAAGCCAACAAATGACTTAGATAAATTATTGTCTGAGGTACAATTTAAATTTCACTTGTGAAAAGCTAGCATATGTTTAGATTTTAGATCCAACCAAGTATTTTTTGTATTTCCAAGAGTAGCTCAAAATTTTTCTCCCATTTGCATTATAGCTCACATGATTATAGTTACAAGGAAAGCGTCCCACAAAGATTCAATGGAAATCTATACCATACATCTATTGTGCCAACTCATGTTTGCACGATTAGACCAAAAATGAAGTAAAAATAAAGCTTGAGCCACAAGATAAGGAAATGCAGTGATGGGTTGCCTGTCCCCGCACTATGATAGCCTTGTAAAGCCTAGATTAAAACCATTCCCATGATTATTAAAATCTCCTCTCTTTTTCAAGAAAAAGGCCTTTTTGAATCAGTCTAAATTCTCCTCATTCCTATACATTAATTGGGTGAGAAGGATATGTCACAATACCATGATTGACTGAAATACAAAGTTCTCTTTAGCCTTTCACTAGACTTTCCTAGAATTATCAGTGGGCCACCCACTTACATTGCCTACCAACTCTGCCTTTGTCATATTCCTACTTCTTGTGGTGTGGCCCACTTTCGTTGGTACCACATCTTCACTAAAGCCGTCAATGAAAACGAAGCTAAGGAAAAAGAAAGAGGTTCATTACTTTAATGTTTTTGTACAATCATAGCTAATGGATGGGACCCACCACCGAAAGACCCAATGTATGTGTCTTACTCAGGAGAGCATTACATGTGCTGCCAACGGATCCAGGAATCAGGATACTCTGGCAGTTTGTGATGGACGATGCGCTGGCTCTGAGAAATTATACACGTGGCGCACATATACAAAAATTGGATTGGCCAGATTATGGGTCCCAATTCAGATGTGTGGTGTACTAAAAACCATACAAATTTTATTATTTATCTATTAGATTGGCGGACATTTATTGGACGGTTGAAATGAAAACATGTGATGGTTGCAGCAAACTTTCTGGAATCGGATTGACTAGTGTAGAGCACAAGGTACTGTGTTGACGTGGCAAAGCTATGTGGGTGTTATATCGACAGTACATCTATTTTACCAAATCATTTTAAGGCATGATTCAAAAAATGAGGCAGATCCAAAGCTCAAGTGGACCACACCATAGGAAATAGTGGGAATTAAATGCCTACTATTGAAAATTTCTGGAGGGCTGATTAAGCTGATATTTTTGTTTTCCTTTCATCCATGTCTTTGTGACCTTATGAACCGATTGGATGGCAAATAAACATCATGATGAACACTAGGAAGGTTTCAACGGAGGATATTATTGTCCCCACTGCTTTCTGTGGTGTGGTCCACTTTAGATTTAGATCTGCCTGATTTTTTGGCTAATGCCTTAAAATGATCTGTCAAAATGGATGGACGGTGTGGATATAACACATGAGTTGCACTGAAAGCCACGTCAACACAGGACCGACCCAATACGAGTCCCAAATTTAGGAGGTCTAATTTGAGTTAATGTATGACAACTGTACAATTATAAGCCACTCCTAATCAAGCATCATAAGCTGCGAGAGTATAAAAATCTCCCCATCAAGCAATTTATCGTTTGCTAATGTGGCATTAATCTATATTCCATAAACGTGAGGCCCATAGCTTGGCGATCAGGACCATTGATCGAGAGGACCCCACTGCACATTTCCATCTAAACTGTTTACCCATAATCTGCTTATCAGAGGAATAGGATCTTCCTTTCTAGGAATTTTTTTGGATGCATTCCTCATCGATCGATGGTAGAACCCATGGGACCGATGGTGTGGATAACAATGGCCCACATGGACAAAATTCTAGGTGGGGCACACACATGGACGGTCCTTAGCTTAAAAGCACAATTATCTTTATTCGGGTTTTAGCTTCACAGCCAAAGAGAGGTGGGCCGAGAGTAAAGTGCAAGATTCTATTAGAGACAATCTAGAAAGCTAGAAAGCCGAATCTTTTCATTGCAATAAGAAAAAGGGAAAAAAAGAAGCTGAGCTAAATCTCGTTCACGCCCATTTGCACTTTGCTTTCCATGCACGGTTCAGATGCATTTTTAAAATTCCAGGATTTATATGATGGAACATGATCATGTATGGTAGAGCTGAAAGATCCGGAACACGGCAGTGCCAACTTCAACCATGTATCAAAATCGGGTCCATCCATCTACTGATTTCTAGAGTGCCATTAGAAAAGCTCCATGGGCCCACCATGATGTTTTATCTATAACGTCCATTCATTTTTTTTCGTAGGGCATGAGGCCGAAATGACGCGACTACACAGGAAATAGTGGGGATTGAACACCCATTATTAAAAATCACCTAAGGCCCACTGTAATATTTATTTGCCATTCACCTGTTGATTAGGCCACACGGACGCATACAAAGGGAATACAAATACCAGTTTTTATGGTAGGCGCTCAATTCCTACTCTTTTGTTTTTTTTTTTTTTACTAAGGTGTGATTTACATTATTTTTGAATCTGCCTTGAACTTTAGGCTCATGTCCCAAATGAAATGACAAAATAGATGTGCATCCAGATAAAACACATACATCATGGTGGGGCCCACAACTTTTCCAGCAGCAGACAATACCTACATTGGTGCTTGAGCTACACTAAGCAATCTGATTCCCCATCTACTAGCATCTAATTCGGTGGCCCATAACAAGATGGATGATAGAAAATGAATGTTTGAATGGTCAAATATTTGATGGGATAAATTGAAGAAAAATGACGGACAAGATTGTCTAGTAGGTTTGATTTTTGAAATCAAGTCATCATCAGAGCCCTGTAGATGGATGGACTGGATTGATCAATCAGCCTACCACGTGGCTCTACCACATTCCGGTTATCCAGTAATCCAAACCTTCGATATAATGGAATATACCAAATTGGAAGGTCACAGCCATTCAATCTTAGGCCGTTCTTTCAGTTGAACGTGGACCAGTATTGAAGTTTTATCGTAACCGTCCAATATTTGCAAGCCAACAATCACGGTGATAAGTGTCTAAACCATGACTTGCCTAGTACTTTCCTTATTTTCTCAGTTGAGTGTGGGCACTACATCATTTACTTGCGTTTGCCTGCACTGACTGAACGGTTAGGATTGAGAAATTGTGATGACTTTGGGGCATGTTCCAGCCACCGTGGACCGTGACTAATATAGCTTGCATCACTGTACCATGGGTCCCACTTCTACGTTGAATACGCGGAGGTACTATGCGTATTGTTAAGCCGTTGATCAAATAACCTAATTAAATCCCATCCTCTAATAGAAAATGCAAGATGATTAACAAATACAAAACAAAATTGGGCACCGAATTTGGTGAACCCGCATCTCACCCGGAGATGTGTCCCATCCTCTTTCCAGAAATGTTAGGGTAGAGCTCATTCACTCATAGTAAGATACAGCCCCCCTATCTTTTAAGGGCGTTTGGGTGATTACTTATGCCTCAAGTAGTTTATTGCTGATCATTTCAGATTAATAATCTGACCGTTCTCAGTCACTTATAAGACCTATCGCACCTAAGCTCATATTAGATCACTTGCATAGTCTCACGATGATTCGCGTAAGGTGGCGAGTGAGCGACCACTCTGCGAAGTGCAAAGTGAGCTAACTAGTACCAATACAGCTACACTGCCCATGCCCACGCCGGTGCGCACTCGAACACGTAACCCGAGCATTTCAATCTCCAAAGCTCTAAGAGCATTTTTTTCATTTGAAATTTAAAAAGTATTTTGGTGGCAAAACAAAAATCCCGAAATTTAAGAATTTGATTTTTTTTTTTAAAAAAAACAACCACAAATTTCAACATTATCTCGTTTTCTACTCAAGTAGCATGAAAGTATGCCTGTGAGGTGTCGGTTTTTTTTTTTTTTTTTTTTTTTTTTTTTTTTTTTTTTTTTAATACCTTGTCTAAAAAGCAAAAAACAGGTTAGTTCTTAGAACACCCAATTTGTAAATGCCCTGTCAGTGGGCTCATTTGTCAACTAATTTTAGAGTTTTGTCCCAAAGATGTGCTATATCCAAATCTTAGGTAGACCACACTATAGAAAATAGTGGTCATTGAATGCCTATCATTAAGAACATTGATAGGCCCACCATAATGTTTATTTGCCATCCAACCTGTTGATAAGGTCACATCAACAAAGATAAGAGAAAACACAAATATCAGCTTGATCCAAAACTTTTTGTGGCCTTGGAGAAGTTTTTAATGGCAAGCATTCAATCATCATGTTTCCTATGGTGTGGTCCATCTGATCTCAGCTTCATTTTTGGGCTCATACCCTAAAATGAGCTACCAAAATGGATGGACAATATGGATATACAATGCTTACATCAAAGTGAGTCCACCATCACCACATGCCTGACACAAATGACTAAAAACGAAGTGGATTGCTGGGTGAACCCAACAACACGTGCCTAAGGCCCACCACAATGTTTCTTAGAAATCCACCCCATCCATCCATTTCACTGATCACGTTAGGAGGCCGGCCAAGATATGTGGAGCTTAAGTGGGCTGCATTGAATGAAATCTTCAACTTCCATCATTGAAAATTTTCAGAGGGTATGATTATATGTAGAGCTGTCCACGCACAAACCAAGTTACCTCGGTTAGCTCGCTCGACTCGAAAAAGCTTGATTCGACTCAATTCGAAACTAAGTTCAAGCCAAGTTGAACTGATTTTTTGAGCTCGAAACTAAGTTCAAGCCAAGTTGAACTGATTTTTTGAGCTCGAAATTTCAAGCTCTACTCAACTCAGATCGAACCCCAACTCGAATCAAACTCGGATCCAACCAGTTTGGTGTCTCTATTATTTTGATATTGATGTTGTTCATCAAGTATTTGATGAAATGACTCAATGAAGTATCTGCTTGTGGCAAGGAAGGTAGGGATATGAAATAAATACCCTTGTATTTTGATTTTTTATGTTGCATACTGGGTGCTTGATGAAATACCTATAAACCGATGTTGTTGTTTTACATTCTGTGAGAAATTGAAGGTGCACTCCATGTGTTTGAGAACATGCCGCAGAGGCTTGACCTTGGCTCGAACTTGGCTCAAACTGGCCCGAGCTGCTGACCGAACAGAGCTGAGCTGGCCAATCAGAATCGAGGACCGAGCTGAGCCGAGTTTGAGCTGGGGTCAGCTAGTGGCCCAGCCGAGTTGAGCTTGGCATAACTCAATTTGGTTTGACTCTTGTACACCTCTAATTATATGCCATCCAATCGGTGATAAGTTCATTCTCGTGTATGAAGAAACTGGGAGACAAGGTGAATATTTCCAAAAAAAATAAAATAAAGGTGAGCCTCGTGACTAGTTCAAGGGTGGATGTGTAGTGCCAATGTTTTAAATGGTGTGGCCCACTTAAGCGTTGGATTTGTCTTATATTTGGCCTGACAGTGTAAAAGGAGCCAATGAAAATAGTGGGCATGGTGAATTTCTAAAAAAACTTTATGGCGGGTCGACACTTCAATTTTTTGAGATCCTCCATTCTAAGGTGGGGTTTAATAATGCTTTTTCAAGCCGGGTGGCCTACCTAAGTTTTTAGATCTTATATTTGGATACACCAATTAAAATGAGCTGAAAAAACTGGTGGACGTAGTGGATTTCTCAAAAACATCATGGTAGGCCACTTGACAATGAGTGTCATTTCAACTATGGGTGTTCAATACCACAGTTGCAAGTTGTGTGGCCCATTTAAGTATTTGATTTATCTCATATTTACCCCAACCCCCCAAAATGATATGAATAAAATAATTGACAGGGTAGATTTCTCAAAAACATCAAGGGATGTATTTCCCAACGTGGTGCTTCAACTCACTATGCTCTAGTGCATGCACACTCGTATAAGTTACTTTTAGTAAGTTTAAAAGCAAACTAAATAAATAAATAAAAACTTATGAACATAAGTTACTATTGTGTTATAAGTTACTTATTTAAGTTATGAAAATTAGTTACTTATTGGGTGGAATCCAAATAGGCATTTAAAATTATTATTTAAATTTCTTTTTAAACTTCTCTTAGGATTGTTTGGTTTGCAATAATTGTAGAAAACTTGGTATAAATAAGTAATAATTATATACTTTTTTTATTTTCCATTCTATTGACGTTGACAAATATGGGGTGTGACGCGGACACCCTGTCCACATGGTAAAAATGTGTGGGCCCCACGCGGATGTATGAGTTTTATTCACATCATCCATATATGTGTTTTATTTATCTTTTGAGGTGTTTAGTTAAGACGGAATTATAGAAAAAAAGAAAGTAAAAAAAACACATGCAAAATAAAAAAGTATGAGGGTGCTTTATTTATTTTTATTATACATACATGTAAATAAGTGTAAAAGATTAATGATGACTATTAAACAACGCTTGGAAGACAGGAAAATAAAGGAGTAGTTTCAAGTCGATTGAAGAGTGCATGTAATGAATTTAATGTGCTTGTGTACAGAGTAAAATTGCTGGGTCCCACCATTCAATGTGTTATTCACACTGTCCATCATTTCATCCGGCCATTTTAGGGCATAAGCTAAAAAATGAGGCAGATCAAAAGCTCAAGTGAACCACATCAAAGGAAACCAGTGGTCCCACATTATTCCATAGTCGAAAGCTGAAACCTTTGTAGGGCCCATTAGTGATGTTTATTTGTTATCCAACTGTTCATAGGGTCATACAAACATGGATAAAGATAAAACACAAATATCAGCTTGATCCAAGACTTCTATTGCCTTCAAGAAGTTTTCAAGATAGACATCTAATCACCGCCATTTCTTATGGTGTGGTCCACTTGAACTTTGGATTTGCCCCAATTTTGGGCTCATACCCTAAAATGAGCTGGTGGAATAGATGGACAGCATGAATAAGACATGTTGAGGTCAAAATTTGGATCGCCCTTCACTCCTTGGGTTGTCCCTGATCCTGCACAAAGGGTGAGCAAAGGAGACCCTGGCTGGGCCGGGGGACCCTCCGATGCCTAAGTCAGGGGAAGGGAATAGGGGTCTAATATTGAAGAGGAAAGGGAGAGTGCCAGATGTTGCGTACCTGTAGCAGTGAGGTCTTCTCGTATTTATACTTAACTACCGAAGGATCTGGATCCGATGATCTCGGCACGATTCCTTCAATCAAGGAGATTTTCGGATCATGGAGATATCGCATGCAATCCAAAGATCATATCTGCAAGCGACATAATCGCCTACGTCTCTTTGGAGCGGTTCCTAAGTTCGGCTTACTCCCATCTCCTTACGGCAATTTCTAAACCTGACACGAGGGACGTTCGCCTTTGAAGGTGGGTTCGGCTCGGCACAGTTGACGGTGACCATCATGGTCCGAGTCAATCGCCCCTTCGGTTATATAGGAATTACCTTCCGGGGGCGGACTTTGCGCAATTGTGAAAACATTGGCCTCGGCAAAGTCCCAAGTAATGGATGGTTACGGTCCTCGCGGACAATAGATGGGTCAGAGGGCACACCCTTTTCGTCTCATTCTGCCGGGCCAAGTGCCTGGACCTTTACGGTGTTTATTCTTGGGTCGGCCAAGGGGTCGGAGCGTCCACCTTTGTTTCTGGACTGAATTATTATCTGCTCGTCCGATCAGATCGGAGTACTGCCCGACACTGGAGTTATAAGGGACTCGGATTTCCCCATAACAGAAGCCCCCTACTCTTCGAGGGCTGTTAGGAGCTCGGAGAGTAACCATATGGGATACCGAGTACATTGGAATCCCAGCAGTTTGAATCATCACGTTCGCAGGATTTCCCGCCCATGGATTGACGCGTGACAGGCACGCTGCGATGGTTAATTCTCCGAATCGTCGTCCACTTATGGGCTGCTGCCACGTATGCCTGTCATTACTCGGACGTCTTTTTCCTTGCTCGAAGCACGCC
The DNA here is from genome assembly GCA_021015155.1 of Magnolia officinalis. NCBI lineage: Eukaryota > Viridiplantae > Streptophyta > Magnoliopsida > Magnoliales > Magnoliaceae > Magnolia > Magnolia officinalis. The sequence goes on from JAJHSJ010000013.1 coordinate 8,097,310, forward strand.
GCTTGACAGAGCTCAAGCCAATGGGATGGTGCCATGTCAGCTCCGAGTAATATTTACGTCGATTCGGCTGCGACCATCATTGCCAATAATTAATGCGCCGACGCAGCCGAGCCTATATAATCCCTCTTTCGGAAACATAAGGTTTACTTCTGCGCGCTGTGTTGAGCTGATATCGGAGGAGGCGATTTCCGGTGAAGGCGATTCCGTTGGTTTCGAGTTTTTCGTTAGGCGATTCAGACCGGTCAAGTATTTTCGGCAGGAGCGATTTTCGGTGAGACTTTTCGTGCTTTCTCGTTCTTCCTTCTTTTTCGAGATGTCGTCATCGGACCTAGAGTCTGTGCGAGGCTACGGCAATGGCTCTGAATCTGAAAATTCAGATAGCAGGGCAGGGGCCTCCGAAGGGCCTTACGAAGCTGTGCCCCTGTACCTTCGCCTAGGAGGCAAAAAGGAATTGGGGCTCGGACCCGCAAAACTACCACTAGGAAGTCCACCCGACTTTCCCAGGCTGCCGCTGTCGAGGTCGCCGGGATGCCTGCGGATATGTGAGCCTCCGAAGTAGTCCCAGGGGGTTCAGTGTTGTCCGAACCCCAAATAGAATGGATCCGATCGGAGTTTCAGATTCCGGATTCCGTTCAGACAAGGGCCCCTAGGCCACTTGAGACCGCCGGTGCACCCGCTAAGGGGGAAGTCACCATTTTCCTCTGTGCACTCCAATGTGGGATCCGCCTCCCCTTGCACCCCTTCGTCCGATCTACGATAGCCCGCCTCGGATTATCCCCCGGGCAGCTGACCCCCAACGCTTGGAGAGTATTAGTCTCTTCCTACATCATCTGGCGACTAGTTGGGAATTCTGAGCTGACCCCTAGAAGAACTGATGAGCCTGTACCTGGTTAAGCACGACAGCAACGAACCATGGTACTACTTCGCGACCCAGGGCAGTAAGGGGTCGGGACTGGTTTTGAATCTTCCATCGTCCAACAAAGACTGGAAGAACAAATGGTTCTGGGCTGCGGGTGAATGGGAAGCTCCGGCGTCTGAGATCGGATCTCTGCCGATCCGGGTCCCAACCCTTTTTCAAAAACCAGGTCGGACTAGTTGCCTTCAATCTTGCCTTTCTTGTTTTGTCAGTCGGACTGAAATCTTTGTTCCTTGTTGCGACAACTTTCCCTAGGGGGACACCACTCCTCGACTCCAGTCAGAAGAATCGGATCGCCAAGGCGAGGGCTAGATCGGGAGAGTTGCGCTCCTGGTCAGATCTGATCACCGCTGCCAACCTCCAGTCATCTGGACTGTGCAAGTTTCCACCCCTCCCGACTTCTTTCAGTAAGTATTCGGCCTGCTTATTTCAGAGGGATGGGATTTGTCTTTTTGTCACTAATTCTCCGCTTGTGCAGGCATGGCCGAGGCATCTGGTTCTCGGAGGAAGAGGGCAGTCCTGACAGCAGAAGAAATGCTAAGACCTGCGACCCGGACGAAGACCACTGTTCGGAGGAGGCAGGTGACCCCTTGCGGGGAAAACCCCTCCGGTCCGAGGTCCGTGGTCAGGTACCTGACTGCCGCAGCGGCTGTGACCGCTTCTACGGCTGCGGCAGCCAGCCCGACTCCGACCCCGGCTCCGACAGCTGCACCTGTTGCAGTTGAAACTCCAGCGACCGTCGTTCCCGCCCCGACGATCGATGCCGCACCCCCCGTCGGGGAGGTTCATACAGAGGCCCATTATGTCGTCATCCCCTCATCACCTGAGCAGGAGGAGGCTGTTCGGATGGCTGATGCCATGATAACTCCCCCCGAAATCGGTGGTGACGTCGGGGCCGAGGTACAAGCCTCTGCTGGCAGTCAGACCAGGGCTGCGGAGGCAGGGGGATCGACCCAGGCGGGGCCAAGTGGCACTCGGTACGAGCCGGGCTTTCACATGTCCTGCCTGGTCGACTGGGCGGCTAAGTACGCTCCGGAAGAGGAGATCACCGATCTCCTCTCCCAGCCCGACGATGCTTTCCTAAAAGAATTCGCAGCAGTCCTCTACAAGGTACCCTTAAGTTTCTTTATACTCTGCTTCCGCATGTTTATTTCCGCACATAATCATTCCCTTGTCTTTTCCATTATTCAGTCTGTTCCAAGGCTCCTCTTGGCTTGGGAGGGGGTGCGCGAGCGTCGAAAGGTAGACGCGGAGGTAGGAACACTCCGGGCCGAGGTGGAAATCCTCCGGGATGAGGCGACTTCTCTTTGGTCTGAACGAGATGGGTGGAATCGGCAGATTGCAGAAGGGAAGGCCCGAGAGTTCCATTTACAAGGGACGATAATTGACCTTGAGGCGAAGGGGCTGCGTTTGGAAGGGGTTGTCGAGAATCTGACAGCTCGATGCGAGGCTGCGACCATCGAGTTGACCTGATCTCGGGCTCATGCGGACACGCTAGCCCAGGAAAATGCTCGCCTGGCCGGAGCCCTTGAACGTGCTAGGATTGAAGCTGCGGAGGAGTTATCCCTAGCAGTTGTCCAAGCCAAGGAAACCCAACAGGCTGAGGATAAAGCTTCGCTGGATGAGGCCATAGCTGCTGCGCTGGAAGCCTACAAAACGTCCAAGGAGAGGGACGCCGAAGCCGCTCAGTTTTATAACCGTGGCTACGACGATTGCATAGGAGCGGTTCTGGGTTTATACCCCGGCCTCGACCTCGATTCCCTGCTGCCTGAAGAAGAGTCGCCTGCTGGTGAAGTTCGACCGGATCAAGCCCAGGATACCCAAGCCCCTCCGCCGTCTGCCTAACTTTCGATATATATATATATTTCATATATCTCTTTGTAACTGGTTAGACCATTTGTTGTCTGATCCTTTTATTTTGGAATGAACTAATTTTGAGCAAAATCTCGCATATTGCTAATTGAGGATTTGCATGGTTGGTGATTTTGATTTGTTCGGATTCTTCGTTGAGTCATTTTCTTTCGAGTTGCCGAAATTTAGTCGTGTGACTGAGGCTCTAGTCTGATCCTTACAGGATCGGCTCACTCTGCACTCAGCGAAGGTCTTGTGCATTGGGGGTGCCAACTCCTTTGTTGGGAAGTCGGATGACCCCTTGACTTTTTCTCCCGTCTAGGGGGAGATGCCTTTGTAGAAATTGACTCGCCTATGTAAAAATGGAGAATTTTATTGAGAGCCTTAGAGGCTAGTCGCTTGAAGGCATACATTTATTCATGGCCATTAAGGCTCGCTGCTCGGAGATTACCCAATTAGGGATAATATACTTTTAGGTGATCGGCGTTCCAAGGGTGGAGGAGCTGTCGGCCCTCGAGGTCTTTCAAATGGTAGGAGCCTGGTTTGGTTGACCGTACGACCCGATAAGGACCTTCCCAGTTCGGTCCGAGTGTTTCAGCCCCCGGCTCGGTGGTATTCTGGAACACTCGGCGAAGGACTAGGTCCCCTGGTCGGAATCGTCTAGTCCTGACTTTCGAATTGTAGAATTGCGCCACTTGTTGATGTCGAGCGGCGATTCGGAGCTTTGAAATATCTCTCGTCTCTTCGAGTAGATCTAAGTTTGCGGAAATCTGTTCGGAGTTTTCTCCTTCTTGGTAACCCTCGACCCGAGCGGTGTGGAGACCAATTTCTACTGTCACCATCGCCTCCGAGCCATAGGAGAGCGAGAATGGGTTTCTCCTGTTGAGGACTGAGCAGTGGTCCTATAGGCCCAGAGGACGAACGGAAGTTCCTCGGCCCAACCGCCTTTCGCTTTTTCCAACTTTGTTTTGAGATGGTGCTTGATGACTTTGTTGACCGCTTCCACCTGTCCGTTCGATTGGGGATGTCGGGGGGAAGAGTATGCATTCGTGATGCTGAGTCCTCGACACATGTTTCAGAATTTATCGTTGTCGAACTGTCGCCCGTTGTCGGACACGATGGTTCGTGGAATCCCGAATCGACAAATTATATTTTTTCAGACAAAGTCGATCACTTTTTGCTCCGTTATCTTGGCTACGGGCTCGGCCTCGGCCCATTTGGTGAAGTAGTCGACAGCGACGATCGCAAACTTGACCTGCCCTTTCCCTGTGGGTAAGGGGCCGATAATGTCGATTCCCCATTGGGCGAACGGCCAAGGGCCGCTCATGGGGGTCATTTCTTCAGCAGGCTGCCGCGGCACACTCGCGAACCTCTGGCATTTATCACATTTACAGACATATTCTTTTGAGTCTTCTTTGATAGTAGGCCAAAAATACCCTTGCCGGAGTATCTTTAGAGCCAAGGCTCGGCTACCCGAATGATTCCCACAAATCCCTTCATGAGTTTCCCGTATGACATACTCTGCTTCATCGGGCCGGAGACATCTTAGATAGGGCTGAGAGTGTCTTTTTTTGTATAGGATGTTGCTCAGGACGATGTATCGGGCCGCTCGGACTCTAAGTCTCTTGGCTTCCAGCCTATCCGATGGGACCTCACCTGTTGTGAGATAGATCAGAATTGGATCCATCCAGCTCGGACTTGCTTGAACTGGGTTGACTTCCTTCTGCTGTCCGCCGATACTTGGCTGCTCTATGAATTCGATAGGAATAACTCGAGGGATCTTATTCTCCAGGGCTGAGCCGAGTCGTGCCAGAGCATCGGCCCATGTATTTTCTGTTCTGGGGATCTGATGAATCGTGCAATTCCAAAATTTCTCGATCAGCTTTCTCGCTTCATCAAGGTAGGCAATCATCCTTGTTTCTTTGGCTTCATATTCTGTGGAGATGTGATTTACCACAAGCTGAGAATCGCATCGAACTTGAAGAGACTGGACTCCAAGACTTGCCGCCAACCTGAGCCCGCCAACAGAGCTTCATACTCTGCTTCGTTGTTTGAGGCTTTGAACCCCAACCTGATTGCGTATTGGATGGCCGTAGAGTCAGGTGCGACCAGGACGATCCCGGCCCCGGCCCCGCGGGCGTTGGACGATCCGTCTACGTAGCGGGTCCAACCCGGATCTGATGCCGCCTTCGGGCCATCCGAAGGGACGATCGGACTCGCTCCAGCCTCAGCGCTGATCTCTCTGGTGTTTGCAGTAAATTCGGTGATGAAGTCGGCCACGGCTTGACCTTTGATGGCGGTTTTCGGGGGAAACTGAAAGTCGAACTCCCCAAGTTCTATGGCCCACTTAGTCATCCGACCTGACACTTCCGGCCTCTGTAGAACTTGTCTGAGAGGGGAGTCGGTCAGGACAATTATCGAGTGAGCTTGGAAATATGGTTGCAACCTCCGAGCTGAAATAACGAGTTCGAGCGCTAATTTTTTCAAAGGCGAATATCTCGTTTCTGCCGACACCATTGCTTTGCTCACGTAATAGACAGGGTGTTGCTTACCCCTGACTTCCTTAATCAGAGCCGAACTGACAGCTGAAGTTGAGACTGCGAGGTAGAGGAACAAGGGTTCGCCTTCTTCAGGTTTTGACAGTAGAGGCGGTGAACCCAGATACAGTTTCAGCTGTTGGAAGGCATGCTCGCATTCTGGTGTCCATTCTGCCTTCTTATGACCTTTCAACTGCTGGAAGAAGGGGAGACATTTGTCCGTTGCTTTGGAAATAAAGCGCCCGAGTGCCGCGACTCGGCCTGTGAGGCATTGAATGTCCTTGATAGTTCGAGGCGAACTCATATCGAGGAGCGCTCTGATCTTCTCGGGGTTCGCTTCTATTCCTCTCTGACTGACTTGAAAGCCGAGGAATTTCCCAGAGCTGACTCCAAAAACGCACTTTGTTGGATTCAGCTTCATCTGGTATTCTCGAAGGATGGCGAACGTTCCTCCAAGATCCGTCAGATGATCGCTGGCTTTACTGCTTTTTACCAACATGTCATCGACATATACCTCTATCGAGCGCCCGATCTGCTCGGAGAACATCTGATTTACTAGCCTTTGATATGTCGCCCCAGCGTTCTTCAGGCCGAATGGCATGACCCGGTAACTATAGAGCCCTTTGTTTGTGACAAAGGTAGTCTTTTGCCTGTCCGAGGGGTGTATCGCGATTTGATTATATCCCGAATAGGCGTCCAGGAAGGAGAGTAATTCATGCCCTGCTGTGCTGTCCACTAGCTGGTCGATCCGAGGTAGAGGGAAGCTGTCCTTTGGGCATGCCTTATTCAGATCTGAGTAATTAACGCAGACATGCCATTTCCCGTTGGTTTTCTTTACCAGGACCACGTTCGCAATCCAATCGGGGTAATGTACTTCTTCAATGAACCCGACGTTAAGCAAGACAGAGACCTCGTCGGCTATCGCCTCGTATCTTTCGACATCGAATGGTCGCCTTTTCTGCTTGACGGATTTGTGGTCCGGATCCACATTCAATCTGTGGACCATGACTTCCGGAAAAATTTCGGGCATATCTTGATGAGACCATGCGAAGACGTCCTTGTGCTGTCGGAGGAACGTCATGATTTTGAGCCGCTGCTGGGGGTCCAGTGACGTTCCGAGCTGGACCGTTCTGCTCGGATCGGTCTCATCAAGCTGTACTTTCTCTAGATCTTCCACGGATGATTCTTCTGTTAGCCCCCGGGGGTCTAAAACATTGACAGAGTGCTTTTGTTTGACCCCCCCCCTTCTTTACCGCCATCGCATAACATTTCCGGGCTTCTCGCTGGTCACCTCGGAGGTAACCTATCCCACCTTCGGCGGAAAATTTCATCATCAAGTGGTAGGTAGAGACAACAGCTCTCATTGCGTTAAGAGAGGGTCTACCCAAGATAACATTGTGCACAGATGGCACATTGACCACCAAGAAGTCCACCATAAGTGTGACTTGATGCTGTCCTTCTCCCGCTGTCATGGGGAGGGAAATGGCCCCTTCGGAGATCACTCTCTCCCCGGCAAAGCCGTGTAGTGGGGTCTTCACCGGTCTAAGGTGAGACCGTGGAATCCCCATTTTTTCGAAAGCTTCGGAATAAATCACGTCGGCTGAGCTTCCCGTGTCAACCAGAATGCGGTATACTTTGCAGTTGGCAATGGTCATAGTGACTACTAGGGCATCGTCGTGAGGGTGCTGAATTCCGCGTGCGTCCTCCTCCGTGAATGTCAGCGAGCACGGGCTGACTCGAAGTTCCTTACTGGGCCGCTCGGTTAAGTTGACGTAGTGTTCAGGTCCGAGATTCCTGGAGTGAGCCTTCCGTGCTCTATTCGAATCTCCTCCACCGGAAGAGCCTCCGAAAATTATGCGAATTTCGGCAGGTTCTTCCGCGGTGTTGTTGGGTTGCTCCCGTCCTCTTTCTTTCCTCCGCTCGGACTTTCCTTCCTTCCGGTACTGACGTAAATGACCTTTGCGGATAAGGGCTTCGATTTCGTCCTTAAGATCTACGCAGTCATCCGTATTGTGACCGTGGTCCTGGTGGAATCGGCAGTATTTGCGCTAATCTCGATGATCCGGGTCGGCCCTTATGCATATGGGCCAGTTCAGCAATTTCTCTCCTCGGATGTCCAATAAAATCTGCTCGGCAGAGGCGTTGAGGGGGGCGTATGAACGAAATTTTCCTTCAGGTCTCCGGCTCGGGCGACGATCGCGAAGAGTGCGGTCGTCGGTCCTCTTATCGGGCGGCAGAGGATCATCGTTCCTGGGCCTCTTTCCCTTGTCATTTGGTTCGACTACCTGGACGTTCTTTCTCGTGTTGGTGAATTCCTCCGCGTTAGTATACTTCTGTGCTCTGGTCATGAGTTCAGCCAACGTTTTCGGTGGGTTTTTCCCAATGGAGAAGGTAAACTTCCCCTCTTTGAGACCGCTGAACATAGCGGCGAGCGCCATTTTGTCGTCATAGTCCTCTACTGATAGTGCTTCTTCATTGAAACGAGTGATGTAATCTTTCAGCGATTCTTTCGGCCCTTGCTTAATAGTCAGCAAATGAGTATTGGGCTTCCGACTTCTCTTATCGCTGATAAACTGAGTAAGGAATAGTCGGCTTAACTCCGCGAAAGAACCCATAGAGTTCAGCTTTAGCTGCCGATACCAATTCCGAGCGGATTCAGTAAGTGTGATCGAAAACCCTCGGCACATCATTGCATCTGTTGCTGTCTGGATCTGCATCCAGGAGCGATAGGCCTCTACGTGCTCAGACGGGTCCCCTGAACCAGAGTATTGGATGACAGGAGGTATTCGAAATCTCTGAGGCATCACCTCGCCCATTATTTCCGTGCTGAAGGGCGGTTCAGTCTCTTCCATCATGGCTTGGACGGCAGCAGGGACTGATGTTAACTGCTGCTTTTCGACTGCTGAAATCTTATTGTTGAGTTCTTCGACAAGTTCTTCGAAGCGCTTCTCCTACGAATCTCTGTTCTCGGCCGCTGTCTCCCGGATATTTTCCCTATCCGGAGACCTTCTTTCCCTTATTCGTTCTAACCGGTGACGGAGGTCTGACGCTGCTAAGGCCGAAGTGGCCGAAGCGTTGGTCGGAGCTCTCGTCGCGGCATTCTGGGCTGACGGTTGGACTTGGGCCGGGAGCGGAAGCTGATCTAATATATGCTCTGGAGGAAGTGGGGGTGCCTCGGACCGCACACTTCTCGACGTGGAATGAGCTACTAGATTCGGGGCCACCAGCCAGCGGATGGGACCTTGTGCCGGAGGCAATTGCGGTTCCTTCTGCTGCTTCATCCTATTCACTTTGTCACGCAGGGCTTATATCTCGCTTTGCATGGTGGGATACTTGCTCGCCCGATTCCGGGAGCGCTGAGATGGTCCTGGAGCGGATTCCGCGTGGAGTAGTGAAGAGGAACGAGTTTGCTCGTTCGGTGCTGGCTCCGCTGCCGCGGCTTTCTTCTTTCCTCTCGCCATTATTCAAAAAAAGGAACTTGACTTTTTGTATCAGATTCCCACAGACGGCGCCAAAAAATGTTGAGGTCAAAATCTGGATCGCCCTCCACTCCTTGGGTTGTCCCTGATCCTACACAAAGGGTGAGCAAAGGAGACCCTGGCTGGGCCGGGGGACCCTCCGATGCCTAAGTCAGGGGAAGGGAATATGGGTCTAATATTGAAGAGGAAAGGGAGAGTGCCAGATGTTGCGTACCTGTAGCAGTGAGGTCTTCTCGTATTTATACTTAACTACCGAAGGATCTGGATCCGATGATCTCGGCACGATTCCTTCAATCAAGGAGATTTTCGGATCATGGAGATGTCGCATGCAATCCAAAGATTATATCTGCAAGCGACATAATCGCCCACGTCTCTTTGGAGCGGTTCCTAAGTTCGGCTTACTCCCATCTCCTTACGGCAGTTTCTAAACCTGACACGAGGGACGTCCGCCTTTGAAGGTGGGTTCGGCTCGGCACAGTTGACGGTGACCATCATGGTCCGAGCCAATCGCCCCTTCGGTTATATAGGAATTACCTTCCGAGGGCGGACTTTGCGCAATTGTGAAAACATTGGCCTTGGCAGACTCCCAAGTAATGGATGGTTACGGTCCTCGCGGACAATAGATGGGTCAGAGGGCACACCCTTTTCGTCTCATTCTGCCGGGCCAAGTGCCTGGACCTTTACGGTGTTTATTCTTGGGTCGGCCAAGGGGTCGGAGCTTCCACCTTTGTTTCTGGACTGAATTATTATCTGCTCGTCCGATCGGATCGGAGTACTGCCCGGCACTGGAGTTATAAGGGACTCGGATTTCCCTACTCGGATTTCCCCATAACAGGTCTAAGATAACCCTATCCATCAAGAAGAGAGGGTCCTTCCACCTAAGAAATCTAGTAGATGCTCACCCATGCCTAAATTCTACTCAACCACGGATTACGCTAGAAAAGTCTAATTTGTTAGCAATGTCAACAAGGTCAAGAGTAGGGTCAGATTTAGGGATGGTCGGCTATCCCTCTTGATAAAAAAAGGGTGCTTGATTTCCCTTTTTCTTTCTCATATCTTAGGCAAACTCTGAACACAGTCCATTCTGCACATTCCCTCGTAGCGACTGCTACCTTTTGTCTTTATTCATTTGCCCTTATTTATTTTACTCTTCCTTGCAGTGTCACTGGACTTTGCATAACAAGGCTAGGATTTTTTTATTTTTTTTGCCCGACCCTCTCGTAGGGTTATACGGAGCATGACTAGATGAATAACATATAAGAAGATACAATATTCTCTTAAATATCTTATGTTCCATAAAGTAAAGACTGTACATAGTGCGGGCGAGAGAGGATGCCCAACCCATTCCTCTCTCGTAATCGAGACCCTTACCCAAAATTTTACAGTCATAGGCCATCCACAAGAGTCATTCATGTAAAGGGAAATTTCATGATTCCTCGACACTAAGGTGTGTCCATGGACTCTAACTGATCGTGGACATATATTAGCCTAACCAGCTAGTAGCGATAAAAAATAATAATTCAAACATACAATCTCGGCCACCTCGAAAAGGTATTACACAACCAAGGAATTAGGATCGAGCCAAGCAAATCATACACACATCACTCCACACTAAGAGAGTGACGAGCATGCATGTACTCCATGCCCTTCTCTCCTTGAGATAGGACGAAAAGGTCAAGACGCCCACATAGGCAGCGTTCATAGTAACAAAAGTTTAATCCCACACAACTTTTCTAGTTTAGGTATGTTCGAGTCATGATCACGTGTTTCCTGATCATAATCTTTTGAATTAATTATCCTAATGCTATTTGACAAGCATATGAAATGCTAAAATATTATTTGACACATGTAATCATAGGAGAATTATTAATAAATTGTCAAAACCATACCTCTTTGGAGATTAATTTAATGTAGTTGTCACGCCCCAAATCCCGGAATCGGATTCACAGGAATCCCAATCGCCGAATCCAGTGCCGACAACCTCCGTAGTACCCCATTCTCGGCTCCTAGCATCCAAATGCCAGATTCCGATCCTGGGATCCTACAAGGAGGATTTTTTTTTTTTCAATATATATTTAACTCATAATAAGCATAACCACAAGATTACCCAATTCACAAAGGCAACATCATCATCACATATCCACTAATATAATCATTTGAGTACAATGCTAAAAGGGAAAATACATAAATAAAAATCAAGCTCCAGAGGACCGCTGCATGCTCCAAGCTCAACACTGCTGCAACCTAACATTACCTGCACGCATCTATCGTGCATAAGCTTATAGAAAGCTTAGAGGGTGGTGTAAGTGTGTGCACAAGGTAAGTGCCAAGTATTCAATACAATGCCTTAATCATACAATACCGGAAACACTGGAAATCCATAAATCGTACAATGTCGGAATAAGCAGAAATACTGACAAGAGCAGGAATTATCAGAGTAAACAGAAATACCGACAAGATCATAAATCATGCAAGAACAGAGTAAGCGGAAATACTGACAAGTCCATAAGTCAATCAATATCAGAATACGCAATGTAGGACAGCTATGAAAATGAGGAGTCATAAATAATCAAATATCGGATGCCAAGGATATAATGCAATATGCAATTCGGAAGAGCTAACGAATACCATCACTCTCATCCAAGTCACAGGAATACAGAAAACTGGCAACTCAAAATGTCATATGCCGAGGATGTAATGCAATATGCAATATGTGGTGCTAATGGAATGACCGTGCTGGAATGTGAAGTCGGGATGATAGTACGTAGTATCGCAGGCTACGGGATCCACCACAAGGGACTTCTATCCAAACCAGTCCCATACCTAAATTTGGATAGTCAGACACAATGTGGTAAACTCCTGACCTCAGGTTAGTCGCGCGCCCCAACCGAAATCCTTGCCATAACGAAGGTACACAACAAATAGTTGCGCACCACCAGCCCGAGTGGATAGTGAATGAATGAATGAATGAGCATGCAACTCCTACTCAATAAGTCCACATATCAGTACAGTTCATCTCTGGGATCATCACCGGGGTCTATTACACTCCAAACCAGATTGCCGCCCCATCGCGCGCAACAAGGTGAGTGGAAGAGACCTCACTATCCGCCTGCCAATATCGGTCCCGGCTCGTCGATAGCGGACCCATTCCTCGAGCTGGTCAGACTCAGCCTAGCATTGCCCCCTCCTCTCGGCAGGTAAGGCCGCACCCCTTCCAACCAACCGACGCGACACAGTGGGAGACGCGGCCTAACGGTATAACGGCCCTCATGCCCTCATGCATCCACTCGGTCTAGACGTTGGAGCAACCTCTGGAACCAAGAGGGTTTAGGGACTTTCACCCAGGGATATCTATAGCACCCCATGTAGAACAGATTTCCGGTGTCCCATCTGGCCATCCACGAAATACCTGTGGAGGCTACGACCCTGATGTAGCTAGGGCGTACACTGGTCATGTCACACAAATGCAAGATGCATGAGTCATACAGTCCAATCATGCATCAATCCTGCGCATACCGTGCGCTCATGTGGGGTAACTCCGCTTATCAGGGATCCCCATGAACAACCTGCCTATGGCATATGCAATGGTCAATCACATCTCATGACAAACATGCAGATGATGCGTATGGGTATGTATCATGATGATATGCTGTCACACACTCATAATCGGTATCAATAACCGGCATCAACAATCGGCCTCGACAATGTGGACATCCAACCAACATTGCCCCCAGGAATGGCCACATAGAGCCAAATCATATGATGGCCCACGGCCTCACACAAAGGCCTAATATACAACACGATGGGCCTTACTCAAAGGCCACATATACACACAGGTGGACCCTGCTCATGGGCCTAATACATATCACAATGGGCCTTACCCATAGGCCATGAATACATCATAATGAGCCTTACCCCTGGGCCATGAATACATCACAATGGGCCTTGCCCACGGGCCTCAAATATATGACATGTGGGCCCTACACATGGGTCTTGAATACATCAAATGGGCCATGCATCATGGTCCTAATACGTGTCACAATGGACCTCAACTACGGGTCGCATATACATCACATAGGTCACGACAATCGGTCTTGGCAATTGGAATCGGCCTCGACAATCGAGGTCGGCCTCAACAATCGGAATCGACACTCGAAATCGGCCTCGATACTCGGCCTCGACATTGGAATCAGCCTATGCAATCGGCCCTGACAAATCAGAATCGGCCTCGATAATCAAAATCGGCAAGTGACCGGTCACGACAATCGGAATCGATTGATAATCAGAATCGGTAAATCAGTCACCGATCGGAGTCGGTAATCGGTCACGACAATCAGAATCGATCGAAAATCAGAGTCGGTAAATCGGTCACGTCAATCGGGATCGGCAATCGGTCACGACAATCGGAATCGATCTACCAATAATCAGAGTCGGTAAATCAGTCACGTCAATCGGAATCGGCAATCGATCACGATAATCAGGATCGGTCGATAATCAGAATCGGTAAATCGGTCACGTCAACCGGGGTCGGCAATCGGTCACGATAATCAGAATCGATCGATCAATTGGTCACGGCAAACGGGGTCGACAATCTGTATATGTGATCGGCATCGGCCTCGAATACACAACAGGCGGGCCTTGCACCTGGGCCTCAAGCACATCATATGGGCCTCATCGCATGGGCCTCAATACTAGGCCTCATATACATTAAGTGAGTTGCACCAATGGCCGCACGAATACACATCAAGGTGATTCTCAGGGATGGGCCACAAATATATATCTAGGTGGGCCATAAAAACATCATATTAGGCCTCGATAAAAGGCCACAAACACATAACAGGTGGGCCCTGCACATGGGCCTCATATACATAACATGTGGGCCCTGTGCATGGGTCTCATACGCATCAAATGGGCCACGTATCTGGGCCTAATACATATCACAATGGGCCGCACGATATGGGCCTCATACACAATGGGTGGGCTCTATCACCTAGGCATAATATACATAACAAATGGGCCTTAAATTCATCACATCGGGCCTACACTTTGCTCGTGAAAATCAGCACCGTGCAAACATTGTCCAGCGCCGTCCCAAGCTGCTGGACGGTGTGGATGAAATACATACAACATGGTGGGGCTCATAGCACTACCCAGACATTGTCCAATACTGTCCAATCATTGGATGGTGTGGATCAACCCGTGCAGAGGCAGCACGTGCAACATTGGTGGTCGGTGCAGAGGCCACAGCAAGGACACCCCACGTCCTATGGACGACGCGGATGAAACACATCCATCAGGGTGGGCACGGTAGATGGATGGCGTGGATGACAAATACACCACAGTGCACTCCACATATCACTGTCACATACATGCATCTCATACATGCATCACATTACATACATGCATCACATACATCTATCACATACATGCATCACATACATATCATCATCACATACATGCATCACATACGTGCATCACACATCACATACATGCATCACATACATCACCACATCACATGCATCACGCACATCACATGCATCACGTACAAATGTCAAGGTGGGGTCCTCACTCTCCACATCACATACACCACTTGCATCACGTGGTTTCCACGTGTGTGGGGCTCTCGCTGTTCAACATATTTTCAAGGTAGGGCCCCCCAGATGTATGGTGTATATGAAGCACATACATCAAATGATGTCCACGTGTGGACTGCACACACTCCAGGTGGTTGTTCCACCTTCCACAGATGGACGGCATGGAAGAAGACATACATCACGAGTAGGCTCCACGTAGCACACCGTCCAGCAATCGACGGTGTGGATAAAGAAATATATACATCAAGGTGGGTCCCACTTGTCCCACGTGGGAAACAATTGGACGGCTTAGATAAAATACTTACGTTACGTGGGATCCACGTGACCTGGACGGTTTGGACTACACTAGTTGTGGTCCCACCGTTGATGTTTGTCAAACATCTAACCTATCAGCCAGATGCACCATTCTATCGTGGGCCTAGGTCTCAAAAATCAAGCCAATCCATGACTTGTGTGGGCCACACCAGATACAACAGTCGACAGTGGCTATCCTCCATTAAAACATTCATAATCATTTATTAGGCCCACCGAGATGTGGTTCACAAATCCAGCCCACCCGTTGTGGGTGTCCCACTTGAATGAAGGGTCAGGACAAGTTTCAGCCGCATCCAAATTTCAGATGGGCCCCAGAAACTGTCTATATATGTTTTAGGCATGTTTTCACATGATTTTGGATGGTGTGGCCACCTGAGTTCCATATATGGATGAATTTTGGGGACATCCCATTTCTAAAGGGAACCCATCAAATGCATGGCTTAGATTTTCAAACACATCACGGTGGGGCCTGTAGTGGGGCCCACTGTCTCACCTACGTCTAGCAGCAGGACGGCATCCTCTGGACGCTGACGTCAGCACAAGGAAGCCAAAGCCCCTCACTTGCCTATTTCCATGAATTTTGGTTTTTCTGAGGTTTTTCTTATGTGGGGCCCACATTAGTAAAATCCACTCCAGCCATTGTATTCTACGGCCCATGATCGACGAAACGAGACCAATATGCGATGTGTTTTAGGCAAATAGAAAGATCAAGGTGGGTTTTTAACGGTAATACCACTATTTCCAATAGTATGGCCCACCTAAGAATCGGTTTGGTCTCAAATTTTGGCCCAACGCCTAAAATGAGCTAAGGAATGGGATGGATGGCGTGGATTGGATCAATGTGTCAAAGTGGGGCCTGTAGGAGCGGCCCACATAAAAACCACTTTAAAGCAAGTACATATTTTATTTATTTATTTATTCTTTTATTAGAACACCACTGTTTGTGCACTCTCCACTACACGTCCAGCGTCCAGGGACGCTGGACGGCCGGCCTAGGCATGCATTTCATTGAGGTGGGTCCCACGTGTGGGGGACCACAGCTGGTGGGTCCCACGTGGATGTGGTCCACTTGTGTTGGATCAATTTAATATTTGTGTTTTCCCCTCACCAAAGGGTAAGGTCCACATGACTTGGACGGTTTGGATAAGGCATACATCAAGGTTGGGTTCATCCGAGTGGGCCACACATTACACAAAAAAATGAGAGAGAGAGAGAGAGAGAAAGAGAGAGAGAAAGAAGCACCCACCTTAGGAGTTTCTTCTTCATTCTTCCACCAAGGTGTTGTAGAGCCTTAGAGGAACAAGATTCAACGATTGAGATCGATTTTTAGAGGTTGGGATTGGGTGATAGGAAGGTGGGCCACTCATGGATTCTCCATGGAAGCCATGGACGATTTTCTCTTTGGGATTGCTTGGAAGAATGAGAGAGAATGAGAGATGAGAGAGGTGTAAGAGAGAGAGAGAGATGGGTGTGATGGGTGAAAAAGTGAGTGATGGATGTACTTTGTGTAAGAGAGTATTGACTTTAGGGGTTACTTGGGGATGGGGTGATGTGTACTTGACATGTGGTGATGTGTACTTGACCTTTGATAGGATTGATGGATTGATGGATGTGAAATTCGGTAGAGATTCTCTTGATTTTGCAACGCGCGGCGTTTTCCGCGAACTGAACGCGGGTTCACATCTCCTGGCCTGGGTATCGCTCGGCGCGCTAGTCGTGGCATCGGAACCGCGGCGACGGCGCGGTCGCTAAGGTATCAGTCTTAGGTTGAGTCGACTCGGGTTGACGGCATGTGAATCAGGGTCGCGCGCAACGCCGGTTAAGGGTCGAAGGTTGCCGAAATTCGACCGGGAAGACCCGAAAGCCTATGGAACGGTACGGTCTAAGATACGGGTCTTACAGTAGTCATAAGAGAATAATTCACTAAGTAACAAGTCATATTAATGACTTCTACTAAAAAACACCACTTGAGCATAGCAGAATTTAACATGCTCATAACACGATTTATTAGTTTGTACGGTTCATACATTCAACAACTCTATTATATTGTTGAGTACTAAGGACAGTGTAATGCCTCTCAATGCCATGCTCATTGTGAAATTTTTAAAAATTTTCAATGTTACTCTTATCCAATATCAGTTCTCAGATACATAATCTTCTTTTCCATTTGATTTTCAACAAATATTTAAAATTTAATAAAACTTCACTGTCCTATTTCAACATGTAAATTCATACCTTCTTAGAGAAAAGGTCGATACAAAAAATAAAATAGTTCGAACTCCTAATAATTCAACATGAGTCTTTAAAGTATCAAAATAAATTATATCTAAAACATCATTTCTTATAGTAGTGAAAGATGGAGAATGTTTTTTATTAGCTTTTCAAATAGACAAATTAATCTTTACAAAAATCTAAATTAGTAGATTTTGAACTAGAAAATAAATCTTAATTAAAAAGTACAAGTAGTCCTTACTTGCTCATGTGACCCAACTGTCTATATCATGACATTGGCAACAACAGTATCACCCACTACAATATATTCGATTAATTAATATAAACAATCCATCAGATCTCCCTTTGCAACTACCATATCCTCTCATAGTTTATAATTGACCACTTTCAACAGAAAAATTATAGCCATTGTCATTAAACTTTTTTTTTTTGTATGACAAAATACTCTCCCGTAAGTCCAAAATATGCCGCACACTCAAAATTATATGAGAGTTGATCCATCTTCGGACCATTGAGGATAAACTCGAAGCTTTTGATAAAGCTTCATAAACTCAAAAGGTTACTTATATTCTTAAGCTTCTTTAATTGTGATAGTAAGAAGCCATTCTGATAGAAATGCCGACCATTACACTAATATGATGGGTTAGAAAGCGAGTAATAAGGAGCTAAAAAACTACATGTATGGTACTATCAAATATGGTAATTCTAACATATCCAATCCGCATAATTTTACATTTGCTACCATCACCCATGTAAACTGTGTCACCATTACATAACTGATATATGTAAAAATAATTTCTACATGGTGTCATATGAAATGAAGTACATGCATCCAAAATTCATTGATGGTTCATGAAATCTCTCTATTGACAACATTTTTCCATCCTCAAATAAATTACCTTTGTCGACTAAGTTTTCTTGTGAATCATTTGAATCAAATGTTTGGTCATGTTAATTACGTTTAAAAATTTTCTAATTTATTTTCAGAGTTCATAATTTTTTATGTAAGTGATTATTCTTTTTTAAATTCCAATGCTTTCGTATTTTATGCCATTTCAACTTGAATTTCCTTTTATCTTTTTTACTGGTACTTTTCTTGGTAAATCTTTCTCTAACTAACATAGCATTAATTATTAGGAGATCTCTCATATGTGTGTGTGTGTGTTTTTTTGCAAGACTCTTCGGTATGCAACATAGACATAACTGACTTTATATTGAAATTTCAACCGTTTTTTTAGATCTACAATCTAACTATCTCACGTATATGACATTAATACAATAAAAGTGCAACATTTTCTCCATCATTAATATTTACATCGACTGCCACTAATATACTAATAAGGATATTAAACCATTCAAGTGTTTTGTAAATAGGACCTTTCATTCATCTTAAAAATGCCCGGCATCAATTTACTTTTGTATATGTTCCACAATTTGTTCCATAAACATTTGACAGTAATTTGATCGGACACATTAAATAAAATTAAATCATTTAGTGCAAAAAGAAGGTTCACCAAACTAATTGATTTTCTCCTTAAACACCTTATCTTTTATTTCTATAGGCTTCTTCTTTCTTTTTCTTTTTTTTTTTTTCTTTTTTTTTTTTGTGCCATTTTTTTTTTAATCACAATTGCACTAGTTTCATTCACCAAAACTGCATTTGTTTTCAGTTTTACAATGCATAGTTGGATTGGTCGCGGCACTTTGAATATAATAAAACTCAATTCATCTTAAAACACAATTATAACACAAATGCGAATATTAATTTTATGCTAAAATGTTTCTCAACTTATGACACCCATATCAATTGTTGGGAAAACACTCACACATAATCTAGGTAGTTTAAGCAAAACTTTTAAAAAAAAAAAAAAGAAAAAAAAAAAAAAGAAGCCAAAAGTCAAAGAGAAAACAAAAGACAATATGCACATAAAGTTTTAGGTGATTCACATTCGTGGGATGGCAATACAAAACTTACTTTTGGCTAAAATAAAAACATATAATAATAATAATAATAATAATAATAATAATAATAAGATTACCTCCCCCTTCCACCTTTCACCTATACAAAAACATAAATAAAATTCTCTCTAACGACACTCGCAGACCTTCGACCTTTACATGTACATGTACCATCATGCATATAGATATAGGTATAGATGACAGAGGAAACCAGCAACCAATGCCTGGTGGTTGGTGCTCTGTGGGCCCCATCATTATGTATGTGTTTCATCATGCCGTCCATCTATTTTTCTAGATCATTTTATGGAATGAGACAAAAAATGAGGTATGTCCCGATTTGATCACATTATAGGAAACAATGTTGAATGAATGTCGACCATTAAAAACTTTTTGGGGGCCATAAAAGTTTTGGATCAAGCTGATTTTTGTTTTTTCACTTCATCAGGGTCTGTATGACCTAATCAACAGATTGAATGTCAAATAAACAGTACAATGGACCTTAGGAGGATTTTAAAGGTAGATTTCCAATCCTATTGTTTTCCTGTGGTGTGGTCCACCCAAAGCACCGACCACCGGACGCGGATTGCTACCGTAATCCGTCCGAACAGGGCTCTGTGGGGCCCACTGTGATGTAATTTTTTTATCCACGCCGTTAATAGTTTTTCTCAGATCATTTTAAGGTATGAGAGAAAAAATAAGGTAGTTAAAGAGCTTCATGGACCACAAAATGGGAATTGAATTTTGACCATTAAAACTTCTTGGGAGCTGGAAAAGTGTATGATCAAGCTGATATTTGTTTTTTCACTTCATCCACGCCTACATGACCTTATAAATAGGTTGGATGGTAAAAAAAAAAACATCACGGTGGCCCTTAGAAAGGTTTCAACGGTGGGTGTCATTATCATTGTAGCTTCCTTTGGTGTGGTCCACTAGACATGTGAACCTACTTCATTTTTATGATGATAACTTAAAATGATATGAGAAAAGCGATTAACGACATGGATAAAACACTTACATCACAGTGGATCCCACAGAGCCCTACCCAGACGGATTACCGTACGGGCGGGGGCAGGACGCAATCCGCGTCCCCGACCACCAGGCTGGTGGCGGGGAAGTAGCCAATCCGTATCCGAGAAAAGGGGATTGAGATGTCGTATCCAAGTTGGATACGTTTCCTCCGCTCAGCCACAAGCGTAAAGTACTAGTCAGTCAGAAATTTAAACTTTTCTACTGTCAGAATGTAATTAAAGATGGTTGGAAAGGATCCACCACCGTTACAAATATTCAATATGTCAAAAATTCAATTAAATGCCTGTTATGATTCCCACCAACTCCTTATTAATGTTGCGAGA
This sequence comes from Magnolia officinalis, assembly GCA_021015155.1. Classification (NCBI taxonomy): domain Eukaryota; kingdom Viridiplantae; phylum Streptophyta; class Magnoliopsida; order Magnoliales; family Magnoliaceae; genus Magnolia; species Magnolia officinalis. The sequence goes on from JAJHSJ010000013.1 coordinate 8,117,545, forward strand.
CATGACCACCCTCTTTCTCACTGAGCATTTGGCATCTCCGTGGCTTCCAGGGATCTGATTATGCGTGTACACGAGTCAAGCTGACCCCAGCTTGAACACGGCTCAGCTTGGTCCTCGGTTCTATAGGCAGCTTGAGCCAGTTCGTGCCTAATTGGCCTTGGCAGTATTTACACAAACACATGACTGCCGCTTCAAAATTTCGTTGCATGTAAATCAGTAACAATGGTTTCACAAGTATCTCATCAAACACCCTGCAAGCAATATAAAAATGAAGAAAAAAGGGCATTTGTTTCATATACACAACTTCTTTACCCCCACCCGATACTTCGTTGAGTCATTTCCTCAAACACTTGGTGAGCAACATTAATATAAAGTTACCAAGTGACCGAACTAGTTCGATCCGAGTCGAGTCAGTCTCGGGCAAATATAAACGCAGTTCAAAATTTTTTCGAACTAAAAAAATCAGCTCAACTCTCTCCAACTTAGTTTCGAACTGAGTTGAATCGAGCTTTTTCGATTCAAGCCGTGCGAGCTAACCCGGCTAAGTCAGTTCATGTACAGCCCTAGATCTGATTTTACTAGAATATCTAAATGAAGATGTCATCTGCACTTATTGGACCGTTGAGATGAGAACCATCAATAAGGGGTTATGATTTTTGAATCCATTGTAACTTTTGACTGTCTACTATTTAAGGGTGTGACCCATAAGATCAACGGTCTGGATCACAAGAAGATGGCCCCACTTGAATGAACATGTGTATGATGGTACCTGTAACAAATAGGACGCATTGTCAATCACGTGAGAAATGATTGATGTTATCGGCTATTTGTTTGGGTTTGAAACTTTGGATGGACCACATGTTTCACGTGCAAGTGGTGAGTGAGAGAGTATGGACGGTACAGCCTGGAAATGTAGTGGGTTCGTTGGCGATATCTATCAATCCACGAATCCTAATCAAAACAAGGTGGGCCTGATTTCATACTATTTTTAAGGTTGGAGAAATCCTCATTAAATCCTACATATATATTGTGAGAAATGATACACTGCTCTCGGAGGCGCATGGTATGTTTTAATAACCTATAGAATGTTTGGTCAAGATTGTTATGGATGATGTTTCTGATAAGCTATCTGAACCGTTTATTTATCTAGGCCTATCATGGATCCAAAGAATCACCATTTTATTGGACAACTTAACCATATGATCCACTGATTGGAAATGAATGGTTATAAGAAGAAGGGTATCTTATGGATTTTTATCATCAGTCGATTTGTGTGATGTTTCACATGCTAGTCTATGAAGTACGTTCCTAGCATAATGAACGGTTGGATTGATTAATTGTATTGTAAGAAATGGTCCTAAAGCAATTAGGAACACTGCAATAAGATAGTTGGGACAAGAATGCATCCTGAAGTCTTGCAATAAGATTGTCGGGACCATAGCCTTTGAATATGGGTCATTTTCCATGATCCAAACCGTTTATATGATGTTAAAATATATATATATATATATATATATATATATATATATATATGAAGAAGAAGAAGAAGAAAGTTCTGAGGTGGATGGACAACTAATAATAGCTCTCATTTAAACTATTTCAATGCTTTTATTGAAATCTTTTGCTTCGAATATGGACGGTTATCATAGTACCTGTATAATTCATGTGTTGAAATATTCAATCTAAGAATTATTTGGGCATCCCCAATAATACTTATGTTATTGCTTGAATCTTTTTTATTTTATTTTATTTTATTTTTTATTTTTTTTACACATGCACCCGCCACACCATAGTGAGATTTCACCACCTATCGGTTTCGAACCCAATACCTCATGTTGAAACTCCTTAGAGTATATATACCACTCGGGCAAGGATTGGAACCCATTATTGCTTGAATCTGGTAGACCCCGTGGCTTCACCTATATACCATTGAATACCTATACTTAATTAAAAAAATGGTGGACAATGAGGGTACCAGCTGTGTTCGGGACTCTCTGATGCTTAAGATAAGTTAACGAACTTAGGATAAATGTGGCTAGAGCTAAGATTCTTATGCGTACTTTTTATTCAATATGGAGTGGTATATTTATAGGTTTTTCAAGGTAGTTTACATATTTCAGTGGATCTGTTAGATATGATGGAGGAGATTGTATTGTAGTAATAATATGCTCTTGAAAACATCTCCGATTTTACCTAAATTGGCGTAATTTTCAGTAATTCACCGGTCCAGTACGATACGAGAATCTCTTTGGACATTTCTAGTATGAGGTCGGCACTTGAGGTCAGGGTCAACACCTTATATCAAGATAGATGCCTGAGGTTGGGGTTAATACCTAAGGGCGAGATAGTCAGCTCGGTTGATGAACCCCATAGCTGAGTTCTAAGCTTGAACAGTTTAGCTCGGTTAGTGAGTCCAACAATGCTTAGTTCATCTTCAGGATGCTGATCTGTAACGTCCCGTCCAACCAACACAGTATCCTAGGAGCGTCCACGTTGGATTTGCCGCAGGACCATCCGTTTAAACTGCTCAGGGTGAGGTACCACAAGTTAATTAACCTAAGATTAGCCCATTAGAATAGACCAGGCTGGTCATGATGGGACCTGGTGTGGTCCGCCAAGCCGGATGGCTAGTTACACTTAACAACAGCCCGTGTGGGCCACCCAACGACCGAGGAGGGTCAGAAAATTTTGAAAGTCTAGGAAATCATAGATATCACTGGGCTTGTGGTCCATCATGGACTACGGACCCAGTGGACACCCAGAAATGGGATCTGGCACTAGCCGAATGCACCCCACCAATGCCAGAACTGAAATCTGGCACTTACGAATGAAACTGAGATTCCAGGCGTTCCAGCCGTAGGATTTCTTCCAATTTTGCGGTGAAGGTTTGATATATTTTTCAACGCTCATTCACTAGATCTGGGACCCAATCGTGGCACAGTAACCGTTGATCGCGAATCGGACCCGTACGTCCAAACCCCATATCCGATCGTTCCCAAATTTTGCGTGGCCCTTCATCAGGCCATGGAGCACCTACCCTATAAATTTCATGGCCAGAGGGCCACCAGAGATGCCCCATCAATCAGAATGGGCCCCCACAGGGCCATTTAAGGGTCGGAAACGCCTTCTCAGATCATATATCCGTTCATCCGTTCGTCCTCAATTTTTGCATGGACCCTAGTCGGGCCATAAGGCACCTACACGCCGAATTTGGCGGCCATAGGGGTGTTAGGACCACCCCAACACCAATAGGAGTCCCATAGGTCTATTTTGGAAATTGTGGAAGCTTGGGGCTAAAGGGGCCAAGTCTAGAGAATAAAGCCCTAAGGCCCTCTTTCTCATAACCCTTCTCCATTCTCCAACAACAAGCTCCCTCTCCCTCATCACTTCCTCCAACCTCCAACAACTAATCTCTCTTCCTCATAACTCCTCCATTTTCCAACAACCAAGCTCTTCCTCAAAATTTCTTACAATCTCCAACAACCCATCTCTCTCCCTCATAACTCCCACCATCTCCAACGACCAAGGTGAGTAAAGAGAGGGTGAAGGTAAGTTGGTGGACCCTAAATCAAGGTGGGGCCCAAGGAAATCAATCCCACAACCTCTTACATCTTCTCCAAGAAGGATCCCTCATCCACGGCCGCTCCTTCGTCCCGTTGAGCATCTAGGTAAGATCCATCACCAAGTTTCCTTGAAACCCTTGTGATGAAGGGGATTTGCATGTGAATCTAACATGTGATGTTGCTCCTAGGATTCCGACCATTCTACACCAAGATCCACATCGCTTAGGTCATTCCCGAGTCTTCAACAAATCCGAAGGTGCGGACTATTGTTCTTAGGTGGCCTAGCACCAATTTTAGTGTGGGTTTAATGATTTTGAATGCTTGGATGTCATATTAGAAATTCTAGAGAAATCCTAAGGATTACATGTTTGTTGGAATTGTTTGGATGTGCATGCTTAGCTCTCAAATGTGATATAGATCTTGCCTTTCACATGATATTATGTTTGGATGATAATATGCTCATGGTTGTTTGATTCCTTTCCCTCATATGTGGCGTTTCATTGTGTGTATGATTACTTACACTTGTACTCATGATTTCTTAAGATGGAGGAAGTGTTTAACTTCCTCACACGACCCACACACTCACATGCACCTTGTTTTCGTGATAACATTTGCTTGCTTGATAGAAGTATTCGCTTTGTATGCTTGAGATGTCTGAATATATGATATTGATGTACTAGTTGATAATATGGATAGTGGGCATGTTGTAGATTTCCTTCACTCCCTTGGGTTGGCCAGGAACATGATGAGAGATGGTAGTCCTATCGGTAGGACTATGCTAGGGCTATATCCGTGGGTTTGGGCGGAAGTATTCGGGTGGCTGTAATTCGATTACATGGGTCCCTTGTGCCCGAGGTCACTCATCTCACGCTCGCCTGGCCCGTGCGGTCTAGCCTACTGTCTGACCAACCTTGTTTGTCAACCCTGTTTACTCACCTATGTATGGAACTTGAAATACCTTACAACCATTGTGGCCCATTGATACTTAGACTGTAATGGGTCCACAGTCTCTTGAGCCGGGCATGGTGGAATGGGACACCGTGTCCAAACTGTCGGCCTACGCTGGGGTACCGCGCCTCCTCATAGTGACCGTGAGCGATCCCTCCCTATCGGCACTCATGTGCTTAGAGTCGGGGATGAGGACCCTGATGGGATCACGGACCGCGGGGACTCGGCCTCACGCGTTGATGGGGTCTTGGCCTCGCAACCAGCTTAGGGCATTGATACGTAAGGTGTACCAGAATCCCCAACCTGCTGGATGACCGGACTTAACTAATAACTCGGCTAACACGATCGCATTGCATCACATTAGTTAGGGTGGTGACTAGGCAGTCGAGGTCGCTCTGAGGGAGTGTTGCCATATGCGATCGTTAGATGGAGTCGCTCGAGGGAGTGTTGTGACGAGGGCATGCATCATATCATCGCATTGCATGCGCATTTAATAAGAGTTGTAGGTATTGCTGATTTATTGTTTTTTATTAAATTCATATTATAATTGATGCCTTTTATAACTTAAGATTAATAGTTCACACTGAGCTGATCACTCACTCCCACTCTGGGACGGTGTTTTAAAACACCAACCAAACCCAATCTTAGATGCAGGTGACTCAGGGCTGGAGGAGCCTGGTGAGGCGAGCTTCGAGGAGGACGAGCTATCCTACTTCCAGATGATGGATGGTTTCCCGCCGGCTAGAGAGGCGGGATCGGATCGCTGAGTGTAGGCTCGACTTTATTTATTTTGGACTCACCATTCTTTTGGCATGTTGTTGGGTGACGCTATGTGCGCTCCCTTTATTCTTTTGGACATGTATATATATATATATATATATTATATATATATATATATATATATATTATATGCTTTTGGTCTCTTCCATTTCAGTAGACATGTGGTGGTGATTCTTCATATTTCAGAAAATTTCAGATTTGCGCAATTAACTGAAAATCGGTCATAAGTGACCCCAGGAACTCGGGAGTTGAGTATATACACGACCCCCGATTTCCAGGGCGTTACATGATCAAAGGAAAAAAAAAAGAAGAAAAGAGGAGGCTGCTCTATCAGTCTCTCGCCATGTGTCTCGTATGGCTAGTCTGTTCGGTTTTCCTCAATAACAACCTAAACCTCTAAATTCACATATTATTACAGCCCACCAGAGTTTTGTGCCGATGAATAAGTTACATGGATAGATTAGATTAAACATAGACAATGTTGGGGAGAAAATATGCTAAGTTCGGAGACTCGGATGTGGAACAGACCGATCCTACTGACACTGCCCCGGATTTCCAAGGCAAATGTTAGGCCCGAGACAAGTTATAAAATGAAGAGAATGAGACGAATTAAATTAGCTCGGTCGACGAGCCAGCAACGTCAGCATGTGCCGACTGAGGCTTAGAAGCCCATCTCTAAAAAGCCAGCTGAGGCTCACCTGATTGAGTCGGAATTAGCCGAGCCGAATAAAGGAGAGACGGTGTAAATAAAAACACTGTCTCAAATATCTCGCAAAAGGATCCTCGATCCCGATGGTCTCAGGATCGGATGGAGACCAATCTCCATAATATTAAGAAGAGAATCCCTGCACAACAGGATTTTCCCGCATCTATAAATAAAGGACCTCCATTTCATTGAAAGGTACGGAACTAAAAAACCTCAAAACGCCTTCTCTCTAATCTGCAAAGCTGACTTAAGCATCGAAAGTTCCCCGGGTCAAAACCAGGGTCTTCGTTCAATTTTATCTTTTGGGCAGGTGACGAGCTTAGGGGAAGGTGCACCGTAAATTTGCATCAACAGACAACATCATAGGTTCCACAGAAAACCAATTCCATCTTAACCTAGAAGCAGACTACAGGATGAAAGGGTTAGATCTAATGAAAGATTGACCCACGTGACAGTGGGTATGCTCGCCGCCTACCGGCTAATAGCCAGGCCATCGCGGTTCTTAATTAATACAGGAAAAGAGCACGTGGAATAAGAGGGAATCATATCCCACCGTCAATTGTGGTCGGTGGAGGGAATCCATATGCACGTTTAACTGTTCGCCTTTTCAGTAATTAGAGGGAATCCATTCCTGAATGCGTATGAAATTTTCGTTTGCAACAAATGAACGGTCGGGATGATTTGATGTACAATGTCATGAATACCCATAACAACACAAGCCTTGTGCTTGACATGTCAGGAAAAATGCCTATAGGAAGGGATTCGGTCAGGTCAGGGTAACACCGAGTTCCCTTAAGCAGTGCCAACGAGGGCCACCTTGACATTTGTGTTGTATATCCACACCGTTTATCTGTTTTTCCATATCACTTTAACGACGTGGACAAAGAATAAAGCAGATTCAAATATCAAGTGAAACACACCACATGAAACAATGGTGATTTAAAATCGTGGGCTCCATCGTGATGTATGTGATGCATCCCCACAATACAACCTTTTTAACGGCACATTTTAGGATATGATTCCAAAAATGAGGTAAATCCAAAGGTTGAGTGGGCCACACCCTAAGAAATAATTATTGTAAAGAAGTTAATGGTTGAAAGTTATTTTCTCCCTAAAGCCCACATTGATGTTTATTTGTCATCCAAACCTTTTCGTAAGGTCGAAGAGTCGTAGATAAAGAGAAATAAAAATATCGGTTTATTCCAAAACTTTTAAGTTCCTCGAAAACCTTTCAATGTAGGAGCTTAAATCTCATTATTTCCTATGGTGTGGCTCACTTGAGCTTTAGATATGCCTAATTTTTTATCTCATACCCTAAAATGATCTGGCTAAAGGGATGAACGGTGTGGATAAAACAAATATATCATGATGAGCACCACAAATGTATAGTTTAGGTGAGGTCATTATAAATGAAGGCCTGTCCACATCACCTTGAAAATGCGGCTTGAAATTCAAAGGTAAATAATTATTATACATTTACGGTGAATTACCACTATAATTAGAAAATCAAACAGGTTAGACTTTCTATATCTGGATTGTGTGAATGGACGATGCACAGATACGCCCACAATATCACTGGTTAGGAACAGATGGGCCCCACTTGTACGAGCCGAAAAAAGCCGAATCGCACTGTATAAACTTTCGGCCGAGAGTTTGTTATAATCTCTTGGGCTGAAGCAGGAAATGTGTAAAGGGATGATCCTAACCCTTTACTTTCACATCTACAATCAGGGGTTAGAAAGCAACGATCCAGATTCAACGAGAAAAATCGTCTAAGCTTGTAATGTCGCCTTTGCAATGTTCCTTATGACTCATTATAGGGGCCACGGTGTCATTGGTGTCTGTCAAAAACTCAACACGTGTCATACGTCACGTGTCGCTCAAATCGCAGATATACTGAAGTGTGGTCTTTTCAAATCGCAGATATGCAATGAACGGCTGAAATGGAATGATCAACGGTCCAAACTCATCAAACCAATTTTCATTAATCAGAGGTCAGGATGGCCCACTCAATTAAAATTTCGAATCATGACCTATCCACAGTGGTGCAAGTTTGGACGGTTTAGTTTTGTTGCATTTATAACAAGCGTGCAATTACAGAGTTCACACGTGTGAATGATCAGAGCCTCCAAAACCACCGAATAACTCCAAGAAAAGGTGGGATAATAAGGGAGCGGATTAACTGTTACTCGTGTAACAGTTTAGTGTGGGTGTTACCCTAACCGTGCGGGACCAACTTGATGTAGTTGTTGTATAAAGGGGTGTACACTAACCGAGCTAGCTCGGTTAGCTCGCCCGACTTGACTCGAAAAAGTCCGATTCAACTCGGTTCGGAGTTGAGTTTGAGCGAAGTTGAGCTGATTTTTTGAGCTCGAAAATGAGTTCAAGCCGAGTTCGAGTTGGCCCAGCTCGACTCGACTCGAATCGAACTAGTTTAGTAACTTATTGATGTTACTCACCAAGTGTTTGTTGAAATGACTCAAAGAAGTATGACTAGTGCCAAGGAAGGTATGTATATGAAACCAATGCCATTTTATTTTTTCGATTTTTATGTTGCTTAGAAAGTGTTTGAGAAAATACCTGTAAACCCATTGTTGCTATCTCAAATACATTGAGATTCTAAAGGTGCAGTTTAGGTGTCTGTGAAAATGCCTCAATGGTAAGCTCGGCTCTAACTCGGCCCAAGCTACTGACCAAACCGAGCTGAGCTGGCCAGTCAGGCTCAACGACCAAGCCGAGTGAGTTCGAGCGAAGGTCAACTAGTGGTTGAGCTGAGCCGAGCTGGTAGCTCAACTCAGTTTGACTCGATGTACACCCCTAGTTGTACATCCACACGGAACATCTTTATTTTCATCTCATTTTATGACGTGATCCCAAAACTTAAGAAGATCTAAATCTCACCTAGACCGTACCACTAGAAACGTTGATGAATGATCATTGAAACTTTTTGTGGGCTACAAAAGTTTTGGATGAAAATCTTTGTATTTTCACTTCATTCAGATCTTCTTCACATTATCAATAGGATGGGTTGCCGATAAACATTACGAAAACCTTACGCTTTAGACTTTTTAACGGTGAAGCACTCAATAACCACGGTTTCCTGTGGTGCGGTTCACCTGAGATTTGGATCTGCATAATTTTTGAACCACCTCTTAAAATGGGCTGGGGAGACGGATGAACGGCGTGGATATAAATAAAAAATAATCAAAGTGAGCCCCACGGTAAGTGTAACACCGACTAAGGCGTTACCCGGGTAACGCCTAATCCGCTCCCGTATATTACGACTGGCAAATCTACGGGAATTACCGTTGGCGCCGGACGCGGATTGCCTACTAACGCTGTCAGTAGTTAGAAGCCACTGGACGGTGCTACGTGGGCTACACCATGATGTATGTGTTTCATTCATGCCGTTCGTCCATTTTTCCATACCAATTTAAGGTGTGATACCAAAAACGTGGCAGATCCAAATCTCGTATGTACCACATAAAAAATGTGGCAGATCCAAATCTCATGTGGACCACATAAAAAATGCGCCACCCTAAAACTGATAAAGTACTTATCATTCCTTCCCAATGATAGTGCATTTGGTATTGTTTCTTAGCCGAAATTGGAAAGGGGTTGTATTTGTGGGAGCGGAATCCTCTGCAGCACCCGCTTACACCGTTAAACACCCAACGTGTGGGGTCCACCATTAATGATAGGTATAATTCACTTTGTTCAGGACACGGATTATTTACTACGGAAGCGGATTAGGTGAGCCTCAACCAAACCGGGTGCGGTCCTTGCCATGGGCCCTGCCTTGACGCATTTATTCTGTATCCACGCGTTTTTTTTTTTTTTCCAGATCATTGTAGTGCATGATACCAAAAATGAAGCAGACCCAATTATTGCGTGGATCATATAGCAGGAAACAGTGGTGATTGATCATTAACTGGCTACAAAAGTTTTGGATCAAGCTCGTATTTGTTTTGCTTTGTTTTGTTTTGTTTTTTTTTTTTTTTAAACCATCATCTAAGCTTATATGACCTTATCAACGGATTGGATGGCAAATAAATACTATAGAAACATTAAGGTGACCCTAAGAAGATTTTAATGGTTGGACGTTCAATTACCTATTCTGCAGATGCCTTAGATTCTGCAAGTTTTGACCGACAATGTGTGGAATGGATTTCTTGATCATGTGATATGGATTTCTCGGTCAGAAGGCAGGGTTGTACCGGTTCATGCCATCAGTCCAACCGATAGACATACTTAGGCAATTTTGCGGACATACGCACTTAGGCAATTTTGCGTAAGTCATAGTATATAAGTCTTAAACTAGATTAAGGCATGGTGAGACGAGGGTTTTTTCAAAATTACGAGTGTTTTCTTTCTGAGGGCAATGGCTTTTTGCAAGGTGAGAGGGTTCTCTATACTCCTAAGGGCTTAGAAATAGATTTTCTCAAGAGGCTACGGTTTTCCTAAGTGTGCATTGTAAGGAGGGATCGAGTGATTCTATAATCGAAAAAGGTGAGTGATATAAACTCTAAAGCTTTTGATTATAGTGGAGATCTCTGTCTTTTTGTGTCATAGTTTTTTCCTATAAAGGTTTTCAATGTCAAATCAATGTGTTTTGTATTTGTTTGCTTGATTATTTTGTTATCTATTTGATTGTTCTATCTTCATTGAACATGCTTTTACAAAACGCATGGATTAACGGTGGTATTAAATTTGAAATTCTAATACCTATGGTTGATCCGAGTTTGGTGGGTTTTGAGATTACAACAAGGGTGTGTCAGAGCCGAGCTCGATTTATCATAACAAAATGGTATCAGAGCGTCAAGTTATGGACGTTTGAGCATTCAACAAAGATATCATGGTTGAAATTTGATATTTAGAAATTTGACTGGAAGAAAATTTTTAATTTATGGCAATGGAATGTTAGTGATATTCTAGTATCAAAAGGGTTGAGCAAGGCGTTGTCAGAGATTAAACCAGAGAAGATGATGGATGATGATTGGAACGAACTCGGGGAGAAGGCTATGAGCACCATCCGTTTGTGTTTATCGGATGAAGTTATATATAACGTTCTGGATGAGGAATCACCCCTAGAGATATGAAAGAAAGTAGAAGACTTATACATGGCGAAGTCCCTCACTAACAAGTTATTTATGAAGAAATAACTTTTATGCTAGGGATGAAGGATCCGATCTCCTAGAACACATGAACTCATGTATAAAAGTATATAGTGAGTTGTTAAGGCTTGAAGTAATGATCGATGATGAAGATAAAGCGATGCTACTTTTAGCATCGCTTCGCATATCATACGACAATCTCATTACTGCTCTGTTGTATGGGAAGAATACAGTGAAGTTGGAAGAAATCGTCGTGACTCCCATTTCTAATGAGATAATGAAGAAGTTAAGCGATGTTGACTCTCACGCGGAAGGGTTTATTGCGAAAGAGTGTCAAAGACATGGGAGATCCATGTAACAATTTGGTCTGACAAGAAGAAAAAGTCTAAATCAAAATCAAAAGCTATGGATGGATGCTTCTATTATGGCATGAAGGGACACTTCAAGAGAGATTGCCAAAAATGGAAGGATGACCTGAAAAGCAAATGTAAAAGGAACACGGGTGAATCAGCTAATGTAGCAGAAGAGAGCTCGGAAGGAGATCTCATTTCGGTCTTCTCAGGTATGGGTAATATTTCAGATACTTGGATACTCGATTCAGGATATTCATATCATATGTGTACGGATATGACTTTGCTTTATTCTTACAAGTCTTATGTTGGTGGGAGTGTTTTGATAGGGAATGACGTTGTATGCAAGGCCATCATAATAGAGACTACCAAGGTAAGGATGTTTCATAGAGTCGCATGGACTGTTGGTGATGTCAAGCATGTCCCATATTTGAAGAAGAACTTGATATCATTAAGCATTCTAGATACAAACAAGTGCACATTCACTGCATCTGGTGGTGTAATCAATGTCACTAAAAGGGTAATGGTGTTAATAAAGGGACATAAGACGGAAAATCTATAATAGTTGTTTGGGAGCACGGTTATAGGTGAGACTTCTATCACATTACATGTCGAATCCAACACAAATGATGTTAATCTATAACATATGCGAATAGGGCATATAAGCGAGAGGGGCATGATGGAACTTCATAAACAGGAACTGTTGAAGGGAGTTAAGGCGTGCAATGTGGATTTATATAAATATTGTATCTATGGAAGCAATGCAAGGTAAGGTTCAAGATTGCTACACATACTAGCAGCGGGGTGCTTGATTACATACATTCATGAATTCCACCAATCGAACAAACTGTGAGATATGTGAAGTGTCTAAGGTGAGAATATGGTACGAAGTATAGAGTAACGGAATTCATGAAATTCTACAAGGAACATGGCATCATACGACACTTCTTAACTACAGGGACCCTACTATAGAACGGGGTGGCAAAGATAATGAAAAGAACTCCATTGGACATGGCAAAAAGTATGCGGTTGCATGGGAGGCTGCATAAAAGCTTTGGTTAGAAGCAATTAACATGGCATGCTATATAGTAAATCAGACACTATCTATAGTGCTACACTCTAAGGTTATAGAGGAAGTTTGGACAAACAATGACGTTAATTAATCAGAATTGTGGATCTTTAGGTGTCCAGCATACATCCACACGAAGAATGGATAAATGACGAAGTTAGATCCCAAATTCAGAAAGTGTATCTTTGTCAGGTATGAGAAATGTGTCAAGGGTTACAAGCTTTGGGATAAGTTTCTTAGAAGGTGGTCATTAGTATAGATGTTATATTTAATGATGCATCAATGTTGAAGGCCAATCAAGACGCTGCAGAAAAGTCAGAAATACATGGTGATGCATGGAGATTGTTGGTACAGGTGGAGCCAATTGATCCGATTAGTAAAGGTGAAATTAAGCAAAAGCATGAAACTGACCGAAACAATCAACTTGATACCTAGAAAAGTACAGCCAATAATAGGGAGAGAAGAACCATTAGAGCCTCGGTTCGATATGAGTTCGAGGACATGGTTTCTTTCGCATTGTTCAGGTGGAGTGGAGATCCCTCCACCTTTCAAGAGGCTAAGTCTGGAAAAGACGATGACAAGTGGATGTCAGCCATGGCGGAGGAAATGAAATGTCTACACAGAAATCAGACATGTGAGTTGGTAGAACTTCCAAAAGGTCAGAAGGCTATAAGGTGTAAGTGGGTTGTAAAGGGCAAGAAGAAGATACTCTTGCTTAAGTTTCTATTAAGTAAGGAGTTTGACTTGAATGATTTGGATGCTATGAAAAAAATCCTAGGCATGGAGATTCATAGAGACAAAGACTCTATGAAATTGTGACTGTCTTAGAAGGGATGTGTGCAAAAGGTGCTATAGAGGTTCCATATAAAAGGTTCTAAGCCAATTAGCATGCATCTAGCAAGTCACTTTAAGTTTTCAGCCAGGACATGTCCAAGCATAGAATAAAAGATTTCAGACATGTCATAGTTGTCGTACATGAGTGCAGTAGGGAGTCTAATGTATGCGATAGTTTGTACGAGGCTAGATATCTCACAGACAGTTAGTGTGGTTAGCAGATATATTGAGAATTCGAAAAAAGTGTATTGAAATGCTATTAAGTGGATTCTCTATATCTCATGGGCACAGTTGACATTGGGACCATGTTTGGGGGATATGGAGCTTCAGATGGAGTTGTAAGCTACGTGGATTCGGATTATACAAGAGATATGGACAACAGGAGGACTGCTATGAGATATGTTTTCACATTAGCAGGTAGATTGATAAGTTGGAGATCTATGCTACATTCTACTATAGAGTTGTTTACAACCAAGGTGGAATACATGGTTACGAAGGAGGCATTAAAGGAGGCATTATGGTTGAAGGGTCTGATAAAAGAACTCGGGTTGAAGCAGGAGGCGATTCAATTGCATTACGATAGTTAGAGTGTTATCCATTCGACATTGAATTAGGTGTATTATGTGAGAATCAATCACATCAACATGAGGTTTCACAAGATATAAGAATTCATTACTTCAGAAAAGATTTGGTTTTAGAAGATTTATACGGACGAGAATGCCGCGGACATGTTGATAAATCCAATGACCCAAGACAAGTTCAAGCACTGCTCGGGCTTGATCAATCTCTCTAGCTATTGATGAGATTGGGCACAATATCATAGGGGTGTGGATGGAGGTGCGTTCTAGGTAAAAGATATAAGGAGTAGCCTACGCTTAAGATGGAGGCTTGTATGGGAGATCTTCAAGGTAACTTGGAGATTACTTTGTAGATGCATTGGATTCTGCATTGGATTCCGCAGGAGGACAATGTCGGTCCGATTGACATGGGATTGGTTCGAGCGATAGCATGCGTAATGGATTTCTCGATTAGAAGTCAGGGTTGTGTTGGTCTGACAGACAACGTGTTGTCGAACCGACCGATGGCGCCATCGGTCCACCCAACGGACATGCACTAACACGATTTTACAGAAGTTTATGTATATAAGTCCTAATCTTGATTAGGGCTTAGTGAGACGAGGGTTTTCTCTATATTACGAGTGTTTTTCTCTAAGAGTAAGGGTTTTTGTGAGGTGATAGGGTTCTCTACACTTGTAAGGGGTAGGGAAAGGATTTTCTTAAGGGGATAGGGTTTTTCAAGGTACGCATCATAAGGGGAGATCGAGTGATTCAGTAATTGAAGAAGGTGAGTGGTGTAAAATGTTGAGGGTCAAATATTGCATATTAGACCCCAGTTATTACCTGAATTTATGGACATGATACTGTTTAACGGACTATTTTAATCATGTTTGTGATGCAAGGAGAATCTAGGAGCGTGGACTGGAAAGGATGCTAAAAGCATAGATTTGACGCTCTCGCATCACCAAGGCAAAAGATGAACCCCAGGGGACCAGTAACGACGAATTTAAATGCCAGAGATCTGAGGAAATCAAGTCATTCACGTTAAAGTGGCCCGGAAGATGTCCAGAATGCAAGATCATAGGATTCCCACCATCCATTCAGCTCAAAACTCTATTTGTGGCCTGAGGATCGTAAATTAACCGTACACGTCAAAAATCCGTCATTGGATCGCTGTGGAAATGGCCCAATGGACAAATCAGCTCACAGATCGTCAATATGGGGCCCACATGATCTCCGGATATGCCTCATCTTCGGTCCCAACACCTTAAATTATATGAAGAACCTGATGGACGGAGGAGATGTCTCAAGAACATCATGTTGTACCCTACCCGTACACTGCATATACATGGGGTACACGTGCACCAGCTGTGCACCATTCCAGCAATAGTCGGTCAGCGCATGCTAACCGACTCCTGCTTCCAAATCCAAAAAAAACTCTAAGGCTTTTGATTATAGTGGAGATCTTTGTGCTGTGATTTTTTCCTGCAAAGGTTTCCACATAAAATCGATCTATTTTGTGTTTATTGATTGATTATTTTGTTATCTATTTGATTGTTCTATCTTCGTTGAATGTGCTTTTGTAAAGCGCGTGTATTGAATGTAATATTAGATTTGAATTTATAATATCAAGGGTTGATTCGGGTTTGCTAGGTTTGGGTTTATGACAAAGTTGTGTCAGATCCAAGCCTGATTTATCACAACATCCCCAATGTTTCCTGGCGTATGGTCCACCTGAAACTTAGATCTTCTTCATTTTTAGGATCATGCCCTAAAATAATACGAAGAAAGGGATGGATGACATGGATAAAGAATAGATTCATCAAGGTGAGCCCCATGGTAGGGGCCGCACTATCTTAGGTGAGGCCGGGTCTTACCTAATAAGATGTGGACTCAGTTGCCGCGCTCTCTTGTACTTCCCTCACCAGGACATAGCTAGAGACATACTGTCAATGGCTCTATGGGGCCCATTTTGATGCATATATTTTATTCACGCCATTCATCCATTGTTTTGGATCATTTTAGGGCATAAACCCATAAATGAGTAAGATCGAAGGCTTAAGTGGACCACACAATGGGAAGCAGTGGGGATTGAAAGTCCACCGTTGAAAACTTCCAGCACACCTCGAAAGTTTTAGATCAAGCTGATATTTATTTTTTCCCTTCATCTAGGTCAACATGACCTTATGAACAGATTGGATGGAAAATAAACATCATGGTGGGGCCTAGGATGTTTTCAACGGTAGGAGTTCAATCCCTATTGCTTCCTATGGTGTGGTCCACTTGAGCGTTCAATCTACCTTATTTTTTTAATCATACCTTAAAATAATCTTTCAAAATAGATGGGCAGTGTGATAAAACATATATATCACGGTGGGCCCCACATAGCACTTGACATCACTATTCAACTCTAGCTAGGTCCTGGTGGTGGTAGTACCCAATCCACGTTCCCTTATTCATCAAGTTCCATCCCCTAGATAATCTTGATCATAAAATCAGCTATGTCCATAATTCAGGTGGACCACATCATGTTGTATTTTGTTTTAAAATAGTATTAAATTTGAATTTTTAAATTTTCGGTGATTTCCCTCCACATTTGAAAAGTTTTGGTACTTTTGTGTTGTGGGTTTTGTCCCACATCGGATTTGACAAAGTAAACTATCTTTTATATAAGATAATCTTTTTGCCTAGGGCTTATGCCCCTTTCAGGAGGCATGTGAATTTGGTCCTGTGGAGGGGCTATGCCAATAGCTCTAATCTATGCCATTAACCACATGCGCGTGCGAGTCGAGCCGAGCCGAGCCGTGCCGAGCCGAGTCCGAGTCCGTGTCCTTGTGACTTTGCGCGTGCGCGACGCGACGCGACGCGACGCGACGGGACGGGACGGGACGGGTTGGTTGGGTTGGGTTGGGCGGGGGTGCGGGTGTGGTATGAGTGTACTCGCGTGGGTGTGTGTGTATGGGTACTCGCGAGACTTTATTTGTAAGAGTATACTCGCACTTGCGCCTTATCTCTTTTATAAAACTCTCTCTGATACGGTTTTAAGAATTTTACTGATTTTATCGCTGAGTCAACACAGCACTTTCGGATTAAACTACAAGTGGTTCGAGCCCGTGTATAGTGAGTGCACCGGGTCATAGTCATTGTATCCTAGAGGTCGATTGCTCTGGAAACCTGTTGCACTTGGGACGCTGTCCAAGGGGAGCAAATTCGATTTCAAACCGAGTGACTCAGTCACGCCTCAACTCAATTCAATAAGTTTTTCTTTCTCGAAATTTTATTTTATTTTATTTTTTTTTGTTCTCGATTTAATAGTCTATTTAATTCAACCAAATTTTCCAACAATCTTGAAATCGAATTGTTGAATTACATAGACTATGGCTACAGTAACAGTAAATGCTTCTGCTGAGTTAGCCAAAATCGAACTGTTCTCTGGATAATACTTTAAACGGTGAAAACAGAAATTGATATTCACTTTAACCACCCTGAAAGTTTCATAAATTTTATCTGAATAATTTACTATAGATCCAACAAATCAAACTGAAGTAACAGATAAAAATAATTGTAAAAACTATATTCTAAACTCTTTATCCAACGAACTATATGATGTGTATGCTTCTTACATGTTTACTAAAGACATATGGACTGCTTTAGAAAAGAAATACATATTGAAAGATGCAGGCGCTAAGAAACATGCAATTGCTAATTTCCTTCATTATGAAATGACAGACGATAAACCTGTCACAAATCAAATCATGATTTTCAAAGTCTAATTCACGAACTATCAACAGAAGGAATTAAGTTGGATGAAGTGTTTCTGTCAGGAGCACTAATAGAAAAGTTACCGCCCTCTTGGAAAGAATATAAGAATAGAATGAAACATAAAAAGAACGGTGTTTCTTTGGAAACCACTATCGTACACATACGAATAGAGGAAGCCAATAGAATAAAGGACCAAAAAGAAAATGGAAATGAGATAGATTTAAAGGTAAATCTTGTGGAATCAAGTTGGACAAATAATAAGAAAAAAGGTAACTATCATAACTGTGACAAACCTGGACATTACACAAATGAATACAGACTCAAAAAGAAGAATGCAAACAATCAATTCAAGAAAAAGGGAAACTGCTACAACTGTGGAAAGCCTGGACATCATGTTAAAACCTGCAGGCTTAAGAAAAACAAAGATAAGCCGCAGGCTAATCTTACAGAAACAGGCAATGAGACTGACATGGTAGTAGTTGTGGTGTTAGAAGTCTTTCTTTTAAACAACTTGGAGTGGGTACTAGATATTGGTGCAACTAGGCACGTGTGCAAGGATCGTAGTATGTTTACCTCCTACCAAGTATCAGGAGATGATGAACAAGTGTTCATGGGTAATGGTAGAATGTCTCCAGTTGTAGGGAAAGGGCAAGTACTTCTGAAACTCACTTCTGGAAAGACTCTGATGTTGAATGATGTCCTACATGTGCCTGACATTAGACGAAACTTGGTCTCTGGTTCGCTCCTCAATAAGGCTGGTGTTAAGTTAGTATTTGATTCAGATAAGCTTATAATGACTAAGAATGGAACTTTTGTTGGTAAGGGATACTGTAGTGATGGTTTATTCATTGTAAAGGTATCCAATGATAATAATAAAAAGACATCCAGTTCTGTTTATATCGTTGAACATTTTTATTTATGGCATAGTAGATTAGGTCATGTGAATATAGTATCTTTGAAGAAAATAAAAAGATTAGGTTTATTACCTAATATATCTAATGAAGAATTCGAAAAATGTGAAACATGTGTAGAATTAAAATTCATTAGAAAACCATTTAAACGAATAGAAAGATCATCTGTTCTATTAGAATTGATATACAATGACTTAGGAGATTTTAGAAATCACATGTCTAGAGGTGGAAAAAGATATTACATAACTTTTGTAGATGACTACTCCAAGTTCACTAGAGTCTATCTGTTAAGGAACAAAGATGAAGCTTTAGATGCTTTTTCTAAATACAAAATTGAAGTTGAAAATCAGTTAAATATAAAAATTAAAAGACTTAGAACAGATAGAGGAGGTGAATATGAATCTTCTCAATTTAGAGAATTATGTGAAAAGAGTGGAATAGTTCACGAAACTATAGCTCATATACCAGAACAGAATGAAATAGCAGAACGTAAGAATAGAACTCTAAAAGAGATGATGAATGCCATGTTAAACAGTTCAGGCTTATCCTCAAATATGTGGGGAGAAGCAATTTTATCTGCTTGTTGTTCACTCCTCAAGTGTAGGGTTGTGATGTAGTAATAAACTCGGTAAGACCGAGGTCGAATTTGAAGGGACTGAAACTTGTACGTAATCTGAAACTAAATAGAACTAGAACTAGACTAAGATGAATTCTAAATCAAATAGCAATTAAGAAATAATTGTGGAACAATTAATCTAAAACTTTAAGAAAATTCAGAGAAAGGGAACTAGGGATTCAGAGGATCCACTTGTAGAGATCAGGGAGATCTTATGCCTGCTTCAAGAATCATGGAAGTTAACTAAACTGTCGTTGATATAGTTTTCAAGAGACGAAAGGTATATGAATTAGAATGGTTCCATCACCAAACCATGCCCAAGAGACAAAGCAAACAACAGAATTAAACTAATTACCAACCAATCAACATGCTTATGAGGGTTAGGAAGGGTACCGACATCCAACCATGCCCAAGAGACGATGGTGAACAACAGGGCTTCCTGGCGTCATAAACATCAAAAGGAAAGGAATATGCTCAAAGCTATCGCAGACCCATTGTAATTTTTGTCACAACAAACCATTAAAAACTAAGAACATTCCCTTAATAATCAAACTAATAACAAATTCAGTTCATAAATTCAAATTAAATTAAAGGCACAGAGAACACTCCCATCTCACTACAAGCTTCACCTCTTAGCCTTAGCTAAGAGGTTTAGCAACCCATGGACATGATTGCACTATATCTCCACATGAAGAACGAGAAGAAGCATTAAAAATAAATAAATAAAAGCTGCAATACTCTCTCTGTCTCTGCTCCTGTCGTCCCAGCCGTGCCTCCACTCTTTCTCAACTCCCTGGATGATCTCCCCTCTCTCTTCTCCTCTTGTTTTATAGGTAGCAAAGTACGGTGGAAATTTCGCAGCCACGTACGCGGAAGGAAGGCTTGCGCATGTCAGCCTGCGTTAAACCCTGTGGGGCCCACAATCAGTGTCATACGGGAAATCCACCCCGTCCATCGCGTTCTCATCGAAAAACCTTTCGGGAAAGGCTAGTTTGTCTTGAGTTTGATGCGGCCCTTTGTACTAGAGCTTCTCGTCATCCATCTTGCGTTGGATCATGATTTACGCGTGTGTGCGTGCATGAGGACAGAAGAAGACCTTGGCGAGGGTCTTGGCCACCATTCAGAGCAAACGGATGGTTCAGATCGTTCGTTTGGATGATAGATGTGGCCCACTGTGATCAGCCGCAGGCTCTGTTGCGAAACAGAGCTTCCACCGCTGCCTCTGTGATGAATGGTGGCCCATTAATCGACGTCAGGAAGAGAATCCGTTCCGTACATTGTACTTTACTTGAAAAACCAGTAAAGAAAGACTAGTTTCATATTAGATTAGGTGTGGTCCACCGAATTTCTCATTTCACCGTTAATCATCCGTTTTAACAGCTGAAATCAAATCTCCATTATCTTCCGAGATTACGCCACCTAGGCGATGTTCACGCCCTCCCTCTGGACACGTTTAACGGTTCCGATTAGCATAATTGATGATGGGTGGGCCCCACTGAGAGAGATCGGCGGTGACAGTGTTAACGCTGTTTCCTTCCTGCGTAAGGAGACGGGTCAGCTTACGCTGACCGACTCAATGGCATGGGGTGTACGTCTGGTGCCCGCATACTCTGTGCACACACGTTGCGTGTGTGGGTCCCACGGTGATGTTCATGAGAAATCCTCTCCGACCATCCGATTTATCATATCATTTTAAGCATTAAGACCAAAAGCGAAGCATATCCAGGTAGCAGGTGGGCCCCATATTGATGATCGGTGGGCTGATTTATTCATTGGACAACTTCCACAGAGATCTAGGAGTTGGAATTCAATGTGTACGGTTAATTTATGGCCTCAGTCCATATATAAATTTTGGAGCCGATCAGATGGTGAGAACTCAGTGATCTTGCATTCTGGATGACATTCAGGCCTCTTTAACGTGAACGGCTTGTCTTCCTCGAATCTTTGACATGTAAATCTATCAATCTTGGTCCCCTGGAGTCCATCCCTTGCCTTGGTAGCTTCAAAGCGTCAAATCCACACTTTTAGTGCTCTTTTACAATCAAAGCTCCTAAATTCAACCTGCAGCATAAACACGATTAAGTCGGCCTTTAAACAATA
Source organism: Magnolia officinalis (assembly GCA_021015155.1). Classification (NCBI taxonomy): domain Eukaryota; kingdom Viridiplantae; phylum Streptophyta; class Magnoliopsida; order Magnoliales; family Magnoliaceae; genus Magnolia; species Magnolia officinalis. The sequence continues at coordinate 8,138,855 of JAJHSJ010000013.1, forward strand.
TTATGTTCGTAAATCCAAGTAGTAACTAGGGTCTGATATGCACTATTTGACCCTTAACACTTGTTATATCCTAAATAGGATTCCTTCTAAATCTACTGAACAAACACCTTATGAACTTTGGAAGAATCATATTCCTTATTATAAATATATTAAAGCGTGGGGGTGTCTTGCTAAAGTAGGATTGCCTGAAACTAAGAAAAGAAAATTAGGTACTAAAATGACCGATTGTGTATTTATAGGTTACGCACAAAACAGTGCAGCCTACAGGTTTTAAAAACTAAGGATAATATTTTATATCCTAATACAATTATAGAAGCTAGGGATGCAGAGTTCTTTGAGAACGTATTCCCTATGAAATCTAAATCTATAGGAATAGAGGAAGTCAATGAATCAGATATTGCGACTACTAGTACAAATGCTTACGAGAAAGTAGTAGAAGAGATACAACCAAGAAAAAGTACTAGGGTTAGAAGAGAAACTACCCTAGGAGATGGTTTTTTCACCTTCTTAGTAGAAGATGATCCTACAACCTATATAGAAGCAATTAACTCTCCAGATGCAACCTTTTGGAAGGAAGCAATAAATGATGAGTTAGAATCTATTATATCTAATAACACTTGGAAACTTATAGACCTACCACCTGGAAATAAACCAATAGGCTGTAAATGGGTGTTTAGTAAGACACTAAAACCGGATGGGACTATTGATAAGTTTAAAGCTAGGTTGGTAGCGAAAGACTTTAAACAAAAGGAAGGAATAGATTACTTTGATACATATTCACCTGTAACTAGAATTACAACAATCAGGGTCTTAATAGCGATAGCCTCCATATACAAATTGGTGGTACACCAGATGGGCGTTAAGACAACTTTCCTAAATGGAGACTTAGAAGAAGAAATATATATGGAGCAACCTACGGGTTATAAGATATCAGGTAAAAAAAATAAAGTATGTAGACTAATTAAATCACTATATGGTTTAAAACAGGCTCCTAAACAATGACATGAAAAATTTGATGGTGTTTTAAAATCAAATGGTTATCATATAAATGATGTAGATAGATGTATATATAGTAAAATTTCTGAAAATGATTATATTATTATATGCCTTTATGTTGATGACATGCTTATTTTTGGAACTAATATTAAATTAGTTAATGCAACTAAGAAATTCTTGTCATCTAAGTTTGACATGAAAGACTTAGGAGAGACTAGTGTAATCTTGAGTATTAAAGTAACCAGGAAAGATGGTGTTATTATATTATCACAATCTCATCACATTGAGAAGATATTGAGAAAGTTTAACCATTTTGACTATTTACCTGTCAGTACTCCTTATGATTATAGTGTGACTCTCATGAAGAATATAGAAAATAGTGTGTCTCAATTGGAATATTCCAGAATAATTGGTAGCCTCATGTATCTAACAAACTACACTAGACCAGACATAACTTTTGCAGTAGGAAGGCTAAGTAGATATACACATAACCCTGGAAAAGAGCATTGGAATGCTTTGTCTAGGATTTTGAGATACCTAAAAGGTAGTATAGCCTATGGTTTACATTATAATGGTTTTCCTGTTGTATTAGAAGGATACAGTGATGCTAACTGGATTAGTGATTCAGATGAGACAAAATCCACAAGTGGATATGTCTTCACTTTGAGTGGAGGAGCAGTCTCTTGGAAGTCTACCAAGCAGACATGTATCGCTCAGTCTACTATGAAATCTGAGTTTATTGCCTTAGAAAAGGCTGGATTAGAAGCCGAGTGACTTAGAAATCTCTTAGCTGATATACCATTGTGGTCAAAGTCTGTATCGACCGTATCTATTTATTGTGACTGTCAAGCAGATATAGCGAAAGCAAAGAGTAAAATATATAATGGAAAGAGCAGACATATTAGACTTAGACACAACATAGTAAAACACATGTTGCGTGATGGAGTCATATCTATTGACTTTGTGAGGTCGGAAAAGAATCTAACAGATCCTCTGACTAAATGACTATCTAAAAGGTTAGTCACTAATACATCGAAGGGAATGGGGCTGAGCCTAATATATAAGTTGCCAGTGTCGGTAACCCAATATATACAAGTAGATATCCCATGAGATAGGTTCAATGGGTAAACAATAAGACACAAGGTAGACGATTGTACTGAGTTGTATGAGCCCCTTCTATGGTGTACAGTGCGAGCAGCAACGCAGAAGGATGAGTTGTTAGAATTCTTAATGAATCTATATCCATATATTTGGTGGTGATACAGTTGCTGCATACACTTGATGGAATTCATCTATATGGGTGTGGAGGTGGAGGCCACTTCCTATGAAAATCTAGGCAAATTCTCTAGAGCACTCATGAAATTCAGGTAATGGTGTATGACAGAAACGCACCTAAATGCAGAATCACTTGCAGAGGAAGAGTTGTGTGAGTGGCATGTACTTGCGATCTACATTAAAAGGATTCAGGTTCAAGACTATGGTGTCACCTGATTCCTGTAGACCTATCTTGCTTACTCTAATGTCTGTTCAAGTCTATGATGACACCGACACCATTGCACAACTATTACGCTTTAATCCGAAAGAGTTTTATTTTATAACATATGGGGGATTGTTGTATTTTATTTTAAAATAGTATTAAATTTAAATTTTTAAATTTTCGATGATTTTCCTCTACATTTGAAAAATTTTGGTACTTTTGTGTTGTGGGTTTTGTCCCACATAGGATTTAACAAAGTAAACTATCTTGTATATAAGATAGTATTTTTGCCTAGGGCTTGTGCCCTTTCAGGGGGCATGTGAATTTGGTCCGGAGGGGGGGGGGGGGGAGGCGAGGGTGGGGGCTATGCCAATAGCTCTAATCTATACTATTGACCACATAAGCACGCGCGCGCCGAGCCAAGCCAAGCCGAGCCGAGCCGAGCCGAGTTCGAGTCCGTGTGCGTGTGCGAGTGCGCGACGTGATGGGACGGGACGGGCTGGGCTGGGCGCGGGAGCGGTGTGAGTGTACTCGCGTGGATGCGTGTGTATGGGTACTCGCGGGACTTTATTTGCGAGAGTGTACTCGCACTTGCGCCTTTTCGTTTTAAACTAGAGAGATGCATCCCTTCCGGTTGATCGCACCTGTTGGGTTTAAACCCAACGGACCTAACTTTTGTAAAGGGTGCTTATGCACCACTTCGGAGTTTATATAAAGACTACCGATTCCAGTTTCAATATACGAAAAATATATCTCTCTTATAAAACTCTCTCTGATATGGTTTTAAAAATTTTACTGATTTTATCGCTGAGTCAACTCAGCACTTTCAGATTAAACTGCAAGTGGTTCGAGCCCGTGTACAGTGAGTGCACCGCTGGGACCGGGTCATAGTCGTTGTATCCTGGAGGTCGATTGCTTTGGAAACCTGTTGCATTTGGGACGTTGCCCAAGGGGATCAAATTCGATTTCAAGCTGAGTGACTCAGTCACGCCTCGACTCAATTCAATAAGTTTTTCTTTCTCAAAATTTTATTTTATTTTATTTTTTTTTTCTCGATTTTAATAGTCTATTTAATTCAACCAAATTTTCCAACACACCACACAGGAAATTATAGGTTTGTCTTTTCGTCATTATGATTTATACCCTTCACCAAACAAGTCAATCACTGTAAATCACCGGGTGAAGTGAAAATGCCAAAATACAATAATTCAGTCTTAATAATATCCAACTCACCGCAACGTGAACTTGCAAGTTTCCGGAGATCTTTTACATTGTTGGCTTATTATAGTTTTTCTATTATATTGAAATTTTTATATAAACGGTTCAAGTATAAAACATGATGGCCCATAAAGCTAAGGTCTTTTATGTAGTGTTCATAAAATAGGGACGTAGATTATATGACGACGTGGCAGGATTGATTTGGACCACGTGTTGCTCACGTGCTGCTGTCAGAGTAGCTCATGTTTAACTAAATAACTTTTAAATATGATTCTTGTGAACTCAATTTCTGACAATGACATATCACCCAATCAAATTCTACCACATACGGACACCACCTAACTAAGTGGTGACTATTCGGTCCGTCTTATGTACTAGCACTACCGTACCTTTCATGATAGCTCAGTGTTCTTGGCAAGCTGGATATCATTCAGACATAGCGGCACATCAAATTGATGGGTTTTTTTTGACCCATCGTCGACCGGTCGTGAGCCTTGCTCGACCGGTCAAAGGCTAGTGGTCGACCAGTCGAAGGAGTCGAGTCGTGGCACGAGTCAAAGTCCAGCGACTGTAGATTGTTTTTCTCTGGGGTGCTCGACCAGTCGAAGGAGGTGCTCGACCGGTCGTAGGTGGCTCTCGACCGGTCGTGGACTCGGTTCAACCAGTCGAGGTTACGCAGATTCGTTCCGCGATTTTGTGCGGATTTTGTGTCGCAAGTCCTTTCGCAACTGGGATGCGGAAAAGAGTTTCCTAAAACTTTAAATAGGAGTTCCTAGGGCTTTCTAGGGATGACAAGAGGGTTTCCTAAAGCTTTACAAGGGATTTGCTAAAGGGTTTAGGGCTATCAAAGGTGAGAGAGAGAGAAAGAAAGAGAGAGAGAGGAAGCTTATAGAAGGGAGGTTCTGCTCGTGGAGGTTATCTACTGTGCAATATATATCTCAGCGCTTCTATGTCCTCGTAATCAGTTAGATCCCTCCGTTTTCTCTATTTCTCTTATTGTTTATCCACTCTTGCGTGAGTGAAGAAGGTTGTAACGTTTTACTTCATAGTGGATTGTTGATCTGGACGAGGTCCCGTGGTTTTTACCTCTTGGAGGGTTTTCCACGTAAAAAATCTCTTATGTGGTGTGTGATCGATGCATTGATTGTTTTCATTGCTTTATTATCCATAATTTTGGTTTATTCTGGAGGGCTAGATCCTAAGGTTTTGTGCAAGGCCCCCAACACAAATGGCGTACATGCATACCTACAAACTCTGTGGCCTATTCCGGACATAAGGTATCCTGCAACTAACTTTAATTGGACGCCACTAAATATTTTCTTTTAAATGGTTCACTGACTAGGGAAGCGGATTGTGTATTGGGGGTTGTTTGGCACCGTGGATTGAAGGGGATTTGAGGGGGTTTCAAATCCCATAGTTGTTTGGCTGCAAAAAGTAACTGGGGATTCAAATCCAAGGGGTTTCCAATTCCCTCTTTGAGAGGGTTTGTAATCCACTGCGAGAGCTTGGATTACATCTAAAATCATTTTAATAGTTACAGGTGTAACATGTGTGTCACTATACACTATCATTCTATTAGGCACATAACCCACTAATGATGATCAGCACCGTCCAGACATTGTCCATGTTTAAAAATCGTTGTTTAGTCACTCAGATATGATCTTGTGCTTGTGGCCCATTCAAGACTTAGAATTTCATCATTTTCAGGCAAAACATATATTTCAGCGGGCTTATCACAACCATTGTGTCAAAAATTACATATCTCACTAATTAGAGATATTAAAGTTGATTTAGTAGTTAAATTCAAACCCTCATAAATATTTCATAGATGGGTACTTTTGGATTAAAGTTGATTCACACTCCTGGGTGTCAAACACACTGGGAGGATTGCAAATCCTTGGGGCTCCCAAATAGGCCCTTACCGTACTGAGTAAACTCCCTGAGGTTCACCATGATTTATGTATCTGATCTGCTCCGTCCATCCATTTTACCAGATAATTTTAGGGCTGAGCCCAAAATGAAGAATATAAAATGTTCAAATGGACCACACCACAGGAAACAGTTGAATTGAACATCTATTGTTGAAAAATTCTTGGGGGCCACAAAAGTTTTGAATCAAGCTTATATTTGTGTTTTCCATTCATCCATATCTGTATGATCTTATGAACAGGTTGGATGATAAATAAACATCATTGTGGAGCCTAGAAAGGTTCCAACGGTGGAAATCATTATCCCCCACTGTTTCCTGTGGTATGATCCACTTGATCTTTGGATATGCTTCAATTTTGGGCTCAATCCCTTAAATTATATGAAAAACGGATGGATGGTGTGGATAGACCAAATACATTCGAGGTGGGCCCAACTGAGTTTACTCAGTACCATAAGAGCGTACTAATTTCACTAACTAGAGAGTTGGAACCCCATGCTCCATTTACATCAACACCAATAGTGATGTATAATGGGTCACGAATACTTTCATGTCCAAGATGGACCAGAAAAGGCCCCATCATAGGCAGAAGTGATCATGACTGTAAAACCCTAAAACAAGCATATTTCTCAAACCGGAATGAGTTATTTGATGTACCATGCATATATGGTTTTGGGATAAGAGAAGCTACTTTAACCATTCATCCCCACCATGCCGGGTTTCCTAGGCCAAATTTGTGAGATTCCATCTGATTGATGGTTGAAAATCATTTTTAATATTTATAGTAAATTTTGGTTCAACCTAACTCTTGATCCGTTAAGCTTTAGAAGTCGTGCATAACATGAAAATGGCTTTAGAAATTTAGGAGAATAACATGGTTAGGCTAAATCAGACTCTTACTATTTTTGGCCGAAAACCAAGAAGTAGAAATTATGACCATCTATGAATAGTAAATTAAATTACGAATTTTAGGGAATTTGAATTGGAATTGGAGTTTTAGACTTCTTCCAAGGTTTGATATCATTATTCAAAGGATTGTAATTCATTTTTATTTTTATTTTTATCATCAGTTAATTTATTTCGAATTATTGAAAATTATTTTCTATTTCTTCCCTCGTGGACTTGAGGAATCTCTGTGAGGAGTCCACAAAAACTCCATGAATTTGGAGTAGTTATTATGGGTAAAATTAGACTAACCATACACTTGGAGTAAAACGGAAAGATTGGGAGAAACACTCCAACGTAAAAGGTCAGGTATCGGCTCAGCCTCATGTGCCCACCACAACTACTATTACTATTTCAAGTAGCATCTATGAATAATGACCTTAGTTGCCGAGCTAAGAATGCATAGTCTCGACTAGTGGCTTTAGAGGTCTGCTTCGAGTCTCGATTCCGAGGATCAACCTCAGCCTTAAGGACCAACTTCTACCAAGGACTCAACCTCAGAGGTCAGCCCCGACCATAGGGCTCAACTCTGATCATCGACCTTAAAATAGTAAATATCCACTCCGTATACGGCTGAGATTCCCTTCCAAGATTTCCGCCGAGCGTCACGCCGAGAAGGGCGTGATATACATGGGAACAAAATCATTTTACAATACGGATATATCAAGATTCATTGCCACATACGTAAGTAATCTTAATGGCTTATAAATAAGAACCTGGTTAAAAAAAGAGTTGCAGGTGCTCAACGGGCTATGTAGGACAATCAAATCACAGCATCAACAGTGGTTATCTACTCTGAAGAAGACGGTTATCGACCACATCACGTCATTCCTTGCGTCAAATAGTGTGAACGACTGGAATGGACATCCAGCGATGCCACGTGTACGGTGGATGAGTTGCTTGGCCCCATTTTACCTTTCCACGGATAAATAAAAGCAGCAACAGAAAGTGACCATTTTACAATAATGTGAATTCACCGACAACCGACTATGCGAGTTTACGTAGACGGCTTGATCCGAGTTACCAAAAGTCAAAAAGCCAAATTTCAGATTAAAATGGTAAATATGACAATGTGGCAGCTCATCTCGTATCGCACGCGTCTACCCCGCCTCGAATATCACACCCACTGCCACGCTACAGGGGCCACTAGCCCGGTGGCTGATGGTCGGTGTTCTGTGGGCCCCACCATGATGTATGTGTTTCATCCATGCCGTTCAATGCATTTTTACAGATCATTTTATGGCTTTATACAAAAAATTATGGGGATATAAATCTCAGGTTGGCCACACCACATGAAAACAATAAAGATTGGATATCTACCATTAAAATCCGCCTAAGTCCTAATGTACTGTTTATTTGACATCCAATCTGTTGATTAGGTCATACAGACCTATACGAAGGGAAAAAACAAAGACCAGCCTGATCCAAAACTTTTATGGCCCCAAAAAGTTTTTAATGGTCGATGTTCATTCAACACTGTTTCCTTTAATGTGGTCCACTTGAGATTGGGATATACCTCATTTTTGGTCTCACATCCTAAAATAATCTATAAAAATAGATGGACGGCATGGATGAAACACATACATCATAGTGGGTCCCACAGAGCACCGACCATCAGCCATTGCTGGTGGCAGGGGGAGTAGCCAATCCGTTTCCAGCGAATTGCGTCCTGCACCAGACCCAGACTCGGTGCAAGCATGGGTTATATGGTCCCACCGTGATGTATGAGTTTTATCCAAGCCGTTCATCCATTTTTCTAGTTAATTTTAGGGTGTAAACCCAAAATTTATGAAGATTCGTGGCTCAAGCGGACCACACACTAATGATTGAACATTCTCCACTGAAAACATATCCAGCTTTCCTTCCATCTAGGTTTGTGTAACCGGTTGAATGGAAAATAAACATCAATGGGCCCAAGAAAGATTTCAATGTTGTGCCATCAGTCCACTTATTTTTGGACTCATACATTAAAATGATTTAGTAAAAAGGTAATTTTCTATCATAGACGTGACCTTCCATTCATTCTTTTTTATCCGAACAAAACTTACTTTATCAATCTAGGCTTCTACCCGTATGAACATGTCAATAAGTACTTTTCTAGTTAATTTTAGGGTGTAAACCCAAAACATATCCAAAACTCTTTTTTTCGTACCTAAAAAATCTATTTTTATAACATAAATTTTCGTCCATTCAAAAAAAAAAAAAAAAAAATACACGTTAAAGGTAAGCGTCTACGGTACTAATTTTTTCTTGGTAGCCATACAGCCCCTGCCTGGACTGAATTCATCCAACTGCCGGAGGACGCAATCCACCTCCCCTACTAAAGCCCAAGCGACGCCAACGTGCAGATTGCCGCTCCCTAACGACAATGTTCCCTCCATACCACCTCGGCCAGCCTCATCCGACCACGTGGTAACAGCATATACACTGATTTCTGATAATTTTATTTGAAAAAGGATCTTTTCTGACCATCTGATTTACCTGTAAGTTTATCCATATATTCTATCTGCATATAATCATAGGTGGACCACACAGAAAAGAGTACAGAGTAGATAGGCATAACCGTATGATCACTGGGATGGGAGCAACCATTTGTGATCCTTCCGTCGGTATTTATTTTTGTACCCTATTATTTACCCTTTTTTGAAAAGTCAGTTAGAAAATGACATATGTCATTGCAGAAGATGTATATATATATATTATATATATATATATATATATATATATATATATATATATATATATATATATATATATATATATATATATATATAATCTACTATAATATTTGGAGTGCATTTTGCGTAAATGATAGCTAATACATGTCATTCGAAGCTGAAACGTGGCCAAGCATTAGAAGATGAAATGTGGTTGAATCAAAAGAGTTCTTGCAAGCGATTTCTAGGACAGGCATCAAAAAAGAGAGAAGAATATGAAACTTTGTAATAGTGTTAAAGCGATTATTGTAACCGTTGGACGTAGGAATGATGGGGATTTTTCTCCTCATTGTTGGTATCGATGAAATCGAACAGATTTCGATATCATCGATAATTACAGAATTTTTCACTGCTGGTTGCTAGACTGTTTTTTTGTCCTGTTGATATGATCGAGAGACTTTCAGATCATATCGAGGCTGTCATCGAGAGTGGCTTGATGACATCGATAATTGTTGAAATTTTCACCCCTGGTCGCTGGATAATTTTGGTCCCGTCTCGATATGATCGAGAGATCTGTCGATGATATCGAAGCTGTTATCGAGAGACCTTTGATATAATCGACGAGTTCCGCAGATGCGATTGCGGAAACGTAGATTTTGCGAATTTTATTTCCTATTTGGATTATACCTCTTTCTATTCTTATATAAAGGGGTGTATCCGGGATTGGTGTGTATCTGATGTAGAACGTGTCATAGATACGTTCCTAGCATGGTTGGCCAAAAGAAGATGGACCGTAAATTGACCATAACTTTTGATCCGGGTATCGTTACGGGGAGCACAACCTATCAATCTTTACTGAAACGGGCCATTGATGTGAGTGAACCGACCTACAAAGTGGGTCGCATCTGTCCGTTTCATCAGAAAACGCGTACTTTCAGCTCAAAAAATGAATTTTTAGGAAAATTTTACTATTTTTAGTAATTCCTATTTTTTAATATTTTTAGAGTTTTAGATTTTCTTTCCTTTTAGAAATAACTTTTAGTTATACTAGGACTCTTCTAGAGAAAGTTTATTTGTAATTTTTATTTTTAGAAACTAGGCCTTAGAAGAGTTTTATTAGAATTAAGATTTTTATTAGAGTTAGAATTTTGCTATTTTTGGTAATTACGAATTTTAGTTTATTTTTTTTCTTTATTAATGGTGTATGGAGACGTATTAGAGGAGAATCAATTATTCATTAATCTATTTCAAATTTATTAGAATTTATTTATATTTTCTGCTCTCTTTTCTCGTGGATTCGAGAAAGTCTCTGTGAGGAGTCCAGAGAGGTTCCGTGGATTCGGAATATTTATCCTCTTGAGGAAGACGGTGCTCGACCTCACGTCCTCCCCTGCGTCAGTTTGGTATCAAAGCGAGGTTTCTCTTCGAATCGATGGCTTCTAACGACGGGTCAGGCAACAATCCCATGGACGGTGCTCTAGGAAATTTACCTTTAACGGCGGCAACTTTTGAAGTAGCGCAACAAGAGAATCGGCAAGCCATGCAAGGGCTGCAGGCTTCCATCGACAGCATATCGAATCTCTTGGCGGAAAACCTAAGGCAACTCCGTGTTCATGGTGGTGATCCACCACCAGCAATTGCTGAAATTCGTAATTATACTGATCGCAGGGCGATGCTATCAATGAACCACAAGATGATTCAAGAATTTAAGATGAAAGTCGATCTTCCTAATTTTAATGGTCAACTCTACTTCCAAGAATTCCTCGATTGGTTGCTTGAAGTCGAACGTTTCTTCGACTACATGAACATCGTAGAAGAAAAGAAATTTAAACTCGTGACCTACAAGTTGACGGGCAGAGCTTCAGATTGGTGGGAACAACTTCAACTCGAGCGAACGAGACAGATGAAGGCGCCAATTCGCACGTGGTCGCGGATGAAGAAGTTATTGTGCATGCGATTCCTCCATCGAGATTACGATCAGGTATTATTCCAACAAAATCAAAATAATTATCAGGATAGTCGATCAGTAAAAGGTTATGCAGAAAAATCCTATTATTGGTCCGCGAGAAACGACTTCATCAAAACGGAGTTGCAACAGACCACATGATTCATCAGTGGCGAACATGTGACTTCTATAGGAATGGAGAACCAACCCAACACTTCTAAAGTGGAGGAACAATATCTCATCACTGAACAGGCCTTTATTAAACAATACGAGAAAACGGGAAATATATATCTATTAGTTGAAAAGAAAAAATATGTGGAGCCTGTGAATATCTTAGAGGATTTGGAACCAGTATCGTAGGAGTTCAAGAGGGTTGTGCTCGATGAACTCCCCAATAAATTACCTCTCATACGAGATATACAAAATCACGTTGATCCCGTCTCAGGGGCAAGTCTGCCTAATTGTCCACATTATCAGAAAAAATATGAGATCTTGAAAGCAGATGTGAAGGAACTAATCGATATTAGTCAAATCAAGGAAAGCATGAGTACATGTATTGTGTCAACTCAAGAGCTTAATGCCAAGTACAAAAAAAGAGCTAATGAACATCGACATCGGAAGTTATCTCAGACTCATGTACCAAGTCTCTTGCGTAACTCGAGGACGAGTTTTTTTCAAGTGGAGGAGTCTGATGTAGAACGTGTCATAGATACGTTCCTAGCATGGTTGGGCCAAAAGAAGATGGACCGTAAATTGACCATAACTTTTGATCCGGGTATCGTTACGGGGAACACAACCTATCAATCTTTACTGAAACGGGCCATCTGAGGTGAACCGACCTACAAAGTGGGTCGCATCTGTCCGTTTCATCAGAAAACGCGCACTTTCAGCTCAAAAAATGAATTTTTAGGAAATTTTTACTATTTTTAGTAATTCCGATTTTTTTAATATTTTTAGAGTTTTAGATTTTCTTTCCTTTTAGAAATAACTTTTAGTTATACTAGGACTCTTCTAGAGAAAGTTTATTTGTAATTTTATTTAGAAACTAGGCCTTAGAAGAGTTTTATTAGAATTAGGATTTTTATTAGAGTTAGAATTTTGCTATTTTTGGTAATTACGAATTTTAGTTTATTTTTTTCTTTATTAATGGTGTAAGGAGACGTATTAGAGGAGAATCAATTATTCATTAATCTATTTCAAATTTATTAGAATTTATTTATATTTTCTGCTCTCTTTTCTCGTGGATTCGAGAAAGTCTCTGTGAGGAGTCCAGAGAGGTTCCGTGGATTCAGAATATTTATCCTCTTAAGGAAGACGGTGCTCGACCTCACGTCCTCCCCTGCGTCAGTATTCCAGGGTATTCTAGGGTTTCCTAAAGCTTTGCTTAGGGTTATCAAAGGTGAGAAAGAGATAGAAAGAGAGAGAGAGAGAGAAAGCTTGTGGAAGGGAGGCTATGCTCGTAGAGGGGATCTACCATATCTCGGCGCTTCCACGTCCTCGTGATCGGTGAGATCTCTCCGTTTTCTCTTGTTTCTCTTATTGTTTATCCACTCCTGCATGAGTGAAGAAGGTTTGATCCAAGCGGTGTGTGCTTGTGATTGGTTGTAACGTTCTGCTTTATAGTGGATTGTTGATCTGGACGAGGTCCTGTGGTTTTTACCTCTTTGAGGGTTTTCCACGTAAAAATCCCTGGTGTGATGTGGTTTATGCTTTGATTATTTTTCATTGCATTATTGTTCCATAATTCTGGTTTGTTTCAAGGGGCTAGATCCTAAGGTTTTGTACAAGGCCCCCAACAAAGTGGTATCAGAGCTAAGTTCATTGAATGGGAAGGATCGGTTTTGAATTATGGAAGGTGGCTCATCATGGATGATCAGCCTCAATGGTTCTAACTGGACCATATGGAAGGCTAAGATGGAGGACTTGCTTTATTGCAAGGACCTATATTCTCCAATTTTAGGCATATCAGCAAAAACCAAGGATATGACTGATGATGATTGGAAAAAGATGAACCGAAAGGCGGTGAGGTTTATTAGACAATGGTTTGATGATTCTGTGTTCCACCATGTGTCAACGGAAACATCAGCCGCAGCCTATGGCTGAAATTACAAGGGCTGTATGAGAGGAAGACAGCTGGTAATAAGATTTTTCTGATAAGGGGACTTGTGAATCTCTAGTTCAAGGATGGTAGTTCTGTGGCCGAGCACATGAATGAGATCAGCAATATAATGAATCAACTCTCCTTTATGAAGATGGTCCTGGATGATGAATTGCAGACTTTGCTATTGCTTAGTTCATTGCCTGACAGTTGGGAGACATTGGTGGTGTCTCTAAGTAACTCCGCGCCAGACGGAAAGATATCTATGGAACAAGTAACCAGTTGTCTCTTCAATGAGGAGACAAGGAGGAAATCTCAGGGGTCTACTCAGCAAGAGGCCCTTGTGATATAGGAACAGGGGAGAGGAAAGAACAGGAAGGGCGAGAAGGCCTGAGATAAATCAAGAGGCAAGTCGAGTAATAGAAAAGATATTGATTACTGGAACTATGGCAAGAAGGGCCACTATAAGCATGAATGTCATGGTAAGAAAAATGACAAGAAAGGAAAATGGAAGGAAGATGAATCAGATTCTACTGCGGTCGCTTCAGATGGCGACATGGTAGTTATTCTTTCAGTAGATCATGATGTATGTCTCATGTTGACGAGTCAGGACACCGACTGGGTGATAAACTAGGGAGCTTCTTTTCATGCGACTCCACACAGGAACTCCTTCACAAGCTACAAGTCAGGTGACTATGGGACTGTGAAGATGGAAAATTCTGGCGTATCAAAAATCGTGAGATTCGGTGATATTTGTGTAAAGACCGATGTGGGCTGCACATTGGTTCTCAGGGATGTGAGACATATCTCAGACATTCGCCTCAACTTGATGTCGACGGGAAGATTGGATGATGATGACTATGAAAGCCGGTTTGCTAGTGGGCGATGGAAGCTCATCAAGGGTTCGTTGATCGTGGCCAGATGAAAGAAGTGTTACACCCTTTACAAGGCAAGTGTCGGTATGTGCAAGGGTGGGTTGAACGCAGTGGAAGATTCAGCTATTGACATGTGGCACAGGCGTCTAGGCCACATGAGTGAAAAAGGGCTTCAGCTATTAGCAAGGAAGCGGCTCCTTCCAAACGTGACATGTACACCTCTCAAAACCTGTCTTGATTGTTTATCAGGGAAACAACATAGAGTTTCATTTATTAAAACTGCTTCTCATGTTAATAAAGTGCATACATTAGATTTGGTTTATTCTGATGTTTGTGGTCCTATGAGGATAAAAACCTTGGGTGGGGCATTGTATTTTGTTACTTTTATAGATTATGCATCTAGGAGGGTTAAAGCTTATGCTTTGAAATCCAAGGACGAGGTCTTTGGTGTGTTTAAATTGTTTCATGCTATGGTCGAGAGAGAGACAGGTAGATCATTAAGTGCATCCGCACTGACAATGGTGGTGAATATATTGGCGACTTTCATGAGTACTGCAAGTCCATGGGTATACGGCATGAACAGACGGTTTCCAAGACCCCCCAGCATAATGGTGCAGTTAAGCGAATGAATCGCACCATTGTAGAGAGAATCAGATGCATGTTATCCCATGCGAAGTTACCCAAGACGTTCTGGGGAGAAGCAATGCACACGGCAGTGTATTTGATAAACAGGTCTCCATCCGCCTCGTTGAATGGAGAAGTACCTGAGAAGGTGTGGACTGGACAGGATCCATCATACAGTCATCTCAAGGTGTTTGGATGCAGGGCATCCGTTCACGTATCAAAGGACGAGAGGTCCAAGCTCGATATGAAGATCAGGCAGTGTGTGTTCTTGGGGTACGGTGATGAAAAGTTCGGTTACAGGTTATGAGATCTGACCGAGAGGAAGCTCGTCAGGAGCAGAGATATGGTTTTCTTTGAAGATCAGTGTATAGAAGACATTGGTAAGCTAGAGAAGAACCAACCTAGTTCAGGTGAGCTAGAGGACATGGATCCGGTTACTCCTCCCGTGGTGCTTGATGACGGGGGAGTACAACAAGGTGCAGAAGACGAGGGAGTTCCTTCAGAAGATGGACTAGGGGAGCAGCCCCCACTTGATCCACCTGTTGAGCCACAGGTGAGGAGGTCATTTACGGACAAACAGCCGCCTAAGAGGTACTCGCTGCATGAGTACATTATGCTAACCGATAAGGGAGAGCCAGAAGATTATTCTGAGGCCCTAGCCGACGAGTATAAGGGGGAGTGGTTGAAAGCTATGCAAGAGGAGATAAAATTCTTTCATAATAACAACACTTATGACATGGTCAAGTGGATACTGCGGTATCTAAGAGGCTCATCCAGGTTGAGCCTATGTTATGGTGATGGTAAACCTGTGTTAAAGGGCTACACAGATGCAGATATGATAGGCGACATTGACTCCAGGAAGTCTACATCGGGGTTCATGTTCACGTTTGCAGGGGGAACGGTTTCTTGGCAGAGCAAGCTACAGAAAGTCGTAGCATTGTCAATCACAGAGGCCGAGTACATTGCAGTCACAGAGGCATGTAAAGAGATGCTTTAGATGAAAAGGTTCCTACAAGAACTTAGCCTAAAGCAGGAGGAGTACGTGGTCTATTGCGATAGTCAGAGTGCTATACACTTGAGCAAGAATCCAAGTCAGCACTCCAAGTCGAAGCACATAGAGGTTCAGTATCACTGGATCAGGGATATTTTGGAACAGAAGGTGTTACAGCTTGAGAAGTTCCACACGGACGATAATGGGTCAGACATGATGACCAAGGCTTTGCTCAAGGGCAAGTTTGAGGTTTGTAGAAACCAGGCTGGCTTGAAGAAGGTGGATTCCTCCTGAGCCGAAAAGGGAGAGATTTGATGGGAATTTTTCTCCTCATTGTTGGTATCGATGAAATCGAACAGGTTTCGATATCATCGATAATTACAGAATTTTTCACTGCTGGTTGCTGGACTGTTTTTTTGTCCTGTCGATATGATCGAGGGACTTTCAGATCATATCGAGGTTGTCATCGAGAGTGGCTCGATGACATCGATAATTGTTGGAATTTCCACCCCTGGTCACTGGACAGTTTTGGTCCTGTCTCGATATGATCGAGAGATCTGTCGATGATATCGAAGCTGTTATCGAGAGACCTTCGATATGATCGACGAGTTCCGCAGATGCGATTGCAGAAACACAGATTTTACGGATTTTATTTTTTATTTGGATTATACCTCTTTCTATTCTTATATAAAGGGGTGTATCCAGGATTGGAGTGTATTCCAGGGTATTCTAGGGTTTCCTAAAGCTTTGTTTAGGGTTATCAAAGGTGAGAGAGAGAGAGAGAGAGAAAGAGAGAGAGGAAGCTTGTGGAAGGGAGGCTATGCTCGTAGAGGGGATCTACCATATCTCAGCGCTTCTATGTTCTCGTGATCGGTGAGATCTCTCCGTTTTCTCTTGTTTCTCTTATTGTTTATCCACTCCTGCGTGAGTGAAGAAGGTTTGATCTAAGCGGTATGTGCTTGTGATTGGTTGTAACGTTCTGCTTTATAGTGGATTGCTGATCTGGACAAGGTCCCATGGTTTTTACCTCTTTGAGGGTTTTCCACGTAAAAAAATTCTGGTGTGATGTGGTTTATGCTTTGATTGTTTTTTATTGCATTATTGTTCCATAATTCTGGTTTGTTTCAAGGGGCTAGATCCTAAGGTTTTGTACAAGGCCCCCAACAAAGTGGTATCAGAACTAAGTTCATTGAACGGGCAGGATCGGTTTTGAATTATGGAAGGTGGCTCATCATGGATGATCAGCTTCAATGGTTCTAACTGGACCATATGGAAGGCTAAGATGGAGGACTTGCTTTATTGCAAGGACTTATATTCTCCAATTTTAGGCATATCAGCAAAAACCAAGGATATGACTGATGATGATTGGAAGAAGATGGATCGAAAGGCGATGGGGTTTATTAGACAATGGTTGGATGATTCTGTGTTCCACCATGTGTCTACAGAAACCTCAGCCGCTAGCCTATGGCTGAAATTACAAGGGCTGTATGAGAGGAAGACAGCTGGTAATAAGATTTTTCTGATAAGGCGACTTGTGAATCTCAAGTTTAAGGATGGTGGTTCTGTGGCTAAGCACATCAGAGGGTCCCCTGTTTAAGCCAGGGTTTCATTTGCTCACCTTTTTGTGCAGGACCAAGGTCCAATCGAGATTCGCAGCATTGAGTGGAGGGTGGTTTAGATTTTAACCTCAACACCTAGCATAATCCATCTTTTACGTTATTCATCATAATCAATACTCTAACTCTACGTTAGGAGTAGCGTAGCGGTAATTCTTAACGGTAATCCAAGTTTATGCTCATATGCTAGACGATTTCTATTTCAATACAAATAGTTTTTTTATTTTCATTTTGTGCGTGAGGCAATGTACAACCCATTTTCGAAGGACAAACCTTACTATCTGATAATTGCCTAATTATTTTAAACAACTTACGAGTAACTAAATATGTGATTGATCTTCTTAATATCAGTTGAGTTTGGTGTATTTGCCTACCTGAACACTTGGGGTCAAAGTTATTTGTTCATAATCAAGTTACGTGATCAGTTCCGACATACCTGCACATATCAGGTATGACTGAATTTGAAGCCAACAGGTAACACTTATATGGCTCAAACTGACTATACTCATTTAGCATCCCCATGAGCGTAGTCGCCTTACAATTTGGCCAGGGAGTTTAGCCGTCAGGCCCACCTGATGAGTGGCTTGGATCTCACAGGCAGGCAGTTGAGCCTGCACGTGCACTAGCAAATGCACTGCATTTCTCATTTCCAATTATAGATGGCAATCACGTTTTTAATATCTCCCATATGGTCTGATTTTCGGGCCAGGCGGATCATAAGCGATAGATAAAGAGTTCAGATTCCCACACACATGCCTATTTTGGGAGTTATAAAGCCTACGAACATAAATACGTACCATACTATTCTTATAAGTATTTTTTAATCATTTCTTACTCATACACTTACAGATGTAAACTTATTGCCTGTGAGAGGGGTCACAGAGAGATTGATACCTGTGCCCGGGGCTGATTTTTGGATCACACTAACGAAACAGTGGGAAGGGAAACGTCCACCATTGAAGCCTTTCTAGAGCTTGCCATATTTTTATATTCCATCCAAACCGTTCATAGGGTAATACCAATCAGATGAACTGTAGGTACAAATACCGTCCTGATACAAAACTTCTGTCAATTCCCAGGCGTTCGATATCTACTGTTTCATAGGGTATGGCCCACATGAGTTTTGGATCTTCTTGAGTTTTGGAAACCCCATTCTTTTGTGGTCTTTTAAAAAAGATGGACGGAGTGGATTTTTCGGGGGCATCCATATGGGCCCACACATCCCGGGTCCAGGAATATCTCAGTGCCCACAGTCAGATGCAATCCGCTTCAGACGCGCGGCTTCGGGGATTCTCGGATCCACCGAGGTGGGTGGGACCCCTGACTGTGGGGCTTATAGTGACGTATGTGCCTTAAATCCACACCGTCCAACCATTTTCACTGATCATTTTTGGCCATGACATTAAAAATGAAGCTGATCCAAATCTCAGGTGGACTACATCACAGGAAAGAGTCATAATTGAATCCTACCATTAGAAACTTCATGGATTCCTACGGAATGTTTATTTTCCATCCAACCTGTTGATAAGGTCACAAAGACTAAGATGAAGAGACCACGCAAATATCATCTTGATCCAAATCTTTTGTGGTCCACAAAAAGTCTTTAACGATCAATCACTACTATTTCCTCTACTATGGTCCATCCGTAATTTGGACCTGCTGTTTTTTGTTTTTTTGGATCATGCCCTAAAATGAGGTTTAATATGGATTAACGGTGTGGATGTAGTCACTTACATCACGGTGCGCACCACAGTCGGGGTTCCCACCCCCTCAGTGGATGGGGGATCCACCGAAGCGGCGCCTGCTTCAAACAGTACACGTGGATTTATGTGAACAGAAAAAAGGGGTGCGGCTTCCGTGGATCCGACCTCTGACTCTGCGGCCCACCGTGATGTACATGGCTAAATCTACGGCGTCCATTTGTATTGAAAATTAGCATATTCAAATCTCTGATGAACCATGTACATGAAACAATAAGTAATTGACCGTTAAAAACATCCTGTGGGCCACAAAAGCTTTGGATCAAAGATATTTGTGTGGTCTATTCATCTGAGTTTTTGTGACCTTATCAACAAGTTAATTATTAAATAAACATTCCGTGGGAATCCATAAAGTTTTTAATGACAAGGATTCAATCAAAACTGTTTCCTGTACTGTGGTACACCTAAGATCTGGGCCTGCTTCATTTTTTAGATCATAGCTTAAAATGAGCTGCCAAAATGGTTGGACGGTGTGGATTTAAGGAACATAGTCACCGTGAGCCTCACAGTCAGGATCCCACCCACCTCGGTGGATGATCCACCGAAGCCGCCCCTAGAAAAAAAATCCAGTTCCCGGGACCCAAAGATCCAAGCCTTTGACTGATAGACATTTGTTAAATTTAGATCCTTGATTGTTTATCTCAACCGTCCAATGAAAGTCCATCAACCATGATACCAATATACTGAAATTCTATGAATATGACCTACTTAAGGTGGATCCCACAATTTGGACAGTTTACTTGAATTGGATGCACGCAACCTGGAATCTCCCATTTGGACAGTGAATCACTGAGTGAAAGATACCTCGTTTCAACACTGAGGTTTTGGTATCGACAGGTATCGATCCCTAGTAGGGGTGGCTAACAGTGAAGTGTGAACTGACAGTGCTGTATACTAACAAGCTAACAAGAAAAAAGAAAAACCTGGAATCTCCATTTGCACGTGTATGAATAGATAAGCTCAGCCAGACCATTCACTCCTACACGTATTACTACGCTGGCATCGCTCTAAGCTACCGCTGAACTGAAAAAGAAGTAAAAAAGTGAAACCCGAATGGCGCGAGTCATTCCATCATATACTCCTCACCCAACTCTCTCTCTCTCTCACATTACCAACCCTTCATCTCTCTCTCTCCCATTCATTCCCAACCCTCTCATTGCCAGCCTCTCTCTCTCTCTCTCTGTGAAATGGCCGTACTTCTCAAAAATCACCAATTCCTCTTCTCCGCATTCCTGTTCGTCTTGCTTTTTCGATCGTCTTCTTCATCCACAGTCATCAAAGACGAGATTCTGTACAACTCGCCTCCACCAATTGGGGTAGCCTGCACAATGTGCTCCTCCTGCGACAACCCATGCCACCCCATCACATCTCCTCCACCACCTTCCCCTCCTCCGCCCACCCCATCTCCTCCGCCTCCGTTGACGTCGTCAGAATGCCCTCCACCGCCGTCACCGCCCAGTTCCGAGTCACCGCCCATTTCCGGCACCTACTACTACTCTCCGCCCCCACCCTCCAGCACCTACCTCTACGCCTCCCCTCCGCCTCCCGCCACCACCACCGCAATCTATCCTCCGCCCAAGTACAATAACTTCCCTGCGCCGCCTCCTCCCAACCCCATCTTCCCTTTCTTCCCTTTTTACTTTTATAACCCTCCGCCCGCGCCTGGCTCCTATTCCGACTCTGTTCGCTTGAGGCCTTTTCCGTCTTTTTCTCTCTTTCTTCTCTTCCTATGTTTTTTCTAATAAGATGGTGACGCGAGTTTAGCAGATTTGCAGAGACGGCTTCGAATTGTCTGAATTCCCGAAAATGCCCATCCGGATCTGCTGAAGGAGAGGCGTGCGTCGGGTTCGGGTTTCGTTCCGAAAGGTTGGAACGAAGGCACGGCAACAAGTGAAATTCGAAGCCCTTCTCTCCGTTGGGAACTGATCTGTAATTTTCAGGTGTATTTTGGTATTTTATTTTAATAAATAAATGAAATTTAGCAATTTTTAATTATATAAATAAAATTGCATTAGAGATATGAGAACACGAATCCATGACAGACTGTTTTCTCTGTGATTTTCAATTGCATGATTACATTCTCTTTTTATATTGAAAAGCTTTGAGGTTTGGGTCTTTCTAGATATTCTGAGTCGGAATCCGATTCGCTGAGTTAGTGATGAATCGGAGAAGGGCAAAAGAGGATATGAAAAGGAAAAAAGAAATGATAGAGGAAGAGAATGGGATTTGACCTTTTTTAGCACATGGGGAGCAGACTCCATTCCTGGTAGATGAAAGCCATCCATTCCCATTCATTCATGCGTGCGTACTTACATCGCATGGGCTTGCGGCACGAATTTTCATGGAAGGCACTAACTCCGAGTCGGTGATCACTCACACGAGTGGGTTTAACACGTGTGACAATGCAGCATGTGATTATTGGATCTGGGATGTTGGTCTGGTGGGACATGCTCTGCGCGTGGTGTGACGGAAAAATCAGGTCCGTTGGTCTCGTATGGGCTGCGTGTGGGCTTTTTATTTGGATCAGCCAATTTTGCATACGCATGTTGTCAGGTTAGACCAGACTCCTGATCTAGGACGCGGATTAGCTACTGCAATCGACAGTAGCGAGTCTCAATACTGAGGTGACGTCACCATGTTATGTGGGGCCCACCATAATGTATGTGTTGTATCCACACTGTCCATCCATTTGGAGAGATCATTTTATGGTATGACCTAAAGAATGATGCAGATCCAAAGCTCAAGTGGACCTCACCATAGAAAACAGTGGGGATTGAATGCCTACCATTAAAAACTTCTTTGGGCCACAGAAGTTTTTGATCAAGATGATATTTGTGTTTTCCCTTATTCCATGTCTGTATTAACTTATAAACAGGTTAGATCTCAAATAAACATCATGTTGGTTTCTGTGGTGAGGTCCACTTGAGCTTTGGATCTGACTCATTTTTTGTCTCATGACTTAAAATGATCTCTCAAAGTGAATGGATGGTGTGGATACAACACATACATTATGGTGGGCCTAAAGAAAATGGTGACGTCACTTCAGTAGCCCAGACTCGCTATTGTCGGGTTAAGTAGCTAATCCACGGAAACGGATTGGCTACTCCCCTTGACACCAGCCTATGGCTGATGGTCCTGTATGTGTTGCATCCATCCCGTTCATTTATTTTTACAGATCATTTTACAATATTAGACAAAAAAATGAGGTATATCTCAATCTTAAGTGGATCACATTACAGGAAACAGTGTTGAATGAGCATCGGCCATTAAAAAACATTTTGGGGCATAAAATTTTTAGATCAAGCTGATTTTCGTATTTCCCTTAATCTGGGCCTGTATGAACTAATCAATCTATTAGATGTCAAATAAACAATACAATGGGCCTTAGTAGGATTTTAATGAGTGATATCCAATTACTATTGTTTTCATGTGGTGTGGTCCACATGAGATTTATATACCTCTCATTTTTGGGATCAAGCCATAAAATGATCGGCAAAAATGGATGAACGGATAGGATGAAACATATACATCATGGTAGGGCCCACAGAGCATCTACCATCAGCCACGGGGCTGGTGTCAGGGGGAGTAGCTAATCCGTTTCCCTAATCCACGTCTACTGATCGAATGTGAAAACGAGCGGTTGGAACGATCACATGCTTTGAAAGGTGTGTTAATTACCGTGCGCTCGAGCTGTGTGGGGTCCACCCTGACGTGTGAATGCCGTCGAACCTATCCGTTAGATGGCCCCATTGTTAGGCGTGGATCTCAATTGCCTGCCACATCCATAACTCATGCGGGCCCCACCAATGGTAACGAATGGGGACATGTAGGACGGGGTCGCCCACCATAGAAACTTCAGGATGGAAAGTGGGGTCCACATTGTAATTTACACGTCATCCAACTTAGTCGGCAGGTGTGCCTCGCTAGGATGAAGTCAAGCCGTTCCAAACTTTAGGTGTGCCATTACGGGTATTTCTTGTGCCTGTACATTCCTCTATGTGCTGTGACCTAGCTGAGCTTTTAAAAAAGATGATTTTTGAGATGTACGGTGAACAAGAGGAGGCAAATAAGATGCACGGTTTGGATTCTAAATATACATCACAATGGGCCTCACACAGATCAAAATTATGGTAACATGCATTGGAAGGCATGTTGTCGTTGCCATTATCCCCATCCAATCATCAATGTACGGTGCTGATTGAAAGGATGCCCATATTGATCCTGTTGCATCAAATGCGCATTTTAGATGATACGCCACTAGATTCACCTGTAATAAACCTGGGTTAGCCCAGGAGCCATGGTTTTGCATCGCATGCACCGGTTTTAAGTAATCTAGACTACTGGTCAGTTGTGCCCTACAGAGGATGGTCCATCCCAAAAGAAATCTAATCAGAAAGTAATGGAATGATAATTAATTACATTAATGGGATAACTTATTGAGAACTTTTTTTTTAAGGGCTGCGATATAAATTTTATAACTTATTGAGAACCTTTTTTTTTTTTACTTTAAGGGGCCGGGATATAAATTTTATATTAAGCAGTTTATGGTAAAATTCCTTGGACCGTGGCTCTCCTGCGAGACGTGATTTTGCTTAGCACGCACCGGTTTTCAGATTGGGTAAGTAGGGCCCATAGTTAAGTAATCCATACCACTGTAAGTTGCACTCCACTGATGATGGCTCATGCCGCCAAAAATTTAATTGGGAAGTAGTGGAATGATAATTAATTAGATTAATGAGGTAACTTGTTGAAAATCATTTAAAAAAAGTAGTTGATTATAAATCTTAATCAATAAGGTAGTTTTACACAAAAAATTTTAAACCTTCATTGGCCTAAGGAGCCATGCTTTTGCATCCTATGCACCCGTTCAATTAAAATACCTAGCCATAGTTAAGGTTAAAAACCTAATATATGATATCTTAAAGTATGAGAGTGTCTCACATAAGGTAAGATATCCAATCTTAAAAGAACCAAGTTAGAACTTAGAACTATTAAGGACTTTTTTATAAGGTACGCACAAGATAATAAAAGTTATGGACTCCTAAACTTAGAGTCCAATACTATCATAGAATCCACAAGTATTGAGATTTTTTGAAAAATCAGCATCTTTAAAGTTAAAGAATGATGAAATCTAAATCGGTAAAAGTGAACTAATAAGTAAAGACAATAAATTGAAAATTCGAGCGAATATCGTAGGAGTAGATGTTAAGAATAGAAAAGCGTATTGACTTTTTATTTATTTTTTCATCCATCCACCCACTATATTATTTACCATTGGAGCCGCCACACTGCAATATCCTGGCCTAAAATACAAAGCAGTTGTAGGCACATATATATGCTAGACCCAAGCCTTTGTAGCTCGTGTGGATGCCACAACAGCCGAATACGACCCACGCCAATTTGATAGTCTAACGTTCGAAAGCAAATAGATAATTAAGACATGTCCAACGGTCTACATTCAAAGGACAAGTCGTATGGATTCGTTGGACAGGAGCGTCTGATGAATGCGATGTTGTGCTATGGCCGTCCATCTTTCAACATCGATGTCATAATAACACTTTCCAGTCTTAAATACCAGATCCCTGGGCCATAAAATCACACCATGGTCCAAAACCCATCCCAAACCTAGTCTGGACTCTGGCCAGGATCAGACTATTTTCCACCCTCCCCATTAGATCATGGATTAATCTTTTGCGGGACCCACTCTGGCTCGTATACAAGGGACGCGGATTGCGTCCTACCCCCCCGGACGGTAATCCGCGTGCTTCTTTAGAGGAAGTTATTTGATGCTCTGGCAATGTATGACCCTCGATATGCAGGCACTCAGAAATTGTACACATGGCATATATCCAATCAAACTATACCCACTGAATATGAAATGTAGGGTATTAACCTTGGACCTGAGTTATCTTTTAATGATCTATACCATTTAAATGGTGGGCCACAACTTATAGGAAAATGTGAAAAACAAAGAGTCTTATATTGTATATTTCAACTCTTCGATCGTTTGTCTCTTTTCATTTGAACACGAAAGGTCTCCTAAACTTTTTAATAATTAATAATAAAAAAGGTTGAAATATCTCTATCTGATAGTTTTTATAAGTATGAACCATAGATGGGACCGTTATATGGTTTGGATCACTGAAAAGGACCCAAATCCAACGGTAAAGTCCTGACGTATCCCATTGCAATACATCCGATGTATTCTATTTCTACCTTTATTCTTAAAAAAACAATAGCTTTTGTTTCTCGGAATTGACGGAACAAAATCGGGTTGTGGTGGGGCCCTTTCTCCACCGACCCGAATTTCCTACTGCAACTATTGCTGGTGTCGGTCCAAAAAAAAAATCTGTGCCGCCCAAAACTTCGTCGGCCCAAAGAGGCTCAAGTGACGTCACTAAGTTATGTGGGCGCCATCATGATGTTTGTTTTGTATCCCCACCGTCCATCCATTTGGAGAGATCATTTTATGGCATTATTCAGATGATGAGTCATATCTAAGGCTCGAGTTGACGCTACCATAGAAAACAGTGGAGAGAGCCGCACCACCTTTAGGCCCTGTTTGGGCAACGGGATTAGAAGGGATTAGGTGGGATGGTATTAAAAAAAACATCATTATTACCTATGGCAGAGATTGTCCCCTGATTCCATGGGATTAGATTAATGCTCTGCTTTGTTGGTAATTAGGTAGTACATTGAATGGATATACCCACCATCATTTGAAATTATTAGAATAACACACATGTATTATATCTAAACCGTTCATTTGTTTTGTAACCTCATTTTATGGTATGGGCCAAAAAATGAGGTAGATCCAAAACTTATGTGGCCCCAAAGAAGTTTTCAACGGTAAGTATTCAATCCCGGTTGCCTTCAATAGTGGGTCCACTTGAGCTTTAGAATTACCTGATTTTTGGCCCATGCTCTAAAATAAACCAAAAAAGGGGTGGACAGTGTGGATATAGCCCACACATCAAGGTGGGACCTACACAACTCGCTGGCATTGAGTGAAATTGGCACGAGACCTAGTGCAATTCCATCCGATCTAATTCCAAGCTTTTCCAAACATGGAGTCGAATTGGCCGGAACCAGATGAATCCAATCCCACCTAATCCCTTCTAATCTCGTTGCCCAAACAGGGCTTAAAAACTTCTACGGGTCACGGAAGTTTTCCACCAAGTTGATATTTGTGTTATCCTTTCTTTAACTACTGTTTTAACTTATGAACAGGTTGGATCTCAAATCAACATCACGGTGGACCTTAGAAAGGTTCCAACGGTGGGCGTCACTCTCCCCACTGTTTTCTTTGGTGAGTCCACTCGGGCTTTGGATGTGACTGGCTCTTCTCAAATGATCTCTGCAAATGGATATGCAGATGCAACGCACACGCCATGATGGGACTCACGGAACTAGGTGACGTCACATCAGCAGGGAGTCTCGCAACCAGTAGCCAAACCAAGTCTTACAGAGGCATCTACTGTTGCAAGGGCTCCTTGCAACTATTGTTACAGGAAATTTGGACGTAGATTGGCTACTCCCCCTACCCTCAGCCCAATGGCTGATGGTCGGTGCTCCGTGGGCTCAACCATAATGCATGTGTTTCATCCATTCCATCCATCCATTTTTATAGATCATTTTAAGCTATGAGACAAAAAATTAGGTATATCCCAATCTCAAGTGAACCACATTACATAAAGAGTGTTGAATTAACATCGATCATTAAAAACTTTTTGGGGCTCATAAAAGTTTTGGATCTAATCTTTGTTTTTTCCCTTCATCTAGGTCTTAATGACTTAATCATCAGATTGGATGTCAAATAAATAGTACAGTGGGCCTTAAGAGGATTTTAATGGTGGATATCCAATCAATATTGTTTTCCTGTCGTGTGGTCCACCTGAGATTTATATCCTCTCGTTTTTTGAATCAAGCCTAAAATTATCTATAAAAGTAGGTGAGCAGCGTAGATCTACCATAATGTATGTGTTTCATCTATGTTGTTCATCTATTTTTACAAATACTTTTAGGGTTGATAAAAAAAATGAGGGATATAAACCTGGGGTGGAACACACCACTAGTGTTTTCCTAAAATTGAGGTGGGATATCCAATCACTATTGTTTTCCTGTGGTGTGGTCCACCTGAGATTTATATCCCTCTCCTTTTTTTTTTGCCAATTCTAAAATTATCTATAAAAATAGATGAACAACATGGATGAAACACATACATCATAGTTGGCCCACAGAGCACCGACCATCAGCCACCGAGCTAGTGGCAGGCGAGTAACCAATCCGTTTCCAGGAAATTAGGGTCCTTTCTCTTCAGAACATGTGGCAGGGGACATGTCAATCAGAACCATCCATCTAGTGGGCCCTATTATATAATGGAAATGTGTCGAAAGATTTGAGTGTCCCATCCATCAAACCGCAAGCTTTCAATGCGACACTACCACACAAGGTTGGTCAAGGGTGGGCATTTACTTGGACTTTGTAAATGATGGCTGGGATTTGATTAAGTTTTTGAACGTTGGGCCATCAATGATGTGTAATACTAGATGGACGGTTCCAGTTGCTACGTCATGCCACATGCATATAGCCGTTATTGTGCCTACCACATGTTCGATTTCGTAGCATGAACGGAGGCATTATATCAGAAATAATTTGTTAAACGTTACACGCAAGGTATCTAATCCTTCATGCTTGTGCAATAAAGCTCACGTACACGACCGCATATGTGCCAGCATAGCATGATAGGTATGAGATCCAATCCATCCATCAAAGCAGCACTGCGGTGTTGATGCCCTGGACTAAGAATCAGATGAATCCAGTAGTCAGTGGGCCACAGTTTGCAAAATAAATGTACGGCTTTGAAATCTTGATTGAAGTTTTCTAACTCATCTACCTGTTTCCAACATTGGGACTCAGATTTTGAATGGACCAGATTTTACTGTAAGAAAAACACTTAGAAGTTTGAACCAACTTGATGGATGGATTAGATTTGGCACGTATATAGGATGCTGGCTAAGGTGCAGTGTCTAGACGAACGAGCGTTACTGCACACGTGGTGTGCTCTTAGCAAAGTTGGCATTATTATATGATTCCAGGGTGTATGGCACATGCGATGTACGGGAGAGAATGAAAGAGAGAGTTCAAGTATAAAATCTAGGCCGTTCATCAGATGAATTATACCATTTTTTTGCCTTGATTAAAAAAATTAGGTTTATTTAACTCTGAACTGGGCCATCCTTTAAAAATACCTAAAACTCTAAATTCATGTGTAATGGCCCACCTAAGCCATGAAATCTTTTGACTCTTTAATTCTTTCATCTTGATGAGGGACATCAGATAAACGGATTACACCACTACTGATTAAATGCCATATAGACACCACTACGGGGGATGCGGATTGGGTACAACCCCACGGGACCTGGCTAGAGAGGGACGGTCATGTAAGGGACTCCTTGGAGCCCACCGTTATCTATATGCCTTACCTATGCCGTCCATTTATTTCGACACATCATTTTAGGTCATGAGCCCCAAAAAGAGGTAGATGAAAGACTCATGTGGATCACACTATATGAAAGAGTAGGGATTGAACTCTTACCATTGAAAACTTCTTAGTGCCCACCGTGATATTTATTTGCCATCCAACCTGTTCATAAGGTCACATGGACCTCCACGAAGGGACAATAAAAATATCAAATTTCCATGGTTTTGAAAAAGCTTTCAACATAAGCTTTAAATCCCTTAGGTTCGTTTGGCGATAGATTCGACAAATCCCCTGTTTGTTTGGCAGCACAAAGTAACAGCCGGTTTCAAATTAAGGGGGTTTCAAATCTACAGTGAGAGCTTGGATTACAGTAAAATCCCTTCAATAGTTGCATGTGTAACATGTGTGTCATCGGACTATTATTCCATTAGGCACCATGGCCCACTAATCATATCAAAAAACAATTAGATTATCAATTGCATCACTATAATAACTTTAATACGATGATCGGCATAGTCCAAATATTGTCCATGTAAATCAATGGTTAAAAATCGTTGGTTAGTTACTCGGACATGATCTTGTATTTGTGGCCCATCCAAAACTTGGAATTTCATAATTTCGCGAAGCATATATTTTAGCAGGCTTATTACAACCATTGTGTCAAACATTACATATGTCATTGATTTATATATATTAAAGTTGATTTAGTAATTCAATTCAAACCCTTATAAATATACAATGCATAGCAACTTTTGGATTAAAGTTGATTCCCAATCCAGGTGCCAAACATAATAAGAGGATTTCAAATTCAGGGGGTTCCAAATCCACACTCCCAAACAAATGAAATCTTCTTTCTTCTTCACCTCCTTATGTTCTTCACTTCCTTCACCCCAGCTGCATCAGAATGTGCCCGCAGCAAATCAGGGACCGAGGTTTGCCGAGGAAGACGACCAGCTCCAATGGCATCTTCGACTCTGGCATAAATCTCGGAGCTCTGATCATTGTGGGTGGTCCGAATAGCTTTATAGAAGCTTGCGGCCATGGATTTTTGAAGCTTCATCGAGGTTTAGGTGGTGGGTTCGAAGGGAGAAAGGAAACAACTATTTTCTAGGGTCTTTGTAAGAAGGGAAGAGAAACCTAGTTGCGTTTTGATTCCTCCCTTCTTTATAGAAAATTTGAATGCTCTCAGATCCGTTGGATGAGAATGAACGACTGGGATTTGGTTTGCCTTGCAACAGCTCCAAATACAACCGGTAACGTGAAACCGGCAGTTGTTTCTATTTGTTACAGACGAAAAACTCTAAACCATGGGAACAACGAAGGGTTAGGATGGTGCCAAATGAATGACTGAGATTGAGGGACTCCACCTCACTCGGATCGCCATCCTGGCAAATCGAAAGAGAAACAGAAGTTTTCCATTTTCGAAAAGAACCTACAACACACAACCGGTTTGCGCTTGGGTTTTGTGCCCACATGTACGCTTGTCATCATGTGAACCAGACGAGGTTTTGGTCAGGCGTGGATGCTCCATCAGATTGGCGGTTTGGATCCTCCAACTAGGACGAGATGGTGGGCCACATCTCGATCAAACAAGTCGTTTCAAATGGCTGCAGGCGAGAGCGAGAAAGGAGGAAGAAATCTTCCTATGTTTGGAATTGTCGGGTCAACCCGACTTTGACTGGCAGTGCAGTCTAATGCACTGTGGATGTACACCCGCTAGCATACACTCGGTGCAATGTGGGGTCCACCGTGATGTTTTTGAGAAATCTAGTCCATCCATCAGTTTCAATGGCTTAGGATAGGCCACCAATCTGACTATGAGCCAGATCCATAGCTCAATGGACCGTGCACAAGGGTTTTTGTGTTTAGTCGATGGTTGTGGATGACCCAACGGTCAATTTTAAAACTCAATAGTTTGATCGTTACAAATTTACTCCTTTATAGTCCTAGGTATTGTAATGACTATCTGGGTAACTGTAATGGTATGTTTTTTCATATATTGATATGTTAGTGAACCTGGTAACTCAGGCTTCTAAATTTAAGGTGGACTACATGGGTAAGTGGCCCCCGTGAGTGATAAAATTTCTATAGTAATGGATTTTGAAATCCTACGGTTATATTAGTTTTAGTTTGCTGGCTTATATTTATTCAAGGGTAGGAAAACTTTCATACTTGATTCTAGGATGGTTCTAGGGATTTATAGTCTAGTCTAGATGGAGATCATCAATCGACTAACTGATCAGATAGGCTAATTATAGTAATTGAGGGTTCAATCTCCTAATTCTCGTTGTAGATCTATGAATGGTGGATCTTGCGACTTAAGACCCAAGGTTGATAATATATTGTTTGTTTTAAAAATGACAGGATGCTCTAGATGTGGTGATCAAGTGGCGGATCACTTTACAGGATGTCATGGGCATGATGGACGGTGGATAGGATGATACAAGTCCGGATATTAAAATGAACGGTTTGATTGGTCTGTCTGAGTGATTAAAGTCCTAGAGTAGGTGTCTCTGAAGTCGTGATGGACCATTTTGAGAACCAATCAAATGGATAGTTTGATACGTGGATGGGAATTGCTTTCGACGGACGGATTTAGCCTAGAATGAGGGTGAACGTTCAAGTAAGTTAGGTTAGTGTTCATACTAAGTTGGGTGACATGGTAACACCCGAGTACTGAAAAGTACGGGGTGTTACAAACAAACCTTGGAAGAAATTTCAGAATTAAACTACAACTAAAACTCCTTAAAATTCGTAACTTACTATAAATAGTAAATTGACCTTTTATAATAAGTGTCCTATGTGGCTTAACCACGTGATTCTCTTAATTATTCTAAGCACTTTTCATGTTGGACACAACTCCTAAAGCCCAACAGATGAAGAGTTATAATCAAACTAAAAATAGTAAAAACGGAAATAAACATGGAATTCGACCGTCAATATGATGGAATCTTAAAAATTCGACATAGGCAACCCGGAATATCCGGGTTGGTTGGCTAAAGTAGCTCGGCCTATTTAACGACCCTAAAAAAATTTGCCGTAAAATTTCAATTTGAGATAGGACCAATCAATGCTCTTTCTAGCACTATAATCTAACCTACACCCAGTAGCAAGATCCCAATACTAAGAAAGATTCTATCTTCCTTTAAACACACACTGGGATTTCTAATTTAATATTGAAAATAGAAACTAACAGCCAAATTGAAATGATCAACCCTCATCAAGGATAAATCCGCGAGTAGGACCCCTTACAAGGATAGAGATAGATTGATCTTGAGTCCAGAACAGTTAATAAACCTAGTACGAGGAACGTGCGACTCAGATCTCACCCACTAATAATCGGGGCTCATGATAATCTACAAATAAGGGTCTTAAACTCTTGATAGGGTAAATACTCGACCACCTAAACCTAACAATGTTAATTTATAGCCATTAAAAGACCTTCAAAGATCAATGGATGGCGTGAATTGGCCGTGAACATGACGTGGACACCACATCTGAGTCGTGCATATGCACAGAGGGTGTGCTCGCGCCGTGTACGAGATTCCCATATCAGGTCAAACGAGCTTTGACCCGATGGAAATCTCTAAACCGCGATATTTCAAAAAATATCTCCCGCTCAACGTTGTTTCAATAGGACCGTCCATTCAATGGTGCAAACAAGCGTTTTTCAAATAAGGAAACCAGATGTAGACCGTCCACATGACAAATAGGGTCCCACCGACCACAACCATGAGGAGATTTTAAATTGAAAATATCTGTGCCACCTCTGTCCGCAACCCAGCGAGTAACGTAAGAGGATGACGCTGACGGGGACGATATATCCTCGTCTGCCACACCTCTGACCAATCCGACCGTTGGAAACCGACGAACGGAGGCCACGTATGCGGAGAAATCCCAGTCAGACCTACTGCTTTCCAAAAGTGCACCCCTACTTGTTGGAAAGCGCAACGAATCTGTTCCTATTAGGGAAGACAAATCCCAATCGATCTTTGGCTTCTGGAAGTTTCTTCCGAGTTGATCTAGGTGATCCGCGTTAGGGCAGTTTAAAATCTCGTAGCAACGCCGAGATTTTGACGAGATGCTGCATGGACACGAGACACCGCCTCTCCCAAATGAATGTTGTAATCACTGGCTATTACGCACCGTCGGGTGGGCGACGTAGACCTCCTGGACACCATCCAACCCTTCTAGATGCATTAGATCAATGGATAACCCGACCATGGCAAAAACGCCATGATCAGCGGGTCATCTTCTTCGATCGACCGCGAGAGGCATATTTCGAGCTAGTGCTCTGTTCTATGATCCAAACAGTTCATCATGCAGCCTACCACACTTAAGGTCCATCAAGGACAATCATATGAACCCATGCACGAGATCGAAAACATTGGGAGATCCTGATGTCAAACCGTTTGCGATTAACTTACGTAACCTCCACACTAACTCTCGGGATTAGCTATGGAATTCTCCAGAAACGGAAAGGCTATAAATAGCCGCGTGTTAGGACAAATCCCAAGGCAGAGAGAGGGAAAAGAAAATGCTAATAGATAGGGAGAGGGAGTTTTGGCACCACTGAGGCGAGTTGCAGGCCTGGTAGCAACTCGACTCAGTTTGGACTGTTTGTTGTTGTTAGCTGATCACGGTAAGGGTGTGAGAGGAGATAGTTAGAGTGCTAGTAGAAAGGAGTGAAGGAGGAAGTGAGATAAGGAACGTCTGCCACTGTAACCAGTTTCCAGCCGGCTGTCTCACCTCAAAACAATATTCAGGATCGAGTTGAGTAACGTAGGTTCGAGTTTCGACAAACCCGAAGCAGAGCACACCGTGCTCAGACCTTCCAACAACCAGAAATCGCCCCTGGACAGGTAACCACGCTCATTACTCCTCTGTCATCATCGGTTTCCACCCACTCATCTGACTGTGTGCACAGTCACGAGTTGTGTGACTCAACACCCTTCCAGGGCGGAAATACCCGATCTGCTTCCATGGCAGTGGTCAGTTTTCCTAGAGCTACAACCTGCACTCTGAATCGAGTTCTGGTTCGCCACAACTAGCAGGTAGGAGTGTCATTTACACTCGAGTCACTACTGAGTCAATAACTTAGATTCAGTGCTAGAGGGTAAACCCCGACTCAGTTGGGCCTGAGAAGCAACTTCTTACAATGAGTATAAGTCTCGTTTGGGGCAGCTCGAACCTGCCTATTGTGGGGCTGACTCGACCATGTTACTTGACTGAGTCGACTCTATCCTCTTTAACAAGCTGACTCAATCAGTTTTCCGACTGAGTCAAGATGACCCCAATCACTTGTGTAGAATCTGACGAGTTTTGATTTAATTGGACTATAAATAGGACCTTGTTGTAGGTTAAAATCTTATAACTAGCTCAACTCATTGTTGGTTAAAAACCCCGACCGAGTCAACTCGGTCGTAACTCACTAGCGTCATGTAACAGATCATCCAGGCCCAACCAACAACTGTCTTACCTTAAAAGACATCTCAAAATAAGAAGAACTCTCAAACAAGGTGAGGGATATCCCACATGGC
Source organism: Magnolia officinalis (assembly GCA_021015155.1). Lineage (NCBI taxonomy): Eukaryota > Viridiplantae > Streptophyta > Magnoliopsida > Magnoliales > Magnoliaceae > Magnolia > Magnolia officinalis. Next base: position 8,173,008 of record JAJHSJ010000013.1, read on the forward strand.
TTCACCATTTCATTGAATTCTAAGATAGTTGTATAAAGATATTATAGCTGTGCAAATAGTAGTTCTGTTCCTTTAATTTTGATGAAATATTATGTGGGAATACCTGAAATTGTGTTACTCTCATAAGGATTATGACATATTCGTTTTGCCACATTTTTCTTAAGTACATGTACACATCCACTAGTTACATTAGATTTAAGAATTCTTGTTTTCATTCCATTGGTAAATTGCCACAACGCTCATCATGTGGATTAGATTTGTTATACATTGATTCTAATCAGGTTTTAGGATAACATAAATAGTAAGTTAGCTCTTCAGTTTCCCATATAAATGTGATGAACATGTATTAGTACATTAAATTCCTTTACTCAAGCCCCATGATTGATAACTATGTAGTTGGAATTTAGCTTTACTTTATGATATTTTAGTAATGACTTGATGTTGGGCATAGTCCTACTAGTAATGACAAGGGTTATGATACTTCATGTCATCCTATTTTACAATGTTAAGTTAGGTGTGGAATGTTATCTCTCATGAGAAAGATTGAATAAATTTGTTATTAACTTCATATACTTGAAATGTTACAATTATGGGCCCTCATTGGGACTAGAGAAAGGGAATGAACTTATATTGAGCTCACATGTGGATGTTTGATACTCTATTAAAAGACCGTGAACTTTAATCATATTTATGAAAGAAATCTTGTTAAGTGTATATGAGTACCATGGTACATGACATCCACACATGACATATGGGCTTTTCCGAGTGCTCAATGTAAGCCACTCTCTGTTCGATTTGTTGAAAGTCCTATCACTTCAATTAAACTCATACAGCATGTGCATTTGTGTCACTTTGGGCGCTCTTTCTTACATGGTCTTTTCCGGGTGACTAGTTCTCCTTGGGCGATCTTTATTTCATGATCTTTTCTGGGTCACTAGTTCTCCTTAGGCGTACCCTTGTTTACTTTTCCGGGTGGCTAGTCCTCCTTGGGCGACCCTTTATTTTGATAGCCGGATGTGCATCCCCAGATCCGTGACTTGAGCATACATTCATACATCCATACATTTATATTTAAGTTCATATTACTCTCAATATGTTTGATTATGTTTGGTTCAACTATTTTGGAATAAACTGATATGCTTGAATCCCTACAGGAAATTCCCACTGAGTTTTCACTCACCCAATCGTGCGGTTGCACCAAATAAATACAGGTATGATGACAGAGGATAACGCTTATGATGGGACTCTTGGCGTTGTTGAGGAGTATGGCGAAGAGGGCCCGTACGATGATGTAGTAGAGCCGCTAAAGCTTCACTAAATGCTTAGGATTTACTGCTTTCGTTACATGACAGACCTTACATTTTTCTTGTCCCAGGGTTTTGTAATTAAATCCTCTATCAAGGGATCTTACTTTATTACTTACTTCCATTACACGTATGTCTTTTTTATGGTATATATAAAAGTTATATTTCGGTATTAAGAAATGTGTTATAATGGTAGTATCATTTTGTGTCGTAACCCTTGGGTTCTCGTACTCGAGTGAACATCCTCGGGTTATGAGAATTAGGGTGTACAACCTACCTCAAAATCATATATGGTATGTCGATTAACTCATTCCGATTTGCGAGATATGCTTGTTTTAAGGTTCTGACGGTTTTGATGACTTCTACCTCTGATTGGGCCTTCTCTAATCCATCTTGGACATGACAGTGTTGGTGACCCGCTCTACATCACCGTCCCTCTCTTGCTTGGTGGTCCCCAATCCGCAGTTCCTCCATGAAACCATTCTTGTATATTCCTTCATAACTGTTTCCTATGCTTGGGAGTACTGTGTTTTAGATGATTAGATTTTGGGTTCAGTGGTTAAACTAAGGCAATATACTTGATGGCCACCATAGGTACTTAATTCTCCAAGGAAATTTTGCCTTTGGGGAGAGAGAATATACATTGTTGAGTGATATATTTTCTACTAAAACCTTAACTGTCCATTGTTAATTTGCAAATTTTCAAATTTCTAAAATACTAAAATTTAAAATATCTATTGTAATATAGATAGAGAGGTCGTGCTAAAAATGGAAGTGGATTATGTACCAGAGTAAATTCTATGGATCCACCGTGTATGTATGTGTTTTATCCATGCCATCCATCCATTTTTCTCAAATTGTTATATGGCATGAGCCCATAATTGAAGCATATCTAAAGTTCAAGTGTACCACACCATAGGAAAGAGTGGGAATAATGATGTGAAACCTTCACGGGGCCACAACGATATTTATTTGCCATCCAACCTGCTCATAAGATCACACAGACATAGATGAAAGGAAAACACAAATATCAGCTTCATTCAAAACTTTTGTAACCCCAAGAGGCTTTCAATAGTAGGTGTTCAATTCATGCTGTTTCCTATGGTGAGGTCCAGTAGCTTTAGATTTGTTTTAATTTTGGAATCATGCTCTAAAATTATATGGTAAAATGGATGGACGGTATGGATAAAAGACATAAACACAGTGGGCCCCACAGGGTTTACTCATATTCAATCCACTTGGGTGAAAAAAGTGCAAGTCTAACTGATTGGAGTGCAAACAACTAAGTTAACTAATCTAATGACATATCATATAAGTGCGGATATTGATGTAGAGCAGGTTGCATATACTTTCATGTTCAAGATGGACCAGAGAAGGCCCAATTGGGGGTGGATCTGGGCGGAAGTGATCTGGACCGTCAGAACCTTAAAGTAGTGAGATCTCGCAAATCGGAATGAGTTATTCGATGTACCATATATGATTTTAGGGTAGGAGAAGCTACTTTAGCCAACCAACCCTGTTATGCCGAGTTGCCCACGTTGAATTTGCGAGATTCCATCAGATGAAGAGTTGAAAATCCTTTTTTAATTCCATTTTTACTATTTATAATAAGTTTTAGTTTGATCGTAACTTTTGATCCATTGAGTTTTAGGAGTTGTGTACATGAAAAGTATTTAGAAAAATTAAGAGAATAACATGGTTAAGCCAAATTGGACACTTAACTAATTTTGGCCAAAAACATAAAGTCTAGTAGGAATCATGACCGTCTATAAATAATAGGTTTACAATTTATAGTTAGTCATGATTTTTAAGAGTTTGAATTGGAGTTTGATTCTTAAATTTCTTCCTAAGTTTGGGATCACTATTTAAAGGATTCTAGATTCATTTTTATAATCAATCAATCAAATTTCAAATTTTTAGATTTTATTTTTATTTTCTTATTTTTCATAGTAGATTCGAGATATCTCTATGAGTTTGGATTCGGAGTAGTTATCCCCTTGAGGAAGAGGTGATCGACCTCATCAAGCCCATCCCTGCGTCAGACATTCACATCAACTTTGGGACGTTCATCTCATGGCCCCACTTGGGATTGAGCATAACGTGAAATTGCACTGATTCGGACAATCCTAATGGATGTATTTTACATATCAAAGTGACTTATACCATTTTCTTTCAACCGCATGGACAGCCACCGATCAGATTGGTATGTATTTTACATATCAAAGTGACTTATACCATTTTCTTTCAGCCGTATGGACAGCCACCAATCAGATTGGTATGATCTCCCGAACGGTTTAGATTTTTGGGGTCGTTTTCCATCCACGTAGGTGCCATGAAAGACAATCCAATTTGACATACAGACGAGTATGGTGGAAGGTTCGTCCAACAGTAGTGAGGTACAGCCTGCCTACCTTTCCCTTTTCATGACTAAGTAGTCAAGTCATTGGGAACCTCATACTGAGAGTCTGAGAGGGCACGTACAAGGTTTCGGTCACTTTGGATATATATGCACACACACGTGCACACTCACACCCACACACTTCGACCCATGATCTCTATGTTAAAACTCTCGTGAGTCTATCACTGAAACATTAGTAGAGAGTTATTTATCTTTACTACTACACTTAGGGCCTTTTTGGATATCACCAAATAAATTACTTTTTCTAATTACAACAGTAAATAAATAACTTATTTCAGGTAAGTTATTTTGGTTTATGATTAGTTATAAGTAACCTTTTTTACTTAAAAATATTTAATTACTTTGGCTAATTTTTTAACTTTTCTATTTTTCATAAGTTGTTGAAAAAAGGCATAGAAAAGAATAAAGAGATGAGAAGCTGATAAGTAGGTTATATATCAAACGTACTTATCTCCTTAGTGAGTAGAAACTAAGATAAGTTACTTTTGGCATAAATAACTTATCTTAAGCAATGTATGATCCAAAGAGGCCCTAACAATAATGGCCTCTGCACTTAGTTTTCACAAACACTATTATAAAATTCATTATAAAAGTGAGTTGTTTGGCAATAAATAGTTGAGATTTTATGATATAAGATACAATACAAATTGCACTCATTCTTTCCAAATTGTCAAAGGTTATGTAATTAATATGGTATGAACCTAATCATGATGATTATGTAATATTTGTTTTATACATCTGTTGTACCGACTCATATTATAACGTTAGTTAAAAAATGAGGTAGATCAATGTCTCAAGTTGCTAAAAGCAACTAGGATGAATCACCTTGTCCGTGGGTGGCAGGCACAAATACATAATCTCCACATTTTTCGTCCACTTCAATTTCCTTTTTTGTTGGTTTTAGCCTCCCCTTTTCATCCACTTCAATCTCCTCTGATTTTTTTTTTTTTTTTTTTCTTTCACATTGCATACCTGTGATTTTGAAATACAGGTTCTGAAACTGGCTAGCAAAATGTGCACAGGGATTACCGCCCCCTGCATCATGCAGCATCCCCAGCATACAAATCTGTAATTTGGTACACACAATCCTCTCTTCGATTGGTGTGAATGGGCATTATATTTTTACAATTTCATTGTTCCTCCATATAGAGGAATACCGTGGTAATTGCACATAAGAGAGATTGAAGACATCAACCTTAACAGGTATGTGTGAGATCCGGACCAATCATCAAGTAGGGGCCTATGGTTAACATTAGATGGGTTACGCTTGCATGAGGATTGTCCATGGTCAGGAAGAAAGTTTGGAAGTGGGAATTTTTAATATAAGAATTCTATAAGGTAGGCTTTATTGATCAATGGTATAGATTGTCTTAAGAATTGGATAATGTGATCAGGTATACCAGTAAACCACACTCAATACATATAAAATCATGTAAGGGGTGGTGTTCTACAATTGTGATACACACGGTGTTTTAGTTGATCCAAGATTTTCTAATTTGTGTAGCTCTTTAGAGAGAAGCGACCATTTAAAATTATAAGAACATGACTTGCCCTCAATCCAACATCAACTAAAGTAAGAATTCCCATCTCAGTACTTATATAAATTGTAAGGAGAAGAAGACTGCGGCATCAAGCCTACAACAATGGTGTCTCGACAAGATATGTTATCCATATCATCATCACATAGCTCACATTTAAGGGCAGTGACATCCACTTAAGACTGTCCAATCAACCTGATTTTTTAGGACAGGCCCCACATGATGGACCCACTTAATGAAATTGTGACCGTTCGTGCCAACACTCATCCCTGCACTGTTCTAAAATCTGTACAATGTCATTTTGGCTTTTAGTTTGCACATGCTAGGCCAATGGTCCAGTGATTCAAGCCGTTGATTTTATGGGACCCACCGTGGATGGGTCATCCACCAAAAATCTCCAAGATGGAAAGATTCCAAATCTTTAATAGGTGGTCCAACAAATATACTGTCCAAAAAGAAAATTCATTAACCGTTCATGTTCCATCAATAAAAGGCCGCATGTTTTGTGGGACCCACACTTTCATAAAGCGATAAGCTTTTGGGTTGTTCCGCAACAGGAAAGGTAGAATAGCTTTAAAGATACATGCTGGGAATAGGAAGGCTCGCCGGCCACCATAGAACAGAGATGAGGCTCGCTCCTTTCCAGCATCTCCACCGTCCACGTGGCAAACTTTCATTGCAATTGGAACCAATGATCTGGTGTCCACCGAATCGTCTATAGATAATTACAGGTTCCCATATTCCTGGAACAGCAACTTGTGATCTGGGACACATATCAGGTGGGCCCCACTTTGAAGGTGACCTAGAGAAAAAATCAAGAAAACTGTGTGAAATTTACATATGGTATGCATGGCTGGCCTGATGAGTGGCTGGGAGTGACTTTTGCACCTGATCATCTGCGCAGTGGGGCCCACCTTACTCACAACGCAGATGCTTCACACAAAGCATGTAAATGCGCTTTTGGGCCCAGCAAACCTCTATTGCTATTGACTGATCAAAGCTATTTCAGAATTTTTTTTGGTAGGCCAGCAATGTCCCTTTGTCAATGGCTAAAAATGCATGAGCTTTCACATCTATGCTGTATATAATGCTATCAGCGTTTTACCAATTTTGCCCCTGCATTTTATCGTAGGGAGTAGTGTTAACAGGTTTTTTTGAGTTGTGGCTGGCTTTCTACTATAGGCTGTTTTTGTCTTTTGATTTCACTGGTGAAGCAGCCTTTTCCAACTTCCCACTCTCTTCCTCTTTGCATTTATGCTGACAGTAGCCATTGTACGTGCTCTGTGGGCCCCACCATGATGTATGTGTTTCATCGACACTGTCCATTCATTTTTTCCATTATTTTATGGCATAAGCCCAAAAATGAGGTAGATCCAAGTCTCCGGTTGACCACATGAGAGGAAGTAATGTTGATTCCTACCATAAAAACTTCTTAGGTGCCGCAAAAGTTCTAGATAAAGCTGATAATTGTTTTTACCTTTATCCAGGTTTGTATGATGTCAGATAAACATTACAGTGGGCCTTAGGAGGTTTTTAATGGTGGACATTCAATCACTACTATTTTCCTATGGTATTATTCACCCGAGATTTAGATATGCCTCATTTTTGGAATCAAGCCTAAATGATTTTAAAAATGGATAGACGGCATCAATAAAACAAATACATCATGGTGGGGCCATAGAACACATACCAACTGACAACGTCACTAGCCAAACCACATCCTGTATGTAAGACCTACCATCAATACTTTGATCATACATCTGTTGGTCCGACCTATGTTAGGGCATAAGCTCAAAAACTAATATGATTTAAAGCTTATGTGGATCATAATACCAAAAAAAAAAAAAAGGTGTAGATGGATGCCCAGTATTAGGAGATTATTTTAGAACTTATTTTTCTACGTGCAACTTGCACTTGCGTACAAATACACACACTCTCTCTCTTTCAATCTTCTCACTCCTGTGCGTTGCCCCTTAATTTGGACAATGCTATAAGTCGTGACACATGCCCATGTGACGCATGGCAGTCGATGCCGATTCCACACCAAGGCATTGCTTTGCGGACGACACATGGACCCAACTAAGGCCATAGAAATAACACAAAACCATATGGGTCCTACTGATGAAGAAAATGCGAGGAAATCCTTGTAGCACCTGTCCAGATGCATGGTCCCAAAGAAAGACCATCGAATTCAATTACTCATGAGCTCTAAAGCGCACAGGTATAAACAGATCAGTCCAGGCCAAGCTGGCTACTACAATGTCAGTGTCTTCTGTCCATTGGATGGAAATGAAAGATAGTAGTTAGGTCACATGGGACAAAAGCCCACTGTCAAAACATTCCCACAAAAGCGCATGTGGGTAAAAAAAATAGTGTTGAATCCATTGTGAACAGATTTTAGAGCTAAAAATTAAAATGATTAATATCATTTTAAAAATATTTCTTTAGATGATACTCTCTTATCATTGTTTTGTTAATCTATGTTAATGATATATTTATTTATAAGAATTTTATTCAACGGTACGTCTCTGGTAATTTCATGGCACTGAAGTTGCTCAATCAGATTGGTATTGTTGGATATGGATTATGAGGCCCACTTATGGGCAACAAATAGTGGTTTGGTCCACACAATTTTTTCATATGATATTTCTCTTTTAATTTTTTCACAGAACTTAAATTTGAATTTTACATTCAAAGAGGTTTATGACATGGGAGAGAGATTGGATGTTATACTGGTAAGCCCTATCTCATTCAAATTCTACTCATATTCTTTTCTATGCCTCCTTTTTATAAAAATGGAAGGTATTCCATCGTAAAACCATTTCCATAAAGGCAATATCCTAGGGAGAAACAAGAGATTGAAAAAAACAAAAAAAAAAAGAACAACCATAAGATCAACAAGCTTGGCCGCTGCTACCCAGAGCAACACGACATCAGTAGTTCTATTGCTGACCTTCCTTTTTTGTATAAATTAAAATGGGGGAACATCAACTGGTGGCGTGATAGTTGAAAAGCTCGCGACTAGTGAATTTTGACACAACCCTCTTCTCCAACATAGTGCTCGCCGAAATCCAGCATTATGATTTTATTTTTTTTCTGTCTGATCAGTCAGGTTCTGATTATGGGGGCAATGGTGTTGATGTTGGGTACGTTGGAGAAGGATATGAAAAAAAGGGAAAGGAAGAAGAAAATTGGGAATGGGCTTGATTTGGGGCCTGGATTAAATGGTAATAGGGATTCTGCCTTTTGGGCTAATTTTGAGCCCAATGCATGACTTTGGAAATTACATCGAACAGTCCAACGTTGCACTCCCTTATGTTTCCTTGTCCATTGTAGATTGCATGAGTCTTTTTCTTTTTTTAATTTTTTTAATTTTTTTAAATTTTGACGCACACCCACACACACCACAATGGGCACTCGGAACTCTTGATCTTAGTGTCGAAACTCTTGTGAGTCTACCACTAGGCCATTAATAAAGACAATCTAAGGACATGTAGATAATATGAGTCAATTTATGCACAAGTGAACTTGTTCTATCTTATTCATGTTTGAAATTTATTTCCTATTTCGATTAATAATTCTTTGACCTTCTTAGAGTCAGGATGTCATGCCCCAAATCTTTCCTCACATGTGTGGTGCACATTGGTGTTTGGTTGATGAAAAACATAGATGGGTATACGGCTAGCAGTCAAGCTGATGGACAATTTGGATCTAAGGATAGGCTAGTCTTGATGGTTATTTTGAATGGACGATTTAGGAGGATTTGATGTATGTATGGATGGGTAGGGATATCAATGGTCGGGTTTGGGGTGGGTTTAGCCAAAACCAGAACTACTCATTTACTAAATGGGTATGGATCCAAATTTTAGACCCAGACTTTTTTACTAAATCAGCGGGTCTATGTCAAGTCTAAGTCAACCACATCAGGCCCATTTACAAATGGGTAAATGGGTCTGGGCCTAGTAGAGGGAGATCCACCTAGCTTATTTATAAATGAGTCGGGTCTAACGGATCTGGTTACGAGATATTCAGACCCTAAACCAGACCCACTTATAAAAGGGTCTAATGAGTTTGGTCCGGTCTAATGCGTCTAGGTTACCTTGAGTTTGGTCAGTTGCTCCACTTTAGCCATGGTGCATAGTCTCTATGAACTCTCCTTCATGTGGGTTTAAAACTGGGTCTAGCCGGGTCTGAGCCTGAATGGATCCCTTGCAACATAAACTAGACTCGCCCATTTACTAAATGGGTTTGAATTGGGTCGGGTCGGGCCTAATATAAAGAAAATCAGATCTAGACCTATTTAACAATTAGGTCTATTCTTGGACCCGGACTTGTACCATTTAACAAACAGGTCAATTTGGGCTGGGTCTGGGTACCCCGTTGAGTCCTCAGACCCATTTACAACCCTATAGATGGGCAGTTGGATGGGTAATCAATAAGGTAGTGGATGATGTTGAGATAGATTTGGTGGATGATTTGGATTTATAGATGGGCTTACCTAATGGACCTTTAAATTGACAAATGTGAGGATGTATTGAAGGTTGGACAATTTGAGGTTGACGTGTGCATATCAAGGATCAAGCTTGCATGATTAATGACCATTTTTTGGGTTTTATACATGAGGGTCATTGGATGAATTTGGACATTGCTAGTCACTAATTCAACTGTCAGAATTGTTCAATTTCTAAGGTACAATTCAATGGCCATTCAGGGACAAGTTTGGGTGTGCTTCAACCGTTGCATATGGACAAGTTTTAATGCGAAATCAACAATTATAATTAGATTGGTTTAATAATTGGATCGACAGTCCTATTTGGATAGGTTTACGACATGGCGGTCCTAGTTAGATAGTTTTGATGCATGATCTCAAGTCAAAATTGAGCAAAAATAACAGGCAAGCTAATGGTCACAATTGAGTTAATTTAGCACTTAGATCTATGGTCAAATGTGAGCTAATTTTGTTACACAGTTCAATGGATAAAATTAAAGAGTTTTAATATACAGATCAACAATTAACTTTATACATATTGATGGATGCATGGTTTATCGTGTATGAATGTGTGTGTGTGTTGTGTGTGTGTGTGTGTGTGTATATATATAGTGTGTGTGTGTGTGTGTGTGGATGAATGGGTGTATACATGTATGCGTGTACATATATATACCAATACATAAAAAATATCAAAATATTAAAATTAGACAAAATAAACTTGCATCATTACACAAGAATGGCACATTTCATTACCTTTGAGATCAAGTGCTTCATGATCTTCAGACACATTTTATTATACTTGACCCAAGTATTGTAATCTGACTTTATCTGATTCCGAGTTAATGTTAGATGGTTTGGAAGATTCTAATGCTTCTAAGGCAAGGTCCAAGTCCATATAACCTATGACTATTTCAACTAACTTTTTTCTATTCAAGATATTTTAACCCGGTTAATAAACACGGTGTTATATTGAGTTGTAATATTGGAAAGATTCATATTTAAACATACTCACATTTGTTAATAAACATATCCTATCTAAGCATTACATGAACTAAGTACTAAATATCATGCATTGAACCATTTTCGATTAATTGGAGCCTTCAATTGAATAGCCTAAAACAATGATGGGCCATTATCATCCATTCAGGCAAGAATCCGATGTACCAGTGTAATTCTTCTTTTGGATAAATTTACGATATACATAAGGCTTTACTAAACATGAAGCAGACCAATGATGCTGACATAAATTCAAGACGTCTAACACTTGTAAGTAAAACCAATCTCTTAAACTTATATCACCATCACCAATCACCTTACACTGCTCATATTTTACTGAAGGAGGGTTTTCTTTGCTTCGATCATCGTGCGTTATGGACATGAATGCAACTTAATGAACCTCAAGATGGAGAGTTACTTAGTTCTATGTACACAAATCTAGAAACAAAGACTTTCACCTATTAGGGTCACTTTTATAGCTAGCATAACTAGTTCTAATCAACACATCCAGACACAAAGATCGTTATAGGGTCCTGCTCGCAATGAACCATTGTATATAAATTTGATTTGGCTTAAAATATGACTGATGTTAATCATCTATAAACTATAAGTATCTTTTAAAATTAACAGTTGAATTAATTATTTAAAAATCAGTAGTTGATATTAACCCTATAGTATAGAAAATTGCCCTATTTTAGGCTAGATCAAAACTGCAATTGAATTAAACATGTATATTGAATTACTAAAGTTGTTTATCAAGTGAAACCCACAAGCCGTCCATTATTTAAACAGGTTCACTTGCAATGAAAATAATGACCCTAATATAATTATTAACAATATCATATATAGATCGTATTGATAAAAAAATAATACATAATTGAGTTATCCTTTAGTCAATATGAGTCATTAATTGTATTTGGAATATATCAATTAGGCTAGGTAACAAATTTCAACCTAATTTGAGTTGAAGTCAATCAAATCCATCCAAATACTCTTTAAATGGTTACAACCAGTTTGAACAGATTTGGATAGATTCTGAAAAATCTACCGGTCCACATTGGAGATCATATTGTTTTATCACTCAAATTAATTTTTATATAAATTTAGCCATTAGATCTTGCCCTCTTAATGAGTGATCCATTTTATCCATTCAATATCTTCGTGATCTGAAACACGATTGAGATAAATGACTACTTGTTTCAAAGCTCTTGATAAGGATAATAGAACTATTGGATTGGATCCTCCAAAAAAGTTAAAACTTGGGCCCTCTAAGCAAGTGATTTTAGGCCCCCACACTTTTATCCATTTAATTTCATTTGGTAGGCCCAACATCCCAAAGACTCCACACCCCAAAGAGGTCAAATAACCTAATAAGTGCACATATCAAGGAAAAAATGTGCTTGTATTGTAAGTTATGGTGTAGCTACCTGTTGGGGGCCTTGCACAAAACTTTAGGATCTAGCCTCCCGAAACAAACCAGAATTATGGAATAATAATGTAATGAACTAAATCAAAACATAATCCACACCACACTAGGGATTTTTACGTAGAAAACCCTTAAAGAGGTAAAAACCACGGGACCTTGTCTAGATCAACAATCCACTATAAAGCAGAACGTTACAACCGATCACAAGCAAACACCGCTTGGATCAAACCTTCTTCACTCACGCAGGAGTGGATAAACAATAAGAGAACAAAAAAAAAAAAACGGAGAGATCTCACCGATCACGAGGACGTAGAAGCGTTGAGACGTTGACTGCGAAGTAGATCACCTCTACGAGCACAATCTCTCTTCTACAAGCTTCCTCTCTCTCTCTCTCTCTCTCTCTCTCTCTCTCTCTCTCTCTCTCTCTCTCCCTCTCTCTCGATCTCTCTCTCTCTCTCTCACCTTTGATAACCCTAAGCCCTCCTAGAAAACCTTTAGGAAACTTAGAATGCCCTGGAATACACCACAATCCCAGATACACCCATATATATAAGAATAGAAAGAGGTGTAACCCAAACAGGAAACAAAATCTGCGTTTCCGCAATCGCATGTACGGAACTCGTCGATGCCATCGAGCCACTCTCGATGACAACCTCGATATCATCTGAAGGTCTCTCGATGATATCGACACAAGACCAAAACTGTCCAGCGACCAGGGGTGAAAAATCCAATAATTATCGATGTCATTGAGCCACTCTCGATGACAGCCTCGATATGATCTGAAAGTCTCTAGATCATATCGACAGGACCAAAAAACTGTCTAGCAACCAGCAGTGAAAAATTCTGCAATTATCAATGATATCGAAACCTATTCGATTTCATCGATCCCAACAATGAGGAGAAAAATCCCCATCACTACCTTGATCAGTCATCATCTGAATTCAATTAAAAAATTATTCGTTGACAAATTCTAATTTGGGATTCTTACCGTAGTTTAAAAACCTAAAAACTTAACTCTCGGGACTCAACTCAACTTGAGGGTCACTACTTATTAATTAAAAATAGTACAAAAAATATTCAAATTAATTATATGTGATGTAAGTAATAAAATATAAGAAAACAAAGAATCAAGCGTATAGAGCATCTGCTCTTCTTGCAGATGTCACGTTTGTGACATAGGAAAGGGTATGATGAGGAAGATCACCATCTACGTCAATTGTGCAAAACCATAAATCCATAATAGAAAAAAAAATAGAATTTTATTAATCAATAATGCTCAGACTTCCCGACTACGTCACTTATAAAGGAAAAGTAAAAGCCTAATAACTTGGAGTCTTAATTCGACTAAACTAAAATTTACTCGAAATAGTAAATTTTAATAAAAATAAAAGGTCTTAATTTAATTATGTCGAATGATTCTTGACATAATTAGAAGCAAATCCTAAAAAGAGTGTATATACTAAAACTCTAAAATCAAGGAGATACGTCTAAACTAAAACTTAATAATAATAGTAAGCTTTTTCTAAAACTGCAATTTTGAATTGGAAGGAATAATTTTCTTGCAAAAGGGAACGGCGTGGCCTCTTTTGTGCGTCAGTTGATCCTATATGGCCTGTTACAGTCAAAATTCATAATTCGTGAGTCTTGTAACGATACCCGAATAAAAACTTATGGCCGATTTACAATTCGCACTTCAAACGGCAATTTCTCCCTATCCAAAATGAATTTCTTCAATCCGAACATGCCTAGGGACCAGTTACGTCATGCCCTATGTAAGACTGGGCCTAGGTTTGACGGACTATGTTCGCTTCCGTTCGGGCTTCTTTCGACCTAGTGTGCCAAGAATGGGTATGTTGCTCGATCTACATCAGTCCTCTCTACTTGAAAAGAACTCATTCCTGAGTTATCCATTGGAATCGATTCACTCAAACAAATTTGTCTCATTGAACGTTCGTGAGATCTCCAAGTCCTCGAGAAGATTAATGACAAAGGCGTTATCATTAATTTTTTTAAGTATCGAGACGGGGTCTATTTTCTTATTTCTCAGCTTGTTATATGTCCTAGTTAGAAATCACTCATTGTGTAGGCGAACCAACATGTTATCACCTACTTCAAATAGATTTTGGTGTCGATGTTTATCAACCTCTTCCTTGTACTTGGCGTTGGATGCTTGTAATTTTTTTTAACATAGGCATGCATAGTCGAGATCTGATCTGCCATATTTTCCACAACAACATTCATTCCTAGTAACTTAGGCAACGGGATTAGGTCGAGTGTATACTTGAAAACTCGACCATACACAACCTCGAATGGGGACTTGCTAATGGACCAATTCTACATGTTGTTGAAGGTGAGATCCGCCTAAGCTAGAGCAAGATCTACTGCTTAGGCTTATCACCAAAGACACAACATATGAGGTTCCTGAGTGTACGATTCACCACTTTTATTTGTCCAACCGTTAGGGGTGGTAAGCACTGTTAAACCGCAATATGGTGTCAAATCAATACCACAAAATCCTCCAAAAGTAATTGAGGAACTTGGTATTGTAATATGAGGTAATAGTCTTGGGGTCACCATATAGCCACAAGACATCTCTGAAGAGATGATTGACTCTTGCACAGGATGAAGTGAGGCATGTCAGAAAACCTATCAACCACCACAAATATTGAATCCATACATCATTGAATCCACGGAAGACCTAGCACGAAATCCATGAATAAGTCCTCCTAAAAGGCCATCAGGTACATGTAAAGGAGTATAAAGCCATGTGTTTCGTGATTGCCCGTTGGATGTTTAACATGTATGACACCTCTGCACATCTTTCCCTACATTCTTCTCCAACTGTGACCAGAAGTATTGTTACTCCAGAAAAGTTATCGTCTTGTCTCACCCTAAGTGACCGTTGAGGCCACCGTCATATAACTCTTTAATGACTCACTCTCGCAGTCTCGCAGTGAATTCCGCGGAATGCATAACTAGTTTTCCATGAGGAGAAAATTGTCCTAAATATATATGTCACTCGGCTGACTCGCCTGACATCTAGCCCACTAATCCTTGAAGTTATCTTCGTCTGCATATAATTCTTTAAGGTATTCAAACCCAATGACCTCGTTACTCATGGTAACTAATAAAGTCGCTTGCCTACTTATAAGTGCATCAACAACCTTGTTTTGTTGCCCTGGTTTATGATTCAACAAGAAAGTAAATTCTTACAAGAAAAAAAAAATCAATCTAGCATACACAGGATTAACAATAGCTTAACTCATAATATATTTGAGAGCTTGATGGTCTGTATAGAGGATAAACTCTCTTTAAATCAGATAGTGTCTCCAATAGCGCAAGGCCTGAACGATTACATATAACTTCATCTTATATGTCAACCACTTCTTATGAGCCTCATTTAGTTTCTCACTGTAGAATGCTACAGCCCTACTCTCTTAAGATGGCAAGCTTCTAATACCCACATAAAAAGCATCACACTCTATCTCAAATAGTTTAAAGCTATGGGGCATTAGGACCAAGGTGGTAGACAATCTCTCCCTAATCTCTGCAAAGCTTCGATATGCCTTCTCAATCCGTTGAAACTAGCCTTTCTTTATGCAATTAGTAATAGGGAACACAATGATATTAAAATTCCTCATGAACCGATGATAGAAAGTCACTAACCCGTGAAAACTTCATACTTTATGAATATTTTTTGGAACCGACCATTCCTTGATGGCTTTCACTTTCTCCTCGTCCACATGGATTCTCGGGAACATCACCACAAATCTCAAAAGTAAGAGACTATCTTTCATAAAATTACACTTTTTATATTGAAGTATAATTCGTTTTCTGTAAGCACTTAAAACACCTACCTGAGATGCCTCACATGATCTACCTCATCTTGGCTGTAAATCAAAATATCATTGACCTTGACTATTGCCACTCACCTATAAAATAATTTCAGAACTTAGTTCATTATTCATGAGCCCCAAGCGCAGGGCTGCGATGTAGTAATAATTTGGTGAGACCGGGATCGAATTCATAGAGAATGGGGAATACAGTCTAGAACTATTCTAAGTATAATGGTTTGTCTGGATTTTTAATCTATCGAGATAAAAAATGATTTTAAACAATAATAATAAAATACCAAGGATTTATGAATCTACTTACAGCAATCACAATATCAATTTACTGATTCAATATATACAATTGAATCGAAATCCTATTTTATCCAATCGAAAGATAATTCAGTTAAACCATTCATAAACACCAAAAAGAATATGATTTCAATTGAATGATTATCTCATAAAGCACTCAGACATCAATCACAGGGAAGTAAAAGCATCCAGTGCACTCTTAGGTGTCATTGGATCAATCAATTATATTCATTGATTCCTTCTCTTATTCAGGCTAACCAATTGTTAAATCAGAGCATTCATTGTAACGGGAGTGCACAACGAATCCAGAAATAAACAACTTAAAAACTTAAAGTAAATTGAAACTAAATCAATTCTACTTTCATCATTTAAAATAATATCATTAAATCAAATAAACTAAATACTGAAATTAAACTACAAGCTTCATCCCTTAACATTAGCTAAAAGATTAGCCTAATAAGACTAACATCTTAAAAGAAAAACTAAAAGATCTACTAGAAACCATTAAGAAATTGAAGCAAAAGAACGTTATCAACGCTCCACCTAAGCCTTCTTTCCATTTTCAAACCCTAGAAGATGATTTGGAACAACTCCAACTTATAGTTGTGAAATTCTAACTTTCGCACCACCTTGAAAAAATTGCAAACCGACTTTGAATTTACACAGCTATCACACTTTCGATGGCATCAAGCTCCCATCGAAGAGTACAAGTGAAATCAAGAAATTGTCCAGTAATGAACTTTCAAATTTACGTATTTTCTCGATGTTATCAAATCTCCTTCGATGGCATCGAACTTGGCCTTGATGGCATCGAAAATTCCTTCGATGGCATCGAAGAATGCACAAATATGTCCAACAATTAAAATCAGATTTTTGTGATTTTTGCAATAGGATTGAATGTGGCTTTAATGTTATCAAACTTCATTCGATGACATCAAAGCTATCATCGAACTGTGGATATATGTACTTCTGATTTCCTGCACTTCAAGTTTTTGATTCTCTTCATTTCTCACTTGATTTCCTTGGATCTTGGATTCTTGAATTCTTCAATCTTGATCTTCATAGATTCAATTCATCATTATCTTCTTTTGAGCTCTAAATCCATCCTTTTAAGCACATATTCATCTTATGCTTCCAAATCACCTTACATGACAAATATGTATATAATTAAATTAAATTAACACTTAAATGTCATGAAAAACTAATGTAATTAAATGGTTAAATATGCAATATTTAAGTATCAACATTCATCAGCTTCATAAACGTAGTATGTGCATTTGAGAGTCCAAATGACATAACCAGCCAATCATAAAGCCCCTCTTTAGTCTTAAACATTGTTTTTCACTCATCACCTGACCAAATATGAATACGATGGTAACCACTTCTCATATTCAATTTAGATAATATATTTATGGCTTTCAACATGTCTAACATGTCGTCTAACTATAGTATAGAAACCAGTACTTCACCATTATTTATGGATAAACTTGGTAGCAAGGTTCAGGTCACTCTCAAAGCCGATTTTACAAATGACTCTTAGAAATCTCACCGACAGAAAACGTGAGTACTTTTATGGTATTACTACATTAGCATGTGATCCGATCTGGACCATTGATTAAGGGCCCATCTATGGATCAGTAATACCTTACAAACTCTTAAAAATCAGATATCTTGATGACCCAATATTTGGCCTTTTTTAATCCTTGCAGAGTTGCAGTGTTTTTCATATTACTTTCCATTTGGATGCCAACGATTATACGATTAGGATTTTTCCATCCAAAGCTTTTGGAAAAACATCCATCCATGGTTCGGCCCATCCGATCAAAAGTCTTAGATCACTGAACCATGACCCCACTTGAATGGGTCCATGCAACGTAAACCGTGAATCTGTTCACGGAATGCCGCGATGCATCAGGAATCTATGAGCCCTATGTTGTCTGAATCTTAGAGATTCAAATCAAGCTGAGATGGAACTTCTGTTTTGGTCCACCTGATCAGGCCTTTCAAAAACATTTGCCCAGCGATGGAATCATAATCTACTTGGGAAGCTGATATTTACAACCCTTAATCATTTTTTATACTGGTGGGCCACAGGAAACGCCAGCCTGTAAGGTGGCAATGTGTCGGGTTGGCCTGCAGGTGTGGGAAACGGATTGGCTACTCACCCTGCCTCTAGCCAATGGCTAGTGGTCAGTGCTATGTGGGCCCAACATGATGTATGTGTCTAATCCATGCCGTCCATCTATTTTTCTAGATACTTTTATGGAATAAACCCAAAAATGAAGTGAATTAAATTCTCAAGTGGACCACACAGTGTTGATTGAACTCTCACTAATAAAAACTTCTTGGGGCTACAAAAGTTTTGGATCAAGCTGATATTTGTTTTTTTCCTTCCTGAATGACCTAATCTACAGGTTGGATGTCAAATAAACATTACAGTGGACCGTAGGAGGTTTTTAATGGTAGACATTCAATCACTACTGTTTTCCCATGGTGTGGTCCACCTGAGATTTTGACCTGTCTCATTTATGGGATAAAGTATTAAAATGATGTGTAAAAATAGATGGACGATGTGGATAAAACACATAGATTATGGTGGAGCCCACAGAGCACCGACCACTAGCCACCTGGCTAGTGGCAGCGTCACTTGCCAAACCGCGTCCGCATGTGTGGGTCGGGCTCAGATTAAAATTTGAAATGGGCCGGGTCATGGCCCACATAGCTTATTAATGTGGTGGGCCGACAGACACTTTCTACGTTACTTATCGATGGGCCAGGTTCATGTCCATAGAGGCCCATCTAGATTCTCAATGGGCTGTGACAGATGACCCCAAACTACAATTGCTCGATCGTGGCAGTTCATAAAGATCAAGCAATCCATTAGGTGGGCCCCTGTGAGTAGACTTGCAGGCCAAATAATCACACGTCAAGCAAGCCAGTGTGTGTGGCCCGTGTGTAGACACGCCGACTGAAGAATCACACCGGATTTCTCATTAGATAGGGACTGTTCTTTTATTCTTTTTTGTGTTTTTTTTTTTCTCCCCTTGCCTTTGTGGGATCTGAAGGTGGGAAGCGGATTGTCTGAAGCACCCGTCTCCGCGATATCCACGGATCCGTGATGTATGTGTTTCATCCACGTCGTCCATCTGTTTTTCCAAGTGGACCATGCCACACGAAACGGTGTGGATATTGACACCTACTGTTCAAACCTTCCTAAACCTACCGTGGAGTTTATTTGCCATCCAACCTGTTCAAACCTTCCTGAACGGAAGACACAAACATGCAACAGTGGGCGTTCACTCCCCACTGTTTCCTAGTGTGTGGTCTACTTGAGCTTTCGATCTGTTTCATTTTTTTTATCTGAAGCTTAAAATGAGTTGGCAATATGGATGTACGGCATGGATAGAACACATACATGGTGATGGGCCCCACTTCAGCCGAGTCATGGTCGATCCCATTATGGAGGGGAGCGGATTAGGTGTTACCCTTACCGTGTGGGGCTCACCTTGATGAGTGTGTCGTGTATCCGCGCCACCCATCCGTTTTTTCAGCTCATTTTAAGACGTCACCCAATCTTCAGCAGATCGAAATCTCTGGTGGACCATAACACTAGAAAAAGTGGTGAATTGACTGTTAAAAACTTTTTGTAGGTCCATAAAAGTTTTGGACCGAGCTGATATTTGTATTTTCTCTTCATCCAGGTCTGTTTGACCCCATCAAGGGGTTGGATGGCAAATAAACAGTAATTCATATGCATACGGTGGGCCCTTGGAAGTTTTGAATGGTGGGCGTTCAATCATCACTGTTTCTTCAGTTGTGGTCCACCTGAGATTTGGATCTGCTTAATATTTTTTACGATGTCCTAAAATGGGCTGTAAAAAAACATGGACGGCATAGATATACAACACATCATCAAGGTGGGCCCCACGGTAAGGGTAACACCCACTACGGTGTTAGGTGTTAACCAGGTAGGGAGCGGATTAGGTGAGACCCGTGATCCACCGAAGTGGGTGGGCTACTGTGATGTATGTGACTACATCTACTCCGTCCATCCTAATTGAAAGCTCATTTTAGGGCAGGATCCCATAAATGAATCAGTTCCAAGTCCCATAAACAGTTGTTATTGACCATTAAAAACTTCTCGTGAGCCACGAAAGCTTTGGAGCTTTGGATCAAGATGATATTTGTGTGGTCTCTTCGTGTAGGTGTTTGTAACCTTATCAATAGGTTGAATGGCAAATAAACATTCCGGTGGAATCCATGAAGCTTTTAATGGTGAGGATTCAATCATTAACGTTAACTATGGTGTAGTCCACTTAAGATTTGATTCAGCTTCATTTCTCGGATCATGCCCTAAAATGAGCTTTCAAAACGGCTGGACGGTGTGGATTTAAGGCATATACATCACTGTGAGCCCCACAGTCAGGGTCCCGCCCACCTCGGTGGATCCGGAGTCTCACCAAATCCGCTCCCCCCGTTCCGTAGGCAATCCGCTTGAGGTGGCACTTGTTAAAGACCGTCTGCCTAATCCAACCGTCCATTTGTTTTGTCTGCCAACTCGTCCCAGCCGTCCGTTTGTTTTGTACAGCGTAGCCCACCAAACTACCGAACCAGCTTGGTTGGTGGCGTATGTGCGACAAGCTCGTGGAAATAGAAACCTGCCTTTTCTTGTAACAGTAGCCATTTATGATGCCTCGATAAATGATCAGATGATCTTGCAGCACGGCACAGTAAGTACTGTTGCTCCTATCTGCACGGGTACGCTTATACCAGTTCACAGTCACGATCTACACCTCTACCGATCAAACCGTTCAAGATTGTCCAGATCAAAACAGGTGGGTCCAGTAAAAAATTTGAACCGTCCATTCTTGCGGAACCATCTGATCCACCTGAAACCATCCAATTAGTTTCTTGTGAAATGGATGGCTAAAACCTATATCCAACTTCCCAGGGATCATCTGATCCACCTGATTTTACATTGGGACCCATGATGTGCGGACCTAAATGAACCATCCTGACCAATTGATTGGAGTGCCCATCTATTTCTGTGCAGCCCCGAAGCACCCTACCTGATAGTGAAAACATGACCATATCTCTGTCTAAACCTCTTTCTAAACCTCTAACTAGAAATTCCTATGATGAAATCAACGGCCACAGCTCTTGGGATTTTAGACTTACAGTTTCCAGTTCTTACAAGTAAGGCCAAGTTACGTTAATCTAGACCACTGGCCTCTTAAGCCCCACCGTGGATGGAGAATCCCAGCCGTTTTTCAGTTGTGGGTCATCTCTCAACCTTCAATCCGTAGGACCACAATATACCATTGGTCTGGATTGCCGGAAAAGCGGGCCCACTCATTAGAATTGAGAAAGTGTATATAGTGAAAATATGCCCGAAAAGAATAAATAACTCAAGGGAAAGCCAAAATTCCAAAATTCCTCATATATTCCAAAAGTAACATTATACATTACAGGAATTTTCCTTGCATTTGAACGATCTGTAAAGAGAGAGATAGACGGTTGATCTTTGCCCCCTTTCTCTCTCTTGAAAGAAACCAAAACGAACAAAACCAACACAGTAATAAAACAGAGAGAGAGAGGGGGGGAGGGAGAGAGATTAGCCGTATGCTTTTGGATTAGGCAGCAGATACAAAACCACATGAGAGAGCCATCAGCAGCACGGCTGCCTCTTCTTCCTCTGCCAGCTTCCTCTTTCTCTGCATCTGCAACAACATATCTCTTCCCAACCCCACCAATCTCACCTTCAATGAAGCTTCCCTCCTCTCCTTTTTATTATCCTTTTCTTCTCTCTTCTTCAACCCAAGCAGTCCTCTCCTTCTCTTCCTGTATTTTATCCCACATGCATTGCAGAGGGACTAAAGCCCAAATACAAATCAGACTAATGCGATAAATTAAAAAACCCACATCAAAAAAAGCATCAGAAATGTTTTTTTCTCTTTTTTTATATATATATATATATATTATATAACACACCTTGGGCCCTGCAGGACCACCTCTCCACAAAGGGGTTTTGGTAGTCCTGCAATCAGCACAGCTCTTCTTCAACTCATCTGAAACCTCCCCTGCAGATTCCAGTTTCTGCAACAAACAAACAAAAATATATATATATCAATGGTAATGATCATCTCAATATCAAAAAGCCCCAAAAGGAAGAAACCCCAATCGAAACCATGATGATCACCCACTCACCTTTTCATTGAAATCCATCACAACCCCCCTTTTCTCCTCTCTACAGAAGATTTGAAAAACCCAAAAAAGGCTATGGGGACTTTTTACACTAGAAACATGGTGAGATCCTGTTCTGACAGCTGTGATACATGTATGAGAAGCAGAGACTTCAGAGGCAGAGCAACAGAGTCCTAACAGGATTCCAGTGAAAGAAGAAAACCCAATAAGAGACTTGAGGGACTACCAAAACTGTCTGGTATCAGAAGCTTTTGAAAGAGAGATTGTGTTGGAAAGAGAGGGAAATGAAAATAGAGGAGATTCACAAAGAAAGAAAGAGGCTGTTCTTGTATTGTATCGAAAAGAAATAAAAAAGAAATGGGATCTTTGAAGTGTCTGAAAGAGCTTGGTGGCCGAGTATCTGTCCACACAGGTGTTAGTGAGCGAGCAAGGGAACACACATGCAGGTAAAAGATCAAAAGATCAGGTGATCTACAAGCACACATACACATTACACATGCGCGATTTTGTACACGTGGCATATATAGAGTTTAAATTAGACCGTCCAAATTGTGGGTCATACTCTAGATAGGTTGTGTATCAAAAATGAGACTAATTTATTTACTTCAAATTTGATTTGTATAGATTTATTTGTTGATTTTTGTACCGTTGAGAATTTTCCATTATAACCGTCTAATTATTTTGGTTTAATCGGTAAGTTTTTGTGAATATGTAGTTTTTTTTTGTATTTTATATTTCATCTAGAGTTTTTAAGAATGTTGGACGGTTTTTTGTGTGTTAATGTTGTTTTATTTGAACGATTTATGAGTGAAAGTGTACGAATCATCATGCCTGCTAGAGTATTTGAGTTTTTCTCAGGAAAAAAAAAGTGGGAGATCTCAGCAGGACACGAAGCCCTAGCCCTTGGTTACAATGACTAAAATGCCCTTCGAGGAGGTGATCGTCGGTTCTTCTACCGACTTGTCGCTGCGGCCTAAGGTTCTGATACACCGACATGTGGATTGGCTGATGAATAATGGCCCACGTGACTGTTAAATGGATGATCTGGACCGTCCATTCAATGGATCCTAGAATGGATGGACAACAATGCCAAGTCTACATCTTTTTGAGGCTTGTGTTAGTCGTATTAGCTCCGATTAAACAGACGTCCCTGACAAATCGGTCCCTTCAACAAGGAAGGATTACGCCCTCAAGCTGAGGAGAGTTTTGGTATTTGAAAATTGAAGGCAAATGAAGAAACACGTGTGTTAGATCAGCGCCTCTCGTCTGATGATCCTCTTTGCAAAAATGCGATGGCTGAAAAATATACCCCTACGATAATAAGGTGGGCCCTCAGCAAAAAGAATATGTACGGAGTTTTGCTAATAGCTGGTGGGCCACAGGCACGCGTAGAATTTGGACCGTTGATAATTTTCACTTGAGTGTTGGTTCATACATTTTATGAATGTGGTGCCCACCTATTGATCACATCGACCATCACATCGACCGGACATTCACCTCATAAGCAGCTATGGTGTCCACGTGTGTGCGTTTTTTTCGGCCGTCAGGCGCCTATGACATACACTCGAGTTTTTCTCCTTTTCCCTCTTTTCCAACCGTTCATCAGGTTCCACCGTGGTTCTTTTTGGCCTGTCGGGCGCCTACAACTGTTGTAGCACATCTTGTTAGAACCTGAGCCCATAGCTCGTGGGCCACGGAAAGCGTGGAATTTGGACCGTTCGTCATTTTCACATGTGCTTCCCGCCTACCGATAACATTGGGCGGACATTCACCTCATGGTCAGCTCTGATGTCCACGTCTCTTTTTCGCCTGTCAGTCGCTTACAACATACAACATGCACTCGATGGAGTGCTTCACATTTTTCCTCCTTCCCAGCCATATATATGGTTCCGCCGTAATTCTTCCACGCTTGTGGAGCGCCTACATCTGTTGCACCAAACGCGGATTGCGTCATACCCCGCACGTCTCTAGCCACGAACGGGCTGTTCTGTGGGTGGGCCCTCTGTGATTTATCTGTTTATCTATGCCGTCTATCCCTTCTCTTATATTACTTTAAGGTATTTGCGTAAAAATGAGGCAGATCCAATGCTAAAGTGGACCACACTGCAGATGACTCTTACATTAATGCAACTTACATTTCATGTTTTTGTGCATTTAATGCAGCCAGGTGTAGCCCATTTAAGTGTTGGATCTACTCGTTGTTTTTTATATAATACCTTAAATTGATGCGAGAGAAGGAATGACCTAGATAAACAGATATATCTCAATAAACCCGCCCACAGAACTGCCTGTCCGTGGCTAGGGAGGAGGGTAGGACTCAATCCTCATCCCACAACATCTTGTAAGAGGAGTGGATTAGGTGAGAACCCGCCCTTCCGGAGAGTTTGCGGCCTTTACCAAGGGGTCTTACCTAATCTACTCCTGATGTAGAATGGGTTACAGACCTGTTGATGTCTACAGTGAACCAAAAAAAATAATAATAATAACAAGGATCCAACATACTCAGCATAATTTGATGGTTAATAAATTTGACCAACATGTTGAAATTCTACCAAAAATTTTAAATTATTTGTTAGCTGATTTCTATCAATTTATACATGTTGAAATACTGTTCTATATTGTTTATTGGCTGATTTCTACTAGTTTAAATAGATTGATAAATCTTGTTGGCAGGCCAAAATTCAGTTTGTATATAAATCTCTTGACACTTTTTAGTTGTTTCATATTGATGGACAACTCAAAATTAAGTAATTTTTTAAAATTATTTTCTTAATTGATTAGGAATCTTTATTTATGGTTTTAGAGTTTGTTTACTGCTATTTAAAAGTGTTAAACTTATTTTTACAATTACCTATTGAATAAAACTTGTTATAAATTTTAATTTTTATTGTGAATTCAAGATTTTCTTCTCATGAATTTATGTATTTATCAATTGAGGAAGACAGTTATCAACCTTGTCACGTCCTCCCTATATCAGCTCCCCTTGTAAGGACCTTAGCCAAATAAAGCAGGCCGCTTCAAAGTGAAGGTGGACCACACCAAAAGGAACTATTGGGATAATGAACCACCATAGATACTGTTGTGGGGCCACCGTGTTGTTTAAATTCCATCTAAACCGTTCATCAAGTGAAATCACAAGGGTGCAGAGGCCACCCAAAATTTTATCCGATCCAAAGCTCAGGTGGGCCACACCAAGTTAGTTTAGATATTTGAGGGGTGATTTTACATTGTCCTTGTGTTGTGGCCCAACAGAGTTTTGATGGATCTAATCTTTTTCTATGTACAGTGAAAATGAGATTTGACTCAACTGACGAATAGAATGGATGTTTCACGTATACGGCCCCATGCGGTTTGGGTGTTGCACGAGCTTCCTACAACAGGTGTAGTGGAATCCAGTCCATTCATCAGACACCTTGTGAGGCCGCGGCAGTATAACTATTTCCTAACCTACGTTTTAACTGATTTCTGGTACAATAGATTTTCTGATTAATTTGTACCAACATCCATCACATACAACTATATTAAGTGAAAAGATCAAAGCCGTTCAATACTATTAAGGCCAAATCACGAAGGATCACGACAGCTCAATCTAGAAGATCTTGATCTCCACCTCAGGGCCAATTAGGTATAAATAAAAATGTGTGGATCGCCAAACCGTTAGCCCGCATTGGGTTACCATACCTGGGATTCTCGCCTGATTGGAATTATGGAGCGGACGAACCATCCGAGTGTGCAATCACCATATGTGGCCTACAATTACCTGACTCCAAACTTTGCAAATCGTTATCCGCACCGTATACAAAATGCACGATGAATCAACGGTTCAGATCATCTGGTTAGTGGCCATCAAACTGACCATAAAATCAAAAGCAATCAATAGTCAACCAAATAAGCAGAAAAATAATTAGTGGATATAAAAGACAAATAGTTGAATTAGTGACTGTGCCTCTGCAAGGGCTGAATGGAAGTCTCATATCTCCTGTTTATAGCATTCAATCTGTCTATCATGAAAAATTGACGTGGAAGTAGTAAGGTCAATCATCTTCTTCCTCAAGGATAACTACTCTAAACTCACAAAATTTCTCTGGACTCCTTGGAGATTTCTCAAAATTAATATAAATAGTAAAAATGAAATTAAATTAGACTTTTGACCTTAGATCTAATGGAATTTTGCAAACCTGGTGTGGGCAACCCCACATAGCGTATTGGTTGGCTAAAGTAGCTTCTCGTACCCCAAAATCATATACGGTGCGTCAAATAACTCATTCTGGTTTGCAATATATGCTTGCTTTATAGTTTTAACAGTCTTGATCACTTTCACCTTTGATCAGGCCTTCTCTGGTCAATCTTGGCCATGAAAGTGTCCCTGACCCACTCTACATCAAAAATCTATCATCAAAGTTGGATGTCCCATAAGTAATCTATCCATCATATGAGCCCCATATGAATTTGAAAATATCTTTTATTTTTGTTAGGATTTATGGAACCTAATAATCAAAGGTGTATGGCTGGTCACAACAGGTAACACTCCCTTGCTTAGAGATCCGAAGGTGTGCCCCTAGTTAATAGAATAATTTCATAGCTTCATATAAATTATTTTTACACAAATCCTCGATCATTTGGAGTAATATATATTATGTCATAAGAAAGAAAGTCTTCGTCAAGTTGAGAGTTGCTTTTTTGTTTTTTCCTCAAGTATATGGATTGATATGAATCCATCTATATACCAAAAAAGAATCACGAAAATTTTTGTGTTGTGATTTGTCTTTTTCTTTTTAATTTCTTTTAATTGCGGTATGGTACCTGTGGTTGAGCAGCGATCTCTTCTCCCAATAATTTTCTACCATGTCACCGCTACATAATTTCATAAGCTCCACCTTGTGCAATCCAAAGGTGAGGGCTTCTCCTAATGCTCGGGAGGTAGACTTTCCGGAGTTTCAACTCCAGGTCAAGAGTTTCCAGTACCCATAGGTGGTGAAATTCCACTAGCGTAAGTGTGCGGGGGTGTGTGTGCATGTGTAACAAAAGGCTTCTCCTAATGCACAAGTTTGTGTGACATATACATCATTCAGGTTGCACCACATGAAACAACAGACAACTGTCCAAAGACCTCAAAATTCTAATATTGGACCACATGATGGTTTGATCTGCGGTAACTGAGTTTCAAGGTGGGTCGAACCTGATCAACAGACGTCATATACACGACTTAATGGCCACCTATAGAACGTTGTACAATGGCCTATTATGGAAGTACCCGTAGAGGAACTGGCATCGTCAAATAAAAATCCGAATCCGGCAATATGCCCAAGAAACAGTGTGGCCCACCAGTTGGAATGTACAGGTTGGCGTACATGCATGCCACGTCAACAGTTGCTGTGCACATTAGGCATGGAAGTTGGTTCTTCTCATCCTCAGCTCCATCTAACTAACATGTGGGAATAGGGAATAAGACCCAACCGGCCTTTTGTGGGTCACCACAAAACATGAGGGTCCCATCTTTTCTACCAATGTGAGATTGGTAATTTAGGTGGACCGTCAAACCAGAAATTTTCATGAGAGGGAGAAACTGAGAATGGTAATGGGGTAGAAATACAAAGGAAGGGACAAATCGGGCCGGAGATTTTCGGATGGCAGTGAGAAAAAGAAAG
Source organism: Magnolia officinalis (assembly GCA_021015155.1). Classification (NCBI taxonomy): domain Eukaryota; kingdom Viridiplantae; phylum Streptophyta; class Magnoliopsida; order Magnoliales; family Magnoliaceae; genus Magnolia; species Magnolia officinalis. Next base: position 8,201,174 of record JAJHSJ010000013.1, read on the forward strand.
CTCGAGTGGCCCATCTTTGTCTTCAAACCATACAAAAAGAAAAATCTACTCGAAAAGACAACTGAGTTATAAAAGGGGTAGGCTTCTGTTTCTTTCGTTTTTCGGTTCCCTTCCAACGCTGCGGTCAATGCAATTTCAAACTGCACCCGCTCGACTTAAGTTTCCATTTACTATCAGCTCACACGTGCCTGATTCTAGATATTTGCAGGATCCAATCCGTTATTCCGGAGGCCCACCGTTGGAAAACTTAGGTGGGTCCTCTCACGCAGTGGATCTATTGGCGCTCCATTTGTTTTCTGTCAGGTGTGGTATGTATGGATGTGCCAGAATTGACAAAACAGATCGATCCAAATGATTAAATTTTACTCCAAGCACTAAAATAAGCAGATATGTCTAATATATGATCGGATTTTAAGAAGATCAGTCACTTATTCAGCCACTTGCAAAAATTTTTAACGATTAGCTGATAATCGAGGGTGAGATTCTTCCTCCGAAGATGGATGTCTTGCAAAAAATAAAAAAAAAAAAAAAAAAAGTCTTTTTGGAATACTAGTATAATTAAATATAAGGAAAAACTCACAATCGAATAATTGTGTGATATTGGGTAAAGGATAAATCAAGCATATGAGCATAAATTTAAATTACAACTAAAGTATATAGTTAATAATTACTGCTACTGAATTATCATTATTCCTATGATAAACTAATATAAAATAAATTGATAGATTTGTTTGGTTTGATTGGATTTGTAGATGATTCGTTAACTTTTATCCATAAATTTCCTATCATATTTATAGATTTTTCCTGCATCTTGTTCTTCTAGATGTTTCTTCTATTACCCCAGCGGTTACAGTCGTAAAAAAGCATTTCTCTAAAACCTTCTTTTGTTATGTTTCCCTTTTGTGAATATTCATCTTCCGTCGGCCAAGTTTTATCTCACGGTTGCCTTTTATATCTTGAACTATTCGACTGCATTTCTCTCTCCACTCATTAAACTTTTAGATAATTTGGTTGCATTACTTCGTCGACCATCCAATGACGTGTAAATTTGAATTTATGCCAATTATGATTCCGCAAAAAACTCTTCAAGCATCTTAAAGATTTTTTCATCCACCTCATATTTCTCGTGAATTGCCACATATCGTCCTCCTATTGGCTTTTCCAGATTAGCCAGAAATAGGGTACAACAGGATCATGAATGTACGTTGAATATGAATCCATCTGTCAGCTCCGTCTAATCTTGCCATTCTTGTACACATGTCATCCATCACCCATATGATGGTCAAAGTGACTGAAGCATATCTAAAATGCGGAGACCAACCCGGTGAATGGACATGACCGAGCGCACGTGCCACAAGTTTGTACAGCGTGTGCTTGCTCACTGCATTGGGGGGCTTGAGATCAAAACGAGATTAACGAGTTTGCTCCCTCTCATGTTTGGGAAATGATACATACGTTGTTACATGTTAACTTGTGGATAAACATCGTAGCCATGAAAAAAATGGGCCACATCATTGTAGACACCCCACCTTAGGTAAAGCGGACCGTTGGCTGTTCATAATTAGTCGACAACCATTTGGCACCGCAAATCTTGCCTTGGGATTTCCTGGCAGATTTCTGACAAATCGTGCATGTAAAATTTTCGACAAGTGTCCGTTGGCTAACCATTAGCCGACAGTTTTTAAGCCTATATAAATACGCATCCACTCCCTGACTAGAGAGGGACAAAGTGACGCATGGGAGGATGTGAGGTCGAGCACCATCTTCCTCAAGAGGATAACTATTTCGAATCCACGGAACTTCTCTGGACTCCTCACAGAGACTTCTCAAATCCACGAGGAAAGAAAGCAGAAAATAAGAATAAGTTCTAATAAATTCAAAATTGATTAATGAATGAATAAAAACGAGTTCACAACCCTTTAAATAGGGGTACCAAGCAATGGGAAAGAAATCAGAATCAAACTACAACTAAAACTCCTAGAAATCATGACTTACTATAAATAGTAAACTTACTATTTATATACGGTCGTGATGTCTAATAGTGCGCAAGGTTTTCGGCCAAAAATAGTAAGTGTCCTATTTGGCTTCATCAAACCGTTCTCCTAATTATTCTAAGCTCTTTTCACGTTGGGCACAACTCCTAAAGCCCGACGGATGAAGAGTTATAACCAAACTAAAACTTAGTATTTATAGTCAAAACGAAATTAAAATAGGGAAACGACCGTCGATCCAGGGGTTTTCGCAATTCAGGCGTCGTAACCCGGCATAGCGGGGTTGGTTGGCTAAAGTAGCTCGTTCTACCCCAAAATCATATATTTTACGTCAGATAACTCATTCCAGATTGGGAGATACGCCCGATCTAAGGTCCGACGGTCCGGATCACTTCTGTTGTCGACCGGGCCTTTTCTGATCCATCTTGGCCATGAAACTGTTCGCGACCCGCTCTACATCACAAAGGTGGCAGAAGGAATGTTTAAAAGTTTTTCAATTTTTTCTTAGCTTTTGCTCCCCAACGACGAGAAGATTTTGCTGCTTAGGCTCCCTAACAGCAACCATACTTACGCCTAAGACATGCCTCGACAATCTAACTCTACAAAGCCAACCCTGTCATATTAAGAGAAGAGTCAAGATTAGGAACATCCGATCATACCTTTTCTGACTCAAGAAAAACGTGTCTGATTTCCCTTCTCTTTCTCACATCTCAGTCATGTTAAGAATGGGGTCCATTCTACACATTTCTTTTTCTATAAATAATATTTTCTTTTCTTTTACTGCATTTTTTTTCTATTGCCTTTATTTTTTATTCTATTTGCATGCTCGATGCCTCTACTCTGTAAAGAAAGGCTAGGATCCTTTACTTTCTAGCATATTTATTTTATTCTGTTTGCCTACCTGGGGCCTTGGTTTTGTGGAGCAAGGCTATGATCTATTTACTTTTCTTTTTTTCTGCCTATCTGACCCACTTGTAGGGTTATGCGTATCATAGCCATATGACCAACCTTTCTTATAGATATATTGATTTCCCTAAAAAATTCACATCCCTTATAGTAGAGACCGCACGTGAGTGTGGGCAAGAGAATATGCCTAACCCTTTCTTTTCTCGTAACCGAGATCCTTACCCAGATCTCCAAGATCGCAGGCCAATCATAGGTGTCATTTAGGTCAAAGGATTTTTACGATTATTCGACCTTACCTGGAAAGTTTACGTCTCTAGTCGACTGTGAATTGTTACCTCACTAGATCGACTAGTGGCGATTTCAGTCCTTTAAACGCACATTATGACCACCTTGGAATGGTATCACACAACCAAGGAAACCAAAACAAGCCAAACAAACAAACATATATCAAGCCACTGTCACCCCCAAAAAGATCAACCGCACATAACAATGAAGACACCATCTAGTGAAAAGCCATCTTCCATTGTGTGTCGCACATTCCAGCACTATGCCGCACGCGTGTCGGAGGGAGGGCGATCAAAGAATGGTGACTCCGCTGGGGACTTGGTGCAGTAGCCTTTCTAAGGTCTGACTTGAAATAAGGGATGTTTATTCTTTAGGAAAATCATGGTATCTGCAGTACTAACATCCAGTGTATACCGGTCTTGTACGAACTAAACTTAGTAACTTTCCAGTTCCATACTGGTCCATTTACTTTATTGTGAGCATTTCGCATTCCAGTTTTCTACTGGTTCATTTTAGTTTTCTACCAGCATTAAGCATTCTAGTTCCTCACTAGTCCATTTACTTTATTATGAGCATTTTGTATTCCAGTTCTACATTGGTTCCCTTATTTGATAACCCCTGCGAGCCACATTCCCACTTGATTGATTACCAAATAGGAGACAAGAAAGAATCAATGGGGAAAAGAAATGATATTCAAACATCATTGTGCCCAAAAGCAATTTAAGAGTCCGTGGCCCTCCGAAGTTGACATCAGCATACCACAGCACCATTCGTACTGACACCTAGATAACTATGTCAACACACGAAGAAGCTCAAGCATCCCCTTTAAAATCTCCCAAGCATTGGGCACCATTGCCCACGACCACACCCTCACTAACCGAACTAGCACAGGAAATGTGTAGAATCAAGGATATATTAGCACGCCTCCTTCACCTGGAACAGTCCTCACAATCCACATTCCACAACCACCCTTCGCACACATAGGACCCTCTTATCCTACCATCAACCAATTTTCCATCCCCCCGAAAGGAAACTGGGTCCACTTTCAATACCCACCAATTTCCATCCCAACACACCCCAACGAAATCTACCTGCACCACAGCAGGCTCAATCCATCCAATCACAATCACGGCAGTTCTAGTAGCCGCCCCTACACTCCGATCAAAATTACACTAGTACATTCGATGCATACGTATTAGTCACGACATGAAGGGGTTGCTATTTGACAACCCGTAAAGCCGTAAGGACAAATCACAACGTCTTCCTCAACTCTCAAGAGCCATCCGAATTGATCATTGACCAGACGGGCATTTTGATCAAGATACTATGACTACCTGAGGCACGATCGCACCATCTTAAGGTAGTAGGGGTGTCCACTTGCTTTGGCATTGATCAGTTGCCAGGAACCTCTACCAAAAAGAGGCATCTATAAACACCCCACCTTGGGAAAAGTGGACCATCAACTGTTTATTAGCCGACGACCACCTGGCGCTGCAATTTTTGCCTTGGGATTTTCTGGTAGATTTCTGACAGATCCTGCATGTAAAAATTTTGACAAGTGTCTGACAACTGACCTTTAATCGACAGTTTTAAAGCCTATATAAATAGGCATCCGCCCCCTATCCAAGAAGAGGCAGAGATGACGGAAGGAATTAATGTTCTAAAAGTTTTTCAGTTTTTTTCTTGGCTTCTGCTTCCCGACAACGAAGAGATTTCGTGGCCTAGGCTCCTTGACAATAGCCATAGCTACGCTTAGGTCTTGCCCCAACAATCTAACTTTGCAAAACCAAACCTGTCATATCAAGAATAGAGTTAAGAATATTAGAGACATCCAATAATCCCTTTTCTAACTAAAGAAAAGTGTGTCTAATTATCATTTTCTTTTTCTCACATCTTAATCAAGCTTAAAATGAGGTCCTCTTTACACATTTTATTTTCTTTTATTGCATTTACTTTCTATTACCTTTATTTCTTATTATGTTTATCTACTTGGGGCCTTAGCTCTGTGAAGTAGGGATAGGATCCTTTATTTTCTTGCATATTTATTTTATTTTGTTTACCTGCCTAGTGCCTCAGTTCTATGAAGCAAGGTTAGGATCTATTTACTTTCCTTTTTCTTTTGCTTGTTAGGCCCTCTCATTAGGTTATGCCTAGCATGGCCATATAACTAACCTTTTTTTTAGATATATGACTTCTCTAAAAACTGTATATTTTTTAAAGAAGAAATCGCAATCGAGATCCTACCCAGATATCTAGGATAGCAAGCCAAGAGTCATTTAGGTCAATGGATTTTCACAATTCCTTGGCTATACTTGGCGAGTTTACGGTTCTAGCCAATGTAACCTGCTACCTTGACAGATCGGCTAGTGGCAACTACAATCCTTTAGGGCCTGTTTGTTTTTTCAATTCACAGGAAAATACTGTGAAAATATGTAATAATTATTTTTCCTTATATTTACTTCACTTTTTTCGATGTTTGATTTGACTACATGCATTTTTGACACAAAAATCGATAACGCCACAACATATTTGTGGGTCCCACCGTGATGTGTATCGCTTATCACACCGTTAATCTATTATGACTGATGAATTTATGGCATGAGCCAAAAAATGCGGCATATCAAAAGCTCAAGTGGATCACGCCACTAGAAAAAGGGAATCGAACACTTACCATTAAAAACCTCTCAGGCCCACTGTTTCATTTTGTGTGGGCCATTTGAGTGTTCAATCTGCCTCATTTTTCAGCTCATGCCTTAAAATATTGTGTTAAAACGGTTAGACGGAATGGACTTATCATATACATCACCTTGGGGTTCACAAATTTAAAATAATTCTTTTGAAGCAGTTTTGGATTTTCAAACGGGTGGAACCGTAATAATTACCCATTTCAAGGGTATTTACACCCCACCGAAAAATCAAACACGCCCTTAAACTCACATTCTAACCGCATTGGAGAGGTACCGCACAACCATGAAAGCCAAAAACAAGCCAAACAAACATATACATCAAGCACATATTACCCTAATAAAGATCAACCACACATCATCCATTGAAAGGCTACACTAGGTGTCACACATTTCAGCACCGCGCCGCAAGCGTTGGGAAGAGGGCGTTCACAGTAGTAAATATCAACTGATATGGAAAAAAGAAAAAAAAAAGAAAAAAGAAAAAAAATGGTACATTCATCAGAAAGGCTACAGTTTTGGAATCAATGTACAGCCGACGGTCTGAATCAATTTATGTGTGTGGCACACTTGATGAGTGGATGGTTCCAAATTTTTTCTCCAGGGGATATTCATTACATGGACACCCTTTTCACCGTTCGGATTTCCAATGAGATCACACGTTGTACGTGATCACTTATCCTCCTGTCCAAACACTGCCAAAGGAAGAAAAGCTGAATTGCGTGCTGCTTGGCTCAGCCAATCACACAGTACGGGTAGATGATAAGGAGAACTGAAATATAATAGATTTCCACCTCTCCATGGCACGCTTGACAGGATAATATTTTGATCCTGACCGTCCAAATATTTTTTTCATGATTTTTAACGACAAATGGTCCAAAATAAACAAAAATCAATGATAATATATATCTAATTACTGGCCATCAAATATACTGTTTAAAACAGAAAATCTTAACAGTTAGAATTATTCTGAAAATAAGATTAACGAAAATTGTCTGAAATTCTCTGATACGTCTGATTTCTGAAACATAGACATATCCTTATAGATTTAACTATTTTGACGGACCCGATTGATTAGTGACTCAGTCATGTTTCCTTACGAGAGATAGCTCTACTATATTTCCGTTACACCGGTTCTACCGTTCACCTCGCACTGCAACCCTCAGACAATAGAGCCGGTGGTTAGCGTGTGTCGCAACCTACTGGGCCCACATGCTGACATGTTCCTGTGATTTGAACCGTCCGTTTTTTCGTCAGTAAAGTAAATAAGCTATTATCATATAATCACCTTTCAGTAATGATCTTGACCTTTGATTTCTACAGTTGAATGCTAGCCATTGGAATCTGTTTTTCATTGTTCACAGTAAAAATTATCTGTTCAGAGTAAGTTTCCTATGAAAGCCACTAAATCATTGATTCCATAACATGGACTGTTCTGATCATCCGAAAGGTCAGCATGTGGGCCCCAGTGGGCAGCGACGCACACTGGGCGACTGAGGCAGAACGATCTCGTATGGAGGAAGGGAAGCGTGCAAGCGATTATATTACTGTATGATGCAGAGACAGTAGAACCGGAATACAGTGGAGCCATCCCAAGAAGAAGGAAACCAAAAAAACGCATCTCCCGCAGCAACTTGGGTGATGTGTCAATCCAGAACGTCCGTTTGCTTGCCCATTGGTCGATTGAAAATGTCTACAATATACGCTTCATGGCTTTTCCAAAGCAGAAAATAAAGTGATTGGCGATCAAAATTGAAGTAATACCCCATCCATGATAAGTCCCACCGGATGTACGGTTCCGATTTATGAAATAGCCTGCCATCTTTTTCTGCCAGGAGTTGCTGCACCACATTCTCGTTCTACCGCGGTTGTACGGTATAGACTCTCTCGAGAAGTGGGAATAGAAATTTTCGTGAAAAAACCGAGCCGTTTGTGAGTTTTGACTCGCGCCTTACCCGCGAAATGAAAAGAAGGGAGGATGAGAGAGAGGGAGAGAGCTGTCAGCCTCGGTTACATGAAATCATGTCCAAAACTTTTTTAATTTTTAATCTTTTTTAACTTCGGGATTACGAAAATGAAAACAGTATATACTTTCATCTTACTTTGACCTTCTGTCATGAAAGTGTGGCCATCGAATCTCACTGTTTGGGTCGCTTCGCCACTGGGTCCAACTTTCTTCAGAAATCACGCCAGTCCAGTCATCAGCGGAAACGGATTGGCTACTTCCTGCGTGCTCTGTGTGACCCACCATGATGTATGTCTTTCATCTATGTTGTCTATCTATTTTTTTAGATCATTTCATGGTATGAGATCAAAAATAAGGTATATCCCTATCTCAAGTGGACCACATTACAGGAAACAGTGTTGAATGAACGTTGACAATTATAAAATTTTTGGGAACATAAAAGTTTTGGATCAAGTTGATCTTTGCTTTTCCACTTCATCTAGGTCTGTATGACCTAATAACAGATTGGATGTCAAATAAACAGTTTAGTGGGCCTTTGGAGGATTTTAATGGTGGATATCCAATTGCTATTATTTTCCTGTGGTGTGGTCCACCTGATATTTATGTTCCTCTCGTTTTTTTGGATCAAGCCCTAAAATGATCTATAAAAATGGTTGAACGAAATGGATGAAACACATACATCATAGTGGAGCCCACAAAGCACCAACCATCAGCCACCGGGCTGGAGGTAGGGCCAGGGGAGTAGCCAATCCATTTCCGTCATCAGCGGGCCACACTTATTTGGATGAAGAGAAAACATTGATACTCTGCTAGAGTGCGATGGATGATACGCTGACACGCAGTTAATTAAATGGGCTAAATTATGGCACTTTGAAATGTAGCTTATTTGATTAAATGGCTATCGTATAAGTAGGGGTGTACACGGGTCGGGCCGAGTCGAACTGGGCTCAACCCGGCCAGGCCCGTTCAGCAGCCGCACCAGGCCCGAACCCGGCCTGGTCCGGTCGCCAGACCAACATCTCCAGTCTGAACCCAGCCCGACAACAATCGGCCGAGTTTGAGCCAGTTTTGAATCTTCGAATTCGGTCCAGTTTCGAACCTTTGAGTTAAAGCTTATTGTCTAAAGACTTGATGACCTGTGGTCTAATTGAAGTTATGGGGCAGGAAAGGATTCATGTAGCCGAACCCAAGTCGTTGGGATAAGGCTTAGATGATGATGAGTTCAGCCCATTGTCTTCCTGTTTAGGAGAGTTTAGTCTGAATTTTGAAATGGTCTGAATTTTGGGGTTCCACTTTCTTGATGGGTACATCTTCTAATATATTGGATGGTAGATACAAAACATGGTGGTCCCCACACGCAATCAGAAAGGTTTTAGTGAATGCTCCTATGTTTGGCCCATCAGATTTTAAATTCACAAAAAAATAAAAATAAAAATAAAAATCTTAATTTCTAGTTGGGACTATTATCTGCAGGATGAAGAATGCTAATACACAGGTTGCACCATAGAAGTGTTAGGCAGCTTCCCCTCCAAATGATACACATTGCAAAACGTGTAGTGAATGGGAGTGTTGATCTGGTGGGTCTACATCTGTACATGTCATATCACAAAAATGGAGATCAGACCATGTTAGCCATCCAATCAGTGGCCTGCAAAGGAATGGTCAGAGCAACAATCCACCTTCAACCAACAAAACTAAATAATTTGTTGGCCTATAGACATCTAAGTGGTGGCCCACCTCATCAATGGTCCTTATCATGATTCATGACTCATGATTGCCACATTTACTGTGAGGAGGGAGCTGCATAGAAGTTCCATGATGCAAGCTGCATTGCATAAAACATTTCTCATGCTGGATTTCTATGTGCACCATGTCATGGAACTGTGTGAGAGAAAACCATGTGCATACAGTTAATACCATGCCATCTCATGGATTTGTTCTTTTAATAGATGAAAATCAAATAAATGGTCATGATTTTGTCAAAGCTATTGTGAGGAGGGATTTGCATAAACCTCTGAGGATGAGATCTGCATGTTAACATTTATGATGACCTCTGGATAATCTCTATGGCAGATAAATAAAAAGATTTAAGAAAAAAGGGAAAAAGATAAATCATTCATTAATTGGGCTTCACCTTGGATTGGTACTTTGATAGTTGCATGGACGGACGAGCAGAGAAAGGCGGATGGCCTCTGGTGGTTACACGGATGAACGAACAGAGAGAGGCGGACGACCTCTGCTGGTTGCACGGACGGACGAGCAGAGAGAGGCAGACGACCTTTGCTGGTCGGACGAGGAGAGAGAGAGAGAGAGAGAGAGAAGAGAGAGAGAGAGAGAGAGTGAGATTTGGTGGGGTCGGGCAGGGAGAGAGCGAACAGGGGAGGAGAGGGTTTGGTAGGGACGGTGGGGTCGGGCGTTTTCAGGAAAAGGGGAAAGTTGAAAGGGATAGGGTTTTTTTTTTTAACAGGTATATATACCTAAAGGTGGGTCGGGCTGGGTCGGGTCGAGTCAGGCTGAACTGGGGCATATCCGAACTCGGCCTGAACTCAGTTTCGAGCTGAGAAAATTGACCCGTTCTGACCTGAACTCAGTTCCGGGTCAGGCCGAGTTGAGAGAGCTAACCGGGCTAGCCCGGTTTGTGTACACCCCTATTTGTGAGTTTTGACTCGCGCCCTTACCTACGAAAAGAAAAGAAGGGAGGATGAGAGAGAGAGAGAGAGAGAGAGTTGTCAGCCTCGGTAACATGAAATCATGTCAAAATCTTTTTTTGAACTTCTGCTTTTGGGATTACGAAAATGGAAAAAGTATAGACTTTCATCTTATTTTGACCTTCTGACATGAATGTGTGGCCATCGAATCTCACTGTTTGGGTCGCTTCGCCACTGGGTCCACTTTCGTCAGAAATCACGCTAGTCCAGTCATAAGTGGAAACGGATTGGCTACTCCCCTGTGTGCTCTGTGGGACCCACCATGATGTATGTCTTTCATCCATGTCGTCTATCTATTTTTCTAGATCATTTCATGGTATGAGACAAAAAATTATGTATATCCCAATCTCAAGTGGACCACATTACAGGAAATAGTGTTGAATGAACGTCAACAATTAAAAACTTTTTAGGGAACATAAAAGTTTTGGATCAAGTTGATCTTTGCTTTTCCACTTCATCTGGTCTGTATGACCTAATCAACAGATTGGATGTCAAATAAACAGTTTAGTGGGCCTTTGGAGGATTTTAATGGTGGATATCCAATTGCTATTATTTTCCTGTGGTGTGGTCCACCTGATATTTATATTCCTCTCAGTTTTTGGATCAAGCCCTAAAATGATCTATAAAAATGGTTGAACGGAATGGATGAAACACATACATCATAGTGGAGCCCACATTACACCGACCATCAGCCACCGGGCTGGAGGTAGGGCCAGGGAGTAGCCAATCCATTTCCGTCATCAGCGGGGCCACACTTATTTGGATGAAGAGAAAACATTGATACTCTGCTAGAGTGCGATGGATGATACGTTGGCACTAATAAATTACTTAGCAATTGCACACATGGCATGCCAGTAGTTAATTAAATGGGCTAAATTATGACACCTTGAAATGTAGCTTATTTGATTAAATGGCTATCGTATAAGTAGGGGTGTACACGGGTCGGGCCGAGTCTAACTGGCTCAACCTGGCCAGGCCCGCTAGCAGCCGCACCAAGCCCGAACTCGGCCTGGCCCGGTCACCGGGCCAACATCTCTAGCCCGAACTCGGCCCGGCAGCAATCGGCCGAGTTCGGGCTAATTTCGAACCTGAGTTCGGGCTAGTTTCGAACCTTCGAGTTAAAGCCTATTGTCTAAAGACTTGATGACCTATGGTTTAATTGAAGTTATGAGGCAGGAAAGGATTCATGTAGCCGAACCCAAGTCGTTGGGATAAGGCTTAGATGATGATGAGTTCAGCCCATTGTCTTCCTGTTTAGGAGAGTTTGGTCTGAATTTTGAAATGGTCTGAATTTTGGGGTTCCGTTTTCTTGATGGGTACATCTTCTAATAGATTGGATGGTAGATATAAAACATGGTGGTCCCCACATGCAAGCAGAAAGGTTTTAGTGATGGTCCTCCCCATCCCAAATGCTCCTATATTTAGCCCATCAGATTTTAGATTCACAAAAACTAAAAATAAAAATAAAAATCTTAATTTCTAGTTGGGACTGTTATCTGCAGGATGAAGAATGCTAATACGCAGGTTGCACCCTAGAAGTGCTAGGCAGCTCCACCTCCAAATGATACACACTGCAAAATGTGTAGTGAATGGGAGTGTTGATCTAGTGGGCCTACATCTATACATGTCATATCATAAAAATGGAGATCAGACCATGTTAGCCATACAATCAGTGGCCTGCAAAGGAATGGTCAGAGCAACAATCCACCTTCAACCAACAAAACTAAACAATTTGTTGGCCTATAGACATCTAAGTGGTGGCCCACCTCATCAACGGTCCTTATCATGATTCATGACTCATGATTGCCACATTTACTGTGAGGAGGGAGCTACACAGAAGTTCCATGATGCAAGTTGCATTACATAAAACATTTCTCATGCTGGATTTCTATGTGCACCATGTCATGGAACTGTGTAAGAGAAAACCATGTGCATATAGTTAATACCATGCCATCTCATGGATTTGTTCTTTTAATAGATGAAAATCAAATAAATGGTCATGATTTTGTCAAATCTATTGTGAGGAGGGATTTGCATAGATCTCTGAGGACGAGATCTGCATGTTAGCATTTGTGATGACCTCTGGATAATCTCTATGACAGATAAATAAAAAGATTTAAGAAAAAAGGGAAAAAGATAAATCATTCATTAATTGGGCTTCACCTTAGATTGGTACTTTGGTGGTTGCACGGACTGACGAGCAGAGAGAGGCGGACGACCTCTGGTGGTTGCACGGACAGACGAGCAGAGAGAGACAGATGGCCTCTGCTGGTCGGACAAGAGAGAGAGAGAGAGAGAGAGAGAGAGAGAGAGAGAGGTGGAGAGCCGAGAGGGAGGGGAGAGAGAGAGAGAGAGAGAGAGAGAGAGAGAGAGAGAGAGAGAGAGATTTGGTGGGGTCGGGCAGGGAGAGCCGAGAGGGAGGAGTGGGTTTGGTGGGGACGGTGGGGTAGGGCATTTTCAGCAAAAGGGTAAAGTGGAAAGGGATAGGGTTTTTTTTAACAGGTATATATACCTAAAGGCGGGTCGGGCCGAGTCGGGTCGGGTCGAGTCAGGTTTCGGACCGAGTCGGGCCGAACTGGGGCATATCCGAACTTGGCCTAAACTCAGTTTCGGGCTGAGAAAATTGGCCCGTCCTGACCTGAACTCAGTTCCGAGTCAGGCCGAGTCGAGCTTTTAAGGGCCGAGTCGAGCCAGCTAACTAGGCTAGCTCGGTTTGTATACACCCTTATTTGTGAGTTTTGACTCGCGCCCTTACCCATGAAATGAAAAGAAGTGAGGATGAGAGAGAGAGAGAGCTGTCAGCCTCGGTAACATGAAATCATGTCCAAAATCTTTTTAATTTTTAATCTTTTTTTAAACTTCTGCTTTTGGGATTACGAAAATGGAAAAAGTATAGACTTTCATCTTATTTCTACCTTCTGACATGAACGTGTGGCCATCGAATCTCACTGTTTGGGTCGCTTTGCCACTGGGTCCTACTTTCGTCAGAAATCAAGCCAGTCCAGTCATCAGCGGAAACAGATTGGCTACTCCCCTGCGTGCTCTATGGGACCCACCATGATGTATGTCTTTCATCCATATCGTATATCTATTTTTCTAGATCATTTCATGGTATGAGACAAAAAATGAGGTATATCCCAATCTCAAGTGGACCACATTACAGGAAATAGTGTTGAATGAACGTCGACAATTAAAACATTTTGGGGAACATAAAAGTTTTGGATCAAGCTGATCTTTGCTTTTCCACTTCATCTGGGTCTGTATGACCTAATCAACAGATTGGATGTCAAATAAACAATTTACTGGGACTTTGGAGGATCTTAATGGTGCATATCCAATAACTATTATTTTCCTGTGGTGTGGTCCACCTGATATTTATATTCCTCTCGTTTTTTGGAGCAGGCCCTAAAATGATCTATAAAAATGAATGAACGGAATGGATGAAACACATACATCATAGTGGAGCCCACAATACACCGACCATCAGCCACTCTGCTGGAGGTAGGGCCAGGGGAGTAGCCAATCCATTTCTGTCATCGGCAGGGCCACACTTATTTGGATGAAGAGAAAATATTGATACTCTACTAGAGTGCGATGGATGATACTCTGGCACTAATAAATTAGTTGCAATTGCACACGTGGCATGCCAGTAGTTAATTAAATGGGCTAAATTATAGCACCCTGAAATGTAGCTTATTTGATTAAATGGCTATCGTATCAGTAGAGGTGTACACGGGTCAGGCCAAGTCGAACTAGTCTCAACCCGGCAAGGCTAGTTCAGTAGCCGCACCAGGCCCGAACCCGGCCCGGCAGCAATCGGCCGAGTTCAAGCCAGTTTCGAACCTTCGAGTTTGGGCCAATTTCGAACCTTCGAGTTAAGTCCTATTGTCTAAAGACTTGATGACCTATGGTCTAATTGAAGTTATGGGGCAAGAAAGGATTCATGTAGCCAAACCCAAGTTGTTGGGATAAGGCTTAGATGATGATGAGTTCAGCCCATTGTCTTCTGTTTAGGAGAGTTTGGTATGAATTTTGGGGTTCCATTTTCTTGATGGGTACATCTTCTAATAGATTGGATGGTAGATACAAAACATGGTGGTCCCCACACGCAATCAGAAAGGTTTTAGTGATGGTCCTCCCCATCCCAAATGCTCCTATATTTGGCCCATCAGATTTTAGATTCACAAAAAAATAAAAATCTTAATTTCTAGTTGGGACTGTTATCTGCAGGATAAAGAATGCTAATACACAGGTTGCACCATAGAAGCGCTAGGCAGCTCGCCCTCCAAATGATACACATTGCAAAATGTGTAGTGAATGTGAGTGTTGATCTGGTGGGCATACATCTGTACATGCCATATCATAAAAATGGAGATCAGACCATGTTAGCCATTCAATCAGTGGCTTGCAAAGGAATGGTCAGAGCAACAATCCACCTTCAACGAACAAGACTAAACAATTTGTTGGCCTATAGACATCTAAGTGGTGGCCCACCTCATCAACGGTCCTTATTATGATTCATGACTCATGATTGCCACATTTACTGTGAGGAGGGAGCTGCATAGAAGTTCCATGATGCAAGCTGCATTGCATAAAAGATTTCTCATGCTGGATTTCTATGTGCACCATGTCATGGAACTGTGTAAGAGAAAACCACATGCATACAGTTAATACCATGCCAACTCATGGATTTGTTCTTTTAATAGATGAAATCAAATAAATGTTCATGATTTTGTCAAATCTAATGTGAGGAGGGATTTGCATAGATCTCTAAGGACGAGATCTGCATGTTAGCATTTGTGATGACCTCTGGATAATCTCTATGGCAGATAAATAAAAAGATTTAAGAAAAAATGGAAAAAGATAAATCGTTCATTAATTGGGCTTCACCTTGTATTGGTATGATGGTTGCACAGACGGACTAGCAGAGAGAGGCGGACGGCCTTTGGTGGTTGCACGGACGGCCTCTGGTGGTTACACGGACGGACGAGCAGAGAGAGGCAGACGGTCTCTGGTGGTTGCATGGACGGACGAGCAGAGAGAGGCGGACAACCTCTGCAGAGAGAGAGAGAGAGAGAGAGAGAGAGAGAGAGAGAGAGAGAGAGAGAGATTTGGTGGGGTCGGGCAGGGAGGGAGCGAGCAGGGGAGGAGAGGGTTTGGTGGGGACGGTGGGGTCGGGCGTTTTCAGCAAAAGGGGAAAGTGGAAAGAGATAGGGTTTTTTTTTTTTTTTTTACAGGTATATATACCTAAAGTCGGGTCGAGTCGGGTCGGGCGACTCGGCCTGAACTCAGTTTTGGGCTGTGAAAATTGGCCCATTCCGACCTGAACTCAATTCCGGGTCAGGCCGAGTCGAACTTTTTCGGGCCGAGTCAAGTGAGCTAACCGGGCTAGCCATGTTTGTGTACACCCCTACGTATAAGTGGACATCGGTTGAACAGGGACTTGGATTTCCTGTGAAAGGATTCTGGGTGGGGCTCACTGAGATGTCTGTGAGAAATCCAAAAATAAGGTGGATGCAAAATTCAAATGGGCCACATGAGAGCAAACAGTGGGTATTTAGTGACCACTGTTGAAGCAGCTATATGGCTACTAAAGTTTTGTATCAGTCAACTTTTGGGTGTTTTTGCTTCATCTTCGTCTGAAAATAAACTTATAAACAGTTTGGATGGCATATAAACATCAATTTGAAGCCTAGGAAAGTTTCAACTGTAGCAATTCCTTTCCCACTGTTTCATCTTTTATGGCCTACTTGAGTTTTGGATCATCTTCATTTTTGCCAAATGTCCTAAAATGTGATTGAAAAATGGATGAACAGATTAAATTTCTCATAAACATCACAGTGGACCCCACCTTGCATCTTGCGCAGGAACTTCCTCCCACATGCTTTCGCAGGAAATCCGCGTCCGTTGGACAGTCAGAAACAAAATCAACGTCCTACTCGACAGACAAGCGTCCAGGAGTCAGGGGTTTGGATTGTTCAACCTACCTGAGCTTGGGAAACGGATTGCGTCGTACCGTTCTATACCCCTGAACGGGCAGATCTGTGTGAGGTCGACCCTGATTTATCTGTTTATTCATGCCGTCCATCCCTTTTACCAGATCATTTTAAGGTGTTAGCCCAAAAATGAGGAAGATCCAACGCTCAATTGGACCAAACCAAATAATAAGCTTGGGTTGCATTAAATGCACGAGTCATCTATGGTGTGGTCCACTTGATCGTTGGATCTGAATCATTTTTGTGTTTATAACTTAAAATGATCTGAAAAAATGGATGAACAGCTTGAATAAACAGAAACATCACGGTGGGTCCCCAATCTGGGCGGGGTAGGACGCAATCCGCGTCCCTGAAGTTGGGGGAACGGATTAGGTGCGGCCTCGGCCTCACCCAGGACGTTGAAGTCCTTACGGTGGGCCCCACCTTTATATGCATGTATTCTCTGCTCAGGCCGTCCATCCGTTTTTCCATATCGTTTTATGACCTGAACCCAAAAATGAAGAACATTCAGATCTCAGGTGTACAATGCCGCAGGGAATAGTGTTATTGAAGGGCGCGGATTGGGTATTACCCCACCAAGACGTAGCTTGAGAGGGACGGTCATGTCGAGCTCTATGGGACACCTGTGATCTATATGGTTTATCCACGCCGTCCATCTATGTTAACAGAACATTTTAAAGCACAAGCCAAAAAGAAAAAGAAAAAAGGTGGATCACGTGAATAAATGCAGATTTAAAACTTACTGTTGGAAACTTTTTGGTGGCTACGGAAGTTTTGGATCAAGCAGATATTTATGTTTATTTTAACCGTGATCTTATAAAAAGATTAGATGGCAAATAAACATCACAGTGGGTACTAATGTGTTTTTAATGGTAAAAGTTTTACTTCATCATGGTGTGGTTCACTTAAGCCTCGGATGTATGGAGGTTCATCTCTGATGTAGAGTGGGTTGCAGACAGTTACATGGCCAAGATGGATTAGAAAAGGCCCGGTCGACGACAGAAGTGATCTAGACCATCGGACCTTAAATCGGGCGTATCTCGCAATCTGGAATGAGTTATCAGACGTAAAATATATGATTTTGAGGTAGAACGAGCTACTTTAGCCAACCAACCCTGCCATGTCGGGTTACCCAAGCTGAATTTGCAAAATACCGCCAGATCAACGGTCGTTTCCTGTTTTAATTTCATTTTTACTATAAATAGTAAGTTTTAGTTTGATTATAACTCTTCATTAGTTGGGCTTTAGGAGTTGCGTGAAAAAGCTTAGAAAAATGATGAGAATAACTTGGTGAAGCCAAATAGGTCACTATTTTTGGCCGAAAACCTTGCGCACTAGTAGACATCATGAACTAAGTTTACTATTTATAGTAAGTCGCGAATTCTAGGAGTTTTAGTTGTAGTTTGATTCTCCTTTCTTTCTTATTGCTTGGTACCTCTATTTAAAGGGTTGCGAACTCGTTTTTATTAATTCATTAATCAATTTCGAATTTATTAGAATTTATTTCTATTTTCTTACTTTCTTTCCTCGTGGATTCAAAAAGTCTCTGTGAAAAGTCTAGAGAAGTTCCGTGGATTTGAAAGTGTTCGACCTCACGTCTGTGTCAATCCCTTAAGTTATTCTTTCAAAACAGATGGATGATGTAGATAAATTATATAGATAATGATGGCCCCACAAAGCTCTTGACATGACTGTCCATTTCTAGATAAGTAGTACCTAATCTGTTCCGTTATTGAATGTCATGCCCTTAAAAACTTCCTAAGGTTCACTATAGTGTGTATTTGTGTGTGTGTTTTTTTTTAGCCATCTGACCTATTGACAAGGTTTACAAAAACTTGAATGAAAGGAGTCCAAAACTTTTATGGTTCATTAATGGCCAATCACAACTGTTTCCTATGGTATGGTCCACCTAAGAATTGGATTTGGTTCATTATTAGGATCACAACTTCACATGATCGATCCATAAAAACGTACGGATGGATGACCTTGATATTGAATACGTACGTTAAGGTTGTTGCGCAGCACGCCAACAACGCAGTGAGCCCAGATCCAATCTAAGGCCTCACCCACAAACGATAGACAGGAAGAAATATGAACAAGAAATAGATCAAAGCAATCCAAAACAAACCACAAGATAAGATATACGTGGAAAAACCCCAAACTAAGGTAAAAAATCACGGATGCAAAATTCCACTATGAAGAGAAACGAAGATTACAAGGCAATATACTAACCTCTCCCTTGGAAGTACAGAGAAAATCCTTTGCCCACACCTCAGAATAATTTCCTAAAATTCACCTTAACCTAGAATAGCCCTAGGGACCCCAATTTATATTTTTGGCAACTTCCCTTTCCGCATCCCAGTTGCGAAAGGACTTGCGACACGAAATCCGCGAAACTCCTTTCGCATCCCAGTTGCGAAAGGACTTGCGACACGAAATCCGTGCAACCTCGATTGGTCGTGGGCGGCCCCAGATGTGGCTCCACTTCTCAACAATCTCCCACTTGGAGACACATCTCCATAAACCTTTGTCTTCTTCATCCGGAGTGCACCACCTCCCCGTCTTCAAGCCTGAAGACCAATCAAAGCTGAACAGAGCTTCCGCTTCTCCCTTGTGACCGCCTTGGTCAACATATCCGCAGGATTCTCACTTGTATGAATCTTCTCTAGAGTAATCGATCCATCTTCCAGTAACGAACGTATGAAGTGATATCTGATGGAAATATGCTTGGTCCTTGAATGAAAGGCTGAATTCTTAGCCAACTCTGACTGTCACTGTACAGCTTGCAATCTGCTTGCTTCTTACCCAACTCTTCCATAAAACCTTGCATCCACACCATCTCCTTGCATGCTTCTGTAGGCGCAACATATTCTGCTTCTGTCGTACTGATAGATACTATCTTTTGTAACTTAGAGACCCAACTGACTACAACACTACCCAGAGTAAAAACATAACCCGTAGTGGTTCTTCTGCTGTCGATATCTCCTGCCAAATCTGAATCCACGTAGCCTTGTAACTTGATTTTCGATCCACTATAACACAGCCCTACGTCCTTAGTACCTACCAAGTACCTAAGGATCCACTTCCCAGCTTCCCAATGTTCCTTCCCGGGGTTGTTCATGAACCTGCTAACAACTCCTACTGCTTGAGCAATGTCTGGCCTCGTGCTCACTATAGCATACATGAGACTCCCAATAGCTGACGCGTATGGGACTTTAGCCATGTAGTCTTGTTCCTCCTGCGTCTTTGCACCTTGCTCCTTAGATAGCTTGAAGTGGTTGGCTAATGGAGTGCTAACCGGCTTAGCACCTCCCATATTGAATCGATCAAGTACCTTGGCTATGTACTCTGCCTGTGACAAAACTAATTTCTTGTTTTCCCTGTCACGCTTTATCCTCATGCCTAGGATTTGTTTTGCAACTCCTAAATCCTTCATGGCAAATTCTCTAGACAATTGTCTTTTGAGATCTGAGATGTCCTCCATGCTTGAGCCAGCCACAAGCATATCATCAATGTACAGAAGAAGGATGATATATGACGTATCAAACTTCTTCAAGTAACAACAGTGGTCTACATGACATCTCCTAAAACCGTTTTCCGACATAAAACTATCGAACTTCTTGTACCACTGCCTCGGGGCCTGCTTCAGGCCATACAGACTCTTCTTCAGTCTGCACACCTTGTTCTCATTACCTGGTGCCACGTATCTTGTCGGCTGATGCATATATATCTCTTCTTCAAGGTCCCCATGAAGAAAGGCTGTCTTAACATCTAGCTGTTCTAGATGTAAGTCCTCTGAAGCCACTATACTCAAGACCATGCGAATCGTAGACATTTTCACTACCGGTGAAAATATTTCAGTGAAATCGATACTTGCCTTTTGTTGAAACCCTTTCACAACCAATCTGGCCTTGTACCATTTCGAACCATCGTGCTCCTCCTTCAGTCTGTAAACCCACTTGTTATGAAGAGCTTTCTTACCCTTGGGTAGAGTGACTAGCTCCCATGTACGATTAGACTCAAGAGAGTCCATCTCATCATCCATGGCCTGCTCCCACTTAACCCGTATATCTGACTGTAACGCCTCTTCAAAACACTCTGGCTCACCATTATCTGTCAGTAGTAGATAATATAAGGAGGGTGAGTATCGGACCGTGGGTCTCCTTTCCCGAGTAGACCTCCTCACAACTGGTGTATGCGGATCTACCTCATCCTGTGGCACTATAACACCCATGTCCGGTAACTCTTCCAACTCTACGAATTCTTTTTTCTCGGCCTTATTTTCTTGCACACTGTCCTTATACATCACTTTTTCATTAAAGACTACGTCTTTGATTCTGATGATTTTTCTGTTTTCTGCATCCCAAAATCTGTAGCCAAAATCATGTTGCCCATAGCCTATAAACGTGCACCTCTTGGACTTCGCATCCAGCTTGTTTCTGTGCTCTGCATCAATGTGAACATATGAAGTGCAACCGAACACTCTGAGATGTGCAAGGTTCACTTCTTTCCCAGTCCACGCTTCTTCTGGTAGCCCACCATCCAATGGTGCTGAGGGACTTCTATTGATGAGATATGCAGCAGTATTCACACCATCTGCCCGAAAGGTCTTGGGCAACCCTGCATGTAACCTCATGCTCCTGGCGCGCTCAAGGATGGTCCTGTTAATGCGCTCAGCCACACCATTCTGCTGTGGTGTCCCTGGAATCATTTTCTGATGTTTGATTCTATTTGCTGCACAATACTCCTCAAACCTCTTATCACAATACTCTCCCCCATTGTCAGATCTGAGACACTTTACTGTTTTACCTGTCTCATTTTCTACCATAACTTTCCACTTCTTAAATACATCAAATACATCAGATTTATGTTTTAAGAAGTAGATCCACAGTTTTCTACTAGCATCATTAATAAAGGTAACAAAATAACGTGAGCCACCAAGAGATAATACCTGTGCCGGTCCCCACACATCAGTGTGTACAAGCTCCAACAGATGTGTCTTTGGAGCGCGTCCCGTCTTCTTGAAGTTTACCCTCTTCTGCTTGCCATACACGCAGTCCTCGCAGAATTCCAAGTCAATAGACTTCATCCCTGGTAGCTTCCCTTTTGACAATAGCACTTTCATCCCTTTCTCACTCATATGTCCCAGCCTCTGATGCCATAACTGCCCATTCACTCCAATTGATGTGACTGCGAGTGAACTATACGATCCTGAAGTCACGTACAAAGTACCTTCCTTTTTGCCTCGAGATATTACTAAGGCACCTTTTGTGATCTTCCAGGAGTCACTGGTGAATGTCGTCACATAACCGGTATCAGCCAACTGTCCCACTGAGATCAGATTACGTTTCAAACTCGGTACATGTCTGACATCCTTCAATTTTAAGACCGTTCCGTCTTTCTGATTTACATGAATATCTCCCTTTCCAACAATATTACACGGCTCATCATCATCCAGGTAGACTCTCCCAAAGTCACCTGACACATAATCACGCAGAACTTCCTTACACGAAGTAGCATGAAACGAAGCACTCGAGTCTATAACCCAAGACTCATTCCTCGCATCAAGAGACAAGATCAACGCCTCTGTGTCGCTCTCCTCAGACAGATTCACTGAATCATTCCCGCTTTGAGAGCTTCCTTCTTGTTTCTTGAGCGCCCTGCAATCACGTTTCATGTGTCCCTTCTTGCCGCAATGCCAACACCCGTCTTTGTCTTTCGGTTCATTAGACTTCTTCCTCGACTTAGAACGTCCGTGTTTATTGCCTCCTTTGTTCAGCGATCTTCCTCTTCCTTCAACGTTTAGAGCATTCCCTGAATCCCCTGAAACTCCTGATGCCTTCCTTCTAGATTCTTCGCTGAGAATTAGACCGGCCACATCATCAAATTTCAGCTTTGTCGATCCTGAAGAATTGCTCACAGCAATCACCAAACCATTCCAACTGTCTGGCAAACTGGATAAGATCAATAATGCCCTGACCTCATCCTCAAAAGCAATGCCAACGGATTCCAACTGGCTCGTGACTGTATTGAACTCGTTTAGATGTTCAGCCACGCTCCCACCATCTGACATCTTCATGTTGAATAGCTGTTTCATAAGATGAACCTTGTTGGATGCTGAGGGCTTTTCATACATGGTGGCTAGGGCTTCCATTAATTCTTTTGTCGTTTTTACCTTGGATATATTGAAGGTGACGCTCTTAGACAAAGAGAGTCGGATCGTTCCTAAAGCCTTCCTATCCAGTAAAAACCATTCATCATCTGTCATCTTTTCTGGTTTCTTCTCTTTTCCTCCTAGAGGAATATAGAGGTCCTTCTGATACAGATAATCCTTCATCTGCATCTTCCAGAAGGCAAAGTTTGAACCATCAAACTTCTCAATTCTAGTTTTTCCATCTTCCGTCATCGCTCCCAATAGAACTAAACCAATAGCTCTGATACCAGTTGTTGCGCAGCACGCCAACAATGCAGTGAGCCTAGATCCAATCTAAGGCCTCACCCACAAACGATAGACAGGAAGAAATATGAACTAGAAATAGATCAAAGCAATCCAAAACAAACCATAAGACAAGATATACGTGGAAAAACCCTAAACTAGGGTAAAAAACCACGGATGCAAAATTCCACTATGAAGAGAAACGAAGATTACAAGGCAATATACTAACCTCTCCCTTGGAAGTACAGAGAAAATCCTTTGCCCACACCTCAGAATAATTTCCTAAAATTCACCTTAACCTAGAATAGCCCTAGGGACCCCAATTTATAGTTTTGGCAACTTCCCTTTCCGCATCCTAGTTGCGAAAGGACTTGCGACACGAAATCCTCGAAACTCCTTTCGCATCCCAGTTGCGAAAGGACTTGCGACACAAAATCCTCGCAACCTCGACTGGTCGTGGGCGGCCCCAGATGTGGCTCCACTTCTCAACAAAGGTGGCCCACGGTAAGGGTCGCACCTAGTCCACTTCCCTAAACTTGGGTCGACTGTGAGTCGATGACTAATTCACGGCAATCATGTCATGCAACATATACCATCTCTAAGTGCCTGGATATCAAGTATCATACACAACCCGAGTATCATGTAACTGTTAGATGACAGCATATAACTTGTTGATGACAGCCTCCGTGGCATGGAACGCTCGTCATAATTCAACACATGGGTAAAGCAGGATTCTAGGATCCATGAAGCATAGTGATCAAGCGAACAGATCCGGTTAGGCAACGGTGAGGACTTCTGGTATGTGGATTGCCTCAAACCCCACAAAATTCATGTGGTCAGAAGCGAGTGAGGCCCACCATGATGTTCATGGGAGATTTAATCTGTTCACTTGGTTTTTTTTTATTTATTTTTTTATTTATTTTTATTTATTTTATTTTTAAGCTTATAGTAGAAAAAGCTTTAAAATGAGATAAATTCAAAACTCAAGCAAACAACATTACAAGATCAGTGAAGAAGTGATTTTTATTACATGACTAAAAGAAGACAAATATTTTATTTATTAAAATGAGGTTTAAAATAGGTCAATTCATCACAACTATCACTCCAAAATTTTCCATACTACAAAAGCTAGAGTCTCTTTAAAATGCTGAAAGTACGTGCTTCAAATAATTCAATGGTTAGAACCAAACTAATCAATCATGCTAGACCCACATAATGAATGCCTTACATAGGTGTCTTGCATGGGTGGCATATGGCAAGAAAGATTGTAGTATAAGGTGCCTTCCGTCCTGATCAGCTCTAGTTGACAAAATGCACACGTTCTTGTATTTTTCGTAAGGAAATTTCAAAACTTAAACACATGCATGCATAAAAATTTCACCTGTACTATCCTTCTTGATTTTGTATGGGTTTTGGGTCATGAGAGGGCTGGTCATCTGGCCCAGCATATAAACTATATAAGTGGGTTGTATAACGTAAGCCTGACTCATTTACTTAAAATGGGTCAAAATTCTAGCCCTAACCTGACCCGCCCACTGTCCATTTAGCTTGGCCTGAAGCCACCTCAATGGTCTCTTCCATGCAATTCTTCATGTACAGTGAGAGGGATTGATAATGTAATGGGCCACCATTTGAATTAGCTATTGGCCATAGATCTAGTGATTGGACAACCCTGACCATTGATTTGTTGTGATTTTTGCCCGGTGGTACTAGATCTCACGCTTGCATGCAGCACGCCATGCTTGGCCAGCCGACTGGGCCATTCATTGTTGGCCTGGGCCGTTGGGCTGACAAAAAATAACTCAGTTTTCAAGCCCATGCCCAACCCTCATGCCATGCTTAGGGGCCTAGGCCCCGGTCACAGAGTGCCGTGATACACGGCCTATTGGGATAAAGGTGACCATTCATCACACCTTCCTGGAGGTCCCTGTGCATGAGCTGGGGAGCCCTGTTGCAGTCTTATTGTAGGGGTGACAGTTTAGTGGGTGAGTCCCTGACAGTCCATCAGTTTTTCCAGCTCATTTTAGGGCATGGTGTAAAAAATGAGGCAGATCCAAAATCTCAAGGGGACCATACCACAGGAAACAGTGGTCATTGATCATTAAAACCTTTTCGTAGGCCACAAGTTTTGGATCAAGCCGATATTTGTGTTTTCCCTTCGTTCAGGTCTGTGTGACGTTAGGCTGTATGGCAAAGAAACATCAGGTGGGTCCTGGGAATTTTTTAATGGTGGGCATTCAACGACCACTGTTTACTGTGGTGTGGACCACTTAAGATTTGTATCGACTTCACTTTTCAGATCATCACCTAAAATGAGCTGGAAAAACTGATGGACGGACTAGATATACAATAAATACATCAAGGTGGCCCCGCTGTCAGGGACTCACGACTAAGCGGTTACCCCGGACACACCGCACGTTCCAGTGGTACCAGGAAGATGTGGGGCCCACATGATGCATGCATAAGATCTAACCGGTCCATCAAATGCTTCAGCACATGTTACCATCAGTATCTTAAAATCAGGCAGATCAGTTAATCAAGTGGGTCACACCATAGAGAACATGTTGGGAGGGAAGTCCACCCTTTATTTGTGTGGAGGGTCCACCGTGGTGTATATATGAAGTCTATGAAATTCGGACCCTTAATCTGATTTTGGATGAAGGGTCAGGATGAAAATTATGCTGTTTTGAAATTCAGATGCCCCCCTGTGTAAATTAATATGAGGTGATGCATACGATGGACGGGTTGGAATTCCTTCAAACATCACATGGGCCCCACTTCTGCCCTCGAGTGCTCCGCACTTAAGAAGGTACTGGACAGCCAATCACAAGTTCTAAGATCATGTGCTCAAAATAAATTTTGAGAGAGATAAGGTACGCCCACGTAATAAACGCCTTGGACCAGTGATTGAACCTTTTCCAACTTAATTAGTATGAAACTTACATTTTCCAGCCATTGATTAGAGGGTCAGGGACATCGGGTCAAAGTTGTTTTTGAGAGGGATGGACGTCAAAGGTGGGCCCACATGATGGATGGTCCCCGTAAATTATCTGACCTTTCCTAATAACCAGTATGGGTTATCTATTTTCTAGCTATTGACCATGCAACTAGGATCATATGAAGTGACTTTTGGGAGATTTGGGCTACTAAAGGTGTCTCACAAGACAGCTGGTCGAAATAAATAATCAAACTCTTTTCAAGTATGATTGATATGGACTGTCTATCCTCTTAGCCATTGATTTGATAGTTAGGATTAATTTTTAGAAGGACAGCCCATCAATGGCAATGAAAGCAGAATCAGCCAACCAAGATGAGCTTGGCTTGGTCAATCTTTTTAGCACCAACCACGCCCATGCTTGCTTGTTTTGGTTTCAGACATGTCAGGAGCTAAAGTTGTCCCTGTTTACACTTATTTTCGGACTCTTAATGTAGATAGATGAAAATCCACCACGCGTTAACACTACTAGTTTGGTATTCACAAAAGTCATATTCATACCAACAGTATTTTCAATTGATCTTCCCTTGACGGATGCACATTCCGTTATTAACGCGGTAGCATTGACCCTTATACATGCCTTTAAGGAAGTGAACTAGTGCATGCCATGTGGCTATGATTAAATGAGCCAATTAATGCAGCAGCGTGCATGACACGCCTATAAAAGACTCACCCAGGCAAGAGTCATAACATGGATTTGGCTGTGATATACTCAATGAGGTCATCTCTCACAATCCTTCTAAAATGGAAGATATTCCTAGAGAAGTTTAGAGAGCTTACAAAAATAATGAAGATCCCGAACATCCGAAGATCAGACCAATATCTAAGCAACTCCAATTATAATTGCTCCCAAATCAAGAGAGAGCAAACATTAAGCAGATCGGGTCCAATTCCGTGCATCAATCGAAATTAAGAGAATGAGAGAGCTCGAAGAAAATATTTGATTTTATCTATCCGATAACATATCAGTATCAAGTGTCACCATCCCTCCAGCACTCCAAACCATCTAGGAGGTTGTTTGATTGGATTATACAAATGCAGGAGGTGGGTCACTAGATGAGTGGCCATGATCGATTTGAGGGCCAAACCAGCGATCTCCTGATCAATCTCGAATCCAATTAGTGGGCCGCAAACATCCCCATCAAAGGATCAACTATGAGAAGAAGATCCGAGAAGCCAGCAGTTCTGGATCTGCCAATGAGAATTTCTCATCCGGAATGCATGTCATAAAATGCGGAAGGATCCAGAATCAACAAAGAAACCCAACGAGGGTTTAGCCGCATCAACAAGCTATAAAAGATGCACACAAAGAAGAGCTCGAGGCATCATGCCTAACATATTTATCTACTTTCAATTTATCTTTCGTCTATTTTTTTATTATTATCTTAGCATAACATAGTTCTAGTATAGATCGCTATTGTCCAGCTTCCACTGCTATAATACCGTAGGATCAGATTAAACTTTCACAACCCTAAATTGCTAGATCCTAATCAACTTAGTTCTTACTCAAGCTATCACACCTCTTTGGTCGTATCATGCTAACCATTCGCCTCGATTATCTATTCTTATAAACAAATCAAGTATTAATTATCTCTTGTTTATTTATTTATTTATTTTGGTTATTTTGATAATTTATTGATTATAATGGGTCATACATTCAAGTATCAATGAAATCGACATTGTTTAACCTTCTTTTTATTTATTTGTTCATCTCTATTCATCTGAGAAATATAAAACTAAAGTATTGGTGAAAGAACAAGTCCTTAGTACTTAAGGCAAAAAGAATCCATCAGGAGGGGCTAACCCTATCCCTTCCCAAATCGCCTGATCGCTGAACACACCAGGTGGTTGAGAGGATTGATGGATCTTGCGTCCAATCTCTAATCAGTTTGACTCAGCAAAGGGACACCAACGTGTTGTCAGAACAAATGTATTCAATCTGAATTTTTTTCTTTGGGTTTGCTCGACCGGTCGAGAGTATGGCTCGACCGGCCGAGGGTCCACTCGACCGGTTGAGACCCTCTCGACTCAAAGTCTAGCGACCCATGTTTTTTGGTGTCCGGGCTGCTTGACCAGTCGAGGGGATGGCTCGACCGGTCAAGCGGGTTGCTTGACCAGTCGAGGTCCTCCTTCGACTAGTCGAGGTTACGTAGATCCTGCGCGGACTGCGTAAATTTGAGCCGGTTTCTGGACTTTTCTGAACTAAGTGCGTAAGTAGAGTTTCCTAAACTATAAATAGGGGTCCCTAGGGCTATTTTAAGGTATTCTAAAGCTTTCTAAAAGTTTTCTAAGGGTTCCTAAAGGGTTTTAGGGTTATCAAAGGGTGTAGCAAGGGTGAGATTCGAGATTGTTCGAATCGGGTAAGTCCTCTCTCTTGTAATTCTTTTCATAGTGGATTTCTGTCGTTTTTGCCGTGATTTTTTCCCGCAAGAGTTTTCCACGTTATATCTTTGTGTTCTCTTGTGATTGCTTGACGTTATTGATTGCTATCTTATATCTAAATCTATGTGATTCCGCAGCATAAATCCCCAACAAGTGGTATCAGAGCAATCGTTGGGGCACAGATCTGAATCTGCAGGATTAGTAATAATGGAAAACGGCAAGTTTGATATTGAGAAGTACTCTGGCAAAAATAATTTTGAGTTATGGAAGGTTAAGATAATTACCCAGTTAACCAAGCAAGGCAAGATTAAGGCTCTTGAGGAGTGGAAATCTACCATGAAAGATGATGAATGAGAAAACCTTGATAGTAATGCTTTAGCCTCTATCCGTTTATATCTCACAGATGAGGTTCTCTATAACGTTTTTAGGAGAAAATTGTGGTTAGTTTGTGGGCGAAGTTAGAGAACATATATGCAAAGAAGTCCTCTGAAAATCGGCTACACTTGAAGCTACAGTGTTATACCTTCAATATGGTAGAGGGTGGAGATCTAGAAGCCCATATCAGCAACTTTAATAAATTGATGTGCAAATTGCTCGATATGGAGGAAGTTGTCAAAGATGCGGAACATGCATGTATATTGTTGAATTATCTTCCTGCATCATATGAGTCTTTCAGGGACACGATGTGCACCGCAAATAAAACCTTAAGTGTTGACACCGTTATCTCAACCCTTCAAAGGAAGGTTATGAGAAAGCTAAACGGTGACATGATGGCATCTTCCAATGCACTGATTATGAGGGGTAGAGATTCTAAGCGAGGTACAGGATCTTCTAGACCTATATCCAAATCTAAGGGCAAGGGCAAAGGAAAATGAAAGTGTTGAAATTGTGGGTTGTCTGGACACATGAAGAAGAATTGTAGAAATTCTAAAATGAAGAAAGAAAATTCAGCGACTTCTTTCAATGAGGCCAATGTGGTCACATCTGATGAAGAATCAAGTGGTAGTGATGTTCTATCTGTTTTCGTGATTGGTCACTTGCACGACAATCATAAAGATGAGTGGATACTTAACACAGGAGCATCTTATCACATGACTCCTCATCGAAGTTAGTTTACCAGTTACAAGGAATAAGATGGTGGACAGGTTTTTATGGGCAATGACAATGCCTGTAATGTTGTGGCTATTGGTATAGTGAGCATCAAGATATTTGATGGGATGAAGCGTACCTTGATTGACGTCAGGCACATTCCTGATATGAAGAAAAGTTTGATTTCTCTCAGTGCACTCGAGGTTATAGGGTGCAAGTTCACCGGTATTGATGGTATCCTTAAAGTTTCAAAAGGGGCACTCGTGGTTATGAAAGCGCAGAGGCACGGAAACCTTTACAGGTTGATCTGGAGCACTTCAACAGGTGAGCGGCAGCTGTAGACTTCACATCTCTACGTATGTGGCATGCTCGTCTAGGCCACATGAGCGAACGGGGCATGAAGGTATTTTCTGATCGATGTTTGATTCTAGCTTTTAAAATTTTTTATTTAGATATATGCGAGCATTGTATATATGGTAAACAATCTAGATTGTCTTTTAAATCTAAAAAACATATTTGTAAGGGAGTGCTTGATTATGTGCACTCTGACGTATGGGGGCCATCGCCAGAAGTTTCCATCGGGGGGTCATCATGGTTTGTTTCATTCATTGATGACTACTCCAGGAAAGTTTAGGTTTACTTCATGAAACGTAAATCCGAAGTTTTCACCATATTCAAGCAATTGAATGCAATGGTGGAAAAATAATCAGGGCGAAAAATAAAAGTTTTAAGGACTAACAATGGTGGAGAATTTACTTCCACTGAGTTTAATGAGTATTGCAAGGAAGAATGGATCATTGGCACAACATAGTGCGCCACACGCCCGAGCAAAACGGTGTGGCTGAGCGAATGAATCGGACTCTCCTGGAGAGGGCCAGATGCATGTTAAGTAATACTGTTTTGGGCAAGGACCTATGGACAAAGGCCATTAACACGACTTGTTATTTGGTGAACCGATCTCCTTCAATGGTAATTGAATATAAAATTCCAGAGGAAGTATGGAGTGGTCAGAAAATCGACTACTCAGATCTACGCATATTTGGTTGTCAAGCTTACTCTCATGTACCGTCAGTTGAGAGAGATAAACTAGACCATAGAGCCAAAAAGTACATCTTTGTTGGCTATGGCATTGGTGTGATGGGTTACAGGTTATTCGACAAGGTCACACGCAAGGTCATCACTAGTCGTGACGTCAGATTCGATGAAATCTCTCTATTCCACAAGAATGATCAAGAGGAGCAAGAGGAACCAGAAAGGGTTATCGTAGACATCCAGATTGACACAGATGATACTCAGGCAGAGACAAATGCGAAGACAGAGATACAGGATCAGGTGGAGCGGCCACCTATGAGAAGGAACTCACCGCGTGATTGTAGGTTACCGGCAAGATACAGGGACAACTCTAATATTGCATATGCCCTCATTACAGATGAGGGGGACCCATCTACTATTCAGGATACTTTTGATGAGCCTGATGTAGAAAAGTAGAAGGCGGCTATGGACGATGAGATGGATTCGTTGCATAAAAATCACACATAGGAGCTGGTGGAGCTTCCTGTGGGTCGAAAAGCGATCGGATGCAAGTGGTTATTCAAAAGGAAACATGATAGATACAAAGTAAGGTTGGTAGCAAAGGGTTATGCTCAAAGAGAAGGAATTGACTTCACAGAGATATTCGCGCCGGTGGTTAAGCAGGTGTCTATCAGATTCATGTTAGCGTTGGTTGCCCAATACGATCTCGAGCTGAAATAGATAGATGTGAAGACTGCATTCCTGCATGGGGAATTGGAATAGCAGATCTACATGAAGCAACCAGAGGGCTACAAAGTTAAAGGGGCAGAGAAAAAGGTTTACAGGTTAATGAGGTCGTTGTACGGCCTGAAACAGTCGCCTAGACAGTGATATAAGAAATTTGATTCTTTCATGGTGAGTCAGAAATTTACTCTGAGTGAATACGATCACTGTGTCTATTACAAGACACTGAGTGATGGAAAATTCATCATCCTAGTACTGTATGTTGATGATATGTTGATCGCTTGTCATGATATGTCTGAAATCAACATACTGAAGACTCAGTTATCAGGGACATTCGAGATTAAAGATCTGGGGGATGCAAAGAGAGTTCTCGGTATAGATATTCATAGAGACAGGAAGAAGAGTAGGCTTTGGTTATCACAGGAAGATTACCTTTAAAAAGTGCTGATCAAGTATGGGATGGACCAAGCAAAGCTGGTGAGCGTTCCCCACGCGGCTTATTTTAAGCTTTCCTCAGAACAATGTCCTAAATCAGATGAGGTAAAACAGATTATGTCTCATGTTCCTTATTCGAATGCGGTTGATAGTTTAATGTATGACATAGTCTGTACCAAACCAGATATTTCACAAGCAGTCGGTGTTGTGAGCAGATACATGTCAAACTCCGGCAAACAACATTGGGAAGCGGTGAAATGACTACTTTTATACATTCGAGGTACGAAAGACTACGTTTTAATTTTTGAGAAAACAAGGACAAAGTTGGTAGGGTATGTGGATTCCGACTACGCAGGCAGTATAGATTCTAGGAAGTCTACTTCAGGATACTCGTTTGTACTAGCGGGTGGAGCAATCAGTTGGATGTCGAAGCTTCAGTCCGTGGTGGCTCTTTCCACGACCAAAGCAGAATATATGGCAGTGATGGAAGTGTTTGGCTCAGAGGTATGATAAATCAGTTGGTACTTCAGCAGGAGGCCGTGCCGATTAACTGTGATAGCGAGAGCACTATAAATTTGGCTAAAAATTCTGTTTATCACTCACGTACTAAACACATTGATGTTCGTCACCACTTTATCCGACAGGTGCTTGAGGAGGGAGGCGTCACACTGGAAAAGATTCACACCAGCATCAATCCAGCTGACATGCTCACCAAGGTTGTTCCTACAGAGAAGTTCAAGTTCTGTGCAACTTCTCTGGGCTTGGCGATGGCATAAAAGAAGGATGGAGTATACACGAGAAGCGTTGATTGAAGCTATGATGTGATGAAGAGATAAGAGAAGAGGTCAAGAAGCTATACGGTTGAAGATTGAAGACATGGTGAAGATTGTTGTCAGAACAGATGTATTCAATCTGAAATTTTTTCCTTTGGGTTTGCTCGACCGGTCGAGAGTATGGCTCGACCAGTCGAGGGTCCACTCGACCGGTCGAACCCACTCGAATCAAAGTCCAACGACCTATGTTTTTTAGTGTCCGGACTGCTCGACCAGTCGAGGGGATGGCTTAACCGGTCGAGCGGATTGCTCGACTAGTCGAGGCCCTCCTTCGACTAGTTGAGGTTCGCAGATCCTACGTGGACTGTGTAAATTTGAGGCGATTTCCGGACTTTTTGGGACTAGGTGCGTAAGTAGAGTTTCCTAAACTATAAATAGGGGTCCCTAGGGCTATTCTAAGGTATTCTAAAGCTTTCTAAAAGTTTTTCAAGGGTTCTAGAGTTATCAAAGGGTGTAGCGAGGGTGAGATTCAAGATTATTTGAATCGGGTAAGTCCTCTCTCTTGTAATTTCTTTTCATAGTGGATTTCTGTTGCTTTGTGCTGTGGTTTTTTTCGCAAGGGTTCTCCACGTTAAATCTTTGTGTTCTCTTGTGATTGCTTGACGTTATTGGATTGTTATTCTAGATCTAGATCTGTGTGATTCCGCAGTACAAATCCCCAACACAACGTTCGATCAAACATTGAGTCATGTTCGACTTTTATGCATCATAACTGCATATAAAATCTAAATACAGGTCTTTGATCACATGCGTGGCCTCATGTTTGATTGAATTCAACCAACAGTTTCGTGGGCTAGTCTTGCACAAACCTTGTGATGACTCAAGACCCTACCCAGGATAGCCCTATGGTTTCTCACCCAATGCTAGGATGGCAATGATTTTTTTAGAATATTTAATACAGACCACCTATTCCTTCAACATTGATCAAAAGGTTAGTTTTTAAAAGAGATGAGCACCTAAAGCTAAGCCCTACATGATAGGTTATCTAGATGAATGTGGGTTGTCCATTTTTCCAGCCATTAACTAGATGGGTTAGAATCATATGATCAAAAGTAATTTTTGAGTGAAATGGATAATCTAAGGTTGGCCCCACATGACCATATTAATGACTAGGTCTTTTCGGTAGAATTAATGTGAGCCCTCCATTTTACAACCATTGATTATGTTGTAATTTCGACCCATAACAAACTTGGAACAACCCCATATATTAAAATTTTAGATCTAATACCTTTGTTAATCCTATGCTTTACGGAAATACATTCAACAAAGATAGAATAATCAAAATAGAAGATAACCAAACAAGCAAACACAAACACATGATTTTTTACATGAAAAACCCTTGTGAGAAAAAAACCACAACACAAAAATTTCACTACAATCAAAGCTTTAGAGTTACACCACTCACCTTCTCTACTTATAGAAGCAACCCAATCTCCCCTTACAATGCACACCTTAGGAAAAGCCCTATTCCTTGAGAAAATCCCTTCCCAATCCCTTACAAGTGTAGAAAACCCTCTCAACATGCAAAACCCTTGCCATAGAAGACACATGATTTTTTACGTGAAAAGCCCTTGTGAGAAAAAAAACCACAACACAACATGACAGAAATTCCAGTACAATCAAAGCTTTAAAGTTACACCACTCACCTTCTCCAATTATAAAAGCAACCCAATCTCCCCTTATAATGCACACCTTAGAAAAAGCTGTATTCTTTGAGAAAATCCCTTACCAAGTCCTTACAAGTAGGGCTGAAAGTCAGGCGGGTTGGTGCTCAACCCTAACCAAACCCAAGGTTCCTATACCTCAACCCTAACCCAACCCAACCCATTCTCGAGTGGGGAATTCTCAACCCAAGCCCAACCCAAGCGGGCTCGGTCGGGTTGATCGGGTTGGTCGGGTGTATATGTGCTAATATTTTCGTTATTACATTAGTTTATTATATTTCAATATAGGACTTATTTTTTGTATCTATGATTTTATTAATTATATATGTGATTATTCATAAAAAAGAACTTCATTTTTTTTCTTAAAAAAAAAAAAAAAGAAGCTAAAATATAGGACAACTACTCATTTAAAAGTCATGTAGCATAGCACACAATCTATTTGGGAGAGACAAAACCGGCATATCTTGTTAGCTTGAGTCCATCGAAATGACATGGACAAATGAGACCCGACATCACTAGTGTGCCTTCGACACAAATGATCCACACTCAATTATAATTTATAAGTAACTTATATATTGATTGGGTTCAGGTTGGGTCGGGCAACCCGAGACCTCAACCCAAGCCCAACCCAAGTTTTATCGGGTTGGTGTTTGTATAACCCAAGCTTGAGATCGGACCCGATATATCTTGCCCGAGCCCAACCCAATGTCGGGTCGGTCACAGGTCGGTCGAGTTGAACCCGCCCAACTTTCAGCCCTACTTACAAGTATAGAAAACCTACTCAACATGCAAAACCCTTGTCATAGGAGAGAAAATACTTGTATTTTTTCAAGCCCTAATCGAAATAGGGATTAAATACCCTAATTTGCTCAAAGTTGTGTAACTGCATCGACCCATTGGTCGGACCTACGGGGACCGACAAAAACTGCTTTGCTTTGAGAAAACCTACACTCTGTAGGTCGGATCGACACCCAATTCAGTCCGACCAACAGAGCCCTGCTTCGACTCGTAGATTGTGCAGAATTCAAGCCATCTGCATGACAATCTCCACTTTGACTTGTATTCTACAAGGTCACCCTAAAAATCTCTCATGTTAGCCTCGAGCATATACCCTCTCTACATCCTCCACCTAAAATGTTGCTCCATCCACACCCCTATGTAAGGGTGATCGATCTCATTAATGGCTGGTGAGATTGATCAATCCCATGTAGTGCTTGAACTTGTCTATGATCAACAACTTTATGAATATGTTTGCAGAATTCTCGTTTGTGTGAATCTCCCGAAACCGAATTTCTTCCGAAGCAATGAGTTCTCATATCTTGTGAAACCTCACGTCATGTGCTTTATTCTTACATAATACACTAAATTTAGTGCTAGATGGATAGCGCTCTGACTATCACAGTACAACTGAATCGCCTCATTCTTTAACCCGAGTTTTTCAATTAGACCATTTAACCATAATGCATTCTTTGACGCCTCCGTCGCAACCATATATTCCACCTCGGTTGTAGAAAATGCTATTGTACAATGTATCGTAGATGTCAACGTGTCGGTTGATCTCTAACATATCGGTTCGCTTGCTAACATGAAAACATATCCCATAATGCACCTCTTATTGTTTAGATCTCTCATATAATTCGCATTTATGTAACCTACAATTCCACCTAAAGCTCAATGTCCCCTGTACATGATCCCAATGTTGACTATGCTCCCGAGATACCTGAGAATCCACTTAATAACATTGCAATGCTCTTTTCCTGGATTCGTCATATATCTGCTGACTACACTAATGCTTGTGAGATATCCGCCTTTGTGCAATCCATCATATACATGAGACTCCATATTGCACTCGTGTACGATACCTGTGACATATCTAAAATCTCATTTTTTGTCATGGACATGACTTACTTGATAACTTAAAGTGACCAACTAGAGGCGTGCCAACTGACTTAACACCTTCCATATATATATGAACCACTCTAGCATATTCTGCACATATCCCCTTTGATACAGCCATAACTTCCCATATTCTCCGTCTCCATGAATTTTCATGGCTAGGATCTTCTTTGCAATGCCCAGATCCTTTAAATCAAACTCCTTGATTAACAAAGATTTAAGCAAGAGTATCTCATTCTTATCCTTCACAACAATTAATATATCATTAACATATAAAATCAAAAGAATGTAAGACCTGTCTTCAAGTTCCATGTAATATACGCAGCAATTGTACTCAAATCTTATATAGTCAATCTCCACCATATAGGAATTGAACCGCTTGTACCACTGCCTCGGAGACTGCTTCGTTCCATATAATGACTTCTTCGACTTACACATGTGATCTTCCTTACCAAACTCCTCGAATCCTTCTGACAATTTCATGCAAATAACTTCATCCAAATTCCCATGAAGGAATGTCGTCTTCACATCAACCTGGTCCAATTCCAAATTGAATTCCGTTATCATAGCCAGTAGCACCCTAATTGATTTACGTTTCACGACCGGAGAGAAAACTTCATCATAATCTACTTGTTCTTTCTGCGAGTACCATTTTGCTACAAGAAATGCCTTAAAGTTACATCACTTAACTTCTTTAATTACATAAGCAACCCAATCTCTCCTTGCAATGTACACCTTAGGAAAAGTTCTAGCCTTTACAGGTATAGAAAATCCTCTCAACCTGCAAAACCCTTGTCATATAAGAGAAAACACTTATCTTTTTTCTAGCCCTAAATAAAACAAGGCTTAAATATCCCGATTTGCTCAAAACCACGTAACTGTGTCGGTTCAACGGTCGGACTGTCGACGACTATTGGTAGGACCGACAAGGATCGACATAAATTGATCTGCTTTTGAGAAAACCTATATTTTGTAAGTTGGACCAACACCCAGTTCGGTCCGACCGACAAAGCTCTGCTTCGACTCCCAAATTGTGCATAATCTATGGCATCCATACAAATGCTTAGCATCAGCCAATCAAAGTTGTTTTTCAGAGAGATGGACATCAAATGTGGGCCCACAAGATGGATGGTCTGTATAATTGGTCAGACCTTTTCTAATAATGCCTCTCTACTTTCTAGTCATTGATTCTGTAATTAGATCGTGCTAAAATGAATTAGGTAATTAAAGTTGGGATGCAAAACATAACTGGTCCACTCGATTAAGTGGTTAGTAAGATAATCCAATTTGAGAGGGACAGGCAATCAATGTCAGACTAAAATTGTGGGGTCCAAGTTAGTGATTACATCTTTTCCATACCATCAACTGAAACATCCTCGACAAACACATTTCAAGTAGGGTTGTTAATGGTCCGGGCCTGAGGTAGATATTTGCCCAGATTTTGAACTATTTTAGGCCAGGTCTTTAGGCCGGCCCTATTCAAAATTCTGATTTTTCAGGCTTGAACCCGGGCCGTTGACACTTTTTTTTACACCCCTAATTTCAAGGCCTCTAACTTTAAAGGCAGGGTTTTCAGCCTTCAAATTGGGTCCTACAGTACCTGTACTTGGCTAACCTGATTTGGGTCACGTCTTGTAGTATCTCTACGTGTACTAACCAGGTTAGGTCTTTTTAGAATTAGATTTAGCTCTTGAACAAAGACCTGAATACGATTGGATTTAGGCATCTATATAGTATCCCTCAGAACTTTGGATTT
>JAJHSJ010000013.1:8239050-8310745 GCA_021015155.1 Magnolia officinalis
ATGTTCACCCTAGGTCTTAAATGTTCTCTCTCTCTCTCTCTCTCTCTCTCTCTCTCTCCTCTCTCTCTCTCTCTCCTGGCACTTGGTCATGTATCATATGCAAATATACTTGGTTATTGTTTCCCTCTCATTGAAACTTGAAAACTAAGTGTCTAGAAGCTTTTATTGTTTATATTTTTTTTGAAGCCTTCAAATGCTTTACTGTTGACAATGGTGCTGGCGTGGCTGTAATGCTTGCTTGTAAATAGTCTAATTGCTTGTTTCTAAAAAATTCCAGGCTGTAATTGCTGCTGATATTATTGGTCCTTTAGTCAATTTGCTTCAAACTGCGGAGTTTGATATCAAGAAAGAGGCAGCTTGGGCTATCTCAAATGCAACTTCTGGCGGCACCCATGATCAAATAAAGTATGCCCTTGCATTTCTCTCTCCTCTGATTGATAGGAGACTGTTAATTTTTTATTTTTTATTTTAAAAAAAAACATTTGAAGTCATTATTTATATGAATGATTTTCATTTTTGGTGACAGGTACCTTGTGAGCCAAGGGTGCATCAAGCCATTGTGTGATCTCCTCATCTGCCCTGATCCGAGGATAGTGACAGTTTGTTTGGAAGGGCTTGAGAACATCTTGAAGGTAGGGGAAGCTGAGAAGAACTTGGGCAACACCGGAGGTGTGAACCTCTATGCCCAATGATTGATGAAGCTGAGGGGTTGGAGAAGATTGAAAACCTTCAAAGCCATGACAACACTGAGATCTATGAGAAGGCAGTGAAGATCCTTGAGACCTACTGGCTGGAGGAGGAAGATGAGGCGTTGCCTGCAGAAGATGCCGCTCAACCTGGGTTCCGCTTTGGAGGAAGTGATCCTTCTGTTCCATCGGGTGGATTCAACTTCAGCTAGAGGTACCTATAGTATTGTTCTTATGGAGGAATGTTAGTCTCTCAATCTCTTCTTATGTCAGACATCCAAATGGATGGATGGCATGCATGTATGACATCTGGACTCATCTGCCAGGCTCCACCGTGAGTGTGCCATAGCCTAAGATCATACTGATTATGTGATTGTAATGGCTATCCGTTTTTTAATGAGGAAAACATAATTCTTTCCTTAAAAACCCACTGATTGAGAGTGATGTGATCTTCTGACCAGTATGATTTCTTGAGCTATGCCCTCCATGATGATGAGGTCTGCTGGATGAGTGCGCTGGATGGTGTACATGTGGGCTGTGGTGGTATTTGGGTGTGATGCAGTCCACTCTCTAGTCCATTAGGATTTTACCTTTATTGATAAAAATGACTCAGTTGCTATACGATCTTCTCATGCTTGCAGGAGTTTGGGTCTGAGTTGCAGTTGTATGATGCCCTGCAGAGGGCACGATGGGCTGTGTCAGTCAGTCTGGGAGTCATGTCGTGTTGTTTGGTCCAGTCACAGGTCGGGTTGAAAGGTGGGTGTGCTGGGAGAGCATCTTTCAGCAGGGTGGGTAGAATAAAGAGGTGGGTCGGAAAGGAAGAAAGACATGCATTTTGGGGGTCGTATGTGGATTGAATGGGTGTTGGCTTTCACAGGATGTATTGGGTGGCAGAAAGCGAAAATGGATCCTTGTCATCTTATAATACTGTCAAAGGTGATAGAAAGTATGGATTTTTATTCATTTGGTTGTAGTAAAAGCTACTGCGGAAGTATCAAGGTGTCGATGTCGCAGGTGAGATACACAGGTCAATATATGTGGTAGCGTCCCTCTTTGTCTAATCTTGCTGCATCTCTCATGTATAGCAAGAGCCGAAGAGCTTCCTTTTAAAGAGGTTCTGTTATGGTGATTTTTGGGTTTTTCTTTTCTTTTTTCTTTAACCCCTTGTCTTATCCTTTTACTACAAGGGGGTTTCTTTTGTCCAAGCCCTGATTTCCAAAACAGATATTTGTAGTGGTGTTGTGTTAAAACGCTAGATGCTTTTGCAGCTAAAAAAATATCAGTATTATTTTTGTTAATTGGTTTTGTATTGTAGTCTTCAATACAACTGCCTTTATGGTTGCTCCCAAGCACAAACCTGCAAACATTGATATTCCGGAAACATGAAAACTGGGGACTCTTTGATGTTTTTTCCTGCGTTTGGATGCACACTGAATTGAACTGGTCAGTTCAATGTCAGTTCAAAGTGGAAATGTTTAGATAGTGATTGAAAAATGATGCTACTTTTGCCAAAGGGTGAAATGTGTCACTTGTAGAATGTGGGATCTGGACTGCAGGTGGGTGGGCTACCTTGAACATACCTGGTTCAGTATATGGGTCGGAACCTTTGTTTCAAGTGGGATATATTTACTCTTTGATTCTTTCCACGATGACATTCCATTGTTGGTTGAGTTGTACATTTTCCTCGTGGATACAGAAGTTCAAAAGAGTTGTAGTTCAAAAGAGTTGTGGCACCCTGATCGTTGATCGGGTGCAGCATCGTCTATATGATGTTTATATTCTGAAAATCAGGGATCAGACCCAGTCCATATCACATACTGCCATTTCTCGTCTACAATTTAATCCTGATTTTATTGTGAACATCCATCCACGGGGATTGCGTACTGCGGGGGCTCTTTAGGGCGCTCTGTGATATATCGGTTTTATCCTCTCTGTCCGTCCATCCTCCTAGATCATTTTATGCTATGCTTTCTAAAATGGGACTGATCCAAAGCTCAAGTGGACCAAACCGCAGATAGCATTGGGGGCAATGACGCCCACCGTTGAAACCTCTCTGGGACCTTATTTGCCATCCAACCTGTTAATAAGGTCGCACAAACCTGGATGAAGGGAAAATACAAATATCAGCTTGATTTTAACAACTCCCAAAAAGTTTTTAACGGTCGGCGTTTAAAGGATCCTCCTCATTTTTGGGCTCATGCCCTAATATCTGGAAAAAAATAGATGGACGGCGTGGATAAAAGCCATACATCAGGTGGCCCCCCACAGCCATGCCTGGACGGATTATCGTCCAGCTGGACGCAAATCTGCCTCCACTTGGGTCGATGTGTGGGTCTCAATCTTTCTTGTTTGAACGTGACGCCATGTCTAAACCGTCAAATGGTCAAAAGCTGATAAATATCCAATTGTCATTGTTTATAATTCACGGATAAACAGTCAAGTGGTCAAAAGCTGATAAATATCCAATTGTCATTGTTTATAATTTACGGATAAACAGTAAGTGGTCAAAAGCTGATAAATATCCAATTGTCATTGTTTATAAATCCCACCCTGTAGATGCTATAAAAAGAAATGTTTCAGAGCGTGTGGGGCTTGGAATTTCTAGGCATGTGACATGGTCGTGGGGAAGACGTCTCGTGAAAGTTCCCATACAAGCATTTCACGTGAACATGCCTCAGGTAATGTTTTTTCTAAATTTGTTTGCATAAATTCAAGCGGCTAGTTTTAGTCTAACTTCGCCTCAAGTGCGGATCACCTCCTAGAATTTAAAGTTAGATCATAACTGCGTACTGACCGACGGACGGTGATCACCAAGACTCAGTTCGCAGTAGGAGGGAATCTAACGAGTGGTTTTAAAATGGAAGCTTTCATATGCCTATTTTGAAATTTGTATGAGGGAATCTAACGACTGGTTTTACGATTCCCTCACCGTCTGTGGATGAGGGGAGATGTGGTACTGTGCCTTTTAATTTTTTTTTGACTATTTTTTGGAAATCCAATTGAAAATTACACCTGTTATAACGAGGAAAAGACAGCATGTTAAAGATCATCAAAGATGAATCGAAATCTTCTGCATGACCCGAACAATAAACTCCTATTTGTTGCAATCTGATTAAGTGGCAATTGCAATCTGATTGAGTGGCAAACAGGGGATCCGGATTCTTCAAAGAAACTTGGAGTGTATTTGATAACATCATTGATGGCGTGGACCAATCATGATGTAAGAAAACAGGAGTTGCTTGTTTGTGGCAAGCATAGGATCTGGATTCTTCAAAGATACTTTGAGCGCTTTTTATGGAATTATAGCTAGCGGTATGTTGACAATTTGTGGCAAGCTGAGGATCTGCATTCTTCAAGGATATACTTGGAGTGCTTTTTATGGAATTACAGCTGGTACGATGATGGGACATGAAACAACTAACGGGTATTCAAAAGCAAACCAAGTAGCTCAAAGGCATCTAAGAGGCGGCCGAAAGGTGTCCAAAAGCAGACTGAGCTATCGAGAGAGGTGTCCAAAAATAGATTGAGCAGCCAAAGGGCATACTAAAATGGAACGAGCGATCGATCGACCGAGTGACTGAGAAGTGTACGAAAGCAGAATGAGTGGTCGTGAAGTGTCCAAAAGCGGAAAGAGCGGCCAAAAGGTATTCAAAAATAGGAACGGGCGGCTGAGAGGTGTCTAGAAGTAGAAAGAGCGGTCGAGAGACGTCTAGAAACAGGAACGAACGGCCGAGAGGCATATAAAAGCAGTACGAGCAGCTGAGAAATACAACAAAGCTTGACCAACATAAGATGAAAGCAAAAAAAGGAAAATGTAGTAAAAGAAGGATATAGAGAAATGCTTTTCAACTACTGTAACAATTGCAATAACGGAAGAAAGATCTGGAAGAACAATTTACAACAGAAATCTATAAATAACAGATAAATCCAACAGAACAAAACAAACAAACCAATCCA
Source organism: Magnolia officinalis (assembly GCA_021015155.1). Lineage (NCBI taxonomy): Eukaryota > Viridiplantae > Streptophyta > Magnoliopsida > Magnoliales > Magnoliaceae > Magnolia > Magnolia officinalis. The sequence goes on from JAJHSJ010000013.1 coordinate 8,243,694, forward strand.
ACAACAACAACTAATCAAATCTATCAATTTATCTTTTATTTTAGCTTATCCCAGAAGTAGTGGTAATTCTTAACTTTATAATCTTTAGTTGTAATCCAAATCTACACTCATACGCTGGATTTCTTTTATATCCAATATCATGCAGTTCTTTCAAGATATGCATTCTTGCAATTGCTCTTAGTGATTAATTGTGAGTTTTTCTCTTTGTTTGATTGCATTGGTATTCTGAAAGCCCTTTCTTGTGAAAGGCATAAAGCAACCCATCTTCGGAGAAGAACCCCACCATTCAATTATCGCTTGATCATTATCAAATTATGTAAGTGGCCAAGTAAGAGACCGATCTTCTCAAAATCTGGTCATATATGGACATATATGCTTATTTCGGTGCTTAGGGTCGAAGTTGATCAATTTGGATCGAGCTGTTATATCAATTCTGGCACGCCTACACACACTACACATGACAGAAAGCAAACCAAGCATCCAACATTTTTGGCATGCCCGGTGGGATAACAAACTAACAATGAATAGTTGCCACAAATATTCATTGTGGATCGGCTATGCAACAATTTTGATGAGCGTCAACATTTTTAGCATGCCCGGTGGAACTCTAACATGAGCGAGTGTGAATATTCATATTGGTACAACATGAGCCAGTATGAAACTTAGGTAAAAACAAGATGCCCAACAGATCCTATTGAGATTATGTTGACTGAAACACTCGATAGGCAACGAGGAATTCAACATATTGATGAACAGCCACGAGTTAAGGCTGAAATTTTAGGCAAATGGATGGACAGTCATGCCAAAAATATGAATCAGATGATGACTCTCTTTGTCGAAAGAACGCCCGTGACGCCAACATTACAGCCAACGCTATAGGTACCTCTTCCGTAACAGAATACGCCTCTTCCAATACAGGGAGTGTAGAATCTTATGCCAATTGCTAAATTTAAGCGATCGAAATGGAATGTTAGGAATGTTGTTCTTGAAGAAGGAAACTAGGGTATACCTGAGGGCAACCCTTCATTGGAAGACAAACCAGGTAGGCCCTTAACCACCTCTAATGGCCAAATTTCACCGTTTGAATCGTGACTAAATTATTTAAATGGTTTAGGAAGTAGTAGGTCAAGTTCTTATCCGTATTACTGTCTCGTTCAATCATGGTCAAGTTCTTGTTCGTTACGTATTACTTGATTTTCATCTCCTATCTCCTATCGGAATGGATTGATTGGTAGTCTCCATTGTCACAACCGACTTTGCTATTTTTTGATCAAGACGGTTGAGTTCGACCAAAACAGCTGGATTTACCATTTTTCGATCAAGATGGTCAAATTTGACAAAAACGACCGAATTTATTATCTCTCGATTAAGATGGCTGAGTTCGACCAAGACGACCGAATTTGCTATCTCTCAATCAGGATGGCCCAGTTCGACCAAGACGGCCAGATTTGCCGTTTCTTGATCAAGATGGCTAAGTTCGACCAAGATGACTGAATTTGCCATTTCTTGATCAAGATGGCCGAGTTCAACCAAGACAACTAAATTTGTTATTTCTCGATCAAGATAACCAAGTTTGACGAAGACGATTGAATTTGCTGTTTCTTGATCAAGATTGATGAGTTCGACCAAAATGACCGAACTTGCTGTCTGTAAAACCCGTATCCTAGTTCGTACTGTTCCGATGAATCGTGCGATCCTTTTCGTCGAAGTCCGGCAGTCCGTGACTGATAATCGACGTTGCGATCGATCGTAAGTCGTATCCTTTAGATTCGAGTTGGTTTAATCCGAGACCTGTACCATTGTGACCGCGCCGTCACCGCGATTCCAACGCCGCGTCTCATGCGCCAATCCGACGCTTAGATCATAAGATGCGGACCATACATTATAATAACCGTGGACCGCACATTGCGGGACCCACCCCATCCCATGTGGCACAAATCCCTAGGTAATGAGAGTGATGGATGACATCACCCTAGCCTAGCTATAGCCACCCTAACCAAGCTATAGCCACCCTACCCCCTAGCCTTCTTACAAGCACTTATGGCTAGCCACCCTACCCCTAGCCCTTCTTACAAGCATTTAATGCTAGCCACCCTTTCTTACAAGTCATCATTGCCTACCTAAGCTACTCTCCCTCCCTCTCCTTAATTCTCATTCCTTCATTTTCAAAGCAACAAAAAAAAAATCCCACGTCCAAGCTTCTAAGTGAGAGAAGAGAGAGTTTGTGTGGCCCACCTTTCCCTTCCCAAAACTTCTCATCCTAGCCCTTGATTTCCCATCTCCACCGTCAAAGTGAAGCACAAGGAGATAGGCTTTCCAACGGACCAAAGAGATCAACCGGTGGGTGCTTTGATAGGATAAATTTCTATGTTTTTATGATGGGCCAAGTGAGACCTACCAATCAATGGTATGGATCTCACTTGGGACCCTATGATGTGGCCAATGGCCCACTTTGATTACCTTTCTATGTATGATGGAATGCAAGGGAGGGCCCATAGTGTCGGGGTCCCTCCATCACACGTGTGTCCCACTCTTTCTCTCTCTCCCTATCTCTTTTCTTTTTCCTCATTTCCTTGTGATGATATGATTGTATGGCCCACTTGGATGGACCCCACAATGGAGCATGTATTGGATCCAAACCATCTAGGGTGGGGCCCACTTTACATATGTATGGTGACCATACCACCTCACCATGTGGTGACCCACCTACAAAGGATGCACATTAAAGGCATTGCATGCCTAAGCAAAAAAAAAAAGAAGAAGAAAAGAGAGTGCAGGGACTCTCTGGACGTTTGAAAGAAAAATATAAAACCTTAGCCTTTTCAAGGCATTGGAAGTGGGTCATTTGTATAGGACCCACCCTGATGTTTGTATCCAATCCAAGCCGCCCATCCTTTTCCCAAACTCATTTTAGGCGTTGATCCGAAATGGGAAGTCAATCCGACCTTTGGGTGGGCCATACTCTTGAAAACAGTGGTATTTACCGTTTAAACGCACCAAAGTTCTCCTATGCACCGAAATACACCCGATATTGGACTTGTTGGGTCCATCTCTGGCCATGGAAACCAATGGCCGGGGTGGATTCGGCTGAAGCGGGCCCCACACCTGAAAAACTACAAAAAAATAAGTTTTGTAAAAAAAAAAATATATACAAGCAGCAGCAGCATTTCTGCTGCTGCCGCTGACACAGAGAAGGACGCCTGCGTCCTGGCGTGAACGAGCAGGGACCCACGGTCTCCAGCCGTGGGCCCCACCTTGATGTATATGTTGTATCCACACCGTCCATGAGGTGGACCACCCCGTAAGGTGGGTCCCCTCCGAAAATCAGGCCGATCCACGGCTCAGGTAGCCCACACCATAAGAAATAGTGGTGATTGAATTTCACCGTTGAAACTTTTGGGGCCACAGAAGTTTTGAAGCAAGCTGATATTTGTTTTCTTCCCTCCACCCAGGTCTCTGTGACCTTGTCAACAGGTTGGACGGCAAATACACGTTACAGTGGGCCCCACCTGGGACCCACGGTGATGTATGTGTTGCATTCCCACCGTCCAGACTGACGGTGGGAGCCTCCCTTGATGCATGTGTTGCAACCCACCGTCCAGTGGACGGTGGGGCCCCTGTGCATGTGTGTGCACGTGTGTGGGTGGGTGCATGTGTGAGTGTGTGTGACGTGTGTGTGTATGTGTGTACATACATATATATATATATATATATATATGTATGTATGTATGTGTAATATATGTATATATAATATTATATCACATATAATATTGTATATATATATTATATATAAATTATATGTTATATTATTTATATTATAAGGGATGGTGGGCCTTCATGTGGGCCCCACCATGATACTTGTGTTGCATCCAAATAGTCCACCATTTGGCAAGCTTGTATCAAGGCTTGGGGCCAAAAATAAGATAGATCTAGTTATCATGTGGACCACACCGTTTAGTGACGATTGAACGTCCACCATTAGACCCTTGGGCCACCAAGTTCTTGGTGACCCTATGAACAGATTGCATGAGAAATAAATGTTATGGTGGGCCCTAGGAATTTTAATGGTGGAATTCTTTATCACTACTTACATTGGTGCGGCCCATTGATGTGGCCCATTTAATATGTATACGGCCCACTTGGTATATATAAGGCCCATGTTGTGAGGCCCATCTTGTGTAATTGTGGCCCGTTGTTGAGACCCACCTTGATGTATACATGGCCCATGTGTTTAGGCTCATTCAATGTATTGGTGGCACATGTTACGAGGCCCATTGTGATGTTTCAAAGGCCCATGGGATATGGCCCATTGCAATGTACCTAAGGCCCATTAATGTGGCCCACTTGATTTATATAAGGCCCATATGATGCGGCCCACTTGATGTATCCAAGGCCCATAGGTCGAGGCCCAACGGAGGTCCTTTGGGTCCATTGCAATGTATGGTTTTCCCCATGGTTTGTGTAATGATGTCTTATAGTGGGCTATGCCTTGAGAGCAATGTTGGTTTGACGTCCACATTGTAGAATAATGTTGGTTTAATGTCCGCATTATAACTCTCCCTAGGGCCCATTAGTAGGCCCACATTTGTTGATAGTTCACCACTTTATAACATGCTTAGTATAGCTCCATGATTCATACCCATACGCATCATTTGTATGCTTGATATGAGGAATGTTTGATTATAGCATAAGCCGTTGGGCTGAGACATTTACAGGACTCCTTATGAGACGGAGTGCCCCACATGATCGCGTGGTACGCGTGAGATTGCTGCATGATTGTACGGTGTGAATCATGCATCTCGCATATGTATGACTTGGTCACTACACGCCCTAGCGACATCAGGGCCGTGGCTCCACAGGCACATCGTGGATGACCGTATCGGATACCGAAATACTTTGTTCTAGCACTGTGGGCACTTAGGATGTCCTTGGGTGAGAGTCCCAGAACCTTTTTGGTACCAGGAGATGCTCCAACGTCTAGACCGAGTGGATACACGAGCGCCCGAGTGCCGAATACCAGTAGGCCGCGTCTCCCACTGTTTCGTGGTCGGTTGGAAGGGGTGTGGCCTTATCCGCCTGAGTGAGGGGGCTATAAGCTAGGCTGAGTTTGACCAGCTTGCAAATGTGTCCGCTATCGACGAGCCGGGTAGGTATTGACAGACTACTGGTCAGGCGGATAGTGTGGTCTCTTCCACTTGCTTGACTGTGCAGCTCGGGAGGAGGCAGTCAGTGTGAGGTGTATTAGACCCCGGTGATATCCAGAGAGGAACTGTACTGATATGTGTACATGACGAGGAATGACATGCTTGTATTGCATCTCGCATATAGCATTCGGCTACGTAGGCCTTGCATTGCGTCGGTATGGCCGATAACATTCATGTTTCGCATCGCATGGCCTTGGTATGGCCGATATCATTCATGCCTTACATTACATAGCTCTGGTTGTATTTATGGACTTACCGCATATTTCCGCATTACTCTGATATTGTACACTTGGCGTTTGCCTTGTACACACACTTACACCACCCTCTAAGCTTTTGTAAGCTTATGCACAACCGTTGCGTGCAGGTAGCGTTGGGCAGCAGCTGCGCTGAGGCAGGAGCGCGTATCAGATCTTTTTGGAGCTTTTTGATCACCTTGTATTTCCCTTTCTGCATTGTACTTAAAAGTTTTTAATATAGTGGATATGTGGTGATGTTGTTTTTGTGACTTGGTTATGCTTTCGGTTATGCTCCATTATATTATTAAAAAAATAAAATAAAATTCATACTGAAAATCCTCCTTGTAGGATCCCAGGATCGGAATCTGGCGTATGGGCGCTGGAAGCCGAGAATGGGATACTACGGAGGCTGTCGGCGCCGGATTCGGCGATCGGGAATTTTGTGAGCCCGGTTTCCGAGTTTGGGGCGTGACACTGTCTCTCGATCAAGATGACCGAGTTCGACCAAAATGACCAAATTTACCGTTTCTCGATCAAGATGGCCAAATTCGACCTGGATGATCGAATTTGCCGTTTTTTGACTAAGACGGTCGAATTCGACCAAGATGGTTGAATTTGTTATTTTTCTACCAAGATAATCGAGTTTGGCTAAGTTGACCGACTTTAATGTTTTTCGATTAAAATGACCGAGTTGGACTAAGATGGCCGAAATTGATATTTTTACACGGCTGGGCAGTCACATTTATTGCGCCAAATAACGAATCAACATCACATTCACCTTTTATCAAAGGTGATGCAACGTGGGGGGCAATGTTGTACTCTATTTTGATCGTTTTTGGGAAACCCAATTGAAAAAGACACGTGTGATAACAATGGAAAGATATAACACGCTAAAGATATTCAAGGATACTTGAAAAGTTTTTTACGAAATCGCAGATGGCACGATGATAAGACAAAGAAACTAAGAGGCATTTAAAAGCAAACCAAGTGGCCAAGAAACATCTAGGAGGCAGCCAAGAGATGTCCAAAAGTAGATTGAGCAGCTGAGAGGTGTTCAAAGCACACCCGAGCGGCTAAGAGGTGTCCAAAAATGAACCGAGCGGCCGACTGAGTGACCAAGAGGTGTACAAAAGTAGAACGAGCGGCCGAGAGGCGTCTAGAAGAGGAAAGAGCGGCGGAGAAGTGTCCAAAAAATAGGAATGAGTGGCCGAGAGGTGTACGAAAGTGGAACAAGTGGCCGAAAAATTGAAAAAAACTTGGTCGACAGAAGATGAACAAAAAGGAAAATGTAGCAAAAGAAAGATTTAGAGAAATGCTTTTCGACTACTATAATGATTGTAGTAATGGAAGAAGGATATGAAAGAACAAGCTATAACAAAAATCTACAAATACTGGAGGAATCCAATATAACAAAATGTACAAACTAATCCAACAACAACCAATCGAATATACCAAGTCATCTTTTATCTCAGCTTATCCCAAGATGAATGGTAATTCTTATTTATAATCTTTAGCTGTAATTCAAATTTATACTCATATGACTGGATTTGTTCTCCATCCAATATCACACAGTTCTTTCAAGACAAGCATTCTTGTAGTTGCTTCTACTGACCGATTGTGAGTTTTTCCTTTTATTGGATTGCATTGCTATTCTGAAAGTCCTTTCTTGTGGAAGGCATAAAGCATAAAGCCAATCATTATCAAATTCTACAAGTGGCTAAGTAAGCGATTGATCTTCTCAAAATTTGGTCATATTAGATGTATTTACTTATTTCAACGCTTGGGGTCAAAGTTGATTGGTTTGGATCGAGCTACTATATCGATTCTGGCATGCCCACACACATTGCATGTGACAGAAAGTAAACCGAGCGTCCAACTATGTGTAGATAATCATTTCCCATAGCTTGCATTGAATTTGTTTGGGCATTGACTAATTGAGATGAGGCAATTTTGATGCTCACTACATTGTGTGCGGGTAATTGTTTTCCCTAGCTTGCGTCAAATATAATGAGGCTATTTGAGCATTGACTAATAATAATAATGGTAATTTTGACAAAAGAGCTCCTTTTTGTAGACTTCTTATTTAAAGAGTAATAGTTTGATACTTTAGCAGCATGTTTGAGAGCTTAGGTTTCAAATACCTAGATTCGGAATCAAGGGATGGTGATTCTTGTTTACACTCATTTTTGGCATTCACGTGGACTAATAAAAGGCCATCACGTGTTGGCACTATGCACCTAATAGTACCAAAATTATACTCACATTCAAGGATAACTTTTCCCCTATTTTATTTGGAGACACGTTACCTAATAGAAGTAAAGTGATGCAGAACCGCAAGCATGCTTGCAGGGAAGACGAAATGACGAATGACACATAACCCTAATTCATGTCGCATGTGTGACCAAGGTAGCGTACTTGACACGTCTATAAAAGACCCACTAAAGTAATGATCTTATCACAAATATGGATATGCTTGGTAAGGTCATCTCTCACAATCTTTTTGAAATGAGAGATCTTTCCATATACATTCAGTGCTCTCGTAGCAATTACAAAGATTCAAGAATAGGATCAATATCAGAGCGGATGGGGGTCTCGATCCGTACTTAGCGAGACTAATCCTATAAAATCTATGGATTTTCACGGCCACACTAGCAAGAGATTTGAAAATGGTTTATGATATTTGAAGATATTTAAGCCAGGTAGGAATGATCAGAGAGCAGTTGAACATTGTGGCCACTAAGAATCCTGGATCAGCAAAGAAATGTGGTTTGGATTTTGCGGCTCCCAAAGATATAAAAGGTGAACGTGATAAAGAGCTCAAGTTCTATGCCAAAAACAATAAGTCTATATAGCGCAACACTTTTTTTTTTTTTTAAAATTTTTTTTTAAAATCTTAACTTAGTTTTAGTCACTTAGGGCCTATTTGGCCAGACCGATCCCACGATATTAGGAGGGATGGGATCGCGATATCCCGGGATATGCATGACGAGCCAAACAGACCCAATGAACTTGTCCCAGGATATAAGCAATCCCATGGATCTTAAAACAATCCACTGACATCACCATCATTACCTTAAAATTGATCCCATCCCTTGGTTGGACGGATTGGAAGCTAAAATCCCGGGATATGCCGGGCGTGCCAAACAGGCCCAGTGAACTTGTCCCGGGATATAGCAATTCCATGGATCTTAAACCAATCCACTGACACCACCATCATTACCTTAAAATCCATCCCATCCCTCCTAATCCCATGGGATTTGCCCGGCCAAACAGTCCCTTAGTTTCTATCTAGTCATGCTGTAGGATGTTTGAGGTTTAAGTTAGCTTAGATCGTTACTGTCCACCGCTATCATCGCAATACGCTTAAGAGTAATATAAATATCTGCAACTTTCCGTTGTTGGATCCTGATTAATTGAGTCCTTACTTAAAAAGATCAAACCACCGGTCACATCTTGTTGACTATTCACCTTGATCGTCTATCCATGTGGGTGATTCAAGTATTTATCTCTAGTTTTATTTCTCTATTTTAATTTATTTATTTGTTGATTGTACTGAGCATCACTTATACATCAATAAAATTGACATTATTTTTAGCCTTTAATTTTAAATATGTTCATCTTTATTCCACTAAGAAATACATAGGCTATAATTACTAGTGAAAGAAAAAGTTATTAAATACAAGGAGAAAATCCCATTTGAAACTAATCCATACCTTTCTATAAGTTGCCCAATCGCTGTTACAACTGGTGGTTAAGAAGGTGGCCGAGTCATTAAATTCGGTCTTAAACAGTCTATCTCAATGTGAAGGGCACCAATGTTCAATCAAACTCAAGTCAAGAACAGCTCTAACACAGAGTCAAGAACAGCTCTAACACACCAGCACTATCTCAATTACACGCATTAACTAAATACATACAGGCCTTCCTAACATGTGTGGCTTTGCGCTTGATTGAACAACACTCACAATTCCTGATGGCAGCTCATATTCAAAATCCCCTGTCATAAAAAATTGCAATGCATTGAAATTATGTAGTATATCTATGGAAGCTTGAATTTAATTACTAAATCAACTTTACCATCTCTAATTAATGTATATATGATGAAATAAGCCTGTTGAAATATATATTTTGGCAAAAAAATGCTGAAACTCTGGCCTCAGATGGGCCACAAGCATGCGATCACACCAAAACATTGGGAATAACAACATCCACCGTTGAAACTTTTCTAGACTGACCATTATGTTTATATTGCATCTAAACCGTTCATAGAATTATTAAACAGTAGGAACAAATATCATCCTAACGCAAAACTTCTGTCACGGCCAGGCGTTCAATCCCCACTGTTTCATGTGATATGGCCCACATGAGTTTTGGATATACCTGATTTTTAGAATGCCGTATTGTGTGGTATTTCAAAACAGATAGACGGAGTGGATTTGTCACGGAATCTCTGTGGACCCCACTCATAGGCAATCCGCTCCCCACGTAGAAACATTTCATGTAAACATTCCGCAGGTAATCTCTTTACTAAATTTGTTTGCATAAATTCGAGTGGCTAGTTTTAGTCTAACTTGGGGGCAGTTGGGGGGAATCTAGCAAATGGTTTTAAAATGGAAGATTTCAAATGCCCATTTTGAAATTTGCATTAAGATTCCCGCCCACCGTTTATGGACGGGGGAGGAGATGTTGCACCGATGCTTGATGCATTTGTATGTGCAGATAATCATTTCCCATAGCTTGCACCGGATTTGTTTGGGCATTTGACTAATTGAGATGAGACAATTCCACCGCTCGTTCCATTGTGGGCAGATAATCGTTTCCCATAACTTGTATTGAACATAGAGGTGGGCATCGAGTCGAGTTGTACCGAGTTAGGTCAAACTCGACTCGATCCAATACCGTGACAACTTAGACCCGAACTTATAGGTGGGCATCGAGTTGAGTTGGACCGAGTTAGGTCCAACTCGACTCGATCCGATACTGTGAAAACCTTGACCTGAACACGATCTGACTCGGGACCGAGTCTAGCGGCTGGGTTGATCTGAGCCGAGTCCGACTCGGTCAGAGATAGCGGGTCGGATGTTCACGCGAAGCTTGTTTGATGTTCACGTTATGTTGACATTGAGAGGAAGCTTGTTTGAAAGCTTTTCCATTTTAAAGAGGTAAAGAGAACTTTTTTTTTGTTAAAATTTATAGGGCCACTGTTATGTATGTGTTTGATCTATGCCATCCATCCATTTTTCCCACTCATTTTATGGCATGAGCCAAAAAACCAGGTAGATCCAAAACTCAAGTGGACCACTCCATATGAGACCGGAGAAATTGAACGTTTATCGTTCATTTCTTCTTTGGGACCACAGAAGTTTTGGATGAAGTTGATATTTGTGTTTTTTCTTCATCTATGTCTGTGTAATGCCATGAACGGGTTTGATGACAGGTACACATCCCTTTGGGCCCTTGGCTCATTTTTACTTTCAATGGTTGGCATTCATAATTCTCTTTGTTTCCTATGGTGTGGTCCACTTGAAGCTTGTATCTGCCTCATTTTTTTAATCATGCCCTAAAATGGGTATGTAGAATAGATGGACGGCGTAGATCATACACATGCATAACAATGGGACTCATAAATTATACTACCATGATTTCAGTCCATCTGCCCGTTACTTTCACACGGTTTTCGAGAAAATTACACTATAAATCACTTTTTTGCAAAAAAATAAAACTGTTTGTTTTCTTATTTACAGCTTGGAATAGAAGTCATAGGAGTGCTTACGGAGTAAACTCTGTGGGGTCCACCGTGATTTACATATTTTATTCACTCCATCCATCCATTTCAACGGATAATTTGAGGGCTCTAGTCCAAAAAAAAGGTATATCCAAATCTCAAGTGGACCTCACCATGGGAAACAGTGTGAATTGAAATTCCACATGGAGGGCACCAACGTTCAATCAAACTCAAGTCGAGTACAGCTCTAACACACATGCACTGTCTCAATTACACACATTAACTGAATACATACAGGCCATCCTAACATGTCTGGCTTTGCGCTTGATTGAACTGCACCCACAGTCCCTGATGGCAGCTCATATTCGAAATCCCCTGTCATGAAAAATTGCAATGTATTGAAATTACGTAGTATATCTATAGAAGCTTGACTTTAATTACTAAATCAACTTTAACATATGTAATTAATGTACATATGATGAAATAAGCCTGTTGAAATATATATGGGCAAAAAATGTAAACTCCCGCCACAGATGGGCCACAAGCATGCGATCATACCAAAACATTGGGAACAACAACATCCACCGTTGAAACTTTTCTAGACTGACCATTATGTTTATATGCCATCTAAACCGTTCATAGAATTATTAAACAGTAGGAACAAATATCATCCTGATGCAAAACTTCTGTCACGGCCGGGCGTTCAACCCCACTGTTTCGCATGATATGGCCCACATGGGTTTTGGATATACCTGATTTTTAGAATGCCGTATTGTGTGGTATTTCAAAACAGATGGATGGAGTAGATTTGTCACGGAATCTCTGTGGATCCCACTCACAGGCAATCCACTCCCCGCGTAGAAATATTTCATGCAAACATTCGACAGGTAATCTCTTTTCTAAATTTATCTGCATAAATTCGAGTGGCTAGTTTTAGTCTAACCTGGGGCAGTTGGAGGGAATATAGCAAATGGTTTTAAAATGGAAGATTTCGAATGCTCATTTTGAAATTTACATTAAGATTCCTGCCCACCGGTTATAGACAGGGAGGAGATGTTGCACCATGCTTGATGCATTTGCGTGTGCAGATAATCATTTCCCATAGCTTGCACCGAATTTGCCTGGGCATTTGACTAATTGAGATGAGGCAATTCTGCTGCTTCGTTGCATTGTGGGCAGATAATCATTTTCCGTCGCTTGTATTGAATATAAAGGTGGGCATGAGTCGAGTCAAATCGAGTTGGGTCCAACTCGGCTCGATTCGGTACCGTAAAAACCTGGACCTGAACTTAGAGGCGAGCATCGAGTCGAGTTGAACCGAGTTAGGTCCAACTCGACTCGATCTGGTACTGTGAAAATCTTGACCCGAACTTGATCCGGCTTGGGATCGAGTTTAGCGGCTAGGTTGATCCGAATATAGCAAATGGTTTTAAAATGGAAGATTTCGAATGCTCATTTTGAAATTTACATTAAGATTCCCACCCACCGGTTATAGACGGGGAGGAGATGTTGCACCATGCTTGATGCATTTGCGTGTGCAGATAATCATTTCCCATAGCTTGCACCGAATTTGCCTGGACATTTGACTAATTGAGATGAGGCAATTCTGCTGCTCGTTGCATTGTGGGCAGATAATCATTTTCCATGGCTTGTATTGAATATAAAGGTGGGCATGAGTCGAGTCAAATCGACTTAGGTCCAACTCGACTCGATTCGGTACCGTAAAAACTTGGACCTAAACTTAGAGGCGGGCATCGAGTCGAGTTGAACCGAGTTAGGTCCAACTCGACTCGATCTAGTACTGTGAAAATCTTGACCCGAACTCAATCTAGCTTGGGATCGAGTTTAGCGGCTAGGTTGATCCGAACCAAGTCTTCAGCTAGGTTGATCCGAGCCAAGTTGGACTCGGTAAAACATATGAGCCGGATGTTCAGGGGAAGCTTAATTAAAAAGTTTGTTTGATGTTTACGTGATGTTGACAGTGATGTTGACATTGACAATAAGCTTGTTTGAAAACCTTTCCCATTTTAAAGAGGTTAAGAAAGTTTTTTTCTCATTAAAATTTACGGGGCCCACTGTTATGTATGTGTTTGATTTATGCCATCCATCCATTTTTCCTACTCATTTTATGGCATGAGCCCAAAAATGAAGTAGATCCAAAACTCAAGTGGACCGCTCCATATGAGACAGGAATCATTTCTTCTTTGGGCCACAGAAGTTTTTGAACAAGTTGATATTTGTGTTTTTGCTTCATCCATGTCTGTGTGATCTTATGACCCACAAATTATACTATCATAATTACACAGTATAACAATGTGACGCACAAATTATACTACCATAATTTCAGTCCCTGTGAACATTATTTTTGCAACGGTTTTCGGGAAAATTACACAGTAAATCACTTCTTTTCAGACAGCGGTTTGTTTTCTTATTTACTGCTGGAAATAAAAGTACTCGGATAGCGCACTGAGTAAACTCTGTGGGATCCACCATGATTTACATATTTTATCCACTCCGTGCCTCCAGTGTGGGCCTAACAAGGTTTCAACAGTGGAAGTCATTATTCCCACTGTTTCCTGTGGTGTGGTCCACTTGAGCTTTGGGCATGCTTCAATTTTCGTGTCAACCACTGAAATAATTTGGAAAAATGAATCGACGGTGTGGTTAACCCACACACATTCATGATAGGCCCAACTGAGTTTACTTAGCATGATAAAAGCATAGTGAGTAACTCAGTACCAATCCAATTTCTATTTCCCATCAGAAATACACACGTGTCCTGATTTCTATTTTCAAATATAAGCCAGCTGCGCATAAACAGTAACCTTTGATTTGACTTACACCAATACTAAGGAAAACGTTTTAAAATTTTGCCGGGCACACCATGATACATGATACATGTGTACGATCCAAACAGTCCATTAAAAGCTCATTTTAGGCATGAACTGAAAATAAAGTCAAATCAAAGGTGCAACTGGACCACAACACAAGAAACAGGGGATTAAACACTCACAGTTGGAAAATTCTTGTGGGCCATAGGAGTTTTGCATCAAGCTGATATTTTTTTCCCTTCATCTATGTCTGTGTAATCATGTCAACAGGTTGGATCACAGAAACACATCAGTGTCGAACCCACGGATGACTTCACATTTCAACTATGGATGTCATTATCCCCCTGTTTTTTGGGGTGTGGTTTACTTGAGCTTATAATTTACCTATTTTTTTGGCACAAGATCTTATAAAATAGATAGACGGTGTGGATTGATCACATACATCATGGTGGGACCCACAAATTTCCCTCACTCGTTTTCACCCATATTTTTCAAAAAGCAAATTCCAAAAATTGTGGTGTAATTATCTTTGTATTTCCTTTCTTGCAAACAACGGGAATAAGTTATAATTACCTATTTACCACTTTACCACTGTTTACCATTATAAATAAGAAAACAAACAGCCTGGTTTGAAAACAAACATGCCAAGTAGTCTGCTAGACTACAGAAAAGTGTAGAACGTTGGCCCCACCACGGATTGAGTCGGGTTTTGGATCTGATTGGATCGAGTTTCGGTTCGAGTCGAATCGGGTTACTATATAACCCGAACTCGACTTGGTCTGGATTCAGATCTAACTAGGTCTACTCGATCCAAACCCGACTTTGACATTCAGTTCGGGTTGAGTCGGACGAGTCGGATCCGCCGGATCGAGTCGAGTCCTGCCCAGCTCTAATTGAATATAATAAGGCTGTTTGGGAAATGGTACTTGTTTGCTTGCCTCCAAGTGCAGCGGTTCGTAAGTAGTATCCCGTGAATACAGGGTCGATCTCACAGGTAGATGAACTGTGAGAAGAAAAAAATCAAACGCAAAATAAACTAAGTAATAAAAATTAATCTGATGATTTGATTTTGAGATTTTTGAATGGATGTAATCCAATTGAATAAAATAACACCCAAGCTTCAAAGTTTCACACATACGTTAATCTTCCAAAATTATGATGACTTGGATAACACAACTAGGATCTGAGCACTATGGTCAGCCTAGTCGAAAAATAAAACAGTTTAAGTATTTTAATAAATGATATAAAATATTAGAAAATTATGGATTTGCACCATTGACATATATTCTCAAGCGTCAGTGATTTTAAGTATTCAATATCTATAGGATAATGAATATCAAAGAAATATAACAGGTTGAGAACCTCTCCTATTTAGGAAATCTGATTGATCTAGGGTAAGCCTATCCGTCAATGTAAATCTCATATGATGGAAACATATGTATCTCACAAGAGGATAAAAAACAAAACCTAAATAATAGATAGCATGCATACACCATTCTTCTCATCATTAAAACAATCAATCATCATAATCTTAAAGAAACATTAAACCCATGTGCTTCCCTTCTAGCTTGGGCTAGAAGGAACTTAGAAAAACATAATTAAATTGCAGAAATAAAAAACAACAAGAAATAAAGAAAGAAAATGCAAATAGAAAAGATCTTAAAAAAAAACAACTTATAAAGCTTTAATAAAACCAAAAACTCTTTAAAAACTCTAAACTTTGCTCTTGAATGCCTTGAATAATGTTTTAGAATGCCCCAGGAAGCCCTATTTATAAGTAAGGACCTCTAATTTTCGTACAAATTTGAAAAACCCTAGAAACCGCATCAAATATACGTATTTTTCCAAAATAGACTTCTCGCTGCATAGTTCGTTTAAAATAGTCTTCCTGCTGCGCAGTTTCCCAAAATAAACTTCACAGCTTCAGAATACACTTTTTCAGGACGATTTTAGGATTCTTCACTTCAAATCTTCGATTTTCTTTATTCTTCACTCGGTTTTCTTAGATATTTACCATGTGAATTCTTCAATCTTGATCTCCTAAGATCAATCCCTTGCCTTGGTAATTCTTGAGTATCAAAATCATGCTTTTAACACTTTTTTTCAATCTAAACACTTAAATTCACCTTGCAACACATACATAAGTAAAATAGAATATTAAGCGGATTCATGTTCATAAAACCAAGATATAAATGGAAAAAATTATGCAATATTTGAGTCTCAACACACCCCCCAACCAACATTTTGCTAGTCCCGAGCAAAATAAGCGAAAAAAATAAAAACTAATTATAGAAACAAAATTAAAATGAAAAAAATAATAATAATAATAATAATAAAAATTCTAACTACACCACTTTCGCAGGTAATCTCGATTGCATTTAGCATATGCAACAAGCCTTTAAACCCCTAAGTTTCCCCTAGTGGACGAGTTATAGTCTCGTGAGGGTTTCCAGAAATGTTACCCACAAACATTGAAAACATGAAAAATAATTCAACACTCAGAAATTTATACAATTATGCCTCCATTTATCATATGAATTCCAAAACAAAAAAATACTTACCCTAAGTCTGAAGTTAGTTAGAATATCAATTTCCTAATCCATTACATCCTTGAGTTCAGAGACCTAATCAAAAGTTAGAATAGTTATGATCTAATATCCTTAGGTGCTCCGTGACACTAGTGTAATTTTGAGAAATATGCATGTTCTCTATCCTAACTCCTTTCAATCATTCCAAGAGTATGAAATCTCTAGTTATCTTTTTTTTTTTTTTTCATATCATTCTTCTTTTATCATCAAATCCCCATTATTATAGACCACCCTTAGATGAAGATTCCCATCGGGTTTGCTTCATAATCTAAGGTATCGTACTTGTAATGGTAACAGTAATGGATACTTAGGTATCCTTACTCTTGATTATTGACACGATTGTTATGGTCATTGCATTTATGCTCTATAATAAAATTTTCTTTTTCCATCACTCTTTTTTCTTCTTCTTCTTCTTCAATATTCTATCTTTTAAGCATATATCAATGATACTAGTTCATTCAACCTTATTTGAATCAAAAGTTGTTATTCTAGTTCACATATCATATTCCTCACTTAGTTAGCTAGGGCGTATTGTGAATTCAGTACATCAAATTACAACTCACTTTAAACTAGTGATTAGATAATTGAACTCAAGTTTATAATTTTCAGTTATCAGAATTCTGACTACTATCAACCTATAATAAGTATTAAATTTGCCTTTGGAATTCGCATAATATCATGTTCACATTCTTGTATATAAAAATATTATTTTGAAAATGTTGAATTTTTTTTTTCATAAACCTAAAAAAATAAAATTAAACCTAAAAATAATAAAATAAACTGAAACAAAAAAAATAAAAAAAATCACATGGATGACTATCTACACCCCCCAACCTAAAATCTACATTGTCCCCAATGTAATGATAATGTAATGCAGAGAACAATAAAAATAAAAGAAAGGGTGGATAGTACCTACCATGAAAAACTCACATGCTATGTGATACTAAAAAGAATTGAATATGATACAAATCTTACAGAAACGCTCCGTCAGACTAAGAGCATCAATCTGAATATTCTGGCTCATGAAGAGGGAAGGACTCCTCTCCTAAATGAAAGTTTTCCACATAAGGCTTCAATATCTGACCATTAACCTTGTACACATTGCCATTACGTGGATTCTCAATTTCAACAGCCCCATGAGTATAAACATTCTTCACAATGAAGGGGCTTGTCCATCTTGATCTTAACTTTCCCGAAAAAACTGGAGACGAGAATTGTACAATAGGACCTTTTGCTGAGGTTCAAAATTCTTCCTCATGATATTTTTATCATGAAAAGCTTTGGTAATCTCTTTGTAGATTTTAGAATTTTCATAGGAGTCTCTCCTCAACTCCTCTAATTCATTCAACTCTAATTTCCTTTGTCCACTTGCTTGGTCCATATCAAAGTTTAATTTCTTTATTGCCCAGTAGGTTCTATGTTCCAATTCCACAGGCAAGTGGTAAGCTTTTCCATCCACCAATCTGTATGGAGACATTCCAATCGGGGTCTTATAAGTAGTCCTATAAGCCCATAAAGCGTCGGATAGTCTGAGGGACCAATCTTTCCTATCTGGCCTTTTAGTTTTCTCTAAAATGTGTTTGATTTTCCGATTAGAAATCTCAGCTTGCCCACTCGTTTGTGGGTGGTATGGGGTACTCACTTTATTCTTGATGCCATATTTCTTCATCAAAGCCTCAAATGTCCTATTGCAAAAGTGAGACCCACCATCACTAATGATGGCCTTTGGAGTTCTAAATCTAGAAAAAATATTTTCCTTGAGGAATCGTATGACCACTTTGTTGTCATTGGTCCTACTTGGAATTGCCTCAATCCACTTTGAAACATAGTCCACACCAACTAATATATAAAGAAATCCAAAAGAAGTTGAAAATGGGCCCATAAAATCAATACCCCAACAATAAAAAATCTCTAATGGTAAAATTGGGGATAAAGGCATCATGTTGCGCCGGGACACTCTTCCCAACCTTTGACATCTATCACAAGCAACACAGAAAGCATGGGTGTTTTTAAACATAGTAGGCTAGTAAAAACCACACTGTAGGATTTTTGCAGTAGTTTTCTTAGCAGAAAAATGGCCACCACATGCTTCTATGTGACAAAAAGAAATAACACTCTGAACTTCATCCTCTGGGACACAACGTCTAAAAATT
Organism: Magnolia officinalis; assembly: GCA_021015155.1. Classification (NCBI taxonomy): domain Eukaryota; kingdom Viridiplantae; phylum Streptophyta; class Magnoliopsida; order Magnoliales; family Magnoliaceae; genus Magnolia; species Magnolia officinalis. Next base: position 8,262,431 of record JAJHSJ010000013.1, read on the forward strand.
TGATCAGTCCCATATTTATATAAATACGGGTCATCCCAGAAGAAGTTCCTAACTTCGGTTTCAAAACGCTTCCTATCTTGTAACTTCCAATGATATGGCATTTTTCCCGTTACAAGATAGTTGACTATATCTGCATACCAAGGCAATTTGGAGATCGCAAATAATTGTTCATCAGGAAAAGTGTCCTGGATATGCATCTCCTCAGTGGAATCATCTAACACCAATCTGGAAAGGTGATCGGCCACTACGTTTTCTACTCCTTTCTTATCTTTTATCTCTAAGTCAAATTCTTGAAGTAGGAGGATCCATTTCAAAAGTCTCGGCTTTGCATCCTTCTTAGACAGCAAATATTTCAAAGCCGAGTGATCCATGAAAATGACTACTTTAGATCCCAGCAAGTAGGACCTAAACTTATCCAAAGTAAAAACTACTGCAAGTAACTCTTTTTCAGTTGTTGAGTAGTTCACTTGGGCTGAGTTTAGAGTTCTACTCGCATAGTGAATAACGTAGGGCCGTTTATCTTTCCTTTGGCCCAAAGCAGCCCCTATGTCATAGTCACTTACATCGCACATTAGTTCAAAAGGAAGTGTCCAATCTGGTGGACGCATGATAGGTGCAGTGGTAAGAGATGATTTAATTTTATTAAAGGCATTTGCACACTTATCTGTCCACTTAAATGGAACATCCTTTTGAAGAAATTAGTCAAGGGTCTAGTAATGACACTAAAGTCCTTGATGAATCTTTTATAAAAACCAGCATGCCCTATAAGTGATCTAATATCTCTAACAGTTCAGGGGATAGGTAGATTAATTATAATGTCGAGTTTTGAACGATCTACTTCGATTCCATTTTTGGAGATAACATGTCCCAAAACAATTCCCTTTTGAACCATGAAATGACATTTTTTTCAATTTAAGACAAGGTGTTTCTCTTCACACCTAGATAAGACAAGAGATAAATTGTTGAAGCATTCCTCAAAACTACTCCTAAATACAGAGAAGTCATCCATGAAAACCTCAAGAAACTTCCCAACCATATTTGAAAAAATACTTAACATACACTGTTGGAAAGTTGCTGGGGCGTTACACAATCCAAATGGCATCCGTTTGAAAGCAAATGTACCAAATGGACAAGTGAACGTGGTTTTCTCTTGGTCTTCCAGGGCTATCTCTATTTGGTTATATCCGGAATATCCATCAAGAAAACTATAGAAGGAGTGACCTGCTACCCTCTCTAAAACTTGATCAATGAATGGTAGAGGGAAATGATCCTTCTTTGTAACCTGGTTCAATTTTTTATAGTCAATGCAAACACGCCAACCTGTGGTGACACGTGTTGGTATGAGTTCATTATTAGAATTCTGCACAATAGTTATTCCGGATTTCTTTGGGACTACTTGAGTTGGACTCATCCAAACACTATTGGATATTGGGTAGATGATTCCCACATCCAATAATTTGATCACCTCATTTTTTACAACTTCCATCATGTTCGGATTGAGACGCCTTTGAGGTTGTCTAATTGGTTTGGCGTCCTCATCGAGGTGGATCCGATGGGTGCATATGGAAGGACTTATACCTTTGATGTCAGAAATGGCCTAGCCCAAGGCTCCTTTGTGGTCCCTTAGAACATTCAACAATTTAATCTCTTGATCCTTGTCTAAAAATGAAGAGATCACCACAGGATAAGTTTTATTTTCACTTAAGTATACATACTTAAGCTCATTTGGTTGTGGTTTTAAATCAAGCTTTGGAACATTGGTTGGTGATGACAGAGGTTGCGAGTCCTCGATAGATAGGATTTGAATGCGCGGTCTCCATTAGTAAATACCAATGTCCTGGGTGGTAGTGCTCTCATTATCATCACAAATTTCAGCAGACACTTTTTCTAAATCAAAATTTTTCAAGTCCCTAATGACTTGAATCAATTCCTCAGTCAGACTAGGTTCCAATTCCTCTTCTTCTGTCAAACAGTCCATGAAATTCAGCTCATGGATATCATTATTATTAATGAGCTGCTTACATAGATTGAAAATATTTAGCTCTAGAGTCATGTTACCAAAAGACAAGTTCATCATTCCATTCCTGCAATTTATGATTGCATTTGAAGTTGCTAGGAATGGGCGACCTAAAATGATGGGAACTTGAGCGCTAGCATTTACACATGGTTCAGTGTCTAGTACAATAAAATCCACGGGGAAGTAGAATTTCTCCACTAGGACTAACACGTCCTCTAAAATTCCCCTTGGTACCTTAATGGAGCGGTCAGCGAGTTGGAGTGTAATCGTGGTTGGTTTAAGCTTGCCTAACCCCATTTGTTTGTAAACCGAATAAGGTACTAAGTTGACACTTGCACCCAAATCTAGCAAAGCATGCTCAATTTAGAAATTCCCAATAATACAAGGAATAGTGGGATTTCCTGGGTCTTTGTATTTGGGTACAACCTTTTGTTAAATAATAGCGCTCACTTTCTCAGTAAGGCTTTTTTGTGCACATTTAATTTCCTCTTTACAGTGCACAAGTCCTTGAGATATTTAGCATATGATGGAATTTGTCTAATGGCATCAAGCAGAGGAATATTGACAGTAACCTTTTGTAGCACATCCAACACCTCTTGATATTTCATGGGGACAGTCGAATTCCGAAGTCTAGATGGGAATGGAACTGGAGGCTCATATGACTTAGTCTCTTTATCCTTTTGTTGTTGCGGCTTTTGAACTATAGTCGGTTCATCATTTTCTTGAGACAGTGGCTCATCCTCCGGTATTTCTACCGGTTGCGTTATCTTGTTATCGACCTCTTTTCCACTTTTCAAGGTAATGATGGCCTTAGCTTGTTCATGATGTAACTCATTTGGATTTGAGTCTCCAATGAAATGTGTATTTATAGGGTTTTGCACAGGTTGAGAAGGAAGGGTGCTTTTTTCCCTAGCATTTAGTTGAGTCTCAATCCTAGCCACAACTGTCTTTAATTCCTGATTTGATTGAATTAGAGACTGATTCATTTGAGCTTGAGAGTTCATGAATGCGGTCAATGCATCCTCCACAGATGATCGCTTTGGTGGGGGCACATATGATGCATTGTTAGGTGCCCCAAAGAAGTTGTTTTGTGGAGACATTTGAGGTGCATTGGACGCATTAATTTGTGGTCCATTCCTCCAATTAAGATTAGGATGGTTACGCCAATTTGGATTATACGTGTTTCCCGTTGGTTGCATAACTGACCTTTGGTAGTTATTTATAGCATTTGCTTGATCATACTCATGCGTGATATTTTGTACAACTGAGATCATTGGACAATCCTTTGTGTCATGGTCTATACCACTACAAATGCTACAAAAATTACCTAAGGAAGTGTTTGCTTTAACCATATCAACCTTCCTAATTTCCAAGGCTTTGACCTTTCTAGCCAATGCAACGAATTTTGCATTAAGGTCATCTTCCTCTCTTAGGACATATATCCCCGCTTTCTCTCTAGGACTAGGTTTAGTTTGGTCTGATTTAGCAGAGACATCCCATGTCTGCGTATTCTCTGCTAACATATCTAGAAAATCCCAAGCCTCATTATGATCTTTGTCAAGAAAGGTTCCACCACACATCATCTCTATGAACTGACGGGTATCCATGGTGAGCCCCTTTCGGAAAGCATCAATCACGTGCCATGGTTCATAACCATGATGTGGACAAGTAATTAGAAGGTCTTTGAAGCGCTCCCAAGCTTGAAAAAACAGTTCATTCCCCTTTTGGGAGAATGACATGATTTATTGTTTTAGTGCATTTGTTTTGTACTCGGGAAAGAACGTTTTCAAAAACTCTCTACTTAAGGCTTGCCATGAAGTGATGGGGTCTTAGAGAGTTGAGCCATGCTTTGGCCCGATCCTTTAGAGAAAATGAGAATAACCTAAGCTTAAGTAAATCTCTATTGCCATTGTTTACTTGTAACGTTGCAATTACTTCTTCAAAGTCCTTGAGGTGCAAGTAGGGGCTTTCAGAATCTAAGCCATGAAATTTAGGAATCAATTGAATCACACTTAGTTTAAAATCAATGATCCCTGTGTGAGCAGGGAACACTATACAAGATGGTAAAGTTGATCTCTCAGGGTGTAAATGTTCACGTAAAGTCCGTGGTTGGTTTAACACATTCCTATGAACTTCATTTTCATTCTCAAGAGGAGGATTAATTTGATTTTCTCTATTTTGATTTATAGTTGGATCTGGCAGATTTGGATTTGGATTATTAACTGGGTCTGCCATGGAATCCAAGTGATGTTGAGTGCCTCTTCTAAGTGAATGATCAAGGCCTGGAACTAGTCCCCCTTCAGAGGAGAGTCGATTGTTTTGATCCCTACTCCAACGGGACATAATCCATCCACACCACACAACAAATACCACTAATTCAAATAACAAGTATGATACTTAAAATAAAAATAAAAACTTAAATCAACAACCCAGGCGGCAGGGCCGACCATGAGGGTTCAATCCACAAAAAAAAATAAATCAACAACCCAGGCGGCATGGCCGACCATGAGGGTTCAATCCACAAAGAAAAAATAAATCAACAACCCATGCGGCAGGGCCGACCATGAGGGTTTAATCCACAAAGCAAAAATAAATCAACAACCCAGGCGGCAGGGCCGACCATGAGGGTTCAATCCACAAAAAGAAAAATAAAAAAAAAATAAATAAATCAACAAAAGTAAAACTAATGCAGAATTTAAACTATGCTAATCTGGAAAATAGATTCAACGGATGATCTTTGTGATCAAACAACAACTATAGGACAACCATAGCACATGGGTGATAAAATCCCAAGCAGGGCAACCTTATGTCATAGTTAGTGCTTGAAAGACCCAACTGAATTTATTTTCAAAGAAAAAGAAAAGAAAAGAAGAATAAAAAATCTACAGAAAATTTGGAAGGTTTAAAAGAGAACTTACCTTAGAAAAAAAACTTACCTTAGCTATCTTGCACAGATCTGATCTCTTTAAGTCTCTCCCCGGCAACGGTGCCAAAAACTTGTTTGCTTGCCTCCAAGTGCAGAGGTTCGTAAGTAGTATCCCGTGAATACAGGGTCGATCCCACAGGGAGATGAATTGTGAGAAGAAAAAAATCAAACGCAAAATAAACTAAGTAATAAAAATTAATCTGATGATTTGATTTTGGGATTTTTGAATGGATGTAATTTAATTGAATAAAATAACACCCAAGCTTCAAAGTTCCACACATACGTTAATGTTCCAAAATCATGATGACTTGGATAACATAACTAGGATCTGAGCACTATGGTTAGCCTAGTCGGAAAATAAAACAGTTTAAGTATTTTAATAAATGATATAAAATATTAGAAAATTATGGATTTGCATCATTGACATATATTCTCAAGCGTCAGTGATTTTAAGTATTCAATATCTATAGGATAATGAATATCAAAGAAATATAACAGGTTGAGAACCTCTCCTATCTAGGAAATCTGATTGATCTAGGGTAAGTCTATCCATCAATGTGAATCTCATATGATGGAAACATATGGATCTCACAAGAGGATAAAAAACAAAACCTAAATAATAGATAACATGCATACACCATTCTTCTCATCATTAAAACAATCAATCATCATAATCTTAAAGAAACATTAAACCCATGTGCTTCCCTTCTAGCTTGGGCTAGAAGGAACTTAGAAAAACATAATTAAATTGTAGAAATAAAAAGCAACAAGAAATAAAGAAAGAAAATGCAAATAGAAAAGATCTTAAAAAAAAAATAACTTATAAAGTTTTAATAAAACTAAAAACTCTTTAAAAACCCTAAACTTTGCTCTTGAATGCCTTGAATAATGTTTTAGAATGCCCTGAATAATGTTTTAGAATGCCCTAGGAAGCCCTATTTATAAGTAGGGACCTCCAATTTTCGTACAAATTTGAAAAACCCTAGAAACTGCATCAAATATACGTATTTTTTCAAAATAGACTTCTCGCTGCATAGTTTGTTTAAAACAATCTTCCTGCTGCGCAGTTTCCCAAAATAAACTTCACAACTTTAGAATACACTTTTTCAGGACGATTTCAGGATTCTTCACTTCAAATCTTCGATTTTCTTTATTCTTCACTCGGTTTTCTTAGATCTTTGGCATGTGAATTCTTCAATCTTGATCTCCTATGATCAATCCATTGCCTTGGTAATTCTTGAGCATCAAAATCATGCTTTTAACACCATTTTTCAATCCAAACACTTAAATTCACATTACAACATATACATGAGTAAAATAAAATATTAAGCGGATTCATGTTCATAAAACCAAGATATAAATGGGAAAAATTATGCAATATTTGAGTCTCAACAGTACTATGAGGTCCACCTCATGGGAAGTGATGTATGTCCAACATCTACCGCATCCGTCAGATGCACCATTTCATGGTGGGCCACAAGCTTAAAAATCATGTCAATCCATGACTTGGGTGGTCCACACCACATACAACAGTTGAGAAGAGTTATCCTCCTATTAAAAGATTCATAATCATTTATTGGTCCCACCGAGATGTGGTTCAAAAATCCAGCCCATCCATTGTGTGTGTCCCACTTGGATGAGGGGTCAGACCAAGTTTCAGCCACGTCCAAAATTCAAGTAGCCCCACAAAGTGGTTTTATATGATTTAGGAATGTCTTTATATGGTATGACCCACCTGAGTTCGGTATGTAGCTGATTTTTAGGATTCCATATCCTAAAGGGACCCATTAAATGCATGGTGTTAACACACATAACAATGGCACCCACACAGCTTGACTTCTTAAGAAGTTTCCCTGAGGTGGACATTATAGTACCATTTCCACACACATGCGCCCACGCACAAACACACACATATATTGAAATATGTAATTAAGCTAAAAAAAAGTTGAAACTCCAAGTCCTGGACGACTCATAGGCATACAATCACAACTGAGTGACTAACCATTTTTATTTTTTTATTATTATTATTATTTTAATTATAAAAACCATTGATTTAGATGACAAATGTTTAGATTGGTTATTATTCCATTGATGTAATTTTAGTTATATAGTTGATACTTTTGATTATTTTGGGATATCATGAATGGGCCACATATACACCTGGCGGCACTTATGTTATACATGCAACTCTCCTACCTTTAAAAATAGGTAAAAAAAAGTAAGACAATTAATAATTTTAGCAAAAGAGGGAGATTGTAAAACCCAATAAAAAAGGATAAGCTCCTTTAGATTCCAAATACTTCCAATCCATACCGCCAAATGACCATTAGATATGGGTCTTTACTCTTCCCTTGTGGTAGACTCACAAGAGTTTCAACACTAGGTCAACGGTTCAAGTATCCATAGGTGGTGAAATCCAGAGTTGTACATGAACCGAGTTAGCTCGGTTAGCTTGTTCGACTCGACTCGAAAAAGCTTGACTTGACTCGGTTCGAAATTGAGTTCGAGCTAAGTCGAGCTGATTTTTTGAGCTTTCAAGCTTGTCCGAGCTCGACTCGACTCAGATCGAACCCCAACTCGAATAGAACTCAAATCGAACTAGTTCGGTGACTCGGTTATTTTGATATTGATGTTGCTCAGCAAGTGTTTGATAAAATGACTCAACGAAGTGTCGGCCGGTGGCGAGGAAGGTATGGGTATAAAACAAATACCCTTGTATCTTGATTTTTATGCTGCCTACTGAGTGTTTGATGAAATAACTGTAAACCGATGCCGTTGTTTTACATTTTGTGAGAAATTAAAGGTGCACTCCATGTGTTTGAGAAAATGCCACGGAGGCTCGATCTTGGCTTGAACTCGGCTTAAATTGGCCCGAGCTGCTGATTGAACTAGGCCGAGCTGCCCAGTTAAGCTTGAGGACCGAGCCGAGTCGAGTTTGAGCAGGGTCAGCTTGTGGCCGAGTCGAGTCGAGCTGTGCCAAGCTCGACATCGTTAGACTCGTGTACACCTCTAGTGAAATCCCATGCTATGGTGTGAATGTGTGTAAGTGTGAAAAAAATGACCCTTGACTTCTGAATACTTTTCAATATCCCTTCCCCTAGTATTTATTGCCAAATGACCCTTAACCTTAAGTGTGATGAAATGACATGCAAGCAGTTAAAAATTACTTAGAAATTGCTTATGTGGCCTACAAATAATTCAAAGCAAAAAGAAAACCTCCCGACGTTTGATTATATAAATTTTAAGCTTTAGACAATTAAAAAATAAAAACTATCCAATGGTGTTATTTCAAAAAACAAGTATTGATGAATCAGAGGTTAGGATTGCTCAACCAAACTTGTTTTGATGGTGTAACTTAAAAAACAATATGTTCCACAATTTAGCCGGTTTGATTTGGGTTAATACATGCTTCCTGTACCTCGTTTAAGTGCTTGCCTATCAAGCGCCATATGCAGCTGGAGTATCAGATAACTCCCCTTAGGGCGTGTTTGGATTCACGGCACAGATGGTGTTGTACTGTGTTATGACGTCTAAAGTACGTTATCCGTTGTTTGATTTCGAATTCAAAACAGACGTCCACGAGTGACCCGAGTACGACGCCAAACCGATTTACGGCTACCACACGTAACTCCTGTCAGAGTACAATGCTTCGTGTAGTGCAGTGGTGTCATTGCACTGCACCGCCATTGCATAGAAAAAGTAAAGACGTTGTTTTTTCTCCTGCGAACCATCATTCCCAAATACTCTCTCCCTCACCCTTTCTCTTCGTCCTCACAGTCGCTGCTAGAGAAGATCATTTTACATATAGAAGATCAGAGACGTGGAGAAAGCGGTGTGGTCCTGTTCGTTCTTTGCGAACGTTATGTGGTCGTCTATGGTTAGCTAGATCGTCGAGTTGCCGTGAAGTTGCCCTTATTCCATCCTGGTTCCGCCTATTACAGCAATCTTCTCACCGATTCCACCGTATACAGGTATTGCACAAAGGTACTTTTAAAGGGTGTGGATTTCATGGAATGTGATTGCGTTTTTGGGGAAGAGAGGATCTAAACACGCCGTGTGATGGATCTTATCCCTTCAATGTTCCTCCTCCTTATCTCTGTATATTCCACGATACACCCAAGTAGTTGCAGTCGCATCTCATATGGGAGTAGCATGCAGCTTTCCTCTCCCTCTATGATGTGGGTAACCCACACATACATCCGAAAATTGATTCTCTCCTGCTGTACCATTGTGACATTACTGCGTATCTGGAAAAAATCCAGGAGATGTATTCACCTCCTTTATGCGCATTGTACTTATAAGTTTTTGATCATAGTGGAAATATGATGAAGTTTTTGGTTGTTGTTTGTGGGTTATGCTTGGTTATGCTTATTACGAATCAAACTGATGTTGAAAATCTTCCTTGTAGGATCCCAGGATCAGGACCTGGTAGATGGGTGTCAGGAGCCGAGAATGGAGTACTACGGAGGCTGTCGGCGCCGGATTCGGCGATCAGGAATTTTGTGAGCCCGGTTTCCGAGTTTAGGGCATGACAGTTACTACGGCGTAGGTAACATGAATTTCTTACGGAGGTCGTACAAGGTGGGGAAAGATAAGAATGAGACTGCCTCCCCCTCCAAATGTACAGCCTCACCCAAGAAGACTGTGGCATCACCGAGCACTATTTTGAATACCCCGACTAAGAAAAGCTCAACAATACTACAGAAAGCTCTGTCCCCCGTGTCTCCGAATGCTCGAATTCGAAGGACTAGAGAGAGTAAGAAATCAACACACATTCAATGGAGCGATTTAATGGATAATGCATTGGTTGATGCATTAGTGGAGCAAGTTAATCTGGGTCGAAAAAGTGATATTGGTTTTAAGCCGGGAGCCTATAAGGAAACCATCACTGAAATATTTAATAGATATGGGGTCGAGTTAGAGAATAAACATATTTCTAACCGTCTCCGTACATTAAAGAGATTTTATTGGGCAGTGAAGGACATGCTTAATGCCAGTGGCTTTGGGTGGGATGCCGACTTGAGAATGGTTGTCGCTACAGATGATGTGTGGGATGGCTACATTGTGGTAAGTAACATGAGCATATCACTCAACAACAATGCCCCTTTAATGCATTATTGTGAGTTTTTATTCTATGTATATATGTTGATATACTTTCAGCCTTGCTAATATACTGATATGGTTTTGCAGTCTCACCCATATGCCGAGAGAGTGCGTGGCAAACACATCGGCAGATACAATGATTTGACATACATGTTTGGTAATGATTGTGCTCACGACTCATTTTCCAGCACAGCGTACTCATCTCCTCTTTTCGGTAGACGTTTGTAACACCCCGGTTCCCAGAACCCGAGTACGCTACTCGTTTTTCAAGAACACGAGTGTTAACCTTTAAAGATAGTCAATTTCACGTAAATTTTTTCCCTTTTATCAGAGTTAATAATATAGCGGGATGGTAATAAATCAGATATAAGAGGGAGTCTAATATTCATAACCGGAATTTCAAGTGGTTACCCAAAAACTTATACAAATCAAAGTCTTAACCTTTACAAACATAACAGTATATATTAGATACAAATAAAGTCAGGAATAAAGAGTCGCAAAATCATCTGGCTCCTCCCATTCCGCATGAACATCAGCATATGCATTATCTACGTCTCCTGCACATTGAATACGGTTCGATAGCGTCAATAACTATCCTGTGAGGTATAACCCCCAAGATTTATCGCAGCATCAAGATAATTAAGCAAAGTTATCAGAGACAGTATATAACAAATATTACACAATGATTATCATGGGAATCAGATAAGGTTCATTAGATACACATTCATTAATAAATCATACAAGATAATCTTGTTTAAATGCATGGATGCATGCACATGCTTACAGACCTAGGGATGCACATCCAACTGGTAAAAAGTCGCTCAAGGAGAACCAGCCACTTGGAAAAGTACTTGAAGGTACGCCCAAGGAGAACTAGCCACCCGGAAAAGACTATAATAGATAGATTGCCCAAGGAAATCTAGCCACCCGAAAAAGTACACAAGGTATGCCCAAGGAGATCTAGTCACCTGGAAAAGACCATAATAATATATAGATCGTCCAAGGATATCTAGCCACCCAGAAAAGTATTCAAAGTATGCCCAGAGGGAACTAGTCATTCGGAAAAGACCATAATGATATATAGATCGTCCAAGGAGATCTAGCCACCTGAAAAAGTACTCAAAGTATGCCCAAGGAGAACTAGTCACCCGGAAAAGATCGCATGCCATGAAAATGCATGATTAACCCAACCATTATTATTCCAATTTTAAACAATCAATTTAGAAAAGCTCAAAGGTTACTATGGGGGGTTGGTCACCCAGCATAGGCTGACAGCTCAGGCATAGTGTCCCTTCCACTAACCTTGGCTCATGAGACTAATAAATATGATGTTTTAAGGTTAACTCCTTCAACTAATGGCCAATTATAGTCCAACAAGTAAAACTTACCATCGCCTGTGTATATAAAATAATCCGTTAAAGCCGCAAGAGGACAAATAGTTAATCAAAGCCATATAAGGCAATTAGTCCATTCAAGGATGTGATAAAAAGGGGTTTTCCCAAAAGCCACATAGGCAAAAAATGGATCATAGGATGGTATGTCCATGACGAGGGAACTCCATTTAATCTATTCGGCAAATAGGTCACTAGTGCAAGGACTTTCACAAACACCATTAAATACCGCAAGTGGCAAAACAAGTCGAGCACTGTGTCAAAAGTAATTACACATGTAAAGTGAAATATTTGAGACTTATCGCATGTTCATATGTGAATATAAATCTAACCATCAGTCATTATAAAGAATTACTTAATTAGAAACTAGCATTTATCATAAATTTCACTAAGTATTATTTTAGGCAAGAGATGAAATAAACAAGCTACGTTAACTATCAAGATGTAGAAAAACTTGAAGGGTGATCCTCATATTTCAAGAGTTGAGTTGACTTCCTATGTTGTTGGAATTGTTGGCGTATTTCCACGAATCCGACTCCAACCGCACCTTATACCGTTTGATCAATTAGATTGCAACACCAATCCCTAAGATTAATCCTAAAGGTTAAATAGTGTAGGATTTGAGTCTGAATCTATGATTAAGAGGAGGTGATTCGAATTTCGATATAGAGTAGCATGATTAAACGTTCGTTGTATTGAAATTTAAACTAAAACTCTAACATCAATTTATATGAGTCATGGTGCGACTCGACCCAATTCGAATAAACTCATATGATTTGAATTGATGTGAACCGGCCTCTCTACTCGAACCAAATCTCATCGCACTACCTTGTTAGGATCAACTAACTGTTGTGGGGTTAAATCTAGTCAAAACAAGTCCAACTAAGCGAGACGACTCAATGAGCCAACTCGATGAGTTGTCACGTTTATAAAAGAAATGACATAACCCTTACTTCCTTGGAATCACGCTTGCGTAAAATACTGTAATTGGGAAAAAGTTGCTGACCTGGCTTGTTGCGGGTCAACGATTTGACTCAGTGAGTCGACTCAGTAGAGTAGAACCCCTCTACTTGCTCTTCATCTTCTTCTCTTTCTTTCTTCTTCTCCATTCAACTTACATCCAGCCAGTTCGCTGGCCCTAACAAAAACTCGACTCGACCGAGTTAACTCGGCAGTGATGCACGACCTCTCCTCTCTCCTTTCTTCTACCATTCTTTTCCTTCCTTTCCTTTCTTTTCTTCTTTCTTTGTTCTCCCCACCCTTTTTTTTTTTGCCTGGTCTAGAACAGGATGGCAGCTACGATTGGTTTCAACCCGGTTCGACTCAGAGCCGACCCTACCCGACCCGACCCGGATTGCAACTCGGAGAGTCCGTTTTAGTGGACTAATGTGGTACGATAGTAAGACCTGGCCGTAACCTCCACCCCTTCTCGCTCTCTATCTCTGATTTCTGCTAGAAAACCCCAGATGAGGTGCTGGACTTAGACCGACTCAGTCCGACTTGTCAGCAAGTCCACACACACAGTGTAATAGAGGCGCACTTGTACCCTCTCTTCTCTTGTTTTCTCCTTCATCTTTGCTCCTTCTTCTTCTTCTTCTTCTTTCTCCTTCCTGATCTTCTTTTGCTTTCCTCCTCCTTCCAGCAACAACCATCCAGCAGCTGGATTCGATGAGACTCGACCTGATTCGAACTGAGTCGATTTGACCGAATGTGGCACACAAAGCGGCGCCTTTCCTCTCTCTCTCTCTCTCTCTATATATATATATATATATATATATATATCTTTCCCTTTTTCAAAAAGGAAGCCCTAAAAATGGCCTTTTTAAAGGCCCTCTTAATTCCTTTATGGAAGATTCGAACGCGCCAACTAATCACAGGATTAGTGACGAGTGCTTGCTCTAATCGAGAGAGCTTACATACACAACTCCCGATCTGGCTTGCATGGCTGCGATCGGACAATATGGATGGACATTTGAGACCATGAGCCACCAAATGGACGACTTAGATCAAGGAATGGGGCCCACTTAGAGGAGGTGGGTTCTTTCAGCCAACGAAGGAGATGACCAGGCCTTTAATGGCGGGTCACCGCTGGATGGCTGATCTAATGATCAGTGGCGAATGGACGACGTGGATAGGACCAAAGAACACTGTGGGGCCCTCCAAACGGACTGTCGTTAGCACTCTTGTGATAGGATTTGATTTCCACTTATCGCGGCGGGTGAGAAAAGTTCAAGCAAGCCCTAAAAGAGAGGGTTGAGATTTGCTGAGGTGGAGGGCTGGGATGGTTAGGAGGCTACGCCCGGATTGCTAGCATGGAACGGAGAAAGAAAATGGATATTTCCATTTTTAGAAAATCTGCCGCATACGGTCATTTATGCTCGATGTTGTGCACGTGCACACGTGAAGTAACATGTAAAACTAGCTAGGTTTTGGTCAGACCGACCCTCTGAACCAGATGAACGGTTCAGATCACTCGTGTGACCATAAATGGTGGGCCACAATTTGAACGAACAGACGATGTCCGTCAGTGGCGGAAAGACACACGAAAGAGAGATATTTCTCTCTTTTGAGAGGCTTCGGGTCAAACCTAGTTTGACCGGAGTGACTGGTTCGGTGCAGTGCGGGTGTGCACTAGTTGTGCACACGCACCACATAAAGTGGGGTCCACTGAGATGTATGGTGCAATCTGCACCGTCCATTTGAATCTACTTGTCTCGTTAAGACATTTGACCTGTTAGGAAATTCATATGCTCAGGGGAGCCCTACTTTTAACTTTTGATTCTTATTTGTGGATTTATATTGATCTGGTGGTCGGATTGATCCTAATTCATATGTCAACGGTTACAAAGGGTCCAAGGGACCACTTAACCAGAAATCAATTGTTGGATTAGGGATTTGATGACTCTATACATATTTATACTATTAATTATCCTTACTATGACATTTTAATAACTTTATTATCATTATTATTATTATTAGTAGTATTTACAATTTCTTCTACTTTTCTCTAATTGTTTATGTGGGTCACACCCAGATTAACGTCATTTATTCATTCACTCGGCCCCCTATAGGGCTTTAATTAAGAAGATTTAGTTATTTTAATTGTAAGTGGGTCACAAAATAGGGGTCTCAACTTATGGTTATTGATTCATTTTAAATTAACGTTTGAATTTATGAATTTGATATTCTAACTGTTGAGATTTAGTGGCAGGTTGTAAGTCTTGTGACTTATTAAATAATGGTTAATAACTTAGGTTTTGTGTACCCTTATATAGATTTTAATTTATAATGGTAACACCTGAGTACGCAAAAGTACGGGGTGTTACAACGTCGCAGAAGAGATGAACTCGATTCTGATGATAATGGAACTAAAACTGTTCGCCTATCTTCAGATGATGAGGATGACCATGTAAGTGGTGCGCCATTTCATCTCAACGAGGGATCCCAACATTGGTCAAAGAGGGTCAATAAAGGGCCTATGGAGACCTCGCTTGGGTCTAGAAATAGTCAACACACCGCTACTGGCATGGCCCGATGACGAAGGGGTAAGCCAAGTGATCACATTGGTGATAAGATGTGTGAAATAGCTGAGGTTGTCAAGACCCTTACCATTACGATGGCACAAGGCAAAACTATGACCCGACTACAGAAGTTGTTGGACATACTAGAGGAATGGATGGTTTCAGCCATGAGGAACAGGTCCGTGCTGCTCGATTGATGCAGGAAGATATTGTCAGTGCAGGTTTTTCATCAAAATGGCAAATGAGAGGAGGAATGAATGGGTCTAGAAGCTCCTCGACCGCAATCCCCCTGTCTGAAACAGTTATACTTGGCTGCATTTGGAATCTTAAACAACTAAACTCTTTTTTTTATTTTGTTTGTGTATATTTTAAAGTAGATTGGGGATGGATATTTTGGGTGCTCAATGAGCACACAACACTTTGCTCTTTGGACTTGCTGCAAACTTTTCTAACTGATGGTCGCACCATCTTTAATATATCTTACTCGATAATATGTTTTTTCTCTTATCTAACTAAAATCGGGCTTCTTGTGGAGCTCATAAGTGCAGGTGCAACAATGTATCTGCCTCTGAACGCATGCATACTCGACTGTTGCAATGTCTATACTGTTGTGGTTATTTGATTGGTCTGAGATGTTCTGGTTGCTTGAATCCAGGGTGCTATGTTTGTTTTCAAGTCCAGCTCTCTGATGATATTGTTGCGCAGCACACCAACAACGCAGTGAGCCTAGATCCAATCTAAGGCCTCACCCACAAACGATAGACAGGAAGAAATATAAACTAGAAATATATCAAAGCAATCCAAAACAAACCACAAGACAAGATATACGTGGAAAAACCCCAAACTAGGGTAAAAAACCACGGATGCAAAATTCCACTATGAAGAGAAACGAACATTACAAGGCAATATACTAACCTCTCTCTTGGAAGTACAGAGAAAATCCCTTGCCTACACCTTAGAATAATTTCCTAGAATTCACCTTAACCTAAAATAGCCCTAGGGATCCCAATTTATAGTTTTGACAACTTTCCTTTCCGCATCCCAGTTGCGAAAGGACTTGCGACACGAAATCCGCAAAACTCCTTTCGCATCCCAGTTGCGAAAGGACTTGCGACACGAAATCCGCGAAACTCCTTTCGCATCCCAGTTGGGAAAGGACTTGCGACACGAAATCCGCGCAACCTCGACTGGTTGTGGGCGGCCCCAGATGTGGCTCCACTTCTCAACAATCTCCCACTTGAAGACACATCTCGATGAACCTTTGTCTTCTTCATCCGGAGTGCACCACCTCCCCGTCTTCAAGCCTGAAGACCAATCAAAGCTGAACAGAGCTTCAACTTCTCCCTTGTGACCGCCTTGGTCAGCATATCCGCAGGATTCTCACTTGTATGAATCTTCTCCAGAGCAATCGATCCATCTTCCAGTAACGAACGTATGAAGTGATATCTGATGGCAATATGCTTGGTCCTTGAATGAAAGGCTGAATTCTTAGCCAAGTGTATTGCACTCTGACTGTCACTGTACAGCTTGCAATCTGTTTGCTTCTTACCCAACTTTTCCATAAAACCTTGCATCCACACCATCTCCTTGCATGCTTCTGTAGCCGCAACATATTCTGCTTCTGTCGTACTGATAGATACTATCTTTTGTAACTGAGAGACCCAACTGACTGCAACACTACCCAGAGTAAAAACATAACCTGTAGTGCTTCTTCTGCTGTCGATATCTCCTGCCAAATCTGAATCCACGTAGCCTTGTAACTTAATTTTCGATCCACCATAATACAGCCCTACGTCCTTAGTACCTACCAAGTACCTAAGGATCCACTTCACAGCTTCCCAATGTTCCTTCTCGGGATTGTTCATGAACCTGGTAACAACTCCCACTGTTTGAGCAATGTCTGGCCTCGTGCTCACCATAACATACATGAGACTCCCAATAGCTGACGCGTATGGGACTTTAGCCATGTAGTCCTGTTCCTCCCGCGTCTTTACACCTTGCTCCTTAGATAGCTTGAAGTGGTTGGCTAATGGAGTGCTAACCGGCTTAGCACCTCCCATATTGAATCGATCAAGTACCTCGGCTATGTACTCTGCCTGTGACAAAACTAATTTCTTGTTTTCCCTGTCACGCTTTATTCTCATGCCTAGGATTTGTTTTGCAGCTTCTAAATCCTTCATGGCAAATTCTCTAGACAATTGTCTTTTGAGATCTAAGATGTCCTTCATGCTTGAGCCAGCCACAAGCATATCATCAACGTACAGAAGAAGGATGATGTATGACGTATCAAACTTCTTCAAGTAACAACAGTGGTCTGCATGACATCTCCTAAAACCATTTCCCGACATGAAACAATCGAACTTCTTGTACCACTGCCTCGGGGCCTGCTTTAGGCCATATAGACTCTTCTTCAGTCTGCACACCTTGTTCTCATTACCTGGTGCCACGTATCAGCTGATACATATATATCTCTTCTTCAAGGTCCCCATGAAGAAAGGCTGTCTTAACATCTAGCTGTTCTAGATGTAAGTCCTCTGAAGCCACTATACTCAAGACCATGCGAATCGTAGACATTTTCACTACTGGTGAAAATATTTCAGTGAAATCGATACCTGCCTTTTGTTGAAACCCTTTCACAACCAATCTGGCCTTGTACCGTTTCGAACCATCGTGCTCCTCCTTCAGTCTGTAAACCCACTTGTTATGAAGAGCTTTCTTACCCTTGGGTAGAGTGACTAGCTCCCATGTACGATTAGACTCAAGAGAGTCCATCTCATCATCCATGGCCTGCTCCCACTTAACCCGTATATCTGACTGTAACGACTCTTCAAAATACTCTGGCTCACCATTATCTGTCAGTAGTAGATAATGTAAGGAGGGTGAGTATCGGACCGTGGGTCTCCTCTCCCGAGTAGACCTCCTCACAACCGGTGTATGCGGCTCTGCCTCATCCTGTAGCGCTGTAACACCCATGTCCGGTAACTCTTCTAACTCTACGAATTCCTTTTTCTCGGCCTTATTTTCTTTCACACTGTCCTTATGCATCACTTTTTCATTAAAGACTACGTCCTTGCTTCTGATGATTTTCCTGTTTTCTGCATCCCAGAACCTGTAGCCAAAATCATGCTGCCCATAGCCTATAAACGTGCACCTCCTGGACTTCACATCCAGCTTGTTTTTGTGCTCTGCATCAATGTGAACATATGAAGTGCAACCGACCACTCTGAGATGTGTAAGGTTCACTTCTTTCCCAGTCCACGTTTCTTCTGGTAGCCCACCATCTAATGGTCCTGAGGGACTTCTATTGATGAGATATGCGGCAGTATTTACAGCATCTAGTCCAAAAGGTCTTGGGCAACCCTGCATGTAACCTCATGCTCCTGGCGCGCTCAAGGATGGTCCTGTTAATGCGCTCAGCCACACCATTCTGCTGTGGTGTCCCTGGAATCGTTTTCTGATGTTTGATTCCATTTGCTGCACAATACTCCTCAAACCTCTTATCACAATACTCTCCCCCATTGTCAGATCTGAGACACTTTACTGTTTTACCTGTCTCATTTTCTACCATAACTTTCCACTTCTTAAATACATCAAATACATCAGATTTATGTTTTAAGAAGTAGACCCACAGTTTTCTACTAGCATCATCAATAAAGGTAACAAAATAACGTGAGCCACCAAGAGATAATACCTGTGCCGGTCCCCACACATCAGTGTGTACAAGCTCCAACAGATGTGTCTTTGGAGCGCGTCCCGTCTTCTTGAAGCTTACCCTTTTCTGCTTGCCATACACGCAGTCCTCGCAGAATTCCAAGTCAATAGACTTCAGCCTTGGTAGCTTCCCTTTTGACAATAGCACTTTCATCCATTTCTCACTCATATGTCCCAGCCTTTGATGCCATAACTGCCCATTCACTCCAGTTGATGCGACTGCGAGTGAACTATACGATCCTGAAGTCATGTACAAAGTACCTTCCTTTTTGCCTCGAGATATTATCAAGGCACCTTTTGTGATCTTCCAGGAGTCACTGGTGAATGTCGTCACATAACCGGTATTAGCCAACTGTCCCACTGAGATCAGATTACGTTTCAAACTCGGTACATGTCTGACATCCTTCAATTTCAAGACCGTTCCGTCTTTCTGATTTACATGAACATCTCCCTTTCCAACAATATTGCACGGCTCATCATCACCCAGGTAGACTCTCTCAAAGTCACCTGACACATAATCACGCAGAACTTCCTTACACGAAGTAGCATGAAACGAAGCACCCGAGTCTATAACCCAAGACTCATTCCTCGCATCGAGAGACAAGATCAACGCCTCTGTGTCGCTCTCCTCAGACAGATTCACTGAATCTTTCCCACCTTGAGATCTTCCTTCTTGTTTCTTGAGCGCCCTGCAATCACGTTTCATGTGCCCCTTCTTGCCGCAATGCCAACACCCGTCTTTGTCTTTCGGTCCCTTGGACTTATTCATTGACTTAGAACGCCCGTGTTTATTGCCTCCTTTGTTCAGCGATCTTCCTCTTCCTTCAACGTTTAGAGCATTCCCTGAATCCCCTAATACTCCTGATGCCTTCCTTCTAGATTCTTCGCTGAGAATTAGACCGGCCACATCATCAAATTTCAGCTTTGTCGATCCTGAAGAATTGCTCACAGCAATCACCAAACCATCCCAACTGTCTGACAAACTGGATAAGATCAATAACGCCCTGACCTCATCCTCAAAAGCAATGCCAACGGATTCCAACTGGCTCGTGACTGTATTGAACTCGTTTAGATGTTCAGCCACGCTCCCACCATTTGACATCTTCATGTTGAATAGCTGTTTCATAAGATGAACCTTGTTGGATGCTGAGGGCTTTTCATACATGGTGGCTAGGGCTTCCATTAATTCTTTTGTCGTTTTTACCTTGGATATATTGAAGGCGACGCTCTTAGACAAAGAGAGTCGGATCGTTCCTAAAGCCTTCCTATCCAGTAAAAACCATTCATCATCTGTCAACTTTTCTGGTTTCTTCTCTTTTCCTCCTAGAGGAATATAAAGGTCCTTCTGATACAGATAATCCTCCATCTGCATCTTCCAGAAGGCAAAGTTTGAACCATCAAACTTCTCAATTCTAGTTTTCTCGTCTTCTGCCATCGCTCCCAATAGAACTAAACCAATAGCTCTGATACCAGTTGTTGCGCAGCACGCCAACAACGCAGTGAGCCTAGATCCAATCTAAGGCCTCACCCACAAACGATAGACAGGAAGAAATATAAACTAGAAATAGATCAAAGCAATCCAAAACAAACCACAAGACAAGATATACGTGGAAAAACCCCAAACTAGGGTAAAAAACCACGGATGCAAAATTCCACTATGAAGAGAAACGAAGATTACAAGGCAATATACTAACCTCTCTCTTGGAAGTACAGAGAAAATCCCTTGCCCACACCTTAGAATAATTTTCTAGAATTCACCTTAACCTAGAATAGCCCTAGGGACCCCAATTTATAGTTTTGGCAACTTCCCTTTCCGCATCCCAGTTGCGAAAGGACTTGCGACACGAAATCCGCGAAACTCCTTTCGCATCCCAGTTGCGAAAGGACTTGCGACACGAAATCCGCGAAACTCCTTTCGCATCCCAGTTGCGAAAGGACTTGCGACACGAAATCCGCGCAACCTCGACTGGTCGTGGGCGGCCCCAGATGTGGCTCCACTTCTCAACAGATATATGATGCTTGTTTGTTCTGTTTTCTGAATGATAACAAATACCTCTCTTGATTATTGAACTTGTATGAAGCTTATATCCATAAACAGGGTACATTTAAATCTTGTCACAACAACAAAATATCAGATTCCATTATTACATGGAATTGAATGTCAATTTATCAATGAGTGGGAATTGAGGAGGTGAGACTACGAATGTATAACTATCATGGAGAATTTCCATTTTTGCTTCTCTGAATTATCATCGAATCTTGTAATTTTTTCATACATTTTTTATGTACTGTATTGTTTAAAAAAGCTACAGTTAGTTCACAACATGAATGTCTGACTATGTTTTTTTTTTTTTTTTCCAGGAAAATATGAGGAAATATTATGTGGTCTTTGTGGGAAGCGTTCCAGGCCTTTATGACAGGTGGGAGGATGCAAAAGCGTAGGTTGATCGATACCCAAGATGTAGACATCAGCCATACAAATCGTACGATGAGGCCACAATAGCTTGGCTTAACTTTCAGGTATGTTATAGGCTTGTTAATTCTGGAAAGAAGAACCATCAGTGGAATGTTTATTCCAATGTTTTGTAACTCATATCAGTCATCCGATTTTCAAATGTTTTTTTTTTTTCATTTTTTTAAAAAAATTATTGTAGGCCATAAGGCATAATTACCGTTATGAGGGACCTTCTAGGAGATTCGAGTCTGAAGCTCCACGTGGTCATGGTTCGGCTATAGTTGAAGAAAAGTTTGATGGGCTGCAAGTCTTCGACGCTGTCGTGCCGGACGTGAAAAGAGATTACTATTCTTCTGCTGATGGTTCCGCTATATTGAAAGTTGTGATATGGGTGTTGCTTATATATGTAGTAGTGAGCTGGATTGTTTCAAATCTCATCTCATAGGGGAGGGTTAAAACGTCATGCTAGCTGATGGAAGCTCGAAATTGTGCATAGAGATGTCTGTCCCTACTTCATTTCGGATTATGCTGTGATCTTACTTAATATGTTTAAAACTTACATTTCGTCTGTTTTGTATAGCTGAATTGAAGTTAACATGATCATCTTAAATTTAGTTCTGTTTACATTACATAATGTTCTTGATTGCATAGGTATGGATAAATCCAGATTTAAGAACAATATGAACCCGCCAGTGTGTGGGTCCCATCAGGATCATCCTATTTCGATCACACCATTCTTGCGTTTTTGGACCAGGTCATTATATGGACTGTCCTCCGCCATTGAGAGGGTTATAAATCACAGGTGGACCACGCCACATGAGTACTACAGTGATTGGATATCCACCGTTGAAAACCTCCTGAGGCCTATTATAATATTGAATAAAAAAAATTCAATCCGTTCATTGGTTCACTTAAGGCCTAGACTTTGCGAATGAATAAAGACCAACTTGATCCGCTAGCTGTATGGTCCCCCATGCAATATCATGGTGGGTCCCACATAAGGTGTGGACATTATTTTGAGTAAGCTGTCTGATATATAGTACTCCATAATTACACATGTCTAACCCAACCAAGATTCCATTTCCAAACGTCGACACTGAATTCCGCAACTTATACATATACAAAATTAGTCAAAACCAAATAGTGTGGTTGTTCACGACCTTCTGGATGTGCGCTGTGCTACAGTGTCTGGAATACCGTGTCCGTACAGATTTACAGTGCAAAATAATACTATACATGAATACAAACACGCCCTTAGGTAAAAGCAGATTAGGTGAGACCCTGGTGTAACAATTCGAATTTTCACGGCCAGAGTATGTACTCGTGCCCGAGGAAACCGAGTGTTAATAATGTACGAAAATAGTCGTAGGTAAAGATGACTTTTACCTATGAAATGTAATTTTGTAGGTAAAAGTAAACTTTTCGATTTTTTATTTTTTCAAAAATTCAAAACACCCTTTCCCTACGAAAATGTTCGTAGGTAAAGATAAAAGTAAACTTTTAGATTTTTTGTTTTTTCAAAAATTCAAAACACCCTTTCGCTACGAAAAGTTTCGTAGGTAAAGATGACTTTTAACCCCCTTTAGTTAAAGATCCTCAATTCGTGTAAGGGGTGACATGGGAGACACGGAAGTGGATTGCGTGGTGTGCCACAGGTAAGGGTGTACATCGAGTTGAATCGAGTCAAGCTGGCCTCAGTTCAACTTGGCTCGGCCACTAGCTGACCTCAGCTCGAACTCGGCTCGGATCGGCTCGGTCCTCGAGCTTGACTGGCCAGCTCGGCTCAGTTTGGTAAGCAACTCGGGCCAGTTCGGGCCAAGTTCGAGCCAAGATCGAGCCACGTTTGCCTGTGTGGCATTTCCACAAACACCTGGACTGCACCTTCAAAATCCCACTGTCTATAAAAAAACAACAAAAGTTTTTCAGGTATTTTATCAAATACCTTCCGAGCAACATAAAAATTCAGAAAAAATGGGTTTTTGTTTCATATACATACCTTCCTTTCCACCAGCTACACTTCGTTGAGTCATTTCATCAAACACTTGGTGAGCAACATCAATATCAAAGTAACCGAGTCACTGAACTGGTTCAATTTGAGCTAGATTTGATTCGAGTCGAGTCGAGCTAGGGCTAGCTCGAACTCGGCTCAAACTCATTTTCGAGCTCAAAAAATCAGCTCAACTCGGCTTGAACTCAGCTTCGAACCGAGTCGAATCAAGCTTTTTTGAGCCAAGTCGAGCGAGCTACCCGAGCTAGCTAAGTTCGTGTACACCCATAGCCACAGGCCACCAACCGTGGTGTGTTCACGTCACTAAGTTCTGTGGGCCTAATGTATGTATTATATCCACATCATTCATTCATTTTGTGAGATCATTTTAAGACTCGGACCAATAAATAAAGAAGATTGAAAGCCCAAGTGGGCCACACCACACAAAGCAGTGGGGATTGAACCTCCACCGTTGAAAACTTCTTAAGGTCCACAAAAGTTTTAGATCAAGCTGAACTTCGGTATATATATGACCTCATGATTTGTGGTGTGGTTCACTTGAGCTTGGGATCTACGTACCTTATTTCTTTGGCTCATTTCCTAAATTGAGTTGGCAAAATGGACGGACATTGGGTATGTGACACATACATCATGGTGGGCCCACATAACCTAGTGACGTCAATACACCACTAATGTCTGGCATACCACGCAATTAGCTTCTGAGTCACACATGTCAGGTGGGCTCATTATTTTCCATTCTCCACTTGGTTGTAAAGAAACAAAAAAAGAGGACCGAACGTAATTTTCCTCTGAGAAAGCATTTAATTGTCTGGGAATATGCCTCTCCAGGAGGAATTTACCGGTAACAGTCCCTTTCGAAGCCATTACCCATGGGCATTTTCGTAAAAAAAAAAACCTGTGGATTTTCGTGGAAGCTTATTGCGTACTAATTAACTAAACTCTAAACTCTATGGGGTCCACCGTAATCCTTCATCCAGTCCGTTCATCAATTTTATCAGATAATTTTAGGTCTTGAACCAAAAAATGAAGCATATACAAACTTAATTGGACCACACCACATGAAACAGTGAATTGAACGTTTGCATTGAAAAATTATTTGGTGGACAGAAGTTTTGAATCAAGCTGATATTTTTATTTTCCCTTTATACAGGTCGGTGTGATCTTATGAATAGGTTGGATGGCAAATAAACATAACTATAGCCCTAGCAAGGTTTCAAAGGTGTGGTACATTTGTGGTTTAGATATAATTCAATTTTAGTTTCCAGCCCTAAAATTAGCTGAAAAATAAAAATGAACGGTGTAGATAAACTATATAAATTCACAGGGGGCCTAACAAAGTTTACTCAGTGCGATAAAAGCTGAGCAATGCGTATCCGATGTATATTCTGCAAGTTCACCGTAATAAATTCGAGCGCGGATTTCGTCCTACTGCCGCTGTCTCAGGATTGGAACTACGGGCAGGGGCTATAGGGCCACTGTGATGTATGGGTTTTGACTTTTAACTATTCATCTACTTTGTCATATGGATCTAGGCTCAAGTGGACCACACAGTGAGAATTAAACTCTTGTCATTGGAAACTTCTTGAGAGCTCTTGTCATTGAAAACTTCATGAGAGCTTTAGAAGTTTTGGATTAAGTTAATATTTGTATTTTCCTTTCATCCAAGTCCACGTGACCTTGTGAACAAGTTGGATGACAGTTAACCATTATGGTGGGGCATGAGAAGGTTTCTCGGGCAGGGAGGGAGGTCCTCAAGGATATCTACTCCAAATTGTTAGAGCTCTAGACTTTTTATAGGGCTTCTTCATGTATTAGAAATTCGAAATAAATTAATTGATGATAAAAGTATGAAATTATAATCCTAAGGTCAGACTTTGAGGCTCAAACTATAACCCAAACACCTTACAAGCATAACTTAATATAAATAGTAAACTTACCATTTATAATGGCCTCCATTCCTACTAAACTAGCTTTTGCCCGTTGTTTTGATGGAATCTTGCAAATCCAACATTGGCAACCAGGCCTAGCTGGGTTGGTTGGCTAAAGTAGCATCTCTTACCCAAAATCATATATGATATATCAAAAAGCTTATTCTGATTGGTGAGATACATCTGTTCTAAGGTTTCAGTGGTTCGAATAATTTTCACCACTGATTAAGCTTTCTCCGGTCTATCTTTGCCATGAAAGTATTTGGGACTGCTCTGCATAAGTTTCAATCATACAGGTCATTATCACTGCTACTTTCTATGGTGTGGTCCACTTGAGACATGGATATGCATCATTTTTGGAAACGGATTGGCTACTCCCCTTGTCACCAGCCACGTGGCTGGTGTCGGTGCTCTATGGGCCCTACCATGATGTATGTGTTTAATCCATTCCGTTCATCCATTTTTAAAGATCATTTTAGGGCTTGATTTTTATTTTATTTTATTTATTATTATTATTATTTTTTTGTGGGTTAGCACGTTAGTACACACTATGTCAGTACACACACTCCATGTTAGCCACCCCCACTAGGGATCGATACCATGGCCTCAAGTGTTGAAACGAGGTATCTCCACTAGGGCTTGATCCTAACGATGAGAGAGATTTAAATCTCAGATGGACCACACCACAGATATCTACAATTAAAATCCTCCTTAGGCCCACTGTGCTGTTTATTTGAAATCTGATCTGTTGATTTGGTCATACAGGTCTAGATGAATGGAAAAAAACAAAGATAGATTGATCCAAAACTTTTATGCCCCGATAGGTTTTTAATGGTCGACGCTCATTCAACGCTGTTTCTGTAATGTGTTCCATTTGAGATTTGAATATACCTCATTTTTTGTCTTATACCATAAAATGATCTGAAAAAATAGATGAACGGCAGGGATGAAACACCTACATCATGTTGGGGCCCACGGTGCACTGACCATCAGCTATTGGCTGGTGGCAGGGGGAGTAGCCAATCCGTTCCCATCATTTTTAGCAAAGTCAACGAATGTGTAGGCAAAACCCATACATATGGAGGAACGGATTGGCTACTCCCCCTGACAGCAGCCCCGTGGCTGGCGGTCGGTGCTCTGTGGGGCCATAATGATGTATGTGTTTCATCCATTCCGTTCATCCATTTTTACGGATCATTTTATGGCTTGATTCCAAAAATGAGATGTATATAAATCTCAAGTGGACCACATCATATGAAAACATTAGTGATTGGATATCCACCATCAAAATCCTCCCAAGGCCCACTGTACTGTTTATTTGACATCCAATATGTTGATTAGGTCATACAGCCCAAATGAAGGAAAAAAAAACAAAAATCAGCTTCATCCAAAACTTTTATGGCCCCAAAATGTTTTTTAGTGGTCGACGCTCATTCAACACTGTTTCCTGTAATGTGGTCCACTTAAGATCGTGATATACCTAGTTTTTGGTCTCATATTGTAAAATGATCTGTAAAAATAGATGGACGGCGATGAAACACATACATCATGGTGGGTCCCACATAGCACCGACCACCAGCCATTGGCTGGTGTCAGGGGGAGTAGCCAATCCGTTTCCTACATATGGGGCCAAAAGCCTTCCGCAGGAAGTTCCTGCACTGGGAACCAGGTGAGGCCCACTGTGATGATTTTGAGAAATCCTCTCTGTCCATCCGTCTTATAAGTTCATTTTAGGACATTAGGATAAAAATTGACTGTACCCAATTCTCAAGTGGGCCCAAAATGTGAGAATTGAATTTCGACAGTTGAAATATTCGTGGGCCAAAGTTTTGAATCATTTTGATATTTGTTTTTTCAGTTCATCCTAGTACGAATGATGTTATTAACGGTATGGATGGCATGTCAACATCACTGTAGAATTCAGAGAGGTTTCAACGGTAGGAATTTCCCTAACCACCTTTTCCTTTAGTACGGCTCACTTGAGTCGTGGATGCTGCTCAATTTTGGTCTCGTAGCTTAAAATGATCTCACAAAAACGGATGGACAAGGTGGATTTTATAGAAACATCACGGTTGGCCCACCTGGGTTGACAGTGCAGGAACTTCCTGCAAAAGGCTTTCGCAGGCGTCCTACATATGGTGGCGTGTCAGAGCTCCTCCTGTTCCAATTAGAGGGCAGGATCTGTGCGCATTAAATTCTTAAGGGCATGTTTAATTTGGGGGTGAAAGGGTAAATAACGTATAAAAAAATAATAATTATTTACCTGCGCTTTATATCATACCGGATTTGACTGATTACTTTTTGGCAAAAAAATCAAAAATATTACAAAAATATCCGTTGGTCGAACTGTGATACGTTTTGCTTATCCACGTCATTCATCCATTACTCTGGTTGAATTTATAGCATGAGTAAAAAAATGAGGCATATCTAAAACTCAAGTGGACCACGTCATACGAAAAAAGAAATTGAATACTGACCGTTAAAAACTTTGTGAGGCCACTGTTTCTTTTGAAATGGCCACTTGATTATTGGATCTACTACATTTTTTGTCTCATGCTTCAACATATTATAGTAAAACAGATGGAAGGAATGGATATATCATATGCATTATCATGCGGTTTAAAAATAGTCACCTCTTTTGAACCAATTTCAAAGACACGAATCCCTATGAATTTTCAAACAAGTGAAAAAGGGAAATTACCGTTTATCGTGTATTTATCATCTCTTTGAAAAAACAAACCGGCCGTAAATGCTTAAGACATCCATACAGGGCATGTGGGCCACCCAAATATATGGGTTTCACCCATGCTGTCCATCCATCTTTTCAGCTCAAGTAGACTACACCGCGTGAAGCTACAATGATAATGACACTCATGTTGAAATCTTCTTAGGACTCGACCTGATGTTTATTTGCCATCCAACCTATTTATAAGGTCATGTAGAACTAGACTAAGGGAAAACACAAATATTATATTCAGGAACTTATGCTAGTCACAAAATGTTTTCAACGGTGGAGTTTCAATCTCTATTATATGGTCCACTTGAGCCTTGAATCTGACTAATTTTTGGTTTTGTATCCTAAGGGCCTGTTTGGTTTTCTAAATTACAGGTTTTTTGGTGGTAAAAAGTCATCATTACGGGTGGCTGCGTATTTGAAAAAGCGTGGATTCAGACACAGTTCTGACAGCGTCCGAATCGCCTGTAAATACACCTTTTTGCAGAGACAGGATTTTACTTCACCCTGCTGAAGCCAGAGACGGTAGGTCGCTGTTTATGAAACTGACACCGTCAGTTCGGTGGTCTGCATGAGCACCGATCATGCTTCACATCCTGATTTCAGGGTTTTAAAAATCGAAACAAGAGGCCTTTTCTTCCGAACTCACCAATGCACTCGACCAGGAACACCAACCGACCTCAGGCTAGGTAAACGACGCGAAACCCTTCTACCAGAGATCCTTTCGCCTATCATCTATTCTTTCTTCCCTGTGTTTACTGTCCAAACCTCTTGACGATTGTTCATTGCTCGAAGGTTATTTGGTGGTAAGGTTCTCATCTTGGCGGTCAGCGGCAGATTGCACATCCACCACCATACTATCTCAGGTATTGAAACAGGGTAAAATCATATTTAATTTGGCTGTATTACTCCTATTCATCTTCATCCCAGTTGTACGCCTTGCTTGATGTTCATTTGTTCGGTAGCTTGCATGTTACTGCATGTCTACTGCCATCCAACATTTTACCATTTCCATGATCTAACTTGCGTTGCATGTTGTTGGAATGTCATGTATTCCACTTGGCGTCTTCGTTACCCCACTGTACAGTGATGTTCATTGCAATCTCCAGGGCATATTCCTTCTGCCGTCTTCTACTGACATCTTCTCCAATACCCCACTCAGGTATTATATGTGTTACGATTCGATTCAAAACCCCTTTATTCCACTTTCTTTTTTCTTTACCATTTACGGTAATAGGTCGACTCAATGTAGATAAAATGCACAGGTATGGAGAATAGGTAGATCCTACGCTGCTGCATTGTCCACTATTAGCAGATGGACGTGAGGATGGTCGATTTGGGTCCTGGTCGTATAAGACCTTGAGTGGTCTAATGTGCATGTTTGTAACCTCCCAAACATATTCAGCAGTTTTGAAAAAACAAATCCAGGCGTTTTGAGTTGCTGTATAACTGGAATGGTGGACACCATAAGCCCAATAACAAATTGACATGACTACTACAATGTATTTCCAAACAACCGGTCACAGAGTTACTGTCTATTACACCCCAAAAAATTTAAAAAAAAACAAGTGTGGGAAAGCAGAATCCTGGTACTACTTCAATGATTAGTAATACATGTAAAGAAGTCATTATGATGTCTTTACAGCCAATTACAGTGTAATTTGGAAAACCAAACAGGCCCTAAAATGATATATGAAAAAATGGATGGATGGCATAGATAAAACTCATACATCATGGTGGGCCCCACAAAACTGTGCATGGATGGATTATGGTAGAGGTAGGGCAGCACCCAATTCACTTCCAATTTAAACAAGAAGGTAGTAAAATTACCCTTTGCCTTGTAGGGCATCATGTTTATGTGTCTTATCCAACCTATTCATAAGGTCAAACAGACGTGGATGAATAGAAATCACAAATATCAACTTGATCCAAAGCTTCGATGGCCCAAGAAGTTTTCAGCAACAAATTCCCTAGTTTCCTGTGGTGCGGTGTACTTAAGCTTTGATACCCATTGTGGTGAAATCCTACTGTAGTGTGAGTGCGTAGGTGTGTGTGTGGGTATTGTTGTACCTAATTTATGACCATTCTTAGTACAAGTAATTAGGAACAGATAAGCATCATTGTATGGAAAAATGTAGCATGCGAAAGAGAATACTTAGGGTAGCTGAAAGGTATCCAAAAGCAAAATGAGCAACCAAGAGAAGTCTAAGAGGCAAAAAGTGGTTGAGCAAAAGAAACAGTTAAAAGGACACGTGTCAAGAAGAAAAGAAGAGACAAAAGGATATGGAAGACCAACGTTGCAACAATTCAACTGTCATAACCGTTAAAATAAAGAAGAAAAATACTTGAAGAGAAGCTGCAACAGAGATTTATAAATAGCAAATAATTTAGCAAAGTAAGACGTCTCATACCAATCCAGCAAACAAATCAAATTATCTTTCCTTATCATATCTTAGCTCAATCCTAGGAGTAGCGGTAATCCTTAGTCATAATCTAGTAGCAGTAATCTTTAAATGTAATTCAAGTCTATGCTTTTGCGGTAGAATATTCTTAGTATCAATACTGTGAGACCCGTATCCTAGCCCATACCGTTCCGTAGGCTTCCGCGGTCCACCTGGTCGAATTTCGGTGACTTGCGACGTGTAGATAGCAGTTGCGCGTAACCTTGAGTCGTATCCCGTATTCTAGAGTCGGCTCGACCCGAGACTTGTATCCTTGTGACCGCGCCATCGCTGCGGTTCCAACGCCGGGTCTTGCGCGCTGAGGCGATACCCAGGCCAGGAAATGTGGGCCCGCGTTTAGTTTGAGAAAACGCCGTTCGTTGCAAATCCCAAGAGAATATATTCCATTAATCAAGTACACATCACACATCAAATGTCAAGTACAACACCATCCCCAAAGTCAACTCTCTCTCTTACAACCCTTACCTATCAAGTACGCCCATCACTCACTCCCCATCACTCCATTACTCCATCACCCACCCCTCTCTCTCCTTACAACCCTCTCTCTCTCTCTCTCATTTCTTACTCCATCTCCCAAGCAAAAATGGTGGAACCGTACAAGGGAGAGGAGAAAGCTAGTATGTCCCACCTTCCTATCACCCAATCCCACCCTCCAAAGATTATCTCGACCGTTGAATTGCATCCCTTGGAGCTCTAGAACGCGTCGGTGGAAAAAGAAAGAGGAGATCAAAGGTGGGTCCTTTCTTTGGGTTAGATTTATATGTTTTTGCTTGGATTTGATGATTTGAGGGCTCACTTGTGCTGGGACCCATCTTGATATATGCATTATATAGGGAGGGCCCATAGTGGCGGGGTCCCTCCCTTCTCACGTCTCTCTCTCTCTCCTCTCTCTCTCTCTCTCTCTCTCTCCACATTCTTTTGATGATATGACGTGTGGAGTGGGACCCACCACGCTGTACGTGTGAAATCCACACCGTTCAGGCCATGAGGCGGCATGATGTATGTGTTTTAACCACGTTGGTCATCAGCCATGGAGCTCGCCTTGATGGCATGTGGTGTCCACGTGTGTGGACCCACTTAATCTGCACCGTCCATTTGTTGGACTGTTGGGCAGCAACCCAACAACATATCCCTACTGCAATCAAAGTCAGCAGTCTCTGTTGGCTGTCCACACGTGGGACGTGGGACCCACTGTAAGCGTTTTACCCGGGACGTCCAGTCCCTGGACGAGGGATGTGGACCCCACAATGATGTATATGTATATTCCTCACCGTCCAGACCTTTGGATGGTGGGACCACCTACCACGTGTGTGGGGATCCACCTTGATACACGTGTGCTCGGTCGTGGCCATCCAGGGCCTAAACGTTGCCCCATTTCAAATATATATATAATAATAATAATAATAATAATAATAATAATAATATTATTATTATTATTATATTATATGTGGTGGGCCCCACGTGGGACCCACCTGATATGAAGTGGATTGACTGGTGTACCTCACACCAGCAGGCAGCTGGTGTGATTGACGTAAGCAAGTTCTGAGGACCCCACCGTGATATGTTTGTTTCATCTCAGCCGTCCACCTGTTGTGTGGGCCGATCATGATGTATGTTTTGATCCACACCGCCCATTTGTGTGGGCCTAACCATGATGTACGTGTATTGTACACACTGTCCAGCAGTTGGACAGGCGTTGACCGTGCTGGACAATGCTTGGATGCACTGATTTACATGTCCAATGCTTGGACAGTGCCGATTTACATGTCCAATGTTTAGATAGTGCTAATTTACATGGACCATGTTTGGACAATGCTGATTTACATAGATAATGTTTGGACAGCGTTGATCATCATTAGTGAGCCCTGTGCCCCAAGGAATCATAGTGTGCAGTAATACACATGTTACACCTGCAACTATTGAAATAATTTTGGTGTAATCCAAGCTCTCACTTAAGGCCCATTGGTGCGGCCCATTAATGCAGCCCAATCGTTGTATATGAGGTCCATTGGTGTGGCCCATTAATGCGGCCCACTTGTTGTATATGAGGCCCATTGGTGCGACCCATTAATATGGCCCACTTGTTGTATTTGAGGCCCATTGGTGCGGCCATTGATGCGGCCCACTTGATGTATATTGAAGCCCATGGGTCGTAGCCCATTGTGATGTATTTGAGGACCATGGGTCGTGGCCCATGGTGATGTACTTTAGGTCCGTGTATTCGGCCCATTGTAATGTATTTCCGGCCCATTTGGTAAGGCCTATCGTGATGTATTTCTGCCCCATTTGGTAAGGCCCATTGTGATATATTTTCGGCCCATTTGGTAAGGCCCATTATGATGTATTTTCGGCCCATATGATGAGGCCCATTGTGATGTATTTCTGGCCCATTTGGTAAGGCCCATCGTGATGTATTTTTAGCCCATTTGGTAAGGCCTATTGTGATGTATTTGTGGCCCATTTGGTAAGGCCCATTGTGATGTATTCTCGGCCCATTCGGTAAAGCTCATTGTGATGTATTTTCGGCCCATTTGGTAAGGTCCAATGAGATGTATTTTTCGGCCCATATATTGCGGCCCATTTTACAAATATGGGGCCCATGTATTGTGGCCCATTGTGATGTACATGAGGTCCATGAACGAGGCCCAATGTGATGCAATGTAGCCCATAAGTGAGGCCCATCATGATGTGCATTATGCCCTTGAGAGAGGCCCATGGTGATGTATATTGGGTCATTATGTGAGGCCATGGGCCCACTATATGTTTGGCTCTATGTGGGCTATTCCTTGGGAGCAATGTTGGTTAAATGTCCACATTGATGGACAATGATAGTTGAATGTTCTCATTGTAACCTTCCCTTAAGCCTTGTTAGGTCCATTCTCATCATTTTCTAAACGGGTTGACCCTAATTATTGAGCCCCATAGGAAGTCTAGTTTATTGCGCAATAGAGAGGGTAAGGAAGCCCACTTATTGTGCTTAGACTCGAATCTGCCCTCGGTGGAGGATATTGTGACGCTCCATCACTGTGATCACATGTGTGCAGGCGTACGTGGGCGGACACTAAGTGGGCGGGGCATGAGGACCTGAGCGAGCAACCAGTGATTGACAGGCTATTGTGCTGGCAGGCAATTGTGTACACATTGAAGGCAGAACTTTGTCCCACATCGGAAGGAACGTCCGACATTATGGCAGTTATAAGTTAGATTCTTTCCTTAACTATCGTGATGCATTTTAAATCAGTGAGCCTATCTTGATATTTGGACTAATCCACCGTCCTTCTGTAGACCCCCATCATTCGTATGCATGTTGTGATGGATGATTGATTTAAGCAGATGCCATTGGGCTGAGATGTTTATGAGACTCCTTGTGAGACGGAGTTATCCCCACATGATCGTGCAATACGCGCAGGTTTGATGTATGGATTAGATGAGGTTGATAGTATTCGTGGCTCTTCAGGATTTGCATATTGCATTGCATCATCAGCATATGATATTTAGCTCTTTATGATTCCGCATTTGCATAGTTGACCCACATTGCATATTCTGATATTGAATTATTTATAGACTTGCAGTATTTCCGCTTACTTTGATATTTGCGTGCTTAGCACTTACCTTGTGCACACACTTACACCATCCTCTAAGCTTATGCACGATAGATGCTGAAGGTGCACCTACTTGTGCCCTGGTTTGTTAAGTTACGTGAATGGTAAGTTAGACTGGCTACAGAACTTGATAGGAAGATTATTTCAAGTGTCTGCCTCAACCGGATGTGTGGAAGCTCACAATAGTAAATCATAGCCTCCCATCCCATGTCCCAAAACACCAGGTGATTAAAACCCTTAAAATAAGATAGACATCTTAGGGTTTTTTTAGGTGAGAAAACATTTTCAAAATAGAAAAATCTTTATATTTTTCTCGCCTTGTCAATCTTATCGAAACACCCTCGATATGATCGACCTACACTGTCGATGTCCTCGATACCTTAACGATATATCGATAAGAGGACAAAAAATGTCCAACAACTAAATATTCATCTGGACGGATTTATCGATGCATCGATATACCTATCGATATCATCGATAAAAGCACTAAATATGTCCAGCAACCTCATAACATATCTGGACGAATTATCGATGTATCGATACACCTATCGATACCATCGATATTCAAATTTCGAGTCCATCGAGAGTGGCTCGATAAAGATCGACAGACAGATTTTCGGCGCCCCTATTTTTTAAAGAAAATCTCAAAATCCTTCGATAGCATCGATGCTCTTCTGATATGATCTGAATTCAAATATCGATAAGATCGAAGATCCATTTATAATATCGATAGTGGGCGCGCATTTCTTACAGCAGATATTTCAGGTTGTTCTTAACTATGATCAGGGGCCCTTCGATAGAATCGATATTCAAATATTGATGGTATCGACACCAGATCGATTGCATCGAACAAAGCCATAAATTGTCTAGCAAGCTCAAGATAAATCAGCTGGATTTATCGATGCCTCGACTCTGATATCGATATCATCGACATTCAAATTCCGATGATCTCGATGGTTCTCCGATCAATCTTGAAATCCTGAAATATTTCAAAGTCAAGTCTCTCTTATTTTTCAAGTGTCGATGGATCGATCTTGTCATCGATGGAATCGGAGTTCGAAATCCGATGACATCGACAATAGCTTCGATTCGTTGACCTATTGA
Source organism: Magnolia officinalis (assembly GCA_021015155.1). Lineage (NCBI taxonomy): Eukaryota > Viridiplantae > Streptophyta > Magnoliopsida > Magnoliales > Magnoliaceae > Magnolia > Magnolia officinalis. The sequence goes on from JAJHSJ010000013.1 coordinate 8,297,393, forward strand.
TAAGAAGTTTCAAAAGCGTATGACATCGAGTCCGAGTCATCGAACAGACCATCGATGATATCGAGAATATACGCTCGATGATATCGAACTCTGTCATAAATGTGACTGTTTTATATCTGTTAAAACTTTTTGCCTATATATAGAGGACTTGTCTTTTGTTGCTGTAAGAGAGAAAAGAGAGAGCTTTTGTGTGTTTCAACTTACATCTTATACCTTAAGCCCTTTTTCTCGAGGGAGTTCATCCTCCAATCCACCCTCACCATTGATATTCAATAGAGTGGATTGGGGAATGAACTTCCGCATTCAAGAATCCTTCAGCTACTACCTTAATGGCAAATCATTAAGCTGGGATGCCTTGAATGCATAAGATTGGAACTACTCTACCTTCCTTATAGGAAAAGCTTTAGAGAGTAGTATTCCATCTTAACCTTGACCCAACCCTAAGCCTAGTCTTGGTATATCTTTTGTGTTGCGGATCAAGGAAGCAAAAGACTCTTCGTCAATAAGGAGGAGGAGATCTTCGGCGTTGTGCTTAACGAGACTCATCAACTTATCTGTAAGTATCTAGAGTCCAAGAGGATACTTGCGATAATTCCTTTCTAGGATTGGGTCTTAAGTGGTTCTCACCCTTTGAAGTCCTCAAGGAGGCCTCCGGCGGGAGTGTACATGGTGGGTGCGTTGTGTGGACCCTTGCTCTGTAGAGAGCATAAACATCTGGTTAGGAGTGAACCAGTAAAACTCCCGGTGCGTTGTGTGGACCCTTGCTCTATGGAGAGCATAAACATCTGATTAGGAGTGAATGGAGAGCATAAACATCTGATTAGGAGTGAACCAGTAAAACTCCAGGGTTAGAGGTGAACCGAGTAGAAACCTCCGTGTAAAGGTTGAAGGTGAACCTGATTTAAAACCTTAGGTTTGAGGTGAACCCTGGGAAACCTCCTTAGTGAAATCCGGTACACTCAAGGGTTGAGTGCGGCAGCCGGGAGTGGAGTAAACTTATCGTCGAACCACTATAAAATGACTGTGTTTGTGATTGCTTTTCTATATGTGTGATTCATGACAATGCATTCATATTCATATATCTGATCACATCTCACACACATACACAGTCACATCCAACATAGACTAAGTTGCATATTGCTATATCTTGATTAGTTTGTGATTGGATCCTTTACCTGGCTTGGAAGTTAGTAGAGTTACATTTGAGTAATCCTGAAAATTGCATACATGATAGGATTAGAGTGATAGGATTTTTAATATAATTCATAAATCTTTAAAAAGTCCTATTCACCCTCCTCTAGGAGATATTGGCATATTCCGACTTCAAATCAAGCGGTCTTCACCGCTATTTTAGATGCGTGCAGGTGGCGTTAAGTCGCATTAGCATTGAGCTTGGTGCGTGCAACAGACTCCTGGAGCTTTGGTTTTTGATATATATATTTCCCTTTTAGCACTGTATTCAAATGTTTATATTAGTTGATATGTGATGATGATGTTGCCTTTGTGATTTGGGTAAACTTGTGGTTATGTTTATCTTCAAAGCAATTCATGTTAAAAATCCTCCTTATAAGATCCCAGGATCGGAATCTGGCGTATGAGCGTTGAGGCCAAGAATGGGGTACTATGGAGGCTGTCGGCACCGGATTTGGCGATCAAAAATTTTGTGAGCCCGGTTTCCGAGTTTGGGACGTGACAAATACAATCACTTCATCCTTCAGAAAGGCATCTTACTGTTGCTCCCTTTGTTAGAGGAAGAGCCACACCCTCCGACAATTACCTGATCATCTTACAATCTTATTGCGAGTGGCTAAATAGGCGACCAATCTTCTCAGGTCTCGGTCATATATGCTCGCATGTGATGTATCTACCCATCTTTGTGCTTGGGGTCAAGTTGTTCAGTTTGAATCAAGTTGCACAATCGGTTCTGACACGTCTCACAGGTCACATGTGATCGAACCAAACCAAAAGCCAATAGATATAATTTAGAAAAAAAAAAAAAAACAGAAGCTTTGGGTATGCTTCAATTTTGGGCTCATACCGAGCATGGGTAAGACACATACATCACTGTGAGGTCCACAAAATTGGAAGCGAATTACTTAGTGTGACATCACCAAATTTCGTGTGTCCCATCATAATGTATGTATTATATCCACACCATCCATCTATTTTGCAATATCATTCTAGTACATGAACCCAAAAATGAGGCAGATACAAACTTCAAGTGGACCAACCATGTGGGGACAATGATACCCCACAATTAAAACCTTCCTAGGGCCCACCCCGACGTTTTTTTTGCCATCCAACCTATTCACAAGGTCACATAGACTTGGACGAAGGAAAAACATAAATATTAACTTCTATGCCCCCCAACAAGTTTTCAATAATAGGCATTCAAACCTCTCCCACGCCTCCCCCCATTTTGGTATGGTCCACTTGAGTTTGGATCTGCCTTGTTTTTGAGTTCTGTATACACCCCACCTCAAGCTGATAAGATGATTAAGATTGAACAAACCCTTATTCGTACCCTCAACCCAATCCAAACCCTAAAAACCTTAAAACCCTAGGAATCAACCTTAAACCCAGTTAACTAAGTTATAGAAACCCATCGAGAATCTAACTTTAAACATAAACTCTAGGAAAACCTAACCTATCAAGTCAACAGACTGAGTCAACTCACTCGGTCAACCCACATAGCCTACTTAGTTAACTCACCTTGTCAAGATAGGTCCATAAACCCATTTTTGCCCAAGCCCATTCTAAAGCTAAATCAGTGTACAAGAGTAAACAACAAAGCACTTTCGTATAACCCATGTTGTCCACGAGTATGGGAGGAGCCTCCTTCCAAAGTTGAAGCAAAATTGAGGGACGAGAGGCACCCAAGATGCCACTCACCACATGGCACTGGTGGTGCCAGCTGCTCACTCACGTGCACCTGGCCTCTTTTCAATCCCATGCATGTGCAGAGTGTTGAAGTTGCTCTGATGCCCATCCTTTGAGCTAAAATTATGCTTCACGCCATCAATCTAACCCATGATATCTTGTCACATGACAATCTCATATCTTAGTCATCCAAACCTTTTCTAGCCTTAAGCTTTGCAAGATTTTTTTATTTTTTTATTTTTATTTTTTATTTTTATTTTTTTTAAAGGCTGGGTGCTATAAATACCATCATTCCTTTCACATTTAAAAGCATTCAATCTCATTTCAAGTCTTTTCATTCACTGCTTAAGCCGTTAGTCTAGTCACTTCATCCCTCCGCAAGGAGAGAAAAGAGGTATAGGAAAGAGTCCGGCCAGGTACAACTAAGTCCAGCTAAATCCAAAACCACCTAAGCCATCTAAATCTTAATCGAAGCCTCTCATTCTGACCCTTGCGACACTACCTTCCATCTAACTATTCAATCTTCGATTAAGATTCACATAACCGAAGCATTCGCATTGTGCAACACGCATCTTATTCATACAATACACATTTGCACCAAATCAGCTCAAAAGTATGCTCCACATCTGGCCGATATAATTGGATCTTGCCCATCAAAAATCTTATCAATTTAGTTATAAGTATTGCATTCCATATAACATTGGCGTACGAGAACTGATCATTGTTCCTCAAGAATAGTGAAATCTCGTGAAGTAGATACCCAGTGTCAGTACAGGCAAAGTGGGTGCTTAACACATTTTCTCTCTGTAACTGCGATCACTTACTTAGAATCTTTAATCACAGACTATATAATTATTTTAGAATCGAGAATCTCCGGATCTACTATAATAACATTTCTATGCGGTCTAGCGACCGAAGGAATGAATAATTAGCTACTAAGAACTTTGATCAAATTTATACTCTCAATCACTAGGAAGCCCAGTGAGGCACCCGTAGAAGTAAGGCGGTTCCATCCTGGGACCCGGCATCCACATGTTCATGCCCTGAATTGATATCACAAGATGGATGGACAATGTGGATATAATACATGCATCATGGTGGGGCCCACATAACCTTACCATGTGGACCCACCACCGAGGTTGGTGGTGTGGGGGCACACCACAATCCGCTTCCCACAGTTTACCGGAAGCGGATTGGCTGGTGTACCACACACCAGCTATACAGCCATACAGTTGTAGGTACGCGCCGATGCTCTTCGAGCTCCTTGTTGTAGGTTCAAAGAGATCAAAGTTACGTGAGCCCCACAATTTTGCATTTATTATATCCACACCATTCATCAATTTTCATTTTAAAAGCATTAGCCAAAAAATAATCATATCTAAATTTCAAATGGACCACACCAAAAAGAACAGCGTTAAAAAATTCGTACGGCCCACCATAACGTTTATTTTCGATCCAATCTGCTAATAAGGTCACAAATACATATACGAAGAGTAAAAACAAATTTCATGTTGATCCAAAACTTCTGTGACCCCCAAAAGGGTTTCAATGGTAGACGTTCAATCCCTTGCTGCTTTTTACAGTGTGGTCCACTTGATCGTTAGATATGTCTTATTTTTCGTCTCAAGCCTTACAATGAGCTCTCCAAATGGATGAACGGTTTTCTATATGACACATATCTCATGATGGGACCACAGAACTTGCTGACGGCAAAATACATCAGCTATACAGCAGATGTGTGCTACACCAGGCAATCCGTTTCCGGACAAGATATGGCGTACCGTCTTACTTACTCAGTACCCAATTCGAATCCAATGCGAACCAACCGTTCATAAGAACCTGATATCTAACCCTTGCAGACATTACCGTTTCCTCTCTTTCTTGAGCTGTCTTTATCCGCATAAAACTCTCTCAACACAAAATACCAAACACCTATAAAATTTAAATTCTCATTTAGCCCAAAACAAATCCAGTCCAGTGCAAAATTCCCAACCATGAGACATGAGCCATCGCCCGACGCCGCTGCAGATGACTCCAGATCGCCCTTCTGCTGGTGGCGATCGGCCGAAGAATTCGACGGCGGCGACAATGTCCGGCTCAAGATCGACGTGTCCAACGTCTCGAACCTTACTCCCAGGATCAAGATCCTCAGGGAATTGGAGCGACTGGCGCTGATCGCGCCCGAAGCACTCTACGATCTCCGCCATAAGCTCACCACGTATAAGTCAGGTGATTTCTGGCTGCCGACGGGCGGAATCAAGAAGGAGGAGATGAACATACCGCCGATAATTACAATCTTGTTGGTGGGTTTTATCGGGTCCGGCAAGAGCTCGCTTATAAACATGATGTATAGCGTGCTCGGCCGAGCGGGTCTCATCCCGTTCGCTCAAGCTTCAGGTAAGAAGATAATGTGATCTTTGAAGGTCTTGAAAGGATATTCTTGGGTAATTTTCATTTGAATTTTTGTTTTTTTTTTTTAGGGAATTCGGTGAATTACAGAAGTAACTTCCTTGAAGAACATAATGTACTGAGGTCGATGCGTAGGTCGATGCGTAACGGTTTTGTGTGTTCGACTCGAGAGGTTTGGACCGTGATCGGATGGATGAGAGTCTCGATGGGCTGTGAGTGGATGGTGGATGGGATCCGCCATCGCCAGCTGTGTTGGAGGTCAGGCGATGATGATGGATCGAGGGGGGAGATGGCAGAGTGCTTTCTTCCCTGAAATCGTCGGGTCTAAGTACGCCAAAAGGTGGGTGAATTGCGTGGTGGTGGTGGCGAACGCTGCGGAGATTTTATCGATCTTTGAAGGGTGGGATTCGGGACCGCTGGAGGCGACAAGGGAGCTCTTCCACTTCCCTCCTATAAGAGATGCAGTGAGTTTCTTTTCTTTTTCTTTTTCTTCTTCTTTGTGGCATTTCGTCGTGCAGTTGATGGTCGGGGTTTGCATATCTTGGTGGGTGTTGTACAGGTTGGCTGCTGGGGTTGAGCCACGGCTTGGATTGGCTAGACTCGGCTAGTGTAGCCGTCTCCTTGCCCCCGTGAACCTGCCAGTCTGAAAAGGACGCGGATTGCGTCCTACCCCTGCCCGCTGGGAACGGGCAGTAGCTTTAAGTGGCCACCGTGATGCATGGGTCTTATCTACACCGTCCATCCATTCTTTCGTATCATTTAGGTCATAAGCATAATAATGAGCAGATCAAAGTCTTAAGTAGACCACACCACAGGAAACAGCAGTGATAATTTCTCACCGTTGAACTTTTCCAGGGCCTACAGTAATGTTTTAACAATATAAGTTACATATAAAGAAAAAAACGCAAATATCAGCTCCATCCAAAACTTCTTCGGCCCCAAGAAATTTTCAACGGTAAGGGTTTAATCCCCTTGTGTAGTACACTTGAACCTTTGATCTGCTCATTTTTTGGGCTTACACACCCTAAAATAATAGGGGAAAAAATGGATGGACGGTGTGGTTAATACCCATACATGACGGTGGCAACTCAAAGCTCCTGCACGTTCTCAGCTGGAGACGAGCGGGGGAAGACGCAATCCGCGTCCATCTCGAACGACCTACCGCCCGATTATTTTATAGGCACACCAGTATTTTTTATGCGCGCGAGGGGCCACCATGATGTATATTTTATCCACACCGTCCATCAATTTTTCCATATTATTTTAGAGTACCGAAACAAAATAAGGCAGGTCCAAATCTCAAGTGAACCACACCACAGGAAGCAGCGGTGCTAAAGATGCCAACCATTGAAACTTTTTAGGGTCAACCGTGTTGTTTATTTGCCATCCAAAATTTTGATATGGTCATATGCACCTGAATGAAGTGGAAAAAAGCAAATATTATCTTGATCCAAAACTTATGTGGCTCCAAGAATATTTCAACGTAGGAATTTTGCCTTGGATGGATGGTGTGGATAAAATTCATATGTGAACGGAGTAGATGTGATGAGGATATTACTGTGGGCCGAACATGATGTTTATATGACATCCAAACCGTTCATAGAATTATATCCACTCATATAAACGGTAGGAACAAATATCACCCCGATACAGAACTTCTATCACCGTTAGGTGTTCAATCCCTGTCGTTTAGTGGGATATGGCTCATATAAGTTTTGGATATGCCTTATTTCTAGAATTATGTACTCTTCTTATCTTTCAAAACATAATGGACGGAGTGGATTTATCACGCCCATCTATATAGGCCCAATATAGCTCTGGGCAATCCGAAGTGCATTACTAGTAAGCGGATTGCCCGGTAACTCAACAGAGTGTGATTTGATTGTTAATTAGGACACATGCCATTGTTAGAGATGGGTGGTTGAAAATCGGTGGTTTTTTGAAAAAAGAAATTCGAATTTTTAAATTTTCAAAATTTTCCTGCCAAAACACTTTTTGAAAATTTTGATTTCAAAAGTGCGGTGTATGTGCTGTCCCGCATCAGAAATGTAAAGAAAAGTTTTGTGGTTTATATGAGAACTTGTGAATATTCTTACTTGGAGTTTTCGGAGGAGGTAATACTCAAGTTGCGTGTTCAAGTGCGCATATATGTGCACGTGCGCTCGGGCACGGGTGTGGGCTTGGGCAGTGTGGCTGTAGTGGCGCTAGATGATGTACTTTGCACGTGCGCATCGTGTCGCAGAGTGGTTGCTCCCTTGCGAACTGGCGCGAGACGGTGCGATAGATCTGGTCAGAGACTTAAGGCGGTGGATCTGAAAATATAACCACTATACCTGATGCCTATATAAATTGGATCATTCCAGTCTGATTTCATTATCTCAACACACGATCTCTCCCATCAGAAACATCCAAATATCTCCTTAGTGAATACTGTGAACATTTCTCTCTATTCGATCTTGCCAGAACAGATCAATTGTGTTACAACGTTAAGTAGTGGACCCATCGTGGTTGCTGCATACTGGATTCTGAACAGACTTGTCTTATCCTGGAAGTAATTCGCCTGAAACCCATCAGCAATTGATAAAGAGGCAAATCACGCTTTAAGGACAGCGTATTTTATACGTGATTCAGCCTAAGGAAATAATTTTTCTTACATTTATTTTTTATATTTTTTCAGTGTATCCAAACATCAATTTCTAACATGGGTCAAGTCAGTTCCTACTCTAAATATGCTTTGCATGAGCCTCTTATCTGACAATGGCACCTACCCCAATTGAGTTATCATATCATTAAGCAAAATTTAGTTTAGTCCTTACTCATGGCTTAGTAGTAGACTCACACGATTTTCAACATTAGGTCTATACAAATTGGGGTGAAAAGCTACTATGGTGTGTGTATATTGGGTGTGAATGCGTGTGTTAAAAAAACACACACCATGATGGACCCACATAGCCTCAACACCACTAGCTGGGTGGTGTTGGGTTCATCATCCAATACGCTATCATTGAATCACCTTGTTGGTGTTGGCCCCAAGATTTTTTCTATGGTAACAGTTAATATCATAACTGTTTTCCAGTGACGTGGTCCACTTGAGTTTTGGATCAAATTTTTGGGCTCATGCCTTAAAATTAGCTGACAAAATGGATGGACAGCATGGATAAGACCGTACATCAATCCAATTCGAGTCTTCCTTTGCCACGTGTACAGTGGAGACGGGTTTATCGTATTACGATGGAGACAGCCATCTCATCGTTTCGGTGGGCTCTTGATATTCTGACGGCATACGACGCTTGATACTCAGGCGCTTACAATAATTTTACATCAGCCATCCATTAGCTCAAACAAAACTGACAAAACTGTGGGACCAACTGTCACAAAATCAGATTTATCAATCAATCCTAACCTCTAATTCGTGGACACGTGTTTGTTGAAGTAGGACCGTTGGAGGTTTATCACTTTAACTGTCCAATAAATGTCCAAGTTAGCTGATCAAAAAAGCCTAATTTTGTATTCATGATACATCTAAAAAGAGTCCCACAATGTCTAAGCTTAATTTGATTACTTGTATTCCACTTAAGAAATGTCTAAGTGGTTTATTATAAGTACCTGCGCATCATCCATCACACTGTGCCAGAGTATCAAGTTAAATTTTAATATGAGAAATGAACAATAGAGATGATGCAATTGGGCCCCCCGCAGCATTATGATGGTTGCTTGGAAGTAGTCCATCGCTTTAATCTACTTTTCTTGTCTGATTAGTTGATATCTACTACCCCGTTTAATAAAAATAACTTACACTGGCTTTGATGAATGGGTCCCACTGTCCACTACCAAACTATTCTCGTGACAGGCCGAAACAAAACAGGCCTGCACGGCCCCAGTGCGAGCCTGGCCATTGGCTTTCGTGCAATAAGTGATTGTTCATTCGGTGTGTCCATATCCATGATATACGACAAAAATGCCCCTGAACCCCTAAGCGGGCCGGCTTGGCTGGGATCAGGTCAAGCTAGTGAGATCTTAGACGTAGGAGCCTGGCTCAATTAATACAAGGTCTTAATTGTATTTGTAGGCCTCGACCCATCCTCTGGCTGAACCGGGCTAGGGCCAAATTCGAATGGGCCATCTTAGTCCGGGGTACTACCCATATACAATGTATGTGGGTCCCCAGGGCATGTTCATCCACAACTATGGCCTAAAAAGTTTCCACATTTCACGTGGCTGCAGCATATAAAACGTCCAATCGGTTGGCCCCACCATGAGGATCACCCCGTGTAAAATATCAGCCACATTCACTTGTCAGGTGGGCCACAAGGTAGAAGCATATATACCTTTTGGCACGCCTGATGGGTGGTTGGTGCTGATTTTTGCACGAGTTGATCCTTATGATGGGGACAACCTATTAAATGGAGTGGATGTAGCACACACATGATAGATAGGTTTGAAGCTTTCCACTGGGTAGATGGTTGCTCATTTATCTGATTCATATAGACATGTTTAATGCGTCGCAGTTTGGCGTGACTACAGCTGTATGCGAACCGAGTTAGCTCTCACTCGATTCGACTCGAAAATGCTAGGTTTGAAACTGAGTTCGAGCTGACTTTTTGAGCTCGAAATAATTTCAAGCCGAGTTCGAGCTTGCCCGAGCTGGACTCGACTCGGATTGAGTCTCAACTCAAATCAACTTGGATTGAATCGACTTGGTGACTCGGTTACTTTGATATTGATGTTGCTCGCCAAGTGTTTGATGAAATGACTCAATGAAGTGTTGTTTCGTGTGCATATATTCTCCGCATGATTGGCTAGTGGCAAGGAAGGAATGAATATGAAATAAATCACTACAAAAAAATAAACTTCACATTATAAATTTACCTTCAAATCATGATTTTGATATTGTCCGCCCAGTGTTTGATGAATACATGTATGCTACTATTATTGTTTTGCATTCCGTGAAAAAATTGAAAATGCATTATGTGTTTGAGAAAATGCCGCATAGACTTGAACTTAGCTCAAACTTGCCTGAGCTGCTGACCGAACCTATCCGAGCTGGCCAGTTAGGCTCGAGGACCGAATGGAGCTGAGCTGGGGTTATCTACTGACCGAGCCAAGCCAAGCTCGACTTGGGTTGACTCATGTACAGCTCTAGGTGCGACCCTAACAACAGCCAGCTAGCTGGGGTCAAAGATTTGGGCCCTACCAAGATGTATGTGTTTTATCCACGCCTACATCATTTAGTGCATGAGCTTGAAAATGAGGCAGATCCAAATCTCAAGTGGACCACACGACAGGAATCAGTGTTGATTGAACGTCCACCATTAAAAACTTCCTATGCCCAATATAATGTTTATTGTCTTCCAACCCCCCGGTGTAGTCCACCTGAAATTTTGATCTGCTTGATTTTGGGCTCATACCCTAAATGAGCTGGCAAAATGGATGGACGAGGTGGATAAAAACACATACATCCTGGTGGCTCCACAGATCTTTGATACCAGCTTGCCGGCTGGTGTTGGGGTCACTCGCCAAACCGCGTCCTCAATGTGGGGGTTTTTTGTGTTTTTTTTTGCGTGGCCTGATTGAATTCATATAAATATGCGGTGCACGGCGTGTGCAATGAGAATCCCATCCTGATCTTGACACATGGCGACGAGCTATCGACTGAAGAGAGATTAGAGGCTCGGGAGAAGATCTGTGAATTCCTTGGTGTTTCAGACGAGACGGGCGCCTACGATGTGGTCTGCCTGACCGAACATGGAATCCTAGCCGTTGAGTCGGACCCAGTTACGGCATACACGCTAACAGAAGCGATATACAGGGCATTGCTCTTCTCGGATAGGAGTCACTCCCCAAAGAAGAGTATGAAGGACTGGGCCCTAGTTTGTGTTTCATGGGCATGTGCTTCATCTCAGCTTTCTTTGCTTTTCTTGCTAACTGCTTTTCCGATCTTGAAAAAAGGCAGACAGGTTTAAAAGATGAAGGTCCATGACTTTGCTTTTGTACATTTTATCTTAGTGGTGTAAAACTAGCACATTTGTGTGTTGTATTGAGGTGTGTTTCTTTTTATTGAGAAAAACTTGGATACTCTGCTAAAGTGAGGTAGATGATACGCAGACACTTAGAAATCATCATGAAATTGCATACGTGGCATAAAATTAATTTAAATTAATGTTTCCAAACTAAGAGTTTTTGTTTAGATGGATCATGAACAAAAAGTTAACATTATATTGGTGTGCATTGTTTGGACGGTTAAAACTGAAATGCATCTGATGGTCCTATTTCAACAAAAAAATTTAAGAAATCTGATTTTGGGTCTGTAAGTTAGGACATGAGGTCCACAAATTGGTGGGTTTAGTTTGAGTTAATGGATATTACCTGTATTATTTATGGGTGGCCGCGTATTAAGGTTCATATGCTGCTAGAGTAGCAAATAGCTCCACTTGGTTTTTACGCACCACTACACGTGGCTGCACGTAGTGCTCATCGAGTTGTGGATCAGGTGGGTCCCACTGTGTTAGATGATCTGGCCGGTTAACTCATCAGGTGGGCTACGTGTATGTCCTGAATGTGGGCTGTAGGTATTTTGTTTGAAGTGTGGATAGTTTGTGCCGCCCAAATGATGGCCTGACTGGCCTGATTTTCGCCTGGGTCATGTATGACGTGGGACCCACCTGATGAACGGATCGGATGTTCACCGCTTGTGGTGCGTGCGCGTGGAGGGAAGCGACTGTGTTCAGCAAAAGCTCTGAATTGTTTTAAACAATTCGCTCCTTTGAAAGTTGTGTGAGGTACTCTCTCCAGCCCTAACCGTACAGTTGGCATGCATGTTCCTCGATCAAACCGTCCAAATCATGGACTTCCTTGCGTATGGGTATGCACCTGACAGATGACTCAAAATGATTTGTTGTAACCACCATATGTAAACGATCCAATTTGACAAACAGATGCACGTCCAAGAAGGTTAGAATCATGATCCCATGAATCTGTTTTGTTTACATGTACGAGATGAGGTGGGCCCCACCAAATTCTAAGAATAAATGCCCCTGAAGGATTGGATCAATTTGGCCATGTTGGTTACAGAATACGGGATATAATAAAAAATCTTTAAAAAAATAGAAATAATAACAACCAAATTTTAGACAGCTCAATATGTTACCATTGTTGTCTTAAAGAAATATTTATTTTCACAGGAAGATGATTCCTGATGTATTGGATCCTAATATATCTATATTCGGGATACAACGTTTTCCTTCAAGATGATGACTTAAATCTATTGCACTCTCAATCACACAAGCGACACACTTAAGAAAACTCAAACTAATTGTCGAAAGAGAACAGAGGAAAAAAACAAAAAATCAGATGAATTTGAAATTGAGAGGAGATGATTTTATAAAGAAAGTAGATAACTGTTGTTACTTTGAGGCGCATGTGAATAGTGTAATAAATCATGTCGGCCCATATTTGCTTATTAATTATTAGGTAGGTATACAATTGCTCTGTCTTAATTTGCATGAGTAAGACAAAACATATGTAGAGAAAATGGAAAGTGTCTGATCAAAGATATACCACACTGCGCCTCGCAACGATCATGGCCACACATGGCACATCCTTCTTTTCATTACCAAGAATTAGTGAGGAATTTTAATATATATAAAAGCTTAATTTTCTTAACAATTTTTAATATAGAACAAAATTAAACACAATTAATCCAATGAATTAACAAGGCAAAATCAATTTTCTTAGATTTTTTAATCTCTCTTTTTAAACCTCTTATAATCTAACTGCCATTGCATTGAACCTTTACCCAGGGCTTATTTTATTCCTTGGAATGTCTTTCTCGGATTTCTTATTATGGAAAGACTTTTCCAAGTAATTGTTGTTGAGAGACTTTTTCTAGGGAGCAGCCGACCTGATTTTTATTTGGTCCAGGTCTTTTTATTGGACCTATTAAGAAATCCATCAGATTTGGGTCCCCCCTTTGGACCTAGGTAAAATCAGCCTTGGTCAAGTTTGCTGGGTACTTAGTTTTAATAGTAAAAATACACGTACACATATATAGCCACATGCATGTAA
>JAJHSJ010000013.1:8310845-8410845 GCA_021015155.1 Magnolia officinalis
ATGTTTCTAGGTTGGTTTGGGATAAAGAAGGGCTTTCACATGATTGGGCCTACCTGATGGAAGTATTAGGTCACACGTGTGCCAATTTGACATGCGTATTGTGTAAACGGGCTCTCTTACATGCGTGTGGCTATATATGTGTACGTGTATTTTTACTATTAAAACCAAGTACCCAGCAAACTTGACCAAGGCTGATTTTTACCTAGCTAGGTCCAAAGGGTGAGACCCAAATCTGATGGATTTCTTAATAGGTCCAATAAAAAGACCTGGACCAAATAAAATCAGGTCGGCTGCTCCCTAGAAAAAGTCTCTCAACAACAATTACTTGGAAAAGTCTTTCCATAATAAGAAATCCGAGAAAGACATTCCAAGGAAATAAAATAAGCCCTGGGTAAAGGTTCAATGCAATGGCCTGTTAGATTATAAGAGGTTTAAAAAGAGAGATTTCAAAAATCTAAGAAAATTGATTTTGCCTTTGTTAATTCACTTGGATTAATTGTGTTTAATTTTGTTCTATATTGAAAATTGTTAAGAAAATTAAGCTTTTATATATATTAAAATTCCTCACTAATTCTTGGTAATGAAAAAGACGGATGTGCCATGTGCGGCCATGATCGTTGCGAGGCGCAGTGTGGTATATCTTTGATCAGACACTTTCCATTTTCTCTACGTATGTTTTGTCTTACTCATGCACATTAAGACAGAGCAATTGTATACCTACCTAATAATTAATAAGCAAATATGGGCCGACATGATTTATTACACTATTCACATGCGCCTCAAGTAACAACAGTTATCTACTTTTTCTTTATAAAATCATCTCCTCTCAATTACAAATTCATCTGATTTCTTGTTTTTTTACTCTATGTTTTCTTTCGACAAATTAGTTTGAGTTTTCTAAAGTTTGTGTCGCTGTGATTGAGAGTGCAATAGATTTAAGTCATTCATCTTGAAGGAAAACTGTTGTATCCCGAATATAGATACATTAGGATCCAATACATCAGGAATCATCTTCCTGTGAAAATAAATATTTCTTTAAGACAACAATGGTAACATATTTGAGCTGTCTAAAATTTTGTTGTTATTATTTCTATTTTTTTAAAGATTTTTTTATTATATCCCGATATTCTGTAACCAACATGGCCAAATTGATCCAATCCTTCAGGGGCATTTATTCTTAGAATTTGGTGGGGCCCACCTCATCTCGTACATGTAAACAAAATCAGATTCATGGGATCATGATTCTAACCTTCTTGGACGTGCATCTGTTTGTTCAAATTGGATCGTTTACATATGGTGGTTACAACAAATCATTTTGAGTCATCTGTCAGGTGCATACCCATACGCAAGGAAGTCCATGATTTGGACGGTTTGATCGAGGAACATGCATGCCAACTGTACGGTTAGGGCTGGAGAGAGTACCTCACACAACTTTCAAAGGAGCGAATTGTTTAAAACAATTCAGAGCTTTTGCTGAGCACGGTCGCTTCCCTCCACGCGCACGCACCACAAGCGGTGAACATCCGATCCGTTCATCAGGTGGGTCCCACGTCATACATGACCCAGGCTAAAATCAGGCCAGTCAGGCCATCATTTGGGCGGCACAAACTATCCACACTTCAAACAAAATACCTACAGCCCACATTCAGGACATACACGTGGCCCACCTGATGAGTTAACCGGCCAGATCATCTAACACAGTGGGACCCACCTGATCCACAACTCGATGAGCACTACGTGCAGCCACGTGTAGTGGTGCGTAAAAAACCAAGTGGAGCTATTTGCTACTCTAGCAGCATATGAACCTTAATACGCGGCCACCCATAAATAATACAGGTAATATCCATTAACTCAAACTAAACCCACCAATTTGTGGACCTCATGTCACTAACTTACAGACCCAAAATCAGATTTCTTAAATTTTTTTGTTGAAATAGGACCATCAGATGCATTTCAGTTTTAACCGTCCAAACAATGCACACCAATATAATGTTAACTTTTTGTTCATGATCCATCTAAACAAAAACTCTTAGTTTGGAAACATTAATTTAAATTAATTTTATGTCACGTATGCAATTTCAAGATGATTTCTAAGTGTCTGCGTATCATCTACCTCACTTTAGCAGAGTATCCAAGTTTTTCTCAATAAAAAGAAACACACCTCAATACAACACACAAATGTGCTAGTTTTACACCACTAAGATAAAATGTACAAAAGCAAAGTCATGGACTTTCATCTTTTAAACCTGTCTGCCTTCTTTCCAAGATCGGAAAAGCAGTTAGCAAGAAAAGCAAAGAAAGCTGAGATGAAGCACATGGCCCATGAAACACAAACTAGGGCCCAGTCCTTCATACTCTTCTTCGGGGAGTGACTCCTATCCGAGAAGAGCAATGCCCTGTATATCGCTTCTGTTAGCGTGTATGCCGTAACTGGGTCCGACTCAACGGCTAGGATTCCATGTTCGGTCAGGCAGACCACATCGTAGGCGCCCGTCGTCTCTGAAACACCAAGGAATTCACAGATCTTCTCCCGAGCCTCTAATCTCTCTTCAGTCGATAGCTCGTCGCCATGTGTCAAGATCAGGATGGGATTCTCATCTGCACACGCCGTGCACCGCATATTTATATGAATTCAATCAGGCCCACGCAAAAAAACACAAAAAACCCCCCACATTGAGGACGCGGTTTGGCGAGTGACCCCAACACCAGCCGGCAAGCTGGTATCAAAGATCTGTGGAGCCACCAGGATGTATGTGTTTTTATCCACCTCGTCCATCCATTTTGCCAGCTCATTTAGGGTATGAGCCTAAAAATCAAGCAGATCAAAATTTCAGGTGGACTACACCGGGGGGTTGGAAGACAAATAAACATTATATTGGGCATAGGAAGTTTTTAATGGTGGACGTTCAATCAACACTGATTCCTGTCGTGTGGTCCACTTGAGATTTGGATCTGCCTCATTTTCAAGCTCATGCACTAAATGATGTAGGCGTGGATAAAACACATACATCTTGGTAGGGCCCAAATCTTTGACCCCAGCTAGCTGGCTGTTGTTAGGGTCGCACCTAGAGCTGTACATGAGTCAACCCAAGTCGAGCTTGGCTTGGCTCGGTCAGTAGATAACCCCAGCTCAGCTCCATTCGGTCCTCGAGCCTAACTGGCCAGCTCGGATAGGTTCGGTCAGCAGCTCAGGCAAGTTTGAGCCAAGTTCAAGTCTATGCGGCATTTTCTCAAACACATAATGCATTTTCAATTTTTTCACGGAATGCAAAACAATAACAGTAGCATACATGTATTTCATCAAACACTGGGCGGACAATATCAAAATCATGATTTGAAGGTAAATTTATAATGTGAAGTTTATTTTTTTGTAGTGATTTATTTCATATTCATTCCTTCCTTGCCACTAGCCAATCATGCGGAGAATATATGCACACAAAACAACACTTCATTGAGTCATTTCATCAAACACTTGGCGAGCAAGATCAATATCAAAGTAACCGAGTCACCAAGTCAATTCAATCCAAGTTGATTCGAGTTGAGACTCAATCCAAGTCGAGTCGAGCTCAGGCAAGCTCGAACTCGGCTTGAAATTATTTCGAACTCAAAAGATCAGCTCGGCTCAGCTGGAACTCAGTTTCAAACCTATCATTTCCAAGTCGAATCGAGTGAGCTACTCGGTTCGCATACAGCTGTAGTCACGCCAAACTGCGACGCATTAAACATGTCTATATGAATCAGATAAATGAGCAACCATCTACCCAGTGGAAAGCTTCAAACCTATCTATCATGTGTGTGCTACATCCACTCCATTTAATAGGTTGTCCCCATCATAAGGATCAACTCGTGCAAAAATCAGCACCAACCACCCATCAGGCGTGCCAAAAGGTATATATGCTTCTACCATGTGGCCCACCTGACAAGTGAATGTGGCTGATATTTTACACGGGGTGATCCTCATGGTGGGGCCAACCGATTGGACGTTTTATATGCTGCACGCACATGAAATGTGGAAACTTTTTAGGCCATAGTTGTGAATGAACATGCCCTGGGGACCCACATACATTGTATATGGGTAGTACCCCGGACTAAGATGGCCCATTCGAATTTGGGCCTAGCCCGGTTCAGCCAGAGGATGGGTCGAGGCCTACAAATACAATTAAGACCTTGTATTAATTGAGCCAGGCTCCTACGTCTAAGATCTCACTAGCTTGACCTGATCCCAGCCAAGCCCGGCCCGCTTAGGGTTTCAGGGGCATTTTTGTCGTATATCATGGATATGGACACACCGAATGAACAATCACTTATTGCACGAAAGCCAATGGCCAGGCTCGCACTGGGGCCGTGCAGGCCTGTTTTGTTTCGGCCTGTCACGAGAATAGTTTGGTAGTGGACAGTGGGACCCATTCATCAAAGCCAGTGTAAGTTATTTTTATTAAACGGGGTAGTAGATATCAACTAATCAGACAAGAAAAGTAGATTAAAGCGATGGACTACTTCCAAGCAACCATCATAATGCTGCGGGGGCCCAATTGCATCATCTCTATTGTTCATTTCTCATATTAAAATTTAACTTGATACTCTGGCACAGTGTGATGGATGATGCGCAGGTACTTATAATAAGCCACTTAGACATTTCTTAAGTGGAATACAAGTAATCAAATTAAGCTTAGACATTGTGGGATTCTTTTTAGATGTATCATGAATACAAAATTAGGCTAATTTGATCAGCTGACTTGGACATTTATTGGACAGTTAAAGTGATAAACCTCCAACGGTCCTACTTCAACAAACACGTGTCCACGAATTAGAGGTTAGGATTGATTGATAAATCTGATTTTGTGACAGTTGGTCCCACAGTTTTGTCAGTTTTGTTTGAGCTAATGGATGGCTGATGTAAAATTATTGTAAGCGCCTGAGTATCAAGCGTCGTATGCCGTCAGAATATCAAGAGTCCACCGAAACGATGAGATGGCTGTCTCCATCGTAATACGACAAACCCATCTCCACTATACACGTGGCAAAGGAAGACTCGAATTGAATTGATGTACGGTCTTGACGCAGGGGAGGACGTGAGGTCGAGCACCGTCTTCCTCAAAAGGATAAATATTCCGAATCCACGGAACTTCTCTGGACTCCTCACAGAGACTTCTCGAATCCACGAGAAAAGAGAGCAGAAAATAGAAATAAATTCTAAATAAATTTGAAATAGATTAATGAATCCATAAAAACGAGTTCACAAACCTTTAAATAAGGGTACTAAGCAATGGGAAAGAAATTAGAATCAAACTACAACTAGGACTCCTAGAATTCGCGACTTACTATAAATAGTAAACTTACTATTTATAGACGGTCGTGATGTCTACTAGTGCGCAAGGTTTTCGGCGAAAAATAGTAAGTGTCCTATTTGGCTTCGCCAACCTATTCTCCTAATTATTCTAAGCTCTTTTCACGTTGGGCGCAACTCCTAAAGCCCGACGGATAAAGAGTTATAAGCAAACTAAAACTTACTATTTATAGTAAAAACGAAATTGAAACAGGGGGAAACGACCGTGAAATCAGGGGTTTCTCGCAATTCCGAACGTCGCAACCCGGCATAGCAGGGTTGGTTGGCTAAAGTAGCTCGTTCTACCCCAAAATCATATATTTTTCGTCCGCTAACTCATCCCGGATTGCGAGATACGCCTGATTTAAGGTCTGATGGTCCAGATCACTTCTGTCGCCGACCGGGCCTTTTCTGTTCCATCTTTGCCATGTAATTGTCCGCGACCTGCTCTACATCAGTCTCCTCCACTTCAAAAGAACTCGTCCTCGAGTTATCATTATGCGCTGGTTCATGGTACTCAGTCAGGTCCGCGACATTGAAAGTTCGTGAGATCGCCATATCATCTGGAAGATCAACAATATAAGCGTTGTCATTGATCTTTCGGATGATTGGTACCGATCCAATCTTTTTATTCTTCAACTTGTTGTACGTTCCGGTCGGAAATCTTTCTTTGCGCAGATGGACCATTACTTGGTCGCCCACCTCGAACACTTTCTGTCGCCGATGCTTGTCCGCTTGCTCCTTGTACTTTTCGTTCGAGGCATGTAACTTATTCTGTACCTCCGCATGAATGTCCATGATTTTGTCTGCCATATGATCTGCTGCAATGCTCATGCCTGGGAGCTTGGGCAGAGGGACCAAGTCTAGTGTATGGCGAGGTACTCGTCCGTAGATAACTTGGAACGGGGATTTTCCTGTCGAGCGGTTCACCATGTTGTTGAATGCAAACTCCGCTTGAGACAAGGTCAAATCCCACTGCTTCGGTTTTTCTCCTGAAATACATCGAAGGAGGTTTCCCAACGTGCGATTCACAACCTCAGTTTGACCGTCAGTCTGTGGGTGGTACGCACTGCTGAACTGAAGGCGTGTATCGAATCGAGTCCACAAAGTCCGCCAAAAGTGGCTTATGAACTTCGTGTCACGGTCGGAAGTAATAGTCTTGGGAACCCCGTGTAGCCGCACAATTTCTCTGAAGAATAGATTCGCCACGTGTGTTGCATCGAGAGTCTTCTTGCATGGAATAAAGTGCGCCATCTTGGAAAAACGATCTACTACCACGAACACCGAATCCATGCCGCGTTGTGTTCGTGGGAGACCAAGCACAAAGTCCATAGATAAATCCTCCCAAGGGCCGTCAGGCACGGGTAACGGGATGTAGAGGCCCGTATTATGAGATTGCCCCTTGGAAGTCTGACAAATATAACAACGTTGGACTGCCTTTCCCACATCACGTACCAATTGCGGCCAGTAATACCGTTCTTCCACAAGAGCTCGCGTCTTGTCTCGCCCAAGGTGTCCACTGAGGCCACCTCCATGTAGCTCTTGGATTATCTGTTCCCTTAGCGAACTCTTTGGGATACATAGTCGATTTTCCTTAAAAAGGAACCCATCTTGTATATGTAAGTCACCGGGGTGACCTTCCTGACATCTAACCCATGCGTCCTTGAAGTCGTCGTCGTCGGCATATATGTCTTTGAGGCGATCGAACCCGACAACTTCATTGCTCATAGTGACTAACAAAGTTGCACGGCGACTCAGCGCATCGGCTACTTTTTATTTGTGCCCTGACTTATGCTTTAGCACGAATGTGAATTCCTGCAAGAATGAGATCCATCTAGCATGCACACGGTTAATGTTAGCTTGACTATTAATAAACTTGAGGGCTTGATGGTCCGTGTAAAGTATGAATCCCTTTGAATCAAATAATGTCGCCAGTGTCGCAGTGCCTGGACCACCGCGTACAACTCGATCTCATATGTAGACCACTTCTTGCGTGCATCACTAAGTTTCTCACTGTAGAAGGCTACCGGCCTACCTTCTTGAGACAAAACTCCCCCAATCCCGACAATGAGGCATCACATTCGACTTCAAACAGTTTGTCGAAGTTGGGAAGTACAAGAACCGGGGTCGTGGATAATCTGCGCTTGATTTCGGCAAAGCTCCTGTCGGCTTCGTCAGTCCACTGAAACTGCCCTTTCTTCATGCAATCTGTGATCGGTGACACAATGCTACTGAAATTTTTCACGAACCGACGATAGAATGTCGCTAGTCCATGGAAACTTCGTACTTCGTGAATATTTTTGGGAACCGGCCATTCTCTGATTGTCTTCACCTTTTCCTCATCCACTCGAATGCCCGTGGATGTAACCACAAAACCCAGAAACAATAGGCTATCAGTCATGAAGCTACACTTTTTTAAATTGAGGTACAATTTATTTTCAGTGAGCACTTGAAGGACTTTCTTAGGTGCTCCATATGGGTGGTTTCGTCTTGACTGTATATCAAAATATCATCAAAATAAACCACAACGAACCGCCCAATGAAAGGTTTCAGAACTTGGTTCATCAACCTCATGAATGTGCTAGGCGCATTAGAAAGACCGAAAGCATGACCATCCATTCGTACAATCCTTCCTTGGTCTTGAAGGCTGTTTTCCACTCATCACCCGGCCGTATTCGAATCTGATGGTAACCGCTCCTTAAGTCCAATTTAGAGAATATTTTTGCGCCCTCTAGCATATCCAACATATCATCCAACCGGGGTATAGGAAACCTGTATTTTATGGTGATCTTGTTGATGGCCCGGCTGTCGACACACATGTGCCAACTCCCATCTTTCTTTGGAGTTAGTAGAGCTGGTACAGCACATGGGCTCATGCTTTCTCGAATAAGACCCTTACAGATCAGTTCCTCCACTTGTCCCTGCAGAATCTCGCACTCATTCGGGCTCATTCGATAATGAGGACGATTAGGTAAACGGACCCAGGGACAAGGTCGATATGGTGTTGGATATCTCGCATAGGGGGACCCATCGGGAAGGTCCTCAGGCCAGATTTCTTGGAATTCATGCAACAAGGGCCTTAGTCTTTCAGGGATGATGGTAGGCTCGAGTTCTTCCCCTTTTACAATTAATGCATAAGTCTGTCCTGTTTCTTTGGATTCTTCCACGAAGTCCCGAATGGTTAAGAGAAAACGACCCTCCACTTTAGAAGTTTCAGGTGGTCCTTCTGGATCCATAGGGGCCAATATGGTCTTCCGGCCGTCCTTGACGAAGATATATATGTTATCTCACCCTTTATGAGTGGCATCACGGTCAGATTGCCAGGATCGACCGAGTAGTATGTGACATGCTTCCATGTCAACCACATCGCATACTACTTCATCCTTATAATGTTTGCCAATTGAAAAGGATATGGTGCCGTTCAGTTACCTTTGTTTCGCTGACCTTCTTGATCCAACCGATTGTATATGGAGAGGGATGACGCTCTGTTTTCAATTGCAATTTTTCCACCATGCCCCTAGAGACAATGTTCTCGCTGCTTCCACTGTCAATGATCACATCACAAACCTTTCGATTCACCGTACACCTAGTGCGGAAGATGTTATGCCGCTGTGGATGCACTTCTTTTCTTGGCGCATATAATAGTCGCCTCACGACGAGCGACTCGCCGTGATCTTGCGAAACCCAATCTGAATCATCTACCTCGTCCTCGGCGGTATGCTCCTGTTCTTCAATATCGGGATCTTCATAAGCGTTATCAGCACTACCATCATTAATGGCGAGGTTTGCCACTTTTCGCTGGGGACAAGTATTTGACAGGTGGCCGGGCTGGCCACAACGATAGCAGTTGTTGGGCCTTGGCCGAGCATAAGGGTTCGGGATTGTACTTGTACCAGCAGTAGTCGATACGCCCCTTTGGGGTCTAGCTTGCCCGCTTCCCTGATCTCGGTTCTCAGACATAGGAGGTTGAGTGCGTGCTCCTACGGGCTCCTTCCCCTTAGGCTGTGGAGCTCCCTGGGGTGGACCTGTCGCAGTGATCCTCGCAGTAGGATATGCCCGTGTGTTAGAACGTTCAAGTTGCGCTTCTGCCCGAGTAGCCAACTTGATCGCATCATTCATCGTCCAGACAGACTGCATCTGGACCCGATCCTGGATCGCCATACGCAATCCACCGTTGAATCGGGCGACTTGCTGCGATTCAGTCTCGACCAAATCGTTGCGCGCCGCAGCGCGGTAAAATTCTTTTGCGTACTCTCTCACCGACCGACTACCCTGTCGACAATTTTGGTATTGTTGGAATAATACCTGATCGTAATCGCTAGGGAGGAATCGGGCACGTAGTAGCTGCTTCATTCGTTGCCATGTGCGGATTGGTGCTTTCATCTGCCTGGTTCGTGCGAGTTGCAGTTGTTCCCACCAAGCTGAAGCTCCTCCTTTCAACTTGTAGGCCACAAGCTTGACCTTCTTTGTTTCAGGGATGTCCATATAGTCAAAAAATCGCTCAACTTCAGAAAGCCAATCGAGAAAATCCTCAATGTGTAGCTGGCCATTGAAGTTAGGAATATCAACCCGTATCTTGAAGTCTCGATCTACCCGATCGCCGCCTTGCCTGGGGTGTTGGAAGATCACGTCATCGATCTCTTCTTCACTGGAGCCCCCGTCCTCAAGGACAGCCCTTGGATGCACTGCTGGGATTATCCTGCGATCAGGGCGATTACGGGTTTCAGCAATTGGTGGTGGAGGATTACCACCAGGAACACGGAGTTGCCCTAGGGTTTCTGCTAAGAGATTCGCTATACGGTCCATGGAAGCCTGCAGCCCTTGCATGGCTTGCCGATTTTCTTGCTGCGCTGCTTGAAAAGTTGCCGCCGTTAAAGGAAAATTTCCTGGAGCACCGCCTATGGGATTGTTGCCCGACCCGTCGTTAGAAGCCATCAACCGAGGAGAAACCTCGCTTTGATACCAAACTGACGCAGGGGAGGACGTGAGGTCGAGCACCGTCTTCCTCAAAGGATAAATATTCCGAATCCACGGAACTTCTCTGGACTCCTCACAGAGACTTCTCGAATCCACGAGAAAAGAGAGCAGAAAATAGAAATAAATTCTAAATAAATTTGAAATAGATTAATGAATCCATAAAAACGAGTTCACAAACCTTTAAATAAGGGTACTAAGCAATGGAAAGAAATTAGAATCAAACTACAACTAGGACTCCTAGAATTCGCGACTTACTATAAATAGTAAACTTACTATTTATAGACGGTCGTGATGTCTACTAGTGCGCAAGGTTTTCGGCGAAAAATAGTAAGTGTCCTATTTGGCTTCGCCAACCTATTCTCCTAATTATTCTAAGCTCTTTTCACGTTGGGCGCAACTCCTAAAGCCCGACGGATAAAGAGTTATAAGCAAACTAAAACTTACTATTATAGTAAGTAAAAACGAAATTGAAACAGGGAAACGACCGTGAAATCAGGGGTTTCTCGCAATTCCGAGCGTCGCAACCCAGCGTAGCTGGGTTGGTTGGCTAAAGTAGCTCGTTCTACCCCAAAATCATATATTTTTCGTCCGCTAACTCATCCCGGATTGCGAGATACGCCTGATTTAAGGTCTGATGGTCCAGATCACTTCTGTCGCCGACCGGGCCTTTTCTGTTCCATCTTTGCCATGTAATTGTCCGCGACCCGCTCTACATCAGGTCTTATCCATGCTGTCCATCCATTTTGTCAGCTCATTTTAAGGCATGAGCCCAAAAATTAGATCCAAAACTCAAGTGGACCACATCACTGAAAACAGTTATGATTTGAACTCTTACCATAGAAAAAATCTTAGGCCAACACCAACAAGGTGATTCAATGGTAGCGTATTGGATGATGAACCCAGCACCACCCAGCCAGTGGTGTTGAGGCTATGTGGGTCCCATCATGGTGTGTGTTTTTTTAACACACGCATTCACACCCAATATACACACACCATAGTGGCTTTTCACCCCAATTTGTATCGGAACCATAACCTAATGTTGAAAATCGTGTGAGTCTACTACTAAGCCATAAGTAAGGACTAGACTAAATTTTGCTTAATGATATGATAACTCAATTGGGGTAGGTGCCATTGTCAGATAAGAGGCTCATGCAGAGCATGTTTAGAGTAGGAACTGGACCTGTCCCATGTTAGAAATTGATGTTTGGATACACTGAAAAAATATAAAAAATAAATGAAAGAAAAATTATTTCATTAGGCTGAATCACGTATAGAATATGCTGTCCTTAAAGCGTGATTTGCCCCCTAATCAATTGTTGATGGGTTTCAGGTGAATTACTTCCAGGATAAGACAAGCCTGTTCTGAATCCAGTGTGCAACAACCACGATGGGTCCACTATTGAACGTTGTAACACAATTGATCTGTTCTGGCAGGATCGAATAGAGAGAAATGTTCACAGTATTCACTAAGGAGATATTTTGATGTTTTTGATGGGAGAGATAGTGTATTGAGATAATGAAATCAGACTAAAATGATAGCACTGTTGCTGTGTGGTTATATTTTCAGATCCACTGCCTTAAGTCTCTGACCAGATCTATCGCACCGTCTCGCGCCGGTTCGCGAGGGAGCAACCACTCTGCGACACGATGCGCACGTGCAAAGTGCATCATCTAGCGCCACTACAGCCACACTGCTCAAGCCCATACCCGTGCCAGAGCGCACGTGCACATACATGCGCACTTGAACACGCAACTCAAGTATTACCTCCTCCAAAAACTCCAAGTAAGAATATTCACAAGTTCTCATATAAACTACAAAACTTTTCTTTACATTTCCGATGCGGGACAGCACACACACCGCACTTTTGAATTCAAACTTTTCAAAAAATGTTTTGGCGGGAAATTTTTGAAAATTTAAAAATTCGAATTTCTTTTTTCAAAAAACCACCGATTTTCAACCACCCATCTCTAACAATGGCATGTGTCCCAATTAACAATCAAATCACACTCAGTTGAGTTACCGGGCAATCCGCTTACTAGTTATGCACTCTCGGATTGCCCAGAGCTGTATTGGGCCTATATAGATGGGCGTGATAAATCCACTCCATCCATTATGTTTTGAAAGATAAGAAGAGTACAGAATTCTAGAAATAAGGCAGATCCAAAACTCATATGAGCCATATCCCACGAAACAACAGGGATTGAACACCTAACGGTGATAGAAGTTCTGTATCGGGGTGATATTTGTTCCTACCGTTTATATGAGTGGATATAATTCTATGAACGGTTTGGATGTCATATAAACATCATGTTCGGCCCACAGTAATATCCTCATCACATCTACTCCGTTCGCATATGAATTTTATCCACACCATCCATCCATTTTCACGAATCATTTTACAATTAGGTATAAAAAAATAACAAAGATCGAAGGCAAAATTCCTACCGTTGAAAAATTCTTGGAGCCACATAAGTTTTGGATCAAGATAATATTTGCTTTTTTCCACTTCATTCAGGTGCATATGACCATATCAAAATTTTGGATGGCAAATAAACAACACGGTTGACCCTAAAAAGTTTCAATGGTTGGCATCTTTAGCACCGCTGCTTCCTGTGGTGTGGTTCACTTGAGACTTGGACCTGCCTTATTTTTGTTTCGGTACTCTAAAATAATATGGAAAAATTGATGGACGGTGTGGATAAAATTTATACATCATGGTGGCCCCTCGCGCGCATAAAAATACTGGTGTGCCTATAAAATAATCGGGCGGTAGGTCGTTCGAGATGGACGCGGATTGCGTCTTCCCCCGCCCGTCTCCAGCTGAGAACGTGCAGGAGCTTTGAGTTGCCACCGTCATGTATGGGTATTAACCACACCGTCCATCCATTTTTTTCCCTATTATTTTAGGGTATAAGCCCAAAAATGAACAGATCAAAGGCTCAAGTGTACTACACAATGGGGATTAAACCCTTACCGTTGAAAATTTCTTGGGGCCGAAGAAGTTTTGGATGGAGCTGATATTTGCGTTTTTTCTTTATATGTAATTTCATTAATAGGTTAAACATTACTGTAGGCCCTGGAAAAATTACAACGGTAAGAATCATTATCACTGCTGTTTCCTGTGGTGTGGTCTACTTAAGACTTTGATCTGCTCATTCCTATGCTTATGACCTAAAATGATACGAAAAAAATGGATGGACGGTGTAGATAAGACCCATGCATCACGGTGGCCACTTAAAGCTACTGCCCGTTCCCAGCGGGCAGGGGTAGGACAATCCGCGTCCTTTTCAGACTGGCAGGTTCACGGGGGCAAGGAGACGGCTACACTAGCCGAGTCTAGCCAATCCAAGCCGTGGCTCAACCCCAGCAGCCAACCTGTACAACACCCACCAAGATATGCAAACCCCGACCATCAACTGCACGACGAAATGCCACAAAGAAGAAAAAGAAAAAGAAAGAAACTCACTGCATCTCCTTATAGGAGGGAAGTGGAAGAGCTCCCTTGTCGCCTCCAGCGGTCCCGAATCCCCACCCTTCAAAGCTCGATAAATCTCCGCAGCGTTCGCCACCACCACCACGCAATTCACCCACCTTTTGGCGTACTTAGACCCCGACGATTTCAGGGAAGAAAGCACTCTGCCATCTCCCCCCCTCGATCCATCATCATCGCCTGACCTCCAACACAGCTGGCGATGGCGGATCCCATCCACCATCCACTCACACAGCCCATCGAGACTCTCATCCATCCGATCACGGTCCAAACCTCTCGAGTCGAACACACAAAACCCGTTACGCATCGACCTCAGTACATTATGTTCTTCAAGGAAGTTACTTCTGTAATTCACCGAATTCCCTAAAAAACAAAAAAACAAAAATTCAAATGAAAATTACCCAAGAAATATCCTTTCAAGACCTTCAAAAGATCACATTATCTTCTTACCTGAAGCTTGAGCGAACGGGATGAGACCCGCTCGGCCGAGCACGCTATACATCATGTTTATAAGCGAGCTCTTGCCGGACCCGATAAAACCCACCAACAAGATTGTAATTATCGGCGGTATGTTCATCTCCTCCTTCTTGATTCCGCCCGTCGGCAGCCAGAAATCACCTGACTTATACGTGGTGAGCTTATGGCGGAGATCGTAGAGTGCTTCGGGCGCGATCAGCGCCAGTCGCTCCAATTCCCTGAGGATCTTGATCCTGGGAGTAAGGTTCGAGACGTTGGACACGTCGATCTTGAGCCGGACATTGTCGCCGCCGTCGAATTCTTCGGCCGATCGCCACCAGCAGAAGGGCGATCTGGAGTCATCTGCAGCGGTGTCGGGCGATGGCTCATGTCTCATGGTTGGGAATTTTGGACTGGACTGGATTTGTTTTGGGCTAAATGAGATTTTAAATTTTATAGGTGTTTGGTATTTTGTGTTGAGAGAGTTTTATGCGGATAAAGACAGCTCAAAAAAGAGAGGAAACGGTAATGTCTGCAAGGGTTAGATTTCAGGTTCTTATGAACGGTTGGTTCGCATTGGATTCGAATTGGGTACTGAGTAAGTAAGACGGTACGCCATATCTTGTCCGGAAACGGATTGTCTGGTGTAGCACACACCAGCTATATAGCTGATGTATTTTGCCGTCAGCAAGTTCTGTGGGTCCCATCACGAGATATGTGTCATATAGAAAACCGTTCATCCATTTGGAGAGCTCATTGTAAGGCTTGAGACGAAAAATAAGACATATCTAACGATCAAGTGGACCACACTGCAAAAAGCAGTAAGGGATTGAACGTCTACCATTGAAACCCTTTTGAGGTCACAGAAGTTTTGGATCAACATGAAATTTGTTTTTACTCTTCGTATATGTATTTGTGACCTTATGAGCAGATTGGATGGAAAATAAACGTTATGGTGGGCCGTAAGAATATTTTAACGGTGAAAATTATTATCACGCTGCTCTTTTTGGTGTGGTCCATTTGAACTTTAGATATGATTATTTTTTGGCTAATGCTTTAAAATGAAAATTGATGAATAGTGTGGATATAATAAATACAAAATTGTGGGGCTCACGTAACTTTGATCTCCTTTGAACCTACAACAAGGAGCTCGAAGAGCATCGGCGCGTACCTACAACTGTATGGCTGTATAGCTGGTGTGTGGTACACCAGCCAATCCGCTTCCGGTAAACTGTGGGAAGCGAATTGTGGTGTGCCCCCACTCCACCAACCTCGGTGGTGGGTCCACATGGTAAGGTTCTGTGGGCCCACCATGATGTATGTATTATATCCACATTGTCCATCCATCTTGTGATATCAATTCAGGGCATGAACATGTGGATGCCGGGTCCCAGGATGGAACCGCCCTACTTCTACGGGTGCCTCACTGGGCTTCCTAGTGATTGAGAGTATAAATTTGATCAAAGTTCTTAGTAGCTAATTATTCGTTCCTACGGTCGCTAGACCGCATAGAAATGTTAGTATAGTAGATCCAGAGATTCTCGATCCTAAAATAATTATATAGTCTGTGATTAAAGATTCTAAGTAAGTGATCGCAGTTACAGAGAGAAAATGTGTTAAGCACCCACTCTGCCTGTACTGACACAGGATATCTACTTCACGAGATTTCACTATTCTTGAGGATCAATGATCAGTTCTCGTACGCCAATGTTATATGGAGTGCAATACTTATAACTAAATTGATAAGATTTTTGATGGGCAAGATCCAATTATATCGGCAAGATGTAGAGCATACTTTTGAGCTGATTTGGTGCAAATGTGTATTGTATGAATAAGATGCGTGTTGCACAATGCGAATGCTTCGGTTATGTGAGTCTTAATCGAAGATTGAATAGTTAGATGGACGGTAGTGTCGTAAGGGTCAGAATGAGAGGCTTCAATTAAGATTTAGATGGCTTAGGTGGTTTTGGATTTAGCTGGACTTAGTTGTACCTGGCCGGACTCTTTCCTATACCTCGTTCCTCTCCTTTGTGGAGGGATGAAGTGACTAGACTAACGGCTTAAGCAGTGAATGAAAAGACTTGAAATGAGATTGAATGCTTTTAAATGTGAAAGGTATGAGGGTATTTATAGCACCTAGCCTTTAAAAAAAAATAAAAATAAAAAAAATCTTGCAAAGCTTAAGGCTAGAAAAGGTTTGGATGACTAAGATATGAGATTGTCATGTGACAAGATATCATGGGTTAGATTGATGGCGTGAAGCATAATTTTAGCTCAAAGGATGGGGCATCAGAGCAACTTCAACACTCTACACATGCATGGGATTGGAGAAGAGGCCAGGTGCACGTGAGTGAGCAGCTGGCACCACCAGTGCGATGTGGTGAGTGGCGTCTTGGGTGCCTCTCGTCCCTCAATTTTGCTTCAGCTTTGGAAGGAGACTCCTCCCATACTCGTGGACAACATGGGTCATACGAAAGTGCTTTGTTGTTTACTCTTGTACACTGATTTAGCTTTAGAATGGGCTTGGGCAAAAATGGGTTTATGGACCTATCTTGACAAGGTGAGTTAACTAGGTAGGCTATGTGGGTTGACCAAGTGAGTTGACTCAGTCTGTTGACTTGATAGGTTAGGTTTTCCTAGAGTTTATGTTTAAAGTTAGATTCTCGATGGGTTTCTGTAACTGAGTTAACTGGGTTTAAGGTTGATTCCTAGGGTTTTAAGGCTTCTAGGGTTTGGATTGGGTTGAGGGTACGAATAAGGGTTTGAGGTATGGATAAGGGTTTGTTCAATCTTAATCATCTTATCAGCTTGAGGTGGGGTGTATACAGAACTCAAAAACAAGGCAGATCCAAACTCAAGTGGACCATACCAGAATGGGGGGAGGCGTGGGAGAGGTTTGAATGCCTACTATTGAAAACTTGTTGGGGGCCATAGAAGTTGATATTTATGTTTTTCCTTCATCCAAGTCTATGTGACCTTGTGAATAGGTTGGATGGCAAAAAAAACGTCGGGGTGGGCCCTAGGAAGGTTTTAACTGTGGGTATCGTTGTCCCCACATGGTGGGTCCACTTGAAGTTTGTATCTGCCTCATTTTTGGGTTCATGTACTAAAATGATATTGCAAAATTGATGGATGGTGTGGATATAATACATACATTATGATGGGACACACGAAATTTGGTGATGTCACACTAAGTAATTCACTTCCAATTTTGTGGACCTCACAGTGATGTATGTGTCTTACCCATGCTCGGTATGAGCCCAAAATTGAAGCATACCTAAAGCTTCTGTTTTTTTTTTTTTTTTTTCTAAATTATATCTATTGGCTTTTGGCTTGGTTCGATCACATGTGACCTGTGAGACGTGTCAGAACCAATTGTGCGACTTGATTCAAACTGAACAACTTGACCCCAAGCACAAAGATGGGTAGATACATCAAATGTGAGCATATATGACCGAGACCTGAGAAGATTAGTCGCCTATTTAGCCACTCGCAATAAGATTGTAAGATGATCAGGTAATTGTCGGAGGGTGTGGCTCTTCCTCTAACAAAGGGAGCAATAGTAAGATGCTTTTCTGAAAGATGAAGTGATTGTATTCGTCACGCCCCAAACTCGGAAACCGAGCTCACAAAATTTTCTATCGCCAAATCCGATGCCGACAGCCTCCATAGTACCCCATTCTCGGTTCTCAACGCCCATACGCCAGATTCCGATCCTAGGATCCTACAAGGATGATTTTTAACATGAATTTCTTTGAAGATAAGCATAACCACAAGTTTACCCAAATCACAAAGGCAACATCATCATCACATATCAACTAATATAAACATTTGAATACAATGCTAAAAGGGAAATACATATATCGAAAACCAAAGCTTCAGGAGTCTATTGCACGCACCAAGCTCAATACTGATGTGACATAACGCCACCTGCACGCATCTATCGTGCATAAGCTTGTAGAAAGCTTAGAGGATGGTGTAAGTGTGTGCACAAGGTAAGTGTCAAGCACGCAAATATCAGAGTAAGTGAAAATACTGCAAGTCTATAAATAATTCAATATCAGAATATGCAATGCGGGTCGACTATGCAAATGTGGAATCATAAAGAGCTAAATATCATATGCTGATGATGCAATGCAATATGCAAATCCTGAAGAGCCACGAATACCATCAACCTCATCTAAGCCATACATCAAACTTGCGCGTATTGCACGATCATGTGGGGATAACTCTGTCTCACAAGGAGTCTCATAAATATCTCAGCCCAATGGCATCTTCTTTAATCAATCATCCATCAAAACATACATACGAATGATGGGGGTCCACAGAAGGACGGTGGATCTAGTCCAAATATCAAGATAGGCTCACTGATTTAAAATGCATCATGATAGTTAAGGAAAGAATCCAACTTATAGCCACCACAACGTCGGACGATCTTTCCGATGTGGGACAAAGTTCTGCCTTCACTGTGTACACAGTAGCCTGCCAAAACAATAGCCTGTCAATCACTGGTTGCTCGCTCAGGTCCTCATGCCCTGCCCACTCAGTGTCCGTCCATGTGCACCTGCACACATGTGATCATAGTGATGGAGCGTCACAATATCCTCCACCGAGGGCAGATTCGAGTCTAAGCACAATAAGTGGGCTTCCTTACCCTCTCTATCGCACAATAAACTAGACTTCCTATGGGGCTCAATAATTAGGGTCAACCCATTTAGAAAATGATGAGAATGGACCTAACAAGGCCTAAGGGAAGGTCACAATGAGAACATTCAACCATCATTGCCCATCAATGTGGACATTTAACCAACATTGCTCCCAAGGAATGACCCACATAGAGCCAAACATATAGTGGGCCCATGGCCTCACATAATGACCCAATATACATCACCATGGGCCTCTCTCAAGGGCATAATACACATCATGATGGGCCTCACTTATGGGCTACATTGCATCACATTGGGCCTCGCTCATGGACCTCATGTACATCACAATGGGCCACAATACATGGGCCTCATATATGTCAATTGGGCCACAATATATGGGCCAAAAAATACATCTCATTGGGCCTTACCAAATGGGCTAGAAATACATCACAATGAGCCTTACCGAATGGGCCGAGAATACATCACAATGGGCCTTACCAAATGGGCCGCAAATACATCACAATAGGCCTTACCAAATGGGCCGGAAATACATCACAATGGGCCTTACTAAATGGGCCAAAAATACATCACAATGGGCCTCATCATATGAGCCAAAAATACATCATAATGGGCCTTACCAAATGGACCGGAAATATATCACAATGGGCCTTACCAAATGGGGCAGAAATACATCACAATAGGCCTTACCAAATGGGCGGAAATACATTACAATGGGCCGAATACACGGGCCTAAAGTACATCACCATGGGCCACGACCCATGGTCCTCAAATACATCACAATGGCTACGACCCATGGGCCTCAATATACATCAAGTGAGCCGCATCAATGGCCGCACCAATAGGCCTCAAATACAACAAGTGGGTCGTATTAATGGGCTGCACCAATGGGCCTCATATACAACAAGTGGGCCGCATTAATGGGCCACACCAATGGACCTCATATACAACGATTGGGCTGCATTAATGGGCCGCACCAATGGGCCTCAAGTGAGAGCTTGGATTACACCAAAATCACTTCAATAGTTACAGGTGCAACATGTGTATCACTGCACACTATGATTCTATGGGGCACATGGCTTATTAATGATGATCAACACTGTCCAAACATTATCTATGTAAATCAGCACTGTCCAAACATGGTCCATGTAAATCAGTACTATCCAAACATTGGACATGTAAATCAGCATTGTCCAAGCATTGGACATGTAAATCAGTGCATCCAAGCATTGTCCAGCACCATCAACGCCTGTCCAACTGCTGGACAGTGTGTACAATACACGTACATCATGGTCAGGCCCACACAGATGGGCGATGTGGATCAAAACATACATCATGATCGGTCCACACAACAGGTGGACGATTGAGATGAAACAAACATATCACGGTGGGGTCCTCAGAACTTGCTGACGTCAATCACACCAGCCGCCTGCTGGTGTGAGGTACACCAGTCAATCCGCTTCATATCAGGTGGGTCCCACGTGGGGCCCACCACATATAAATAATATTATTTATTATATATATATATATATATATATATTTGAAGTGGGGCAACGTCTAGGCCCTGAATGGTAACGACCGAGCACACGTGTATCAAGGTGGATCCCCACACATGTGGCAGGTGGTCCCACCGTCCAAAGGTCTGGATGGTGAGGATGATACATATACATCATTGTGGGGTCCACATCCCTCGTCCAGGGACTGGACATCCTGGGTAAAATGCTTACAGTGGGTCCCACGTCCCACGTGTGGACAGCCAACAGAGATTGCTGACTTTGATTGTTGTTGGGTTGCTGCCCAACAGCCCAACAAATGGACGGTGCAGATTAAGTGGGTCCACACATGTGGACACCACATGCCATCAAGGCGGGCTCCACGGCTGATGACCAGCGTGGTTAAAACACATACATCACATGGCCTCATGGCCTAGACGGTATGGATTTCACACGTACAGCGTGGTGGGTCCCACTCCACACGTCATCATCGTCAAAAGAATGTAGAGAGGGAGAGAGAGAGAGAGAGAGAGAGAGAGAGAGAGAGACGTGAGAAGGGAGGGACCCCGCCACTATGGGCCCTCCCTATATAATGCATACATCAAGATGGGTCCCACCACAAGTGGGCCCTCAAATCATCAAATCCAAGCAAAAACATTTAAATCTAACCCTAAGAAAGCACCCACCTTTAATCTCCTCTTTCTTTTTCCACCGACGCGTTCTAGAGCTCCAAGGGATGCGATTCAACGGTCGAGATGGTCTTTGGAGGGTGGGATTGGGTGATAGGAAGATGGGACATACTAGCTTTCTCCTCTCCCTTGTACGGTTCCACCATTTTTGCTTGGGAGATGGAGTGAGAAATGACAGAGAGAGAGAGAGGGTTGTAAGGAGAGAGAGGGGTGGGTGATGGAGTGATGGAGTGATGGGGAGTGAGTGATGGGGGTACTTGATAGGTAAGGGTTGTAAGAGAGAGAGTTGACTTTGGGGATGGTGTTGTACTTGACATTTGATGTGTGATGTGTACTTAATTGATGGGATATATTCTCTTGGGATTTGCAACACGCGGTGTTTTCTCGAACTAAACGCGGGCTCACAATTCTTGGCCTGGGTATCGCCTCAGCGCGCAAGACGCAGCGTTGGAACCACGGCGACGATGCGATCGCAATGATACAAGTCTCGGGTCGAGCCGACTCTAGAATACGGGATACGACTCAGGGTAACGTGCAACTGCTATCTACGTGTCGCAAGTCACCGAAATTCGACCGGGAGGACCGCGGAAGCCTACGGAACGGTACGGGCTAGGATACGGGTCTCACAGTATTGATACTAAGAATATTCTACCGCAAAAGCATAGACTTGAATTACATCTAAAGATTACTGCTACTAGATTATGACTAAGGATTACCGCTACTCCTAGGATTGAGCTAAGATATGATAAGGAAAGACAATTTGATTTGTTTGTTGGATTGGTATGAGACGTCTTACTTTGCTAAATTATTTGTTATTTATAAATCTCTGTTGCAGCTTCTCTTCAGGTATTTTTCTTCTTTATTTTAACGGTTATGACAGTTGAATTGTTGCAACGTTGGTCTTCCATATCCTTTTATCTCTTCTTTTCTTCTTGACACATGTCCTTTTAACTGTTTGTTTTGCTCAACCACTTTTTGCCTCTTAGACTTCTCTTGGTTGCCCATTTTGCTTTTGAATACCTTTCAGCTACCCTAAGTATTCTCTTTTGCATGCTATATTTTTCCATACAATGATGCTTATCTGTTCCTAATTAATTGTACTAAGAATGGTCATAAATTAGGTACAACAATACCCACACACACACCTACGCACTCACACTACAGTAGGATTTCACCACAATGGGTATCAAAGCTTAAGTACACCGCACCACAGGAAACTAGGGGAATTTGTTGTTGAAAACTTCTTGGGGCCATCGAAGCTTTGGATCAAGTTGATATTTGTGATTTCTATTCATCCACGTCTGTTTGACCTTATGAATAGGTTGGATAAGACACATAAACATGATGCCCCACAAGGCAAAGGGTAATTTTACTACCTTCTTGTTTAAATTGGAAGTGAATTGGGTCCTGCCCTACCTCTACCATAATCCATCCATGCACAGTTTTGTGGGGCCCACCATGATGTATGAGTTTTATCTATGCCATCCATCCATTTTTTCATATATCATTTTAGGGCCTGTTTGGTTTTCCAAATTACACTGTAATTGGCTGTAAAGACATCATAATGACTTCTTTACATGTATTACTAATCATTGAAGTAGTACCAGGATTCTGCTTTCCCACACTTGTTTTTTTTTAAATTTTTTGGGGTGTAATAGACAGTAACTCTGTGACCGGTTGTTTGGAATACATTGTAGTAGTCATGTCAATTTGTTATTGGGCTTATGGTGTCCACCATTCCAGTTATACAGCAACTCAAAACGCCTGGTTGTTTTTTCAAAACTGCTGAATATGTTTGGGAGGTTACAAACATGCGCATCAGACCACTCAAGGTCTTATATGACCAGGACCCAAATCGACCATCCTCACGTCCATCTGCTAATAGTGGACAATGCAGCAGCGTAGGATCTACCTATTCTCCATACCTATGCATTTTATCTACATAGAGTCGACCTATTACCGTAAATGGTAAAGAAAAAAGAAAGTGGAATAAAGGGGTTTTGAATCGAATCGTAACACATATAATACCTGAGTGGGGTATTGGAGAAGATGTCAATAAAAGACGGCGGACGGGACATGCCCTGGAGATTGCAATGAACATCACTGTACAGTGGGGTAACGAAGACGACAAGTGGAATACATGACATTCCAACAACATGCAACGCAAGTTAGATCATGGAAATGGTAAAATGTTGGATGGCAATAGACATGCAGTAACATGCAAGCTACTAAACAAATGGACATCAAGCAAGGCGTACAACTGGGATGAAGATGAACAGGAGTAATACAGCCAGATTAAATATGATTTTACCCTGTTTCAATACCTGAGATAGTATGGTGGTGGATGTGCAATCGGCCGCTGACCGCCAAGATGAGAACCTTACCACCAAATAACCTTCGAGCAATGAACCATCGTCAAGAGGTTTGGACAGTAAACACAGGGAAGAAAGAATAGATGATAGGCGAAAGGATCTCTGGTAGAAGGGTTTCGCGTCGTTTACCCAGCCTGAGGTCGGTTGGTGTTCCTGGTCGAGTGCATTGGTGAGTTCGGAAGAAAAGGCCTCTTGTTTCGATTTTTAAAACCCTGAAATCAGGGTGTGAAGCACGATCGGTACTCATGCGGACTACCGAACTGACGATGTCAGTTTCATAAACAGCGACCTACCGTCTCTGGCTTCTGCGAGGTGAAGTAAAATCCTGTCTCTACAAAAAGGTGTATTTACAGGCGATTCGGACGCTGTCAGAACTGTGTCTGAATCCACGCTTTTTCAAATGCGCGGCCACCCGTAATGATGACTTTTTACCACCAAAAACTTGTAATTTGGAAAACCAAATAGGCCCTTAGGATACAAAACCAAAAATTAGTCAGATTCAAGGCTCAAGTGGACCATATAATAGAGATTAAAACTCCACCATTGAAAACATTTTGTGACCAGCATAAGTTTCTGAATATAATATTTGTGTTTTCCCTTAGTCTAGTTCTACATGACCTTATAAATAGGTTGGATGGCAAATAAACATCAGGTCGAGTCCTAAGAAGATTTCAACATGAGTGTCATTATCATTGTAGCTTCACGTGGTGCAGTCTACTTGAGCTGAAAAGATGGATGGACAGCATGGGTGAAACCCATATATTTGGGTGGCCCACATGCCCTGTATGGATGTCTTAAGCATTTAGGGCCTGTTTGTTTTTTCAAAGAGATGGTAAATACATGGTAAACGGTAATTCCCCCTATTTCACGTGTTTGAAAATTCATAGGAATTCGTGTCTTTGAAATTGGTTCAAAAGAGGTGACTATTTTTAAACCGCATGATAATGCATATGATATATCCATTCCGTCCATCTGTTTTACTATAATATTTTGAAGCATGAGACAAAAAATGAAGTAGATCCAATAATCAAGTGGCCCATTCCAAAAGAAACAGTAGCTCCACAAAGTTTTTAACGGTCAGTATTCAATTTCCTTTTTCGTATGACGTGGTCCACTTGAGTTGTAGATATGCCTCATTTTTTTACTCATGCTATAAATTCAACTGGAATAATGGATGAATGGTGTGGATACGCAAAACGCATCACAGTGGGACCCACAGATATTTTGCAATATTCTTGATTTTTTGTCAAAAAGTAAGCAGTCAAATCAGGTATGATATAAATGCGCAGGGAAATAATTATTATTTTTTTATACATTATTTACCATTTCACCCCCAAATCAAACATGCCCTTAAGAATTTAATGCGCACAGGTCTTGCCCGGGCCTGTTTGATTTCGTGGTGTCGGGTGAAACACCTGTGAAATAGGTCATAATGACCACTTCTCCTGTTTGACTGACGGAAAGACGACGTGCATTGGGAAGAAGGGAAATCCCATTTTCAAGAGATGGGGATTCGCTGGGAAATCTCGGAGATTTGGAGGGGGACTCGAAGACAGGACACACCGTCTCTGTGGTCCGCGAGAGCATGTTTACTAATATCGCGCCTCGTCTATATATGGTGGGCCCTCTCAAATGGAAATACGTCTCCCGCAACCCTCCCTCGCAGGTTCGTATTCCAACAAAACTTCCTCCTCCGACTTATCTTCTTCTTCGCAGACCCCGCATTTGCAACCTCGCCGGACTTATCTTCTTCCTCTTGACAGGTCCAGTTCTGAGCATTTCGCCTATCGTGCTTCCTCGGAACTCAGCCGGTCGTGACGCAGAGACGCCCGGCACCGACCAGTAACTCAGTCCGAACCTCTCCACCTCAAACTCAAGTACGTGGCAAACGCAAGATATCACCCACTATCCACCTCGGTGAAGAACCTCTCCACCACAAACTCCACGGTTGCCCATGATCAGTGGAAGATCTAGGCCTCAAGTGGACCACGCCGCATGAAGCAGCAGTGATACACCCATCACCGTTGAAACTTTTTTACGTCCCACAATGATGTTTTGCCTTCATCCGACCTATTAATAAAGTGAGATTTACCTGGCTGAGGAGAAAACAAAAATATCAGCTGCGTTGATATTCCCTGTGTGGCCCGCAAGAGATTTTCAACGGTAAGAGTTTAATCCCCATTGTGTAGTACACGTGAGCTATGGATCTGCATTTTTTGGGCTTAATACCCTAAAATGATTTTTTTTTTAAATGGATGGACGGTGTGGAAGAGGGGCCACTCAAAGCTTCTGCCCCTTCCCAGAAGGAGACGGGACATTGCAGGGGGAATGGGTTGCCTACTCCCCCTGCCACCAGCCAATGGCAGGGCGACGGTGCTCTGTGGGCCCCACTATGATGTATGTGTTTCATCCATGCCGTACATCTATTTTTCTAGATCATTGTATGGTATAATACCAACATTGAGGTATATCGCAATCTAAACTGGACCACGTTACAGGAAACAATGTTGAATGAGCATCGACCATTGAAAACCAATAGGGCC
This sequence comes from Magnolia officinalis, assembly GCA_021015155.1. Lineage (NCBI taxonomy): Eukaryota > Viridiplantae > Streptophyta > Magnoliopsida > Magnoliales > Magnoliaceae > Magnolia > Magnolia officinalis. The sequence goes on from JAJHSJ010000013.1 coordinate 8,336,857, forward strand.
CGTTCCTGCTGTACACGGGCCATGTACATTGAATCTGAACCGTAAAATAGTGGGACCCGCTATAGATTGTTCACATCTCGAAATCAGATTGATTAGAAAATCCTAACAATCAATTAATGGCATTTGTGTGCTGAATTTCGGCATATATTAGATGTCCACCAATCGATCAGTTCGGATCCTTCTAAGAGTGTGAAATTTAGGCTATGTCTAATCTTCAGTGGGTCCCGTTAATTGGATGGTTCGGATTCTAGGTACATGCCACGTGTAGTGGGGAAGATGTCTCTGAACTGCAGTTGGGTATAATGCACGTGCGAATGCATCCGGCAACACGAATTCGATGGTTAATTCGAAAAAGAGACCAAGGGGGGAGCGACCTGTTGACATGATTGGCACCGGTATGGTTGATATTGGGGGTGCCATGAAGTCAATTGCTATTTCAATCGATAAAGATAAGAACTTTGATCGGATGGCACAAATTATACCGGCTTTGGAGGAGTTAGAGGGACTTACGAATGATGAGGTCTTATGGGCAACAAAGTTGCTATCGAAAGAAGAAGCGTATGGGGCCTCATTCCTTAACTTTGCCAAGGAGAAGAGAATATCATTCATAAGGATGTTGCTGAATGGGGGTGGACCCCAAGTATGAATGAATATTTTGCCTAGTTTGACTGGCTGGAAGCAGTCAAACGTAGGATTAGTGTTTAAGACAATTTTTAACTATAATACTTTTTGGGATTGTATAAGTTAAGTATGGAGATTTCTACATGTTTCTTGACGCACTTTTGGACAACATATCACAGGCTTTGGCTAGTAAGCACGTGCATACTTTTGGATTATTGTAACTAATTTCAACAACGTGCATGTTTGATGTGCACGATGTATATGATAACTTGACAGGTACTTCAATATGTGATTCCGTTCTCCAGGTATGATGGGCTAATTACACAATGTTGATTTCTTCTATAGTTGGGGGTAAATTTTGATTATTCATATGAATATGTTATGTCAGTAATACCATCTGATTGATATCAATATGCATTATTTCGTTACATGTGCAGATGGGTAAAAAGATTTATGTTGTTTTCAATGGACGGCGACCTGGAGTGTATTATTCATGGGAAGAGTGCCGGGAGCATGTTGATGGCTACTCAAATGCTCATTTCTGGGGTTACAAATCTGCGTCGGAGGCGTTCTTTCACTGGTCAATTTATTGTGAGTCTTTGGAGCGTACAAGTGTACCCGTACGATCAAACGAGAAGGAACAAGATAATCGTACTTTGAACAGTAGACTGTATCCCACTACCAATTACATGATCCCTCCAGCTACTGTGCCGAGACCATCCTGTTTCAGTCCGTACACCGATTACACACTGAAACATCAAGAAGCTGTGGAAGATACACCAGATGCAATTGCGGCACTGTTTCGGTTAATCGTTGGTTGTCTGGTTTTCATTATCACCGTTCAGGTCATGTATTAGTGCTAGACCGCAGTGGACGGATTGATATGGACTTTGTAGTTTCAGTTTATCCTGTTTCGGTTGGGTTCTTCTTATTGTTTATAAAAATAGTACTGTTTTTTGACATGAACTAGATGTTTAAAAATGTGTATGTTGGTAGGGAGGACAGTGTCCTCTCCAATTTTGGACATTGAATTTGTGATTTTGAATGGCTTTTTCGAGCTTAGAAGCAATTGTCAGACTCAGTAGGTTTATGATAGTAGATGTTTCATCAAGTAGGTGTCTTCTCCAATTTTATTTTGAAGATGTTTTTTAATTTCCTGTTATATTGCAATCTTGAGAAACTGATGGATGTAATGGATTTTACAGTAGGCATCTCTGTTGGCCCCAATTAGCAACTGGACCTCACTACTGAAGTGACGTCCATACTTGAATGGAATGAACGCACCACACTGATGGACAGTATTTTTATGATTTTGAATGTGCAATACTTGAATGGAATGAACGCGCCATATTGATGATAGTCCCAAGTTCAACATGCCGACTTGTATGGGGCACGTGGAGTAGATACTGTCAGCTTGAGTAACAACAGTCGCTACTGAAGAGACGTCACATCATTGTGAACCCCACTATAATGCATGTGTTGTATCTGCAACGTCCATCCAATTGCACATTTTCTTTCACCTCATATGGGTGGAGAATTATGCAGACCCAATGCTTTGGTGGACCTCACCACGTAAATCAACAGATGCTATTGTTGACCACCGTTAAATACTAATTGGACGGTCTGGCATGCTTTTTTTTTCATTCTTAACTTCCTCAAAAGTTTAAAAAGAGTTTGAAGTAGGAAAAAATCTAATATCACCTTGGTGGAGCACGATAATAGCCTTCAAATATTTTTAACGGTGTTGTCACTCTTCCCACCTCGAGCTATGGTGGGGTCCACTGAAGCTTTGGATGTGATTCATTGTTTGGACATTACCCTAAAAATGATATGTCCAGATGGATGGATGGCATGGATACATACCGTACATCATGGTGGGTCTGACGTCACTTCAGTTACTGGTGGGGTCTGCTGCACATACACAAAAGATATCCCCGTACCATGGTGATCGCCAAAAAAAACAAACGCACGTATCTACATTTGCATTCCTGCCGAGTGTTTTCAAACACGGTATTTTGTGATAAATACCGGCTGCAAATCCCATGCATTTCCCTGAGCATGTAATAAATGCTCAAGGAAACTGTAAATGCCCGTGAAATGGAAAAACAAACAGCCCTTAGGGCGTGTTTGATTTTCAGTGAAAAGGTAAATCCCGGGTAAAAAAGTAATAATTACTTCCCCATGCATTTACAACTTGCCTGATTTGACCGCTTACTTTTTACATGAAAATCAAAAATATTACAAAATATCTGTGGGTCCCACTATGATGCATTTCGCTTATCCACACTGTTCATCCATTATTCCATTTGAATTCATAGCATGAGTAAAAAATTGAGACATATTCAATACTCAATTGAACCACGTCATACAAAAAAAGGGAATCGAATACTTACCGTTAAAAACTTTGTATGGCCACTGTTTCTTTTGACGTGGGCCACTGTTCAAAAGTTAAAATTACATATTTTCAACTAATTTCACTGGCACAACTTTCTATGAAATTTCAAATGCAGTTAAATCGTAATAATTACCATTTACCTTGCATTTCCCATTGTTCTGAAGAAAAAACAGGCCCTTAATTAGAAGGGGAGGAGCTCTGACAGGCCACCATATGTATGGGTTTTGTCTACACATTCGTTGACTTTTCTTATGTTTATTTTTATTTTTACACACGCACACACACCCCACACACGCACGCCGTGGGATTTCACCACCGTGGGTACTCGAACCCTTGACCCGGTGTTGAAACTCCAAGGGGTCTACCACCTGGATAATAGTAAGGACCCTACACATTCGTTGACTTCGGTAAAAATGATGGGAACGGATTGGATACTCCCCCTGCCACCAGCCAATGGCTGATGGTCAGTACACCGTGGGCCCCAACATGATATATGTGTTTCATCCCTTCCGTTCATCTATTTTTTCAGATCATTTTATAGTATGAGACAAAAAATGAGGTATATTCAAATCTCAAATGGAACACATTATAGGAAACAGTTTTGAATGAGCGCCGACCATTAAAAACCTATCGGGGCATAAAAGTTTTGGATCAATCTATCTTTGTTTTTTTCCATTCATCTGGACTTGTATGACCTAGTCAATAGATCGGATTTCAAATAAACAGTACAGTGGGCCTTAGGAGGATTTTAATTGTGGATATCTATTGTGTGGTCCATCTGAGATTTAAATCTCTCTCATCTTTAGGATCAAGCCCTAAAATGATCTTTAAAAATGGATGAACAGAATGGATTAAACACATACATCATGGTAGGGCCCACAAAGCACCGACACAAGCCACGTGGCTGCTGGCAAGGGGAGTAGCCAATCCGTTTCCAAAAATGATGCATATCCATGTCTCAAGTGGACCACACCATAGAAAGTAGCAGTGATAATGACCTGTATGATTGAAACTTATGCAGAGCAGTCCCAAATACTTTCATGGCAAAGATAGACCGGAGAAGGCCTAATCAGTGGTGAAAATTATTCAAACCATTGGAACCTTAAAACAGTTGTATCTCGCCAATCGGAATAAGCTTTTTGATATATCATATATGATTTTGAGTAGGAGATGCTACTTTAGCCAACTAACCCAGCTAGGCCTGGTTGCCCATGTTGGATTTGCAAGATTCCATCAAAACAAGGGTCAAAAGCTAGTTTAGTAGGAATGGAGGCCATTATAAATGGTAATTTTACTATTTATATTGAGTTATGCTTTTAGGGTGTTTGGGTTATAGTTTGAGCCTCAAACTCCGACCTTAGGATTATAATTTCATACTTTTACCATCAATCAATTTATTTCAAATTTCTAATATAGGAGGAAGCCTTATAAAGAGTCTAAAGCTCTAACAATTTGGAGTAGGTATCCTTGAGGACCTCCCTCCCTGCCTGAGGAACCTTCCCATGCCCCACCATGATGGTTAAGTGTCATCCACTTCGTTCACAAGGTCACGTGGACTTGGATGAAAGGAAAACACAAATATCAACTTAATCCAAAACTTCTAAAGCTCTTAAGAAGTTTTCTATGATAAGAGCTCTCAAGAAGTTTTCAATGACAAGAGTTTAATTCTCACTGTGTGGTCCACTTGAGCCTAGATCAATACGGCAAAGTAGATGAATAGTTAAAAGTTAAAACCCATACATCACAGTGGCCCTATAGCCCCTGCCCGTAGTTCCAATCCTGAGACAGCGCCAGTAGGACGAAATCCGCGCTCGAATTTATTACGGTGAACTTGCAGAATATACATCGGATACGCATTGCTCAGCTTTTATCGCACTGAGTAAACTTGGTTAGGCCCCCTGTGAATGTTTATAGTTTATCTGCACCGTTCATTTTTATTTTTTCAGCTAATTTTAGGGCTGGAAACTAAAATTGAATTATATCTAAACGTCAAATGTACCACACCTTTGAAACCTTGCTAGGGCTATAGTTATGTTTATTTGCCATCCAACCTATTCATAAGATCACACCGACCTGTATAAAGGGAAAATAAAAAGATCAGCTTGATTCAAAACTTCTGTCCACCAAATAATTTTTCAATGCAAACGTTCAATTCACTGTTTCATGTGGTGTGGTCCAATTAAGTTTGTAATGCTTCATTTTTTGGTTCAAGACCTAAAATTATCTGATAAAATTGATGAACGGACTGGATGAAGGATTACGGTGGACCCCATAGAGTTTAGAGTTTAGTTAATTAGTACGCAATAAGCTTCCACGAAAATCCACAGGTTTTATTTTTTACGAAAATGCCCATGGGTAATGGCTTCGAAAGAGACTGTTACCGGAAAATTCCTCCTGGAGATGCATATTCCCAGACAATTAAATGCTTTCTCAGAGGAAAAATTACGTTCGGTCCTCCTTTTTCCGTTTCTTTACAACTAAGTGGAGAATGGAAAATAATGAGCCCACCTGACATGTGTGACTCAGAAGCTAATTGCGTGGTATGCCAGACATTAGCGGTGTATTGACGTCACTAGATTATGTGAGCCCACCATGATGTATGTGTCACATCCCCAATGTCCGTCCATTTTGCCAACTCAATTTAGGAAATCAGCCAAAGAAATCAGGTACGTAGATCCCAAGCTCAAGTGAACCACACCACAGATCATGAGGTAATATATATACCAAAGTTCAGCTTGATCTAAAACTTTTGTGGACCTTAAGAAGTTTTCAACGGTAGAGGTTCAATCCCCACTGCTTTGTGTGGTGTGGCCCACTTGGGCTTTCATTCTTCTTTATTTATTGGTCCAAGTCTTAAAATGATCTCACAAAATGAATGGATGATGTGAATATAATACATACATTAGGCCCACAGAACTTAGGGACGCGAACACACCGCGGTTGGTGGCATGTGGCTATGGGTGTACACGAACTTAGCTAGCTCGGTAGCCCGCTCGACTTGACTCAAAAAAGCTTGATTCGACTCGGTTCGAAGCTAAGTTCAAGCCGAGTCGAGCTGATTTTTTGAGCTCGAAAATGAGTTTGAGCCGAGTTCGAGCTGGCCCAGCTCGACTCGACTCGAATCAAATCCAGCTCAAATCGAACCAGTTCAGTGACTCGGTTACTTTGATATTGATGTTGCTCACCAAGTGTTTGATGAAATGACTCAATGAAGTGTAGCTGGTGGAAAGGAAGGTATGTATATGAAACAAAAACCCATTTTTTATGAATTTTTATGTTGCTCGGAAGGTATTTGATAAAATACCTGAAAAACTTTTGTTGTTTTTTTATAGACAGTGGGATTTTGAAGGTGCAGGCCAGGTGTTTGTGGAAATGCCACACAGGCAAACGTGGCTCGATCTTGGCTCGAACTTGGCCCGAACTGGCCCAAGTTGCTTACCAAACTTAGCCAAGCTGGCCAGTCAAGCTCGAGGACCGAGCCGAGCCGAGTTCGAGCTAAGGTCAGCTAGTGGCCGAGCCAAGTTGAACTGAGGCCAGCTTGACTCGATTCAACTCGATGTACACCCTTACCTGTGGCACACCACGCAATCCACTTCCGTGTCCCCCATGTCACCTCTTACGCGGATTGAGGATCTTTAACTAAAGGGGGTTAAAAGTCATCTTTACCTAAGAAACTTTTTGTAGCGAAAGGGTGTTTTGAATTTTTGAAAAAACAAAAAATCTAAAAGTTTACTTTTATCTTTACCTACGAACATTTTCGTAGGGAAAGGGTGTTTTGAATTTTTGAAAAAATAAAAAATCGAAAAGTTTATTTTTACCTACAAAATTACATTTCATAGGTAAAAGTCATCTTTACCTACGACCATTTTCGTACATTATTAACACTCGGTTTCCTTGGGCACGAGTACATACTCTGGCCATGAAAATTCGAGCTGTTACACCAGGGTCTCACCTAATCTGCTTTTACCTAAGGGCGTGTTTGGATTCATGTATAGTATTGTTTTGCACTGTAAATCTGTACGGACATGGTATTCCAGACACTGTAGCACAGCGCACATCCAGAAGGTCGTGAACAACCACTATTTGGTTTTGACTAATTTCGTATATGTATAAGTTGCGGAATTCAGTGTCGACGTTTGGGAATGGAATCTTGGTTGGTTGGACATGTGTAATTATGGAGTACTATATATCAGACAGCTTACGCAAAATAATGTCCACACCTTATGTGGGACCCACCATTATATTGCATGGGGGACCATACAGCTAGCGGATCAAGTTGGTCTTTATTCATTCGCAAAGTCTAGGCCTTAAGTGAACCAATGAATGGATTGGATTTTTTTTATTCAATATTATAATAGGCCTCAGGAGGTTTTCAACGGTGGATATCCAATCACTGTAGTACTCATGTGGTGTGGTCCACCTGTGATTTATAACCCTCTCAATGGCAGAGGACAGTCCATATAATGACCTGGTCCAAAAACACAAGAATGGTATGATCGAAATAGGATGATCCTGATGGGGCGCACACACTGGCGGGTTCATATTGTTCTTAAATCTGGATTTATCCATACCTATGCAATCAAGAACATTATGTAATGTAAACAGAACTAAATTTAAGCTGATCATGTTAACTTCAATTCAACTATACAAAACAGACGAAATGTAAGTTTTAAACATATTAAGTAAGATCACAGCATAATCCGAAATGAAGTAGGGTCAGACATCTCCATGCACAATTTCGAGCTTCCATCAGCTAGCATGACGTTTTAACCCTCCCCTATGAGATGAGATTTGAAACAATCCAGTTCACTACTACATATATAAGCAACACCCATATCACAACTTTCAATATAGCGGAACCATCAGCAGAAGAATAGTAATCTCTTTTCACGTCCAGCACGACAGCGTCGGAGACTTGCAGCCCATCAAACTTTTCTTCAACTATAGCCGAACCATGAGCACGTGGAGCTTCAGACTCGAATCTCCTAGAAGGTCCCTCATAACGATAATTATGCCTTATGGCCTACAGTAATTTTTTTTTTTTAATGAAAATTTTTAAAAAATATATTTGAAAATCGGATGACTGATATGAGTTACAAAACATTGGAATAAACATTCCACTGATGGTTCTTCTTTCCAGAATTAACAAGCCTATAACATACCTGAAAGTTATGCCAAGCTATTGTGGCCTCATCGTACGATTTGTATGGCTGATGTCTACATCTTGGGTATCGATCAACCTACGCTTCTGCATCCTCCCACCTGTCATAAAGGCCTGGAACGCTTCCCACAAAGACCACATAATATTTCCTCATATTTTCCTGGAAAAAAAAAAAAAAACATAGTCAGACATTCATGTTATGAACTAACTATAGCTTTTTTAAACAATCCAGTACATAAAAAATGTATGAAAAAATTACAAGATTCGATGATAATTCAGAGAAGCAAAAATGGAAATTCTCCATGATAGTTATACATTCGCAGTCTCACCTCCTCAATTCCCACTCATTGATAAATTGACATTCAATTCCATGTATTAATGGAATCTGATATTTTGTTGTTGTGACAAGATTTAAACGTACCCTGTTTATGGATATAAGCTTCATACAAGTTCAATAATCAAGAGAGGTATTTGTTATCATTCAGAAAACAGAACAAACAAACATCATATATCATCAGAGAGCTGGACTTGAAAACAAACATAGCACCCTGGATTCAAGCAACCGGAACATCTCAGACCAATCAAATAACCACAACAGTATAGACATTGCAACAGTCGACTATGCATGCGTTCAGAGGCAGATACATTGTTATACCTGCACTTATGAGCTTCACAAGAAGCCTGATTTTAGTTAGATAAGAGAAAAAACATATTATCGAGTAAGATATATTAAAGATGGTGCGACCATCAGTTAGAAAAGTTTGCAGCAAGTCCAAAGAGCAGAGTATTGTGTGCTCATTGAGCACCCAAAATATCCATCCCCAATCTACTTTAAAATATACACAAACAAAATAAAAAAAAAGAGTTTAGTTGTTTAAGATTCCAAATGCAGCCAAGTAGAACTGTTTCAGACAGGGGGATTGCGGTCGAGGAGCTTCTAGACCCATTCATTCCTCCTCTCATTCGCTACTTTGATGAAAAACCTGCACTGACAATATCTTCCTGCATCAACCGAGCAGCACAGACCTGTTCCTCATGGCTGAAACCATCCATTCCTCTAGTATGTCCAACAACTTCTGTAGTCGGGTCATAATTTTGCCTTGTGCCATCGTAATGGTAAGGGTCTTGACAACCTCAGCTATTTCACACATCTTATCACCAATGTGATCACTTGGCTTACCCCTTCGTCATCGGGCCATGCCAGTAGCGGTGTGTTGACTATTTCTAGACCCAAGCGAGGTCTCCATAGGCCCTTTATTGACCCTCTTTGACCAATGTTGTGATCCCTCGTTGAGATGAAATGGCGCACCACTTACATGGTCATCCTCATCATCTGAAGATAGGCAAACAGTTTTAGTTCCATTATCATCAGAATCGAGTTCATCTCTTCCGCGACGTTGTAACACCCTGTACTTTTGCGTACTCAGGTGTTACCATTATAAACTAAAATCTGTATAAGGGTACACAAAACCTAAGTTATTAACCATTATTTAATAAGTCACAAGACTTACAACCTGCCACTAAATCTCAACAGTTAGAATATCAAATTCATAAATTCAAACGTTAATTTAAAATGAATCAATAACCATAAGTTGAGACCCCTATTTTGTGACCCACTTACAATTAAAATAACTAAATCTTCTTAATTAAAGCCCTATAGGGGCCGAGTGAATGAATAAATGACGTTAATCTGGGTGTGACCCACATAAACAATTAGAGAAAAGTAGAAGAAATTGTAAATACTACTACTAATAATAATAATAATAATAATAATGATAATAAAGTTATTAAAATGTCATAGTAAGGATAATTAATAGTATAAATATGTATAGAGTCATCAAATCCCTAATCCAACAATTGATTTCTGGTTAAGTGGTCCCTTAGACCCTTTGTAACCGTTGACATATGAATTAGGATCAATCCAACCACCAGATCAATATAAATCCACAAATAAGAATCAAAAGTTAAAAGTAGGGCTCCCCTGAGCATATGAATTTCCTAACAAACGGTCAAATGTCTTAACGAGACAAGTAGATTCAAATGGACGGTGCAGATTGCACCATACATCTCAGTGGACCCCACTTTATGTGGTGCATGTGCACAACTAGTGCACACCCGCACTGCACCGAACCAGTCACTCCGGTCAAACTAGGTTTGACCCGAAGCCTCCCAAAAGAGAGAAATATCTCTCTTTCGTGTGTCTTTCCGCCACTGACGGACATCGTCTGTTCGTTTGAATTGTGGCCCACCATTTATGGTCACACAAGTGATCTGAACCGTTCATCTGGTTCAGAGGGTCAGTCTGACCAAAACCTAGCTAGTTTTACACATTACTTCACGTGTGCACGTGCACAACATCGAGCATAAATGACTGTATGCGGCTGATTTTCTAAAAATGGAAATATCCGTTTTCTTTCTCCGTTCCATGCTAGCAATCCGGGCGTAGCCTTCTAACCATCCCAGCCCTCCACCTCAGCAATTCTCAACCCTCTCTTTTAGGGCTTGCTTGAACTTTTCTCACCCGCCGCGATAAGTGGAAATCAAATCCTATCACAAGAGTGCTAACGACAGTCCGTTTGGAGGGCCCCATAGTGTTCTTTGGTCCTATCCACGTCGTCCATTCTCCACTGATCATTAGATCAGCCATCCAGCGGTGACCCGCCATTAAAGGCCGGGTCATCTCCTTCGTTGGCTGAAAGAACCCACCTCCTCTAAGTGGGCCCCATTCCTTAATCTAAGTCATCCATTTGGTGGCTCATGGTCTCAAATGTCCATCCATATTGTCTGATCGCAGCCGTGCAAGCCAGATCGGGAGTTGTGTATGTGAGCTCTCTCGATTAGAGCAAGCACTCGTCACTAATCCTGTGATTAGTTGGCGCGTTCGAATCTTCCATAAAGGAATTAAGAGGGCCTTTAAAAAGGCCGTTTTTAGGGCTTCCTTTCTAAAAAAGGGAAAGATATATATATATTTATATATATATATATATAGAGAGAGAGAGAGAGAGAAAGAGAGAGAGAGAGAGAGGAAAGGCGCCGCTTTGTGTGCCACATTCGGTCAAGTCGACTCAGTTCAAATCAGGTCAAGTCTCATCGAATCCAGCTGTTGGATGGTTATTGCTGGAAGGAGGAGGAAAACAAAAGAAGATCAGGAAGGAGAAAGAAGAAGAAGAAGAAGGAGCAAAGATGAAGGAGAAAACAAGAGAAGAGAGGGTACAAGTGCGCCTCTATTACGCTGTGTGTGTGGACTCGCTGACAAGTCGGACTGAGTCGGTCTAAGTCCAGCACCTCATCTGGGGTTTTCTAGCAGAAATCAGAGATAAAGAGCGAGAAGGGGTGGAGGTTATGGCCAGGTCTTACTGTCGTACCACATTAGTCCACTAAAACGGACTCTCCGAGTTGCAGTCCGGGTCGGGTCGGCTCTGAGTCGAACTGGGTTGAAACCAATCGCAGCTGCCATCCTGTTCTAGACCAGGCAAAAAAAAAAGGGTGGGGAGAACAAAGAAAGAAGAAAAGAAAGGAAAGGAAGGAAAAGAATGGTAGAAGAAAGGAGAGAGGAGAGGTCGTGCATCACTGCCGAGTTAACTCGGTCGAATCGAGTTTTTGTTAGGGCCAGCGAACTGGCTGGATGTAAGTTGAATGGAGAAGAAGAAAGAAAGAGAAGAAGAGGAAAAGCAAGTAGAGGGGTTCTACTCTACTGAGTCGACTCACTGAGTCAAATCGTTGACCCGCAACAAGCCAGGTTAGCAACTTTTTCCCAATTACAGTATTTTACGCAAGCGTGATTCCAAGGAAGTAAGGGTTATGTCATTTCTTTTATAAACGTGACAACTCATCGAGTTGGCTCATTGAGTCGTCTCGCTTAGTTGGACTTGTTTTGACTAGATTTAACCCCACCGCAGTTAGTTGATCCTAACAAGGTAGTGCGATGAGATTTGGTTCGAGTAGAGAGGCCGGTTCACATCAATTCAAATCATATGAGTTTATTTGAATTGGGTCGAGTCGCACCATGACTCATATAAATTGATGTTAGAGTTTTAGTTTAAATTTCAATACAACGAACGTTTAATCATACTACTCTATATCGAAATTCGAATCACCTCCTCTTAATCATAGATTCAGACTCAAATCCTACACTATTTAACCTTTAGGATTAATCTTAGGGATGGATGTTGCGATCTAATTGATCAAACGGTATAAGGTGCGGTTGGAGTCAGATTCGTGGAAATACGCCAACAATTCCAATAACATAGGAAGTCAACTCAACTCTTGAAATATGAGGATCACCCTTCAAGTTTTTCTACATCTTGATAGTTAACGTAGCTTGTTTATTTCATCTCTTGCCTAAAATAATACTTAGTGAAATTTATGATAAATGCTAGTTTCTAATTAAGTAATTCTTTATAATGACTGATGGTTAGATTTATATTCACATATGAACATGCGATAAGTCTCAAATATTTCACTTTACATGTGTAATTACTTTTGACACAGTGCTCGACTTGTTTTGCCACTTGCGGTATTTAATGGTGTTTATGAAAGCCCTTACACTAGTAACCTACTTGCCGAATAGATTAAATGGAGTTCCCTCGTCATGGACTTACCATCCTGTGATCCATTTTTTGCCTATGTGGCTTTTGGGAAAACCCCTTTTTATCAGATCCTTGAATGGACTGATTGCCTTATATGGCTTTGATTGACTATTTGTCCTCTTGCGGCTTTAACGGATTATTTTATATACACAGGCGATGGTAAGTTTTACTTGTTGGACTATAATTGGCCATTAGTTGAAGGTGTTACCCTTAAAACATCATATTTATTAGTCTCATGAGCCAGGGTTAGTGGAAGGGACACTATGCCTGAGCTGTTAGCCTATGCTGGGTGACCAACCCCCCATAGTGACCTTTGAGCTTTCCTAAATTGATTGTTTGAAATTGGAATAATAATGGTTGGGTTAATCATACATTTTCATGGCATGCGATCTTTTCCGGGTGACTAGTTCTCCTTGGGCATACTTTGAGTACTTTTTCAGGTGGCTAGATCTCCTTGGACGATCTATATATCATTATGGTCTTTTCCGAGTGACTAGTTCCCTCTGGACATACTTTGAATACTTTTCTGGGTGGCTAGATATCCTTGGGCGATCTATATATTATTATGGTCTTTTCCAGTTGACTAGATCTCCTTGGGCATACCTTGTGTACTTTTCCGGGTGGCTAGATCTCCTTGGGCAATCTATCTATTATAGTCTTTTCCGGGTGGCTGATTCTCCTTGGGCGTACCTTCAAGTACTTTTCCGGGTGGCTGGTTCTCCTTGAGCGACTTTTTACCAGTTGGATGTGCATTCCTAGGTCTGTAAGCATGTGCATGCATCCATGCATTTAAACAAGATTATCTTGTGTGATTTATTAATGAATGTGTATCTGATGAACCTTATCTGATTCCCATGATAATAATTGGGTAATATTGTTATATACTGTCTCTGATAACTTTGCTTAATTATCTTGATGCTGCGATAAATCTTGGGGGTTATACCTCACAGGATAGTTATTGACGCTATCGAACCGTATTCAGTGTGCAGGAGACGTAGATGATGCGTATGTTGATGTTCATGCGGAATGGGAGGAGCCAGATGATTTTGCGACTCTCCATTCCTGACTTTATTTGTATCTAATATATACTGTTATGTTTGTAAAGGTTAAGACTTTGGTTTGTATAAGTTTTTAGGTAACCACTTGAAATCCCGGTTATGAATATTGGACTCCCTCTTATTTCTGATTTATTACCATCCTGCTATATTATTAACTCTGATAAAAGGGAAAAAATTTACGTGAAATTGACTATCTTTAAAGGTTAACACTCGTGTTCTTGAAAAACGAGTAGCGTACTCAGGTTCTGGGAACCGAGGTGTTACAAACGTCTATCGGAAAGAGGAGATGAGTACGCTGTGTCGGAAAATGAGTCGTGAGCACAATCATTACCAAACATATATGTCAAATCATTGTATCTGCCGATGTGTTTGCCACGCACTCTCTCAGCGTATGGGTGAGACTGCAAAACTATATCAGTATATTAGCAAGGCTGAAAGTATATCAACATATACACATAGAATAAAAACTCACAATAATGCATTAAAGGGGCAATGCTGTTGAGTGATATGCTCATGTTACTTACCACAATGTAGCCATCCCACACATCATCTTTAGCGACAACCATTCTCAGGTCGGCATCCCACCCAAAGCCACTGGCATTAAGCATGTCCTTCACTGCCCAATAAAATCTCTTTAATGTACGGAGACGGTTAGAAATATGTTTATTCTCTAACTCGACCCCACATCTATTAAATATTTCAATGATGGTTGCTTTATAGGCTCCCGGCTTAAAACCAATATCACTTTTTCGACCCAGATTAACTTGCTCCACTAATGCATCAACCAATGCATTATCCATTGAATGTGCGCTGATTTCTTACTCTCTAGAGTCCTTCGAATGCGATCATTCGGAGACACGGGGGACAGAGCTTTCTGTAGTATTGTTAAGCTTTTCTTAGTCGGGGTATTCAAAATAGTGCTCGGTGATGCCGTAGTCTTCTTGGATGAGGCTGTACATTTGGAGGGGGAGGTAGTCTCATTCTTACCTTTCCCCACCTTGTACGAGCTCCGTAGAAAATTCATGTTACCTACGCTCTAGTAACTGTCATGCCCCAAACTCAAAAATCGGGCTCACAAAATTCCTGATCGCCTAATCCGGCGCCAACAGCCTCCGTAGTACCCCATTCTCGGCTCCTGACACCCATCACCAGGTCCTGATCCTGGGATCCTACAAGAAAGATTTTCAACATCAGTTTGATTTGTAATAAGCATAACCAAGCATAACCCACAAACAACAACCAAAAACTCCATTATATTTCCACTATGATCAAAAACTTATAAGTACAATGCACATAAAGGAGGTGAATACATCTCCTGGATTTTTTCCAGATACGCAGTAATGTCACAATGGTACAGCAAGAGAGAAAATCAATTTTCGGATGTATGCGTGGGTTACCCACATCATAGAGGGAGAGGAAAGCTGCATGCTACTCCCATATGAGATGCGACTACAACTACTTAGGTGTATCGTGGAATATACAGAGATAAGGAGGAGGAACATTGAAGGGATAAGATACATCACACGGTGTGTTTAGATCCTCTCATCCCCAAAAACGCAGTCACATTCCATGAAATCCACACCCTTTAAAAGTACCTTTGTGCAATACCTGGATACGGTGGAATCGATGAGAAGATTGCTGTAATAGGCGGAACCAGGATGGAATAAGGGCAACTTCACGGCAACTCGACGATCTAGCTAACCATAGACGACCACATAACGTTCGCAAAGAACGAACAGGACCACACCACTTTCTCCACGTCTCTGATCTTCTATATGTAAAATGATCTTCTCTAGCAGCGACTGTGAGGACGAAGAGAAAGGGTGAGGGAGAGAGTATTTGGGAATGATGGTCCGCAGGAGAAAAAACAACGTCTTTACTTTTTCTCTGCAATCGCGGTGCAGTGCAATGACACCACTGCACTACACGAAGCATTGTACTCTGACAGGAGTTACGCGTGGTAGCCGTAAATCGGTTCGGCGTCGTACTCGGGTCGCTCGTGGACGTCTGTTTTGAATTTGAAATCAAACAACGGATAACGTACTTTAGACGTCATAACACAGTACAACACCATCTGGGCCATGAATCCAAACACGCCCTAAGGGGAGTTATCTGATACTCCAGCTGCATATGGCGCTTGATAGGCAAGCACTTAAACGAGGTACAGGAAGCATGTATTAACCCAAATCAAACCGGCTAAATTGTGGAACATACTGTTTTTTAAGTTACACCATCAAAACAAGTTTGGTTGAGCAATCCTAACCTCTGATTCATCAATACTTGTTTTTCGAAATAACACCATTGGATAGTTTTTATTTTTTAATTGTCTAAAGCTTAAAATTTATATAATCAAACGTCGGGAGGTTTTCTTTTTGCTTTGAATTATTTGTAGGCCACATAAGCAATTTCTAAGTAATTTTTAATTGCTTGCATGTCATTTCATCACACTTAAGGTTAAGGGTCATTTGGCAATAAATACTAGGGGAAGGGATATTGAAAAGTATTCAGAAGTCAAGGGTCATTTTTTTCACACTTACACACATTCACACCATAGCATGGGATTTCACTAGAGGTGTACATGAGTCTAACGGTGTCGAGCTTGGCACAGCTCGACTCGACTCGGCCACAAGCTGACCCTGCTCAAACTCGACTCGGTTCGGTCCTCAAGCTTAACTGGGCAGCTCGACATGGTTCAATCAGCAGCTCGGGCCAATTCAAGCAGAGTTCGAGCCAAGATCGAGCCTCCGTGGCATTTTCTCAAACACATAGAGTGCACCTTTAATTTCTCACAAAATGTAAAACAGTGGCATCGGGTTACAGTTATTTCATCAAACACTCAGTAGGCAGCATAAAAATCAAGATACAAGGGTATTTGTTTTATATCCATACCTTCCTCGCCACCGGCCGACACTTCGTTGAGTCATTTTATCAAACACTTGCTGAGCAACATCAATATCAAAATAACCGAGTCACCGAACTGGTTCGATTTGAGTTCTATTCGAGTTGGGGTTCGATCCGAGTCGAGTCGAGCTCGGACAAGCTCGAAAGCTCAAAAAATCAGCTCGACTTAGCTCGAACTCAATTTCGAACCGAGTCAAGTCAAGCTTTTTCGAGTTGAGTCGAACAAGCTAACCGAGCTAACTCGGTTCGTGTACAACTCTAGATTTCACCACCTATGGGTACTTGAACCGTTGACCTAGTGTTGAAACTCTTGTGAGTCTACCACAAGGGAAGAGTAAAGACCCATATCCAATGGTCATTTGGCGGTATGGATTGGAAGTATTTAGAATCTAAAGGAGCTTATCCTCTTTTATTGGGTTTTACAATCTCCCTCTTTTGCTAAAATTATTAATTGTCTTACTTTTTTTACCTATTTTTAAAGGTAGGAGAGTTGCATGTATAACATAAGTGCCGCCAGGTGTATATGTGGCCCATTCATGATATCCCAAAATAATCAAAAGTATCAACTATATAACTAAAATTACATCAATAGAATAATAACCAATCTAAACATTTGTCATCTAAATCAATGGTTTTAAAATTTAAAATAAATAAAAAAAAAAAAAAAATTGGTTAGTCACTCAGTTGTGATTGTATGCCTGTGAGTCGTCCAAGACTTGGAGTTTCAACTTTTTTTTAGCTTAATTACATGTTTCAATATGTGTGTCTGTTTGTGCGTGGGCGCATGTGTGTGGAAATGGTACTATAATGTCCACCTCAGGGAAACTTCTTAAGAAGTCAAGCTGTGTGGGTGCCATTGTGATGTGTGTTAACACCATGCATTTAATGGGTCCCTTTAGGATATGGAATATCCTAAAAATCAGCTACATACCGAACTCAAGTGGGTCATACCATATAAAGGCATTCCTAAATCATATAAAAGCACTTTGTGGGGCTACTTGAATTTTGGACGTGGCTGAAACTTGGTCTGACCCCTCATCCAAGTGGGACACACACAATGGATGGGCTGGATTTTTGAACCACATCTCGGTGGGACCAATAAATGATTATGAATCTTTTAATAGGAGGATAACTCTTCTCAACTGTTGTATGTGGTGTGGACCACCCAAGTCATGGATTGACATGATTTTTAAGCTTGTGGCCCACCATGAAATGGTGCATCTGACGGATGGGGTAGATGTTGGACATACATCACTTCCCATGAGGTGGACCTCATAGTACTGTTGAGACTCAAATCTTGCATAATTTTTCTCATTTATATCTTGGTTTTATGAACATGAATCCGCTTAATATTCTATTTTACTCATGTATGTGTTGCAAGGTGAATTTAAGTGTTTGAATTGAAAAATGGTGTTAAAAGCATGATTTTGATGCTCAAGTATTACCAAGGCAATGGATTGATCTTAGGAGATCAAGATTGAAGAATTCGCATGCCAAAGATCTAAGAAAACCAAGTGAAGAATAAAGAAAATCGAAGATTTGAAGTAAAGAATCCTGAAATCGTCCTGAAAAGTATATTCTGAAGTTGTGAAGTTTATTTTAGGAAACTGCGCAGCAGGAAGATTGTTTTAAACGAACTATGCAGTGAGAAGTCTATTTTGGAAAAATACGTATATTTGATGCAGTTTCTAGGGTTTTTCAAATTTGTACGAAAATTGGAGGTCCCTACTTATAAATAGGGCTTCCTATGGTATTCTAAAACATTATTCAAGGCATTCAAGGACAAAGTATAGGGTTTTTAAAGAGTTTTTAGTTTTATTAAAACTTTATAAGTTATTTTTTTAAGATATTTTCTATTTGCATTTTCTTTCTTTATTTCTTGTTGCTTTTTATTTCTGCAATTTAATTATGTTTTTCTAAGTTCCTTCTAGCCCAAGCTAGAAGGGAAGCACATGGGTTTAATGTTTCTTTAAGATTATGATGATTGATTATTTTAATGATGAGAAGAATGGTGTATGCATGTTATCTATTATTTAGGTTTTATTTTTTATCCTCTTGTGAGATCCATATGTTTCCATCATATGAGATTCACATTGATGGATAGACTTACCCTAGATCAATCAGATTTCCTAGATATGAGAGGTTCTCAACCTGTTATATTTCTTTGATATTCATTATCCTATAGATATTGAATACTTAAAATCACTGACGCTTGAGAATATATGTCAATGATGCAAATCCATAATTTTCTAATATTTTATATCATTTATTAAAATACTTAAACTGTTTTATTTTCCGACTAGGCTGACCATAGTGCTCAGATCCTAGTTGTGTTATCCAAGTCATCATGATTTTGGAACATTAACGTATGTGTGGAACTTTAAAGCTTGGGTGTTATTTTATTCAATTGAATTACATCCATTCAAAAATCCCAAAATCAAATCATCAGATTAATTTTTATTACTTAGTTTATTTTGCGTTTGATTTTTTTCTTCTCACAATTCATCTCCCTGTGGGATCGACCCTGTATTCACGGGATACTACTTACGAACCTCTGCACTTGGAGGCAAGCAAACAAGTTTTTGGCGCCGTTGCCGGGGAGAGACTTAAAGAGATCAAATCTGTGCAAGATAGCTAAGGTAAGTTTTTTTTCTAAGCTAAGTTCTCTTTTAAACCTTCCAAATTTTTTGTAGATTTTTTTTTCTTCTTTTCTTTTCTTTTTCTTTGAAAATAAATTCAGTTGGGTCTTTCAAGCACTAACTATGACATAAGGTTGCCCTGCTTGGGATTTATCACCCAAGTGCTATGGTTGTCTTATAGTTACTGTTTGATCACAAAAATCATCCGTTGAATCTATTTTCCAGATTAGCATAGTTTAAATTCTGCATTAGTTTTACTTTTGTTGATTTATTTATTTATTTTTATTTTTTTTTATGGATTGAACCCTCATGGTCGGCCCTGCCGCCTGGGTTGTTGATTTATTTTTGCTTTATGGATTGAACCCTCATGGCCGGCCCTGCCGCCTGGGTTGTTGATTTAAGTTTTTAGTTTTATTTTAAGTATCATACTTGTTATTTGAATTAGTGGTATTTGTTGTGTGGTGTGGATGGATTATGTCCCGTTGGAGTAGGGATCAAAACAATCGACTCTCCTCTAAAGGGGGACTAGTTTCAGGCCTTGATCATTCGCTTAGAAGAGGCACTCAACATCACTTGGATTCCATGGCAAACCCAGTTGATAATCCAAATCCAAATCTGCCAGATCCAACTATAAATCAAAATAGAGAAAATCAATTTAATCCTCCTCTTGAGGATGAAAATGAAGTTCATAGGAATGTGTTAAACCAATCACGGACTTTACGTGAACATTTACACCCTGAGAGATCAACTTTACCATCTTGTATAGTGTTCCCTGCTCACACAGGGAACATTGATTTTAAACCAAGTGTGATTCAATTGATTCCTAAATTTCATGGCTTAGATTCTGAAAGCCCCTACTTGCACCTCAAGGACTTTGAAGAAGTAATTGCAACGTTACAAGTAAACAATGGCAATAGGGATATACTTAAGCTTAGGTTATTCTCATTTTCTCTAAAGGATCGGGCCAAAGCATGGCTCAACTCTCTAAGACCTAATACCATCACTTCATGGCAAGCCTTAAGTAGAGAGTTTTTGAAAACGTTCTTTCCCGAGCACAAAACAAATGCACTAAAACAATAAATCATGTCATTCTCCCAAAAGGAGAATGAACTGTTTTTTCAAGCTTGGGAGCCTTCAAAGACCTTCTAATTACTTGTCCACATCATGGTTATGAACCATGGCATGTGATTGATGCTTTCCGAAAGGGGCTCACCATGGATACCCGTCAGTTCATAGAGATGATGTGTGGTGGAACCTTTCTTGACAAAGATCATAATGAGGCTTGGGATTTTCTAGATATGTTAGCAGAGAATACGCAGACATGGGATGTCTCTGCTAAATCAAACCAAACTAGACCCAGTCCTAGAGAGAAAGCGGGGATGTATGTCCTAAGAGAGGAAGATGACCTTAATGCAAAATTCGCTGCATTAGCTAGAAAGGTCGAAGCCTTGGAAATTAGGAAGGTTGATATAGTTAAAGCAAACACTTCCTTAGGTAATTTTTGTAGCATTTGTGGTGGTATAGACCATGACACAAAGGATTGTCCAATGATCTCAGTTGTACAAAATATCACGCATGAGTATGATCAAGCAAATGCTATAAATAACTACCAAAGGTCAGTTATGCAACCAATGGGAAACACGTATAATCCAAATTGGCGTAACCATCCTAATCTTAGTTGGAGGAATGGACCACAAATTAATGCGCCCAATGCACCTCAAATGTCTCCACAAAATAACTTCTTTGGGGCACCTAACAATGCACCATATGTGCCCCTACCAAAGCGATCATCTGTGGAGGATGCATTGACGGCATTCATGAACTCTCAAGCTCAAATGAATCAGTCTCTAATCCAATCAAATCAGGAATTAAAGACAGCTGTGGCTAGGATTGAGACTCAACTAAATGCTAGAGAAAAAGACACCCTTCCTTCTCAACTTGTGCAAAACTCTAAAAATGCTTTCATTGGAGACTCAAATCCAAATGGAGACTCAAATCCAAGCTAAGGCATCATTACCTAAGAGAAGTGAGAAAAGAGGTCGATAACAAGATAACGCAACCGGTAGAAATACCGGAGGATGAGCCACTGTCCAAGAAAATGATGAACCGACTATAGTTCAAAAGCCGCAACAACAAAAGGATAAAGAGACTAAGTCATATGAGCCTCCAGTTCCATTCCCATCTAGACTTCGGAATCCAACTGTCCCCATGAAATATCAAGAGGTGTTGGATGTGCTACAAAAGGTTACTGTCAATATTCCTCTGCTTGATGCCATTAGACAAATTCCATCATATGCTAAATATCTCAAGGACTTGTGTACTGTAAAGAGGAAATTAAATGTGCACAAAAAGGCCTTTCTGAGAAAGTGAGCGCTATTATTCAATAAAAGGTTGTACTCAAATACAAAGACCCAGGAAATCCCACTATTCCTTGTATTATTGGGAATTTCTAAATTGAGCATGTTTTGCTAGATTTGGGTGCAAGTGTCAACTTAGTACCTTATTCGGTTTACAAACAAATGGGGTTAGGCAAGCTTAAACCAACCACGATTACACTCCAACTCGCTGACCTCTCCATTAAGGTACCAAGGAAAATTTTAGAGGACGTGTTAGTCCAAGTGGAGAAATTCTACTTCCCCGTGGATTTTATTGTACTAGACACTGAACCATGTGTAAATGCTAGCGCTCAAGTTCCCATCATTTTAGGCCGCCCATTCCTAGCAACTTCAAATGCAATCATAAATTGCAGGAATGGAATGATGAACTTGTCTTTTGGTAACATGACTCTAGAGCTAAATATTTTCAATCTATGTAAGCAGCCCATTAATAATAATGATATCCATGAGCTGAATTTCATGGACTGCTTGACAGAAGAAGAGGAATTGGAACCTAATCTGACTGAGGAATTGATTCAAGTCATTGGGGACTTGAAAAATTTTGATTTAGAAAAAGTGTCTGCTGAAATTTGTAATGATAATGAGAGCACTACCACCCAGGACATTGGTATTTACCAATGGAGACCGCGCACTCAAATCCTATCTATCGAGGACTCGCAACCTCTGTCATCACCAACCAATGTTCCAAAGCTTGATTTAAAACCACTACCAAATGAGCTTAAGTATGTATACTTAGGTGAAAATAAAACTTATCCTGTGGTGATCTCTTAATTTTTAGACAAGGATCAAGTGAATAAATTGTTGAATGTTCTAAGGGACCACAAAGGAGCCTTGGGCTGGGCCATTTCTGACATCAAAGGTATAAGCCCTTCCATATACACTTATCGGATCCACCTCGATGAGGACGTCAAACCAATTAGAAAACCTCAAAGGTGTCTCAATCCGAACATGATGGAAGTTGTAAAAAATGAGGTGATCAAATTATTGGATGTGGGAATCATCTACCCAATATCCAATAGTGTTTGGGTGAGTCCAATTCAAGTAGTCCCAAAGAAATCCGGAATAACTATTGTGCAGAATTCTAATAATGAACTCAGACCAACACGTGTCACCACAGGTTGGCGTGTTTGCATTGACTATAGAAAATTGAACCAGGTTACAAAGAAGGATCATTTCCCTCTACCATTCATTGATCAAGTTTTAGAGAGGGTAGCAGGTCACTCCTTCTATAGTTTTCTTGATGGATATTCCGGATATAACCAAATAGAGATAGCCCTGGAAGACCAAGAGAAAACCACGTTCACTTATCCATTTGGTACATTTGCTTTCAAACGGATGTCATTTGGATTGTGTAACGCCCCAGCAACTTTTCAACGGTGTACGTTAAGTATTTTTTCAAATATGGTTGGGAAGTTTCTTGAGGTTTTCATGAATGACTTCTCTATATTTGGGAGTAGTTTTGAGGAATGTCTCAACAATTTATCTCTTGTCTTATCTATGTGTGAAGAGAAACACCTTGTCTTAAATTGGGAAAAATGTCATTTCATGGTTCAAAAGGGAATTGTTTTGGGTCATGTTATCTCCAAAAATGGAATCGAGGTAGATCGTTCAAAACTCGACATTATAGCTAATCTACCTATCTCCCGAACTGTTAGAGATATTAGATCACTTATAGGGCATGCTGGTTTTTATAAAAGATTCATTAAGGACTTTAGTGTCATTACTAGACCCTTGACTAATCTTCTTCAAAAGGATGTTCTATTTAAGTAGACAGATGACTGTGCAAATGCCTTTAATAAAATTAAATCATCTCTTACCACTGCACCTATCATGCGTCCACCAGATTGGACACTTTCTTTTGAACTAATGTGCGATGCGAGTGACTATGACATAGGGGATACTTTGGGCCAAAGGAAAGATAAATGGCCCTACGTTATTCACTATGCGAGTAGAACTTTAAACTCGGCCCAAGTAAACTACTCAACAACTGAAAAAGAATTACTTGCAGTAGTTTTTACGTTGGATAAGTTTAGGTCCTACTTGCTGGGATTTAAAGTAGTCATTTTCACAGATCACTCGGCTTTGAAATATTTGCTGTCTAAGAAGGATGCAAAGCCGAAACTTTTGAAATGGATCCTCCTACTTCAAGAATTTGACTTAGAGATAAAAGATAAGAAAGGAGTAGAAAACGTAGTGGCCGATCACCTTTCCAGATTGGTGTTAGATGATTCCACTGAGGAGATGCATATCCGGGACATTTTTCCTGATGAACAATTATTTGCGATCTCCAAATTGCCTTGATATGCGGATATAGTGAACTATCTTGTAACGGGAAAAATGTCATATCATTGGAAGTCACAAGATAAGAAGCGTTTTGAAACCGAAGTTAGGAACTTCTTCTAGGATGACCCGTATTTATATAAATATAGGACTGATCAAATTTTTAGACGTTGTGTCCCAGAAAATGAAGTTCAGAGTGTTATTTCTTTTTGTCACATGGAAACATGTGGTGGCCATTTTTCTGCTAAGAAAACTACTACAAAAATCCTACAGTGTGGTTTTTACTGGCCTACCATGTTTAAAGACACCCATGTTTTCTGTGTTGCTTGTGATAGATGTCAAAGGTTGGGAAGAGTGTCCCGGCGTAACATGATGCCTTTATCCCCAATTTTACCATTGGAGATTTTTTATTGTTGGGGTATTGATTTTATGGGCCCATTTTCAACTTCTTTTGGATTTCTTTATATATTAGTTGGTGTGGACTATGTTTCAAGGTGGAATATTGAGGCAGTTCCAAGTAGGACCAATGACAACAAAGTGGTCATACGATTCCTCAAGGAAAATATTTTTTCTAGATTTAGAACTCCAAAGGCCATCATTAGTGATGGTGGGTCTCACTTTTGCAATAGGACATTTGAGGCTTTGATGAAGAAATATGGCATCAAGCATAAAGTGAGTACCTCATACCACCCACAAACGAGTGGGCAAGCTGAGATTTCTAATCGGGAAACCAAACACATTTTAGAGAAAACAATAAGGCCGGATAGGAAAGATTAGTCTCTTAGACTATCCGACGCTTTATGGGCTTATAGGACTGCTTATAAAACCCCTATTGGAATGTCTCCATATAGATTGGTGTATGAGAAGGCTTGCCACTTGCCTGTGGAATTGGAACATAGAGCCTATGGGCAATAAAGAAATTAAACTTTGATATGGACCAAGCAAGTGGACAAAGGAAATTAGAGTTGAATGAATTAGAGGAGCTGAGGAGAGACTTATGAAAATTCTAAAATCTACAAAGAGAGGACCAAAGCTTTTCATGATAAAAATATCCTAAGGAAGAATTTTGAACCTCAGCAAAAGGTCCTATTGTACAATTCTCGTCTCCAGTTTTTTCCGGGAAAGTTAAGATCAAGATGGACAAGCCCCTTCATTGTGAAGAATGTTTATACTCATGGGGCTGTTGAAATTGAGAATCCACGTAATGGCAATGTGTACAAGGTTAATGGTCAGAGATTGAAGCCTTATGTGGAAAACTTTCATTTGGGAGAGGAGTCCTTCCCTCTTCATGAGCCAGAATATTCAGATTGATGCTCTTAGTCTGACGGAGCGTTTCTGTAAGGTTTGTATCATATTCAATTCTTTTTAGTATCATATAGCAGGTGAGTTTTTCATGGTAGGTACTATCCACCCTTTCTTTTATTTTTATTGTTCTCTGCATTACATTATCATTACATTGGGGACAATGTAGATTTTAGGTTGGGGGTGTGGATAGTCATCCATGTGATTTTTTTTATTTTTTTGTTTCAGTTTATTTTATTATTTTTAGGTTTAATTTTATTTTTTTAGGTTTATGAAAAAAAAAATTCAACATTTTCAAAATAATATTTTTATATACAAGAATGTGAACATGATATTATGCGAATTCCAAAGGCAAAATTAATACTTATTCTAGGTTGATAGTAGTCAGAATTCTAATAACTGAAAATTATAAACTTAAGTTCAATTATCTAATCACTAGTTTAAAGTGAGTTGTAATTTGATGTACTGAATTCACAATACACCCTAGCTAACTAAGTGAGGAATATGATATGTGAACTAGAATAACAACTTTTGATTCAAATAAGGTTGAATGAACTAGTATCATTGATATATGCTTAAAAGATAGAATATTGAAGAAGAAAAAAAAAAAAAAAAGAGTGATGGAAAAAGAAAATTTTATTATAGAGCATAAATGCAATGACCATAACAATCGTGTCAGTAATCCGGAGTAAGGATACCTAAGTATCCATTACTGTTACCATTACAAGTACGATACCTTAGGTTATGAAGCAAACCCGGTGGGAATCTTCATCTAAGGGTGGTCTATAATAATGAGGATATGATGATAAAAGAAGAATGACATGAAAAAAAAAAGATAACTAGAGATTTCATACTCTTGGAATGATTGAAAGGAGTTAGGATAGAGAACATGCATATTTCTCAAAGTTACACTAGTGTCACAGAGCACCTAAGGATATTGGATCATAACTATTCTAACTTTTGATTAGGTCTCTGAACTCAAGGATGTAATGGATTAGGAAATTGATATTCTAACTAACTTCAGACTTAGGGTAAGTATTTTTTTTGTTTTGGAATTCATATGATGAATGGAGGCATAATTGTATAAATTTCTGAGTGTTGAATTATTTTTCATGTTTTCAATGTTTGTGGGTAACATTTCTGGAAACCCTCACGAGACTATAACTCGTCCACTAGGGAAAACTTAGGGATTTAAAGGCTTGTTACGTATGTTAAATGCAATCGAGATTACCTGCGAAAGTGGTATAGTTAGAATTTTTTATTATTATTATTATTATTATTATTATTTTCATTTTAATTTTGTTTCTAAAATTAGTTTTTTTTTTTTTTCGCTTATTTTGCTCGGGACTAGCAAAATGTTGGTTGGGGGGTGTGTTGAGACTCAAATATTGTATAATTTTTTCCATTTATATCTTGGTTTTATGAACATGAATCCGCTTAATATTCTATTTTACTCATGTATGTGTTGCAAGGTGAATTTAAGTGTTTAGATTAAAAAAAGGTGTTAAAAGCATGATTTTGATGCTCAAGAATTACCAAGGCAAGGGATTGATCTTAAGAGATCAAGATTAAAGAATTCACATGGCAAAGATCTAAGAAAACCGAGTGAAGAATAAAGAAAATCGAAGATTTGAAGTGAAGAATCCTAAAATCGTCCTGAAAAAGTGTATTCTGAAGCTGTGAAGTTTATTTTGGAAAACTGCGCAGCAGGAAGATTGTTTTAAACGAACTATGCAGCGAGAAGTCTATTTTGAAAAAATGCGTATATTTGATGCGATTTCTAGGGTTTTTCAAATTTGTACGAAAATTAGAGGTCCCTACTTATAAATAGGGCTTCCTAGGGCATTCTAAAACATTATTCAAGGCATTCAAGAGCAAAGTTTAGGGTTTTTAAAGAGTTTTTAGTTTTATTAAAGCTTTATAAGTTATTTTTTTAAAGATCTTTTCTATTTACATTTTCTTTCTTTATTTCTTGTTGCTTTTTATTTCTGTAATTTAATTATGTTTTTCTAAGTTCCTTCTAGCCCAAGCTAGAAGGGAAGCACATGGGTTTAATGTTTCTTTAAGATTATGATGATTGATTGTTTTAATGATGAGAAGAATGGTATATGCATGCTATGTATTATTTAGGTTTTATTTTTTATCCTCTTGTGAGAACCATATGTTTCCATCATATGAGATTCACATTGATGGATAGACTTACCCTAGATCAATCAGATTTCCTAGATAGGAGAGGTTTTCAACCTGTTATATTTCTTTGATATTCATTATCCTATAGATATTGAATACTTAAAATCACTGACGCTTGAGAATATATATCAATAGTGCAAATCCATAATTTTCTAATATTTTATATCATTTATTAAAATACTTAAACTGTTTTATTTTTCAACTAGGCTGACTATAGTGCTCAGATCCTAGTTGTGTTATCCAAGTCATCATGATTTTGGAACATTAACGTATGTGTGGAACTTTGAAGCTTGGGTGTTATTTTATTCAATTGAATTACATCCATTCAAAAATCTCAAAATCAAATCACCAGATTAATTTTTATTACTTAGTTTATTTTGCGTTTAATTTTTTTCTTCTCACAATTCATCTCCCTGTGGGATCGACCCTGTATTCACGGAATACTACTTACGAACCGCTGCACTTGGAGGCAAGCAAACAAGTACCATTTCCCAAACGGCCTTATTATATTCAATTAGAGCTAGGCAGGACTCGACTCGATCCGGCGGATCCGACTCGTCCGACTCAACCCAAACTGAATTTCAAAGTCGGGTTTGGATCGAGTAGACCTAGTTAGATCTGAATCCCGACCAAGTCGAGTTCGGGTTATATAGTAACCCAATTTGACTCGAACCGAAACTCGATCCAATCGGATCCAAAACCCGACTCAATCCGTGGTGGGGCTAACGTTCTACACTTTTCTGTAGTCTAGCAGACTACTTGGCATGTTTATTTTCAAACCAGGCTGTTTGTTTTCTTATTTATAATGGTAAACCGTGGTAAAGTGGTAAATAGGTAATTATAACTTATTCCCGTTGTTTGCAAGAAAGGAAATACAAAGATAATTACACCACAATTTTTGGAATTTGCTTTTTGAAAATTATGGGTGGAAACGAGTGAGGGAAATTTGTGGGTCCCACCATGATGTATGTGATCAATCCACACCGTCTATCTATTTTATAAGATCTTGTGCCAAAAAATTAGGTAAATTATAAGCTCAAGTAAACCACACCCCAGAAAACAGGGGGATAATGACATCCATAGTTGAAATGTGAAGTCATCCGTGGGTTCGACACTGATGTGTTTCCGTGATCCAACCTGTTGACATGATTACACGGACATAGATGAAGGGAAAAAAATATCAGCTTGATGCAAAACTCCTATGGCCCACAAGAATTTTCCAACTGTGAGTGTTTAATCCCCTGTTTCTTGTGTTGTGGTCCAGTTGCACTTTTGATTTGACTTTATTTTCAGTTCATGCCTAAAATGAGCTTTTAATGGACTGTTTGGATCGTACACATGTATCATGTATCATGGTGTGCCCGGCAAAATTTTAAAACGTTTTCATTAGTATTGGTGTAAGTCAAATCAAAGGTTACTGTTTATGCGCAGCTGGCTTATATTTGAAAATAGAAATCAGGCCACGTGTGTATTTCTGATGGGAAATAGAAATTGGATTGGTATTGAGTTACTCACTATGCTTTTATCATGCTGAGTAAACTCAGTTGGGCCTATCATGAATGTGTGTGGGTTAACCACACCGTGGACTCATTTTTCCAGATTATTTCAGTGGTTGACACGAAAATTGAAGCATGCCCAAAGCTCAAGTGGACCACACCACAGGAAACAGTGGGAATAATGACTTCCACTGTTGAAACCTTGTTAGGGCCCACACTGGATGCACGGAGTGGATAAAATATGTAAATCATGGTGGATCCCACAGAGTTTACTCAGTACGCTATCCGAGGACTTTTATTTCCAGCAGTACATAAGAAAACAAACCGCTATCTGAAAAGAAGTGATTTACTGTGTAATTTTCCCGAAAACCGTTGCAAAAATAATGTGCACAGGGACTGAAATTATGGTAGTATAATTTGTGCGTCACATTGTTATACTGTGTAATTATGATAGTATAATTTGTGGGTCATAAGATCACACAGACATGGATGAAGCAAAAACACAAATATCAACTTGTTCAAAAACTTCTGTGGCCCCAAAGAAGAAATGATTCCTGTCTCATATGGAGCGGTCCACTTGAGTTTTGGATCTACTTCATTTTTGGGCTCATGCCATAAAATGAGTGGGAAAATGGATGGATGGCATAAATCAAACACATACGTAACAGTGGGCCCGTAAATTTTATTGAGAAAAAACTTTCTTAACCTCTTTAAAATGGGAAAAGTTTTCAAACAAGCTTATTGTCAATGTCAACATCACTGTCAACATCACGTAAACATCAAACCAACTTTTTAATTAAGCTTCCCCCGAACATCCGGCTCATATCTTTTACCGAGTCCAACTTGGTTCGGATCAACCTAGCGGAAGGCTTGGTTCGGATCAACCTAGCCGCTAAACTCGATCCCAAGCCGGATCGAGTTCGGGTCAAGATTTTCACAGTACCAGATCAAGTCGAGTTGGACCTAACTCGGTTCAACTCGACTCGATGCCCGCCTCTAAGTTCAGGTCCAGGGTTTTACGGTACCGAATCGAGTCGAGTTGGACCTAACTCGATTTGACTCGACTCATGCCCACCTTTATATTCAATACAAGCCATGGAAAATGATTACCTGCCCACAATGCAACGAGCAGCAGAATTGCCTCATCTCAATTAGTCAAATGCCCAGGCAAATTCGGTGCAAGCTATGGGAAATGATTATCTGCACACGCAAATGCATCAAGCATGGTGCAACATCTCCTCCCCGTCTATAACCGGTGGGCGGGAATCTTAATGTAAATTTCAAAATGAGCATTCGAAATCTTCCATTTTAAAACCATTTGCTATATTCGGATCAACCTAGCGGAAGACTTGGTTCGGATCAACCTAGCCGCTAAACTCGATCCCAAGCCGGATCCAGTTCGAGTCAAGATTTTCACAGTACCAGATCGAGTCGAGTTGGACCTAACTCGGTTCAACTCGACTCGATGCTCGCCTCTAAGTTCAGGTCCAAGTTTTTACGGTACCGAATCGAGCCGAGTTGGACCTAACTCGATTTGACTCGACTCATGCCCACCTTTATATTCAATACAAGCCATGGAAAATGATTATCTGCCCACAATGCAACGAGCAGCAGAATTGCCTCATCTCAATTAGTCAAATGCCCAGGCAAATTCGGTGCAAGCTATGGGAAATGATTATCTGCACACGCAAATGCATCAAGCATGGTGCAACATCTCCTCCCCGTCTATAACCGGTGGGCGGGAATCTTAATGTAAATTTCAAAATGAGCATTCGAAATCTTCCATTTTAAAACCATTTGCTATATTCCCTCCAACTGCCCCAGGTTAGACTAAAACTAGCCACCCGAATTTATGCAGATAAATTTAGAAAAGAGATTACCTGTCGAATGTTTGCATGAAATATTTCTACGCGGGGAGCGGATTGCCTGTGAGTGGGGTTCACAGAGATTCCGTGACAAATCCACTCCATCTATCTGTTTTGAAATACCACACAATACGGCATTCTAAAAATCAGGTATATCCAAAACCCATGTGGGCCATATCATGCGAAACAGTGGGGATTGAACGCCCGGCCGTGACAGAAGTTTTGCATCAGGATGATATTTGTTCCTACTGTTTAATAATTCTATGAACGGTTTAGATGGCATATAAACATAATAGTCAGTCTAGAAAAGTTTTAACGGTGGATGTTGTTGTTCCCAATGTTTTGGTATGATCGCATGCTTGTAGCCCATCTGTGGCAGGAATTTCAACATTTTTTGCCCATATATATATTTCAACAGGCTTATTTCAGCATATATACATTAATTACAGATGTTAAAGTTGATTTAGTAATTAAAGTCAAGCTTCTATAGATATACTACGTAATTTCAATACATTGCAATTTTTCATGACAGGGGATTTCGAATATGAGCTGCCATCAGGGACTGTGGGTGCAGTTCAATCAAGCGCAAAGCCAGACATGTTAGGATGGCATGTATGTATTCAGTTAATGCGTGTAATTGAGACAGTGCAGGTGTGTTAGAGCTGTACTCGACTTGAGTTTGATTGAACGTTAGTGCCCTCCATCTGGAATTTCAATTCACACTGTTTCCCATGGTGAGGTATTTCAATTCACACTGTTTCCCACGGTGAGGTCCACTTGAGATTTGGATATACCTTGTTTTTGGATTAGAGCCCTCAAATTATCTGTTGAAATGGATGTACGGAGTGGATAAAATATGTAAATCACGGTGGACCCCACAGAGTTTACTCCGTAAGTACTCCTATGACTTCTATTCCAAGCTGTAAATAAGAAAACAAACAGTTTTATTTTTTGCAAAAAAAGTGATTTATAGTATAATTTTCTCGAAAACCGTGTGAAAGTAACGGGCAGATGGACTGAAATCATGGTAGTATAATTTATGGGTCCCATTGTTATGCATGTGTATGATCTACGCCGTCCATCTATTCTACATACCCATTTTAGTGCATGAGCAAAAAAATGAGGCAGATACAAGCTTCAAGTGGACCACACCATAGGAAACAAAGAGAATTATGAATGCCAACCATTGAAAGTAAAAATGAGCCAAGGGCCCAAAGGGATGTGTACCTGTCATCAAACCCGTTCATGGCATTACACAGACATAGATGAAGAAAAAACACAAATATCAACTTGATCCAAAACTTCTGTGGCCCCAAAGAAAAAATGAACGATAAACGTTCAATTTCTCCTGTCTCATATGGAGTGGTCCACTTGAGTTTTGGATCTACCTGGTTTTTTGGCTCATGCCATAAAATGAGTAGGAAAAATGGATGGATGGCATAGATCAAACACATACATAACAGTGGGCCCTATAAATTTTAACAAGAAAAAGCTTTCTTTACCTCTTTAAAATGGAAAAGCTTTCAAACAAGCTTCCTCTCAATGTCAACATAACGTGAACATCAAACAAGCTTCGCGTGAACATCCGACCCGGTATCTCTGACCAAGTCGGACTCGGCTCAGATCAACCCAGCCGCTAGACTCGGTCCCGAGTCAGATCGTGTTCAGGTCAAGGTTTTCACAGTATCGGATCGAGTTGAGTTGGACCTAACTCGGTCCAACTCAACTCGATGCCCACCTATAAGTTCGGGTCTAAGTTGTCACGGTATTGGATGGAGTCGAGTTTGACCTAACTCGGTACGACTCGACTCGATGCCCACCTCTATGTTCAATACAAGTTATGGGAAACGATTATCTGCCCACAATGGAACGAGCAGTGGAATTGTCTCATCTTAATTAGTCAAATGCCCAAACAAATCCGGTGCAAGCTATGGGAAATGATTATCTGCACATACAAATGCATCAAGCATCGGTGCAACATCTCCTCCCCCGTCCATAAACGGTGGGCGGGAATCTTAATGCAAATTTCAAAATGGGCATTTGAAATCTTCCATTTTAAAACCATTTGCTAGATTCCCGCCAACTGCCCCAAGTTAGACTAAAACTAGCCACTCGAATTTATGCAAACAAATTTAGTAAAGAGATTACCTGCGGAATGTTTACATGAAATGTTTCAACGTGGGGAGCGGATTGCCTGTGAGTGGGGTCCACAGAGATTCCGTGACAAATCCACTCCGTCTATCTGTTTTGAAATACCACACAATACGGCATTCTAAAAATCAGGTATATCCAAAACTCATGTGGGCCATATCACGTGAAACAGTGGGGATTGAACGCCTAGCCGTGACAGAAGTTTTGGGTTACGATGATATTTGTTCCTACTGTTTAATAATTCTATCAACGGTTTAGATGCAATATAAACATAATGGTCAGTCTAGAAAAGTTTCAACGGTGGATGTTGTTATTCCCAATGTTTTGGTGTGATCGCATGCTTGTGGCCCATCTTAGGCTAGAGTTTCAGCATTTTTTTGCCAAAATATATATTTCAACAGGCGTATTTCATCATATATACATTAATTAGGGATGTTAAAGTTGATTTAGTAATTAAATTCAAGCTTCCATGGATATACTACATAATTTCAATGCATTCCAATTTTTTATGACAGGGGATTTTGAATATGAGCTGCCATCAGGATTTGTGAGCGTTGTTCAATCAAGCACAAAGCCACACATGTTAGGGAGGCCTGTATGTATTTAGTTAATGCGTGTAATTGAGATAGTGCAGGTGTGTTAGAGCTGTACTTGACTTGAGTTTGATTGAACATTGGTGCCCTTCACATTGAGATAGACTGTTTAAGACCGAATTTAATGACTCGGCCACCTTCTTAACCACCAGTTGTAACAGCCATCGGGCAACTTATAGAAAGGTATGGATTAGTTTCAAATGGGATTTTCTCCTTGTATTTAATAACTTTTTCTTTCACTAGTAATTATAGCCTATGTATTTCTCAGTGGAATAAAGATGAACATATTTAAAATTGAAGGCTAAAAATAATGTCAATTTTATTGATGTATAAGTGATCAGTACAATCAACAAATAAATAAATTAAAATAGAGAAATAAAACTAGAGATAAATACTTGAATCACCCACATGGATAGACGATCAAGGTGAATAGTCAACAAGATGTGACCGGTGGTTTGATCTTTTTAAGTAAGGACTCAGTTAATTAGGATCCAACAACGGAAAGTTGCGGATATTTATATTACTCTTAAGCGTATTGCGATGATAGCGGTGGACAGTAACGATCTAAGCTAACTTAAACCTCAAACATCCTACAGCATGACTAGATAGAAACTAAGGGCCTGTTTGGCCGGGCAAATCCGATGGGATTTGGAGGGATGGGATGGATTTTAAGGTAATGATGGTGGCGTCAGTGGATTGGTTTAAGATCCATGGAATTGCTATATCCCGGGACAAGTTCACTGGGCCTGTTTGGCACGCCCGGCATATCCCGGGATTTTAGCTTCCAATCTGTCCAACCAAGGAATGGGATCAATTTTAAGGTAATGATGGTGATGTCAGTGGATTGTTTTAAGATCCATGGGATTGCTTATATCCTGGGACAAGTTCATTGGGTCTGTTTGGCTCGTCATGCATATCCCAGGATATCGCGATCCCTTCCCTCCTAATATCGTGGGATCGGTTTGGCCAAATAGGCCCTAAGTGACTAAAACTAAGTTAAGATTAAAAAAATTTAAAAAAAAAAAAAATTAAAAAAAAAGTGTTGCGCTATATAGACTTATTGTTTTTGGCATAGAACTCGAGCTCTTTATCACGTTCACCTTTTATATCTTTGGGAGCCGCAAAATCCAAACCGCATTTCTTTGCTGATCCAGGATTCTTAGTGGCCACAATGTTCAACTGCTCTCTGATCATTCCTGCCTGGCTTAAATATCTTCAAATATCATAAACCATTTTCAAATCTCTTGCTAGTGTGGCCGTGAAAATCCATAGATTTTATAGGATCAGTCTCGCTAAGTACGGATCGAGACCCCCATCCGCTCTGATATTGATCCTATTCTTGAATATTTGTAATTGCTACGAGAGCACTGAATGTATATGGAAAGATCTCCCATTTCAAAAAGATTGTGAGAGATGACCTTACCAAGCATATCCATATTTGTGATAAGATCATTACTTTAGTGGGTCTTTTATAGACGTGTCAAGTACGCTACCTCGGTCACACATGCGACATGAATTAGGGCTATGTGTCATTCGTCATTTCGTCTTCATTGCAAGCATGCTTGCGGTTCTGCATCACTTTACTTCTATTAGGTAACGTGTCTCCAAATAAAATAGGGGAAAAGTTATCCTTGAATGTGAGTATAATTTCGGTACTATTAGGTGCATAGTGCCAACACGTGACGGCCTTTTATTAGTCCACGTGAATGACAAAAATGAGTGTAAACAAGAATCACCATCCCTTGATTCCGAATCTAAGTATTTGAAACCTAAGCTCTCAAACATGCTGCTAAAGTATCAAACTATTACTCTTTAAATAAAAAGTCTACAAAAAGGAGCTCTTTTGTCAAAATTACCATTATTATTATTAGTCAATGCCCAAATAGCCTCATTATATTTGACGCAAGCTAGGGAAAACAATTACCCGCACACAATGTAGTGAGCATCAAAATTGCCTCATCTCAATTAGTCAATGCCCAAACAAATTCAGTGCAAGCTATGGGAAATGATTATCTACACATAGTTGGACGCTCGGTTTACTTTCTGTCATATGCAATGTATGTGGGCGTGCCAGAATCGATATAGTAGCTCGATCCAAACCAATCAACTTTGACCCCAAGCGTTGAAATAAGTAAATACATCTAATATGACCAAATTTTGAGAAGATCAATCGCTTACTTAGCCACTTGTAGAATTTGATAATGATTGGGCTTTATGTTTTATGCCTTCCACAAGAAAGGACTTTCAGAATAGCAATGCAATCCAATAAAAGGAAAAACTCACAATCGGTCAGTAGAAGCAACTACAAGAATGTTTGTCTTGAAAGAACTGTGTGATATTGGATGGAGAACAAATCCAGCCATATGAGTATAAATTTGAATTACAACTAAAGATTATAAATAAGAATTACCATTCATCTTGGGATAAGCTGAGATAAAAGATGAATTGGTATATTCGATTGGTTGTTGTTGGATTAGTTTGTACATTTTGTTATATTGGATTCCTCCGGTATTTGTAGATTTTTGTTATAGCTTGTTCTTCCATATCCTTCTTACATTACTACAATCATTATAGTAGTCGAAAAGCATTTCTCTAAATCTTTCTTTTGCTACGTTTTCCTTTTTGTTCATTTTCTGTCGACCAAGTTTTTTTCCATTTTTCGGCCACTTGTTCCACTTTCGTACACCTCTCGGTCGCTCATTCCTATTTTTTGGACACTTCTCCACCGCTCTTTCCTCTTCTAGACGCCTCTCGGCCGCTCGTTCTACTTTTGTACACCTCTTGGTCACTCGGTCGGCCGCTCGGTTCATTTTTGGACACCTCTTAGCCGCTCGAGTGTGCTTTTGAACACCTCTCAGCTGCTCAAGCTACTTTTGGACATCTCTTGGTTGCCTCCTAGATGTTTCTTGGCCACTTGGTTTGCTTTTAAATGCCTCTTAGTTTCTCCGTCTTATCATCGTGCCATCTGCGATTTCGTAAAAAACTTTTCAAGTATCCTTGAATATCTTTAGCGTGTTATATCTTTCCATTGTTATCACACGTGTCTTTTTCAATTGGGTTTCCCAAGAACGGTCAAAATAGAGTATAACATTGCCCCCCACGTTGCATCACCTTTGATAAAAGGTGAATGTGATGTTGATTCGTTGTTTGGCGCAATAAATGTGACTGCCCAGCTGTGTAAAAATATCAATTTCGGCCATCTTAGTCCAACTCGGTCATTTTAATCGAAAAACATTAAAGTCGGTTGACTTAGCCAAACTCGATTATCTTGGTAGAAAAATAACAAATTCAACCATCTTGGTCAAATTCGACCGTCTTAGTCAAAAAACGGCAAATTCGATCATCCAGGTCGAATTTGGCCATCTTGATCGAGAAACGGTAAATTTGGTCATTTTGGTCGAACTCGGTCATCTTGATCGAGAGACAGCAAGTTCAGCCGTTTTGGTCGAACTCGTCAATCTTGATCAAGAAACAGCAAATTCAATCGT
Source organism: Magnolia officinalis (assembly GCA_021015155.1). Taxonomy (NCBI): domain Eukaryota; kingdom Viridiplantae; phylum Streptophyta; class Magnoliopsida; order Magnoliales; family Magnoliaceae; genus Magnolia; species Magnolia officinalis. Next base: position 8,373,982 of record JAJHSJ010000013.1, read on the forward strand.
CTTGGTCGAACTTGGCAATCTTGATCGAGAAACAACAAATTTAGTTGTCTTAGTCGAACTTGGCCATCTTGATCAAGAAATGGCAAATTCAGTCGTCTTGGTCGAACTTAGCCATCTTGATCAAGAAACGGCAAATCTGGCCGTCTTGGTCGAACTGGGCCATCCTGATTGAGATATAGCAAATTTGGTGGTCTTGGTCGAACTCAGCCATCTTAATCGAGAGATAATAAATTCGGTCGTCTTTGTCAAATTTGACCATCTTGATCGAAAAATGGTAAATCCAACTGTTTTGGTCGAACTCAACCGTCTTGATCAAAAAATAGCAAAGTCGGTTGTGACAATGGAGACTATCAATCAATCCATTCCGAATAGGGCTTATGATTGAATGAGGCTGTAATACGGACAAGAACTTGACCATGATTGAACGAGACAGTAATACAGATAAGAACTTGACCTACTACTTCCTAAACCATTTAAATAATTTAGTCACGATTCAAACGATGAAATTTGGCCATTAGAGGTGGTTAAGGGCCTACCTGGTTTGTCTTCCAATGAAGGGTTGCCCTCAGGTATACCCTAGTTTCCTTCTTCAAGAACAACATTCCTAACATTCCATTTCGATCGCTTAAATTCAGCAGTTGGCATAAAATTCTACACTCCCTGTATTGGAAGAGGCGTATTCTGTTGCAGAAGAGGTACCTATAGCATTGGCTGTAATGTTGGCGTCACGGGCGTTCTTTCGACAAAGAGAGTCATCATCTGATTCATATTTTTGGCATGACTGTCCATTCATTTGCCTAAAATTTCAGCCTTAACTCGTGACTGTTCATCAATATGTTGAATTCCTCGTTGCCTATCGAGTGTTTCAGCCGACATAATCTCAATAGGATCTATTGGGCATCTTGTTTTTACCTGAGTTTCATACTGGCTCATGTTGTACCAATATGAATATTCACACTCGCTCATGTTAGAGTTCCACCGGGCATGCTAAAAATGTTGGTGCTCATCAAAATTGTTGCATAGCCGATCCACAATGAATATTTGTGGCAACTATTCATTGTTAGTTTGTTATCCCACTGGGCATGCCAAAAATGTTGGATGCTTGGTTTGCTTTCTGTCATGTGTAGTGTGTGCAGGCGTGCCAAAATTGATATAACAGCTCGATCCAAATTGATCAACTTCGACCCTAAGCACCGAAATAAGCATATATGTCCATATATGACCAGATTTTGAGAAGATCGGTCTCTTACTTGGCCACTTACATAATTTAATAATGATCAAGCGATAATTGAATGGTGGGGTTCTTCCTCCGAAGATGGGTTGCTTTATGCCTTCCACAAGAAAGGGCTTTCAGAATACCAATGCAATCAAACAAAGAGAAAAACTCACAATTAATCACTAAGAGCAATTGCAAGAATGCATATCTTGAAAGAACTGCATGATATTGGATATAAAAGAAATCCAGCGTATGAGTGTAGATTTGGATTACAACTAAAGATTATAAAAGTTAAGAATTACCACTACTTCTGGGATAAGCTAAAATAAAAGATAAATTGATAGATTTGATTGGTTGTTGTTGTTGGATTGGTTTGTTTGTTTTGTTCTGTTAGATTTATCTGTTATTTATAGATTTCTGTTGTAAATTGTTCTTCCAGATCTTTCTTCCGTTATTGCAACTGTTACAGTAGTTGAAAAGCATTTCTCTATATCCTTCTTTTACTACATTTTCCTTTTTTTGCTTTCATCTTAGGTTAGTCAAGCTTTGTTGTATTTCTCAGCTGCTCGTACTGCTTTTATATGCCTCTCAGCCGCTCGTTCCTGTTTCTGGACGTCTCTCGATCGTTCTTTCTACTTCTAGACACCTCTCAGCTGCCCATTCCTATTTTTGAATACCTTTTGGCCGCTTTTGGACACTTCACGACCACTCATTCTGCTTCCGTACACTTCTCAGCCACTCGATCAATCGCTCATTCCATTTCAGTATGCCCTTTGGCTGCTCAATCTATTTTTGGACACCTCTCTCGATAGCTTAGTCTGCTTTTGGACACCTTTCGGCCGCCTCTTAGATGCCTTTGAGCTACTTGGCTTGCTTTTGAATACCTGTTAGTTGTTTCATGTCCCATCATCGTACCAGCTGTAATTCCATAAAAAGCACTCCAAATATATCCTTGAAGAATGCAGATCCTCAGCTTGCCACAAACTGTCAACATACCGCCAGCTGTAATTCTATAAAAAGCGCTCAAAGTATCTTTGAAGAATCCAGATCCTATGCTTGCCACAAACAAGCAACTCCTGTTTTCTTGCATCATGATTGGTCCACGCCATCAATGATGTTATCAAATGCACTCTAAGTTTCTTTGAAGAATCCGGATCCCCTGTTTGCCACTCAATCAGATTGCAATTGCCACTCAATCAGATTGCAACAAATCGGAGTTTATTGTTTCGGGTCATGCAGAGGATTTCGATTCATCTTTGATGATCTTTAACAGGCTGTCTTTTCCTCGTTATAACAGGTGTAATTTTCAATTGGATTTCCAAAAAATAGTCAAAAAAAAATTAAAAGGCACGGTACCACATCTCCCCTCATCCACAGACGGTGAGGGAATCGTAACACAAATTTCAAAATAGCCATATGAAAGCTTCCATTTTAAAACCATTCGTTAGATTCCCTCCTACTGCGAACTGAGTCTTGGTGATCACCGTCCGTCGGTCAGTACGCAGTTATGATCTAACTTTAAATTCTAGGAGGTGATCCACACTTGAGGCGAAGTTAGACTAAAACTAGCCGCTTGAATTTATGCAAACAAATTTAGAAAAAACATTACCTGGGGCATGTTCACGTGAAATGCTTGTATGGGAACTTTCACGAGACGTCTTCCCCACGACCATGTCACATGCCTAGAAATTCCAAGCCCCACACGCTCTGAAACATTTCTTTTTATAGCATCTACAGGGTGGGAATTATAAACAATGACAATTGGATATTTATCAGCTTTTGACCACTTAGACTGTTTATCCGTAAATTATAAACAATGACAATTGGATATTTATCAGCTTTTGACCACTTGACTGTTTATCCGTGAATTATAAACAATGACAATTGGATATTTATCAGCTACCATTTGACGGTTTAGACATGGCGTCACGTTCAAACAAGAAAGATTGAGACCCACACATCGACCCAAGTGGAGGCAGATTTGCGTCCAGCTGGACGATAATCCGTCCAGGCATGGCTGTGGGGGGCCCACCTTGATGTATGGCTTTTATCCACGCCGTCCATCTATTTTTTTCCAGATATTAGGGCATGAGCCCAAAAATGAGGAGGATCCTTTAAACGCCGACCGTTTAAAACTTTTTGGGAGTTGTTAAAATCAAGCTGATATTTGTATTTTCCCTTCATCCAGGTTTGTGTGACCTTATTAACAGGTTGGATGGCAAATAAGGTCCCAGAGAGGTTTCAACGGTGGGCGTCATTGCCCCCAATGGTATCTGCGGTTTGGTCCACTTGAGCTTTGGATCAGTCCCATTTTAGAAAGCATAGCATAAAATGATCTAGGAGGATGGAGGGACAGAGAGGATAAAACCGATATATCACAGAGCGCCCTAAAGAGCCCCCGCAGTACGCAATCCGCGTGGATGGATGTTCACAATAAAATCAGGATTAAATTGTCGACGAGAAATGGCAGTATATGATATGGACTGGGTCTGATCCCTGATTTTCAGAATATAAACATCATATAGACGATGCGGCACCCGATCAACGATCAGGGTGCCACAACTCTTTTGAACTACAACTCTTTTGAACTTCTGTATCCACGAGGAAAATGTACAAGTCAACCAACAATGGAATGTCATCGTGGAAAGAATCAAAGAGTAAATATATCCCATTTGAAACAAAGGTTCCGACCCATATACTGAACCAGGTATGTTCAAGGTAGCCCACCCACCTGCAGTCCACATCCCACATTCTACAAGTGACACATTTCACCCTTTGGCAAAAGTAGCATCATTTTTCAATCACTATCTAAACATTTCCACTTTGAACTGACATTGAACTGACCAGTTCAATTCAGTGTGCATCCAAACGCAGGAAAAACATCAAAGAGTCCCAAGTTTTCATGTTTCCGGAATATCAATGTTTGCAGGTTTGTGCTTGGGAGCAACCATAAAGGCAGTTGTATTGAAGACTACAATACAAAACCAATTAACAAAAATAATACTGATATTTTTTTAGCTGCAAAAGCATCTAGCGTTTTAACACAACCAACTACAAATATCTGTTTTGGAAATCAGGGCTTGGACAAAAGAAACCCCCTTGTAGTAAAAGGATAAGACAAGGGGTTAAAGAAAAAAGAAAAGAAAAACCCAAAAATCACCATAACAGAACCTCTTTAAAAGGAAGCTCTTCGGCTCTTGCTATACATGAGAGATGCAGCAAGATTAGACAAAGAGGGACGCTACCACATATATTGACCTGTGTATCTCACCTGCGACATCGACACCTTGATACTTCCGCAGTAGCTTTTACTACAACCAAATGAATAAAAATCCATACTTTCTATCACCCTTTGACAGTATTATAAGATGACAAGGATCCATTTTCGCTTTCTGCCACCCAATACATCCTGTGAAAGCCAACACCCATTCAATCCACATACGACCCCCAAAACGCATGTCTTTCTTCCTTTCCGACCCACCTCTTTATTCTACCCACCCTGCTGAAAGATGCTCTCCCAGCACACCCACCTTTCAACCCGACCTGTGACTGGACCAAACAACACGACATGACTCCCAGACTGACTGACACAGCCCATCGTGCCCTCTGCATGGGCATCATACAACTGCAACTCAGACCCAAACTCCTGCAAGCATGAGAAGATCGTATAGCAACTGAGTCATTTTTATCAATAAAGGTAAAATCCTAATGGACTAGAGAGTGGACTGCATCACACCCAAATACCACCACAGCCCACATGTACACCATCCAGCGCACTCATCCAGCAGACCTCATCATCATGGAGGGCATAGCTCAAGAAATCATACTGGTCAGAAGATCACATCACTCTCAATCAGTGGGTTTTTAAGGAAAGAAATATGTTTTCCTCATTAAAAAACGGATAGCCATACAATCACATAATCAGTATGATTTTAGGCTATGGCACACTCACGGTGGAGCCTGGCAGATGAGTCCAGATGTCATACATGCATGCCATCCATCCATTTGGATGTCTGACATAAGAAGAGATTGAGAGACTAACATTCCTCCATAAGAACAATACTATAGGTACCTCTAGCTGAAGTTGAATCCACCCGATGGAACAGAAGGATCACTTCCTCCAAAGCGGAACCCAGGTTGAGCGGCATCTTCTGCAGGCAACGCCTCATCTTCCTCCTCCAGCCAGTAGGTCTCAAGGATCTTCACTGCCTTCTCATAGATCTCAGTGTTGTCATGGCTTTGAAGGTTTTCAATCTTCTCCAACCCCTCAGCTTCATCAATCAATTGGGCATAGAGGTTCACACCTCCGGTGTTGCCCAAGTTCTTCTCAGCTTCCCCTACCTTCAAGATGTTCTCAAGCCCTTCCAAACAAACTGTCACTATCCTCGGATCAGGGCAGATGAGGAGATCACACAATGGCTTGATGCACCCTTGGCTCACAAGGTACCTGTCACCAAAAATGAAAATCATTCATATAAATAATGACTTCAAATGTTTTTTTTTTAAATAAAAAATAAAAAATTAACGGTCTCCTATCAATCAGAGGAGAGAGAAATGCAAGGGCATACTTTATTTGATCATGGGTGCCGCCAGAAGTTGCATTTGAGATAGCCCAAGCTGCCTCTTTCTTGATATCAAACTCCGCAGTTTGAAGCAAATTGACTAAAGGACCAATAATATCAGCAGCAATTACAGCCTGGAATTTTTTAGAAACAAGCAATTAGACTATTTACAAGCAAGCATGACAGCCACGCCAGCACCATTGTCAACAGTAAAGCATTTGAAGGCTTCGAAAAAAATATAAACAATAAAAGCTTCTAGACACTTTAGTTTTTCAAGTTTCAATGAGAGGGAAACAATAACCAAGTATATTTGCATATGATACATGACCAAGTGCCAGGAGAGAGAGAGAGAGAGAAAGAACACTTAAGACCTAGGGTGAACATTGATTCCTTAAAATATCTGTACTTCAATACCTGTATCTGATCCTTATTTCCAGCTGTGATGTTTGAGATGGTCCAACATGCTTCCTTCTTAATGCTTTTCTTGTGATTGTGTGTCAAAAGATTCAGGAGGCAGGGAAGTGCTTGATGGTTGATGATATACTGTAAAACAACAAAACAATAAGCCATCAAGCATAGAGAACTCCAATAGTTAAGACTGGTTAAACATCCATTATACTTCAATGTGTAAAAGACACGCAATCAATTATTACATCACCATTTTTTGGTCAATATTTCAGATTGCAAAATTTAGTAAAACTATTGTCTGTTGTGGCATGCTATCAAAGTAAGATTTGAATCTAAGCACACCAAATAACCAAATATTGCTGGCATGAGAATCCAAATATATACCTAAGAACTATATATGGTAGGCAGCTACCTGCAAATTAATACTCTTGCGAATGAGATACAACCAAATATATAATTGCATTGCTTCATAATGTGCATCATGGATCAACATTCTTGGCAAGCGAATCCATTCTTGGTGGTTAATTGATGTTTCAGAATGCAACAGGTAAACAATGTGGATGATGTGTTGAAGAAGACTAATACAAGTTTTTGGCACCCATACGAAACTGAATCTTGATACTGAATTTCCCCAAACTGCATTTACACACAACATGGCTGAAATACAGCAATCTGTAATGTAAAGCATCTTTTATTCGACCAAGAGGATAGATATAAGATCACCAATTGTCCAATATATAATAATTCATGATCACTGTCTATCCAATATATAATGATTCACCACCTATTGAATGTAAGTGAATCAATCTCCTTCATCACATTTCAATAGTGGTTAGGAAGTGGCTGTTAGGAGACTGAAAGTAATGCAGGGGCATTTTCACACCAGGCTCGAGTGGGATGGCATGTGGGATGATGCAGGGGCACAGTCAAGGTGGGTGGCCCATGTGAAGTGGGTGGCTCGTGTGAGGCAGGCCCCACCCGTGTGAGGCGGGTGGCTTGTGTGAAGCGGAACCCATGTCAAGTGGGGCCCACGAGGGGAGTTCGACCGAGGTTCTAACCCATGAGATGTGGGGCCTTGGCTATGAGATAAAGGAATTGATTCACCATGCTCTATCAATTCGAGTGGCTAGTTGTCCTACATCAAAGCAGGTCTCGTGTTCAAGACTTCTCACCGGGTGTGATTAATGCAATGGCATTTTCACACCGGGCTCAAGTGGGGTGGCCTGCGGGATGCAGGGAAACACTCGGGGTGAGGCGGCCCATGTGAGGCAGGTGGCTCATGTGAAGCGGAACCCATGTAAAGTGGGGCCCACGAGGGAGGTTCAGCCAAGGTCCTAACCCATGTGATGTGGGGCCTGGACTATGAGCATGGATTGATTCACCATGCATTATCAATTCGAGATTTTAGAGCAAGTGGTTAGTTGTCCTGCATCAGTTGTTCAACAAGATTGCAAGATCATTGAAAAAGCCAAATGAATGAAGGAAAAGTACTAGGATACATATTAATAAGAATAAAGGAGAATACAAAGCTGCACTATCTACCATGAGATTAAACTTGTGAGCATGACACTGAGCAAAGACTATTAAGACGTAAGACTAATGTATCAAAAAATCAAATTTTGTTACATGCCTGGAGGTATACCACAGACTATTTTCCTACTTAGACAATTGACAAAGAAATATAGTGAGTAACAACAAATGTAAAAACCACTAGAGGAGAGACAAGCGAGTTCCCAATTACTATAAGCTTTGCGCCAGGGCTTGAGAATGAGGCCATAATTATTCACATTAGTCTGTATGAGTTAACAATGTATTTGTAGGAAGAGATGCATATGTTGTTTGCAGATGACATAGTTTTGATTGACAAGGGGGACGTAAACACAAAGCTAGATTTATGGAGGGATGCTTTACAAACTAAAGGATTTAAAATTAGTCAAAACTAAAATAGGGTATACTAAGTACAATTTTAGTAACAATCAGAGGGAATGAGGAAAAGTTAAGATTGTTGACCAAGAAATTCCCGAAAATAACCACTTCTAATATCTTGGGTAGGTATGACCACTTATGATAACTTAGGCCTATAAATTCATGAGTAGGAATGAAAAGGATGTTGCCCGTAGAATTCAAGCAGGGCAGAAGAAATGGAGATGTGCCTCTGGGGTTTTATGTGATCGTCGTGTACCAATCAAACTAAGGGCGTGTTTGGATTCGCGTATAGTATTGTACAGGGAAGTAAAACTGTCCCATCAAGGTATTAGTGGTCCTGCAGCGGTAATGCGTCTGCAAATTGCAAACCACTCACAATGTTTGGATAAGAGTGCACTTGTAATTAGAGGAAACCATCGTTTCCGAAATCAGTGTTTGAGAATGGAGTGTTCATCAGCCGGAAAACTACCGCATTTCAACCTCCGTTGGAACTTGGCCGGAGATCTGTTCTCTACCCATCGCATTTCGACCTCTCCGTCATCTCCATCCTCGCCTTTCTTCTCAGTCATTGTTGTTGTGGAAACACTCTCGCTCAAGCTACAGAGATCGGAGATTTCATCGCAGCCATTGATCACGATTGGAGCTTTTTTCTCGATCTTCTCATCTTCTTCGATCTTCGAAATGGAGGGTTTTGATGTGTCCGGAAGCACTTCCTTTACTGTCTCCTCTTCAATAGGAGGTGTTGGTGGGGGAGGAGCTCTGCTCAAGTTATCTTCGAGCTGTGGGTCAGATTCCGACACGGGAGGTTTCGCCAGGAAATGGGGATGCGGAGGTGGAGTCGGCTTCTTTTTCTGCTTGCTGCAACAGCTTCCCATTTACGTCTGGATTCGGGACTACAGAAGCTCAGATGCTAGGGTTTTTCTCGTCTTCTGATATTGGGCTTGGAATGGCATGATGGGTTTTTCCGGCGAGGTTCTTTTGCCGAGAAATGACGGGTTTTGGGTGATTTTCTAGCCGAGATTTGAAGAAGCTCGATGGAGATTTAGGAATGGTGGGTTTTCAACGGCGGAGCTATGGCGGTGTAGTGCAATGAAAGCACTACACTTACGCCTGCATTGTAGCATGATTTACGAGACGTGTGGTTTCGAGAAAGTGGGCTGGCGAATTACTCGGCCCGCCAACGTACCACGTGGCAACGTTTGGATAGACTAGCATTGAATTGTATATTTTATTAAAATATGCAATACTTTACATTATGGGCCCGGCATCCAAACATGCCCTAAAAGGGAAAATATTATAGGATAGCAACAATAAAAGACCAACACTTCTTTATAGGACTAAATGTTGGGTAGTTAAGGAACAACATATTCATATGATAAGTATAGCTGAAATGAGGATGTCAAGATGGGATGAGTGGTCCCACGAATATATATATATATATATATATATATATATATATATATATATATATATATATATATAGTGGCAAGACTTAGAAATGAATACATTCAAGGGAACCTAGGAGGAACACCAATAGGTAATAGAGACAAGGGAAACAGACGAGGGAAATTGCACCGGTTAGGAGTTGGTACAAGTCAAAGGCTATAAAAGGACAAGGGGAAGACCCATAAGGATGGGGGTGGAAGTCAGAAAAAATACTAGATGACCAATGGCCTAACTTATGAGCCTTTAGAGGGAAATATGAGAAAAGGATTCACATACCCGACACCAGTTAGTTGGGATAAGGCTTAGATAATAATGGTGATGGTTTTAATAGCAGTTTTAAGAGGGCAACCCATCTGCAACCAACTATTAAGGCATAACAAACCCAGGACGATTTGCCCCATTTCATCCCATTTTGGTCTGGTGAGTCGTGACTCATCCAGCCCATACCAAAACCACTGAGAGTCAGATGAACCAAACAGTATTGGATGATATTTAAAAGCACAACTCTAATAGAATCTCAATATAGACAGTCTGGGTCCAGCTGGTGGTGTAGTAGTTTGTAGTTGTTAGAGATGAAAAGAGGATCATAAAATATGTTGATCAAATAGTGCATAGGATTCAAACTGTAGCAAGGGTCTTCATATTTTCTTTTCTTTTTCATTGAGGTGAATATTAGGAGGTATATGAAGCTGGTGGTGTAGTAGTTAGAGATGAAAAGAGGATCATAAAATATGTTGATCAAATAGTGCATAGGATTCAAAACTGTAGCAAGGGTCTTCATATTTTTTTTTTCTTTTTCATTGGGGTGAATATTAGCAGGTATATGAAGCTTTATCAAATGTTTTCTTTCTCAAAGGAGCATCATCAAATGTCATCAAGTGAGTCATGCAACAGTACCAAGAACAGCAGCACCCATCTGTTATTTTGGCATCAATGACACAAGGCAGAAATGACACAGTGCACTCTTAGAACACTGTAAGCAGTAGTGCCCCTAGTTGAAGTTGAATCAGAACATTGGACATTATAATCTATCAACCTAGTCTGTCTATTAGGTGGGACGCGTGGAGCACGCTTTTGAGGGGCTACCAGGCAAAAATTATATCAACCGCATCATCTGACCACCTGCAAGTTCACCCTATTTTTTTAAGCCATTCACCCTGATAGAAGTGAATTAAGAAACATAAGAGATCTCCATAATAAGCCACCAACCAAATAGGTGGAGCATGCAACTGACTGTACCTACTATTTTACCAGTGATCTTGACCATCCATTTGCTAGGTTACTAACAAATGCTTACAATTGTTTGATTGGTGCTTTTACATGGTAGCATATGAAACATATGATGACCTAATGGACAGATCAGATTGGTTGGTTAGATTGTCCAAATAAAATGCTTAATTGATTGGACCTAATTTACGAATGATCTTGACCGTCCATTTTCTAGGTCAATCATCAAATGCCTAAAATTGTTTGATTGGTGTTTTTACATGGCAGCCCATGAAACATATGATGTTCCTAATGTACAGATCAGTTATTAAAAACACACGCATGCACACTGACAGCAAATGAACTACCACCACATTAGGAAAGCTCGAAAACCACATGCCATACATGATCGGGAACCCAAAAATCTAAAAAGAATTTTCAGTGAGTTAGTATATCAGAATTTGTTGGAAGGAGATGTGGGAGCAGCAGCTAAAACTACAAGCAAAACAATTCTGGTGCAGACTGAATCCAAAGTGTAAAGTAATGGAACTCCTTTCTTCTCAAATCAAATGCTACTACTTATTTCAATAGACATTTCACAGATGATCACAAAGCTCCCTCCGTCCCTCTTTCATGCTCCATTAAACCAGAAACAACTCGGAATTAAAAGGTTAATCGAACCTGTGATAACTAGGAAATTGACCACAATGAGGGAGTCAACTACTGTAACAACCCCTAAAATCTCCATAAGCTAACTCTATTTAACACACCCACCCGAACACACCACAATACAGGAGTCAACAACTGTAACAACCCCTAAAGTCTCCATAAGCTAACTTTATTTAACACACACACACACACCCCAAAAAAACACACGCACAGATCGTTTGTCCTATTTTTCCCGAAGCTAGAGAGGAAGCTTGGGGTCCGTGCATTTCCACAGAACTCCTGTGGCTGGAAGAAGAAGACATCTGCCAGAAGTTTCAAGGAATGGTGTTCCCTTTCGGTTCAGAGGACTGGCCACAAGGTGATGTCAGGCTTCAAATAGGCCATACAAAACAACACACGAGGAAGCTGTGACACTACTCGAGGAAGAAAGCCACGGGGTGGCAGAAACACAATTTTCGTGGAATAAAAAACTCAAGAAATGCAACAAGAAATATTCAACGAGAAAGGAAAGCTGCATTGTCATGGTACCATGATCTTCTTCAGGAAGAGAGATGGTGCTTCCCCACACTCAACAACCTCAATTTTGAAGGAATTTCTGAGGAAGTGGCTACCATGAAAAGGCCTGACGAGGAATCAAGCAAGCAAGCATGCCTTCATTAGGCAGAGAAAAGGCACCTTAGTGCAGACAGCACCCAACGGATTTCTTCCAAGTCTTCTAGACACTATTGAATGGAATCTGATGGCATTCATTACAGAATTTTACACCAGGGGTCAGCTTTCCAAAGGCATGGATACATCAGTCATGCTATAATTCCTCCGAAATAAGGGGCGGAATTCTTGACAGATTTAGGCCAATAAGCCTGCTCAAAATACAAAATTTTGGTTAAGGTCTTATCTAAGAGATTCTTCATGGTTTTGAGGAATGTTATTTCAAAGTTCCACGAGGCATGATCTTTGCAAACAGATTTTGGATGGTGTATTAATTGTTCTTGAATGCATCGATTAAAATATAGGGAAGAAAAAGCGAGTTATATGCAAGCTCGATATGGAAAAAGCTTACAATCATGTCGACTAGAAATTTCTACTCTACCTGCTAAGAAGAACGAAAAATGGATTAAGTGAATCCAAGACTACATAAGCTCAATGACTTAATCTTGGCTGATGGTTCCGCTGAAGAATTCCGGACTAAGGCAAGGATACTCACTTTCCCCTTTTCAACTCTTTGTCGTGGTCGCTGGGCCCTGACTAGAATATGGGGCAAAGCAAGATTGAAAATCTTTGGTTCAAGACTTCAAAGTGAAAAACATAGAATAACAGGTCTCCCATCTCAAATTTACAGTTGATACCTTGTTTTTTTTTATGACGCAGAGGAATCCCAGCTCAACAACTTAAGTCAAGTGACCCACTGCTTGGCTTGCTTCAGAGCTGCCTCTAATCAGAAAGTTAACATCACAAAAAAGGAGCTACTGAGAGTCAATTGAGTTGGTTGAAGCCTCTCAGCTTCTATGGGCGTTTGGTTGCAAGACAGGCATGCTTACATTCTCTTTATTTGGGAGCCAGCACAACATCTTTGGGAAAAGGTGGTGGAAAGAAATCAAGAGAAACTTTTTAGTTGGAAGAGCAAATATCTCTGTCGATTGGTGGCAAGATAACGTTGATTAAGGAGGTCATGACACTAATAAACCAATGCATTACATTTCCCTATTTCAGTGCCCAGCTAGTGTTATTAGCAGAGGCTGTAGAAAAACTTTGGGCGGGAGACCAAGACAAGCAAAAGTTTCATAAGTCGGAATGGCAGAAGGTGTGGTAATGGAAGAAGACCGGCAGTAATCAAACTTAAAATTTATGAAATGTTGCCCACTTGGGCAAGTGGTTCCAGTTTTAGAGGTATTGTAAGGAGGAGGATCGCTTGTAGAAACAAGTGATCTTAAAGCAAAAACAGTGTGAAGGTCAGAGGTTGGCTCACGAAGGCCTCATCTAAGTATACAGCTTTGGGTCCTTGGAAACTGACCTTTCATATCAAAGAACACTAGAAAAAGGAGTATCTTCAGTGTAGGAAACAACTCCAGAATCCATTTTGGGAGAATTTTTGGTGCAACAATCCTGCTTGTTATTGCTTTCTAGATTAGGCCAGTTGCTTGTACGAGGGAAACCCTTATTTTTCAATGTCGCACTATTCATCCATTTTAGGATATCAAGTGGGGTATTGATTTTACTTGTGGGCACCCCTATCGCATAGAAACTTAAATGAGGGAGAGACTGAAAAAATGACTATTTTGCTATATTTGTTGTAGAAATGGATGCCGTCTCCAAATGAGGTGGATGAGCAGGTGTGGAAAGGCTAAAGCTCAAGATGCTTCTTTGTCAAATTGTTCTATCTAGCTCTCGAGGGATCCTCATAGATGAGCTCACAGATCCCTAGAAGCACATTGCTCCCCGAAAGGTTACTGTGTTTGAGTTGAGTGGCATGTGGGAAGGAACATACCGACATGGAGGCTTTTTAATCCCATCGAGAACATCCATACGACACAAGAAGAACAATAACTTAAATAGTATATTGTGATTAATTATACTTACAAGTTTCCAAATAGATAAAAACAACAATTAGCCTAAAAATAATCATTTCCATGTAAACAAATGTCCGAAAATTAAAGATGATAACAACCAGACATTAAAATAATATAATAACCAAACCTTAAGAAAGGTTCTTGTGCAAGCCATAACAACAAGTATTGACAAAATCTCGCAAAAGGGGAAAAAGACAACACTGCCCATGTTACATGGCAATACATCAATTTAGATAGACTTAGCAGATGACTTAATATCAGAGAGAATAAGTCTCACAAAAGGAGAAAAGACAATGCTGCCCATGTTACATAGCAATACATCAATTCAGATAGAATCAGCAGCTGGCTTAATATCATACAGAAAAACACTAATAATATTTTTTTTTAATGTTTCACATGGAAATGCTTTTTCTAAGCCCCACACTGAAATACTTTACACTTCTAAAAGTAACATATAAACCTTCCCATCAAGAGGATGCAGCCAACAGATAATATCAACGAGTGATAAGAATACACAAGTTGTTTCACCATTCATATGGATAAATCATGGGGAAAAAACCAGAACACGGAAATGATGAATGTTACCACTGCATGTGCTCAATACCTGTGTTTGCATGTCATCCCCAGTGACGATGTTTCCAACTGTCCGAAGGGCAGGAATGAGCACCGAAGGAGAAGGATGACTGAAAAAAATGCAAAAGGACAACATCTTCAGATTCCTAGTCATATATGGCAACACTCCTAAACCTTTTAAATGACACACAGGGTGACCAAAGAAACAAGCCATGATGCAGAATCATACCAATCAGGTGGTCCTAATCTTCCGATCAAGCATAAAAATGGACAGTCAAGGTTAACCAAAGAAACAAAATAGGTCCAATCTTCATCTTGAAACATTTAGTAGATGGATACTACTTACTAACCATGTGATTTATGGCTCGTAAACAATGGACAGTTGTGACAAATTGGCCCCATTCAAAGGGTTAGGATCATCTGATCTGCGTGTGTACATGTGTGTGTTTCTAAATGTGTGTGTAAAGGGTAGATCCTGCAAACCAAACAATAATAGAAGAAGACCAAGGTGAAAAACAATACTCACAGAAGTAACTCCACAAGCCGAGGACAGACACCTGCTTCTATGACAGCTTGAATTTTGTCGTTCGTGCCATCAGAGAGATAAGAAAGCGCCCAGCATGCGTCCGTGAGGACTTCCTCATCATTTGAATGAATGAGACGCTCAAGTGCTGGAAGTGCAGGTCTTGTCTGTCCAAATAATTAAAAAAATGCATCACAATATTAACACAGAAATCAGCACAAAAACAGTGAAACCAACAACACAAACCTGCTCAAAAGGTGGCTGTGGCTTGCCCCTGCAGAAATTTGACAGAGTCCAGGTGGCATTTCTAAGCATTGAAAGCTTAGCATGCTCGTTCAACTGCGCCAGCAGTGGAACCAAGGCCCCATGGCTGAGGACAAGATCCCGGCATCTAGGAGAATCGCCAGCAACATTTCCCAATGCCCACACTGCCTAGAATTTTAAAAGGGCACAAGTCAAAAGCCAAACTTCCCAGTAGGCAACATGACTAGCAGAAGTAAGAAATAAGAATTCATCTTGTTTTTGATTCAAAGGGCACATCCAAAAATAACAGCCAAATAAAATGCAAAAGCTTCGATAGGTGAAAGCTGTGTGTGAAAGCATGCACATATGTATGTATGTTCCGAAGGTAAAGAAAAGAATTGGTCTAATCTATTGATTACAAGGTCCTTTCTTTCTTTCTAGGAAGGTAACACCACCAGGGTTTGAATCCTGGATCACTCACACACCCTACACTGTTCCACAGCTCATCTAACGAGTGGGAGACCAATTGATTCCAATTTATATATACACATATATAGAGACACAGGGAGAAGGAGAGAGGTCTCACCCAACTAGTTTAACGACAGAGTTATCAGCATAGATTTAAATAGCAGTTTCTGAGTGCAATTAACATGGGGACCAACACCAATACATCTCATCGTAGACTCATATCCGTGTGGACTGGTGACTTTTTTCATTGCAAACCAAAATCATCATAATATGGACGAAACTGAGTCATAACGGGTTACCGTCCAACTGGTGGATAAATGTCAACATGTCATGTTTGTGAGATATCCAACACATTCAAAAGGTTGGCCCCACCATGAAGATAACCTATCGCAAAAATCAAAAACGATCCACTCATCATGTGGGCCACACCATAGAACACAATGGATGTACAAGAGTGGATCAACTAACGAGTGCACCAGTTTGAATTTGTGTGTTAGGTGATCTTCATGGTGGGGCCAACCTATTGGATGAGTTGGATGTTATACACACATGACAAGTAGGGAATTATACACTAGCGGGCAATAACACAAACATCCAGCTAATTGTGTTTGAGACATACTCATGAGTGTGTATCTGCAGCTGCGTAAAAGTACATTTCCATACACCGTCTTATTTAACTGTAGTAAGGACAAAGGCCAAATTGCAATCACATCACTGCAATCTGGAGGTTGTGCAATTCAATCATCACTGTCGGTTGATCTGAATTTCACGATTCCATTCACCCTTGCACCCAAATGCAGCGTAAAAAGCTCACATGGCTTACTAAGTAACATAAATCCAACCAAAAAGAACACAACTAAGAAGTCGAGCAGGAATTCCCTTCATCAGTTATTTCATACAGCAATTCAAAAACTGATCTTCCAAACAAAACACATTAAATGATGTTATATTTACATGTACGACTGAACTAAATTGCAGAGAGAAAGGTTAATCAGGGGGATACAACTAGATTGAAATAGTGTATCTTAGCATTCACACTGAGGAATCAGCCCTCAAATTTGTAATTAAGTCACTCTCCACTTCAATGAATTAAAATTGCAACTCAATTCAACCATTCATTAAAAATAATAATAATAATAAACTAAACCACAAGCAAGAATACATTTCAGTCTCTATACCTGTTCTCGGACATCATCACTCGGAGAAGCAAGAAGCTTCACAAAGATTGGCACAGCCCCATGATCAATCACGACCTTGGTGTTCTCAGAGGTTCCAGAGGCAATATTCGTAAGAGCCCAAGCTGCCTCAAACTGCCCATATTTTCGAAATTACACTTAATCAAGCATACGATAAAGAGAAGAAAAAGTTATTAAAAAAATAAATAAATAAAAAAAATAAAAACTCAGAAAATAGTAATTCTTTCTTCAGACCTGCAGCTGCGGAAAATCTTCCCTGACAAGAAACTCAACGAAACGGGGAACAACACCCGAAGCAATAACTTCTTCAATCGGAGGACTCCGTTCTAGCATACCAAATTCCCATCACTAATTAGAAAACTAAAGAGCAATAAATAAAACTCTGAAAAAATCAGATCGAACCAAATCATTATCCCTACCAATCGAAAGCAGTTTCCTGAACTGTGTCGTTGCTTCGAGCTGCATGTTGCTGTCTTCTGACCATACACCCGCCACCATCGCAGGAAGACTCTCCAGCTGTAAAAAATAAATAAATCAATTTTAAAAGAAAATGAAAATCAAAGGAAAATTTGATACTTTCCCCTCTTTAATTGAAGCATACAACCTTTTCATATGCATTACAGACTAGGATTAGTAGACTTTAGTGTTATTGTAAAACAAGAAGGGTGTATCGATCAAGAACATGCGGTGTGTAGATATCATCTACGAAATCAAAATCCTTAGATGCTAAAATTAAAAAGGGGGAAAAGAATCTGAAACCATAATCCACCAAACAGATCGAAGCCCTATATTGAACCCTAAATCAGGCAATCTACGGATAGATCAGATCGGATCGTCCATACCTTCTTTTCAACGGCGGATGCGTGGATCAAGGCTGGGAATTGCTGGGCCTGCATGCCTTCACGGCGCTTCTTCTGAAGGCTTTCTTCCCTTCGATTCTTTCGGATCTCGACCATGTTATCTTCTCGCCTCCGCCGGCCTTCTTCGGCATCGACGGCGACCTTGTAGCGGTTGCGACGGACCTCCGTCCTCGCGCTCGGCCTCAGAGACATGGCTGCTGCAAACCCTAGAAACCCTAGAAATGGCAGAATCGTAAATAAAGTAAAAGAGATGTAAAGGAAGGAGGGTTTCTTGAAAATTAGAGGGGGAAATGGATATTTTGGAACCCTAGAAATTGAGAACACGCACCAAAAAAGAGAGAGGGAGAGAAACGGTGACGTTGACAGTGACTGAGAGAGAGAGAGAGAGAGAGAGAGGGCGGAAAGAAAGAGGGTCGTGTTTTGAAGGAGGGTTTGGAAGGGGCGATGTTCGAGCCTTTTAAAATAGGAAGGATGCGAGAATAGGCCCGGCTTTGAGAAGAATTTCGGAGGCTGCCACTGGTTTTGAAATGGGAGGTGTGGGAAAAAGAAGAAAACCTAACCGCCTTCAGTTCAGACGCGTCGTGAGGTCGTGTGATTTTGAACGGACGGTTTGGATTAAATGAGCCCTGTGAAGGGGAGGAACTGGATTGGAGGAATTGAATTGCTAGAATACATCCCGATGTACTGCAATAAGGTACGCCGTAACCCTAGTCTCTACGCATGAAGATATATTTCCATGATCCAAACCGTTTATATGATGACCCTCACTTTGCAAGGGTATAGAAAAATAAAATCTCTTGAACCGTAAAATTTCAACTATTTGATCATTCGAACCCATTTCTTTTGAACGTGGACGATCAATAGTTGGAACATCTATGTTTGTAGATTTTATTTGGGTATTTGTGTGGCCCATCGTATAAACGGTTTGGGTTATTCAGGACCGGAATCTATCTACTAATGTCCCGCCGCATCCTTTTGCTATACGTCGGGTGTACTGTAGCAAACCTCACGGAGGAAGGAAGCGATTGCGTACTTGCCCCGCATGGACGAACTCGTTGCAGGCGGGGGTTTTGTGGGGCCCACCGTCATGTATGGATCTTATCCACGCCGTTCATTCATTTTGGCAGATCGTTTTATGCATATCCTGAAAATGATCCAGATCCGAGGCTCGCGTGGACAACAAAGTGGGGATTGAACGCCCACCGTTAAAAACTTCCTGGGAGCCGTGTGAGCCGCAGAAGTTCTCCAAGATCTGATCGAGATGATATTTGTGTTTTTCCCTTAGTCCAGATAGGATAGCAAATAAACATCAGGTGGGCCTAAGAAGGTTTCATCGATGGCCATTATTATCCCCTTCTTCCCTCCGTTTGGTGCACTTGAGGCCCGGATCTTCCTCATTTCTTTGGCTCGTACAAACTGATACGAAAAAATGGATGGACGGCGTGGGTAAAACCCATAAATCAGGGTGGGTCCTAGAGAAGCTCTGATTAGACTGGGTTTATCCAGGCGGAAGCAGAATGCAGTCGACTTCGCAGGAAGAATTGGGGAAGGATGCGGGCACAAATAGGATATAGCAAATCCATCTCACCTGGTACACCTGACAAGGTTATAAATCAATGGAGACCGTCCACATGCTTTTATTTATTATGAATGAAAAATAATTTATAATAAAAATTAATGATTTTATTCATTTGATCAGTGGCTTAAAAAAGACGATAGTAAACTTAGTGTAGTTAGCTGTTATTATTATATTGGTATTCAATTTGGATACGCGATTACATATATAATAAATGATCCAATTTTAATTATGCAGTAAATGATACAATAACTTGTATTACAAAGTCAGCTTGGTCACGTTTATCAACAAAAATAACATAAACAACAAACAAAAGAAGTAAAAGTTAATATTAATTTTATTAATCTAAATATAGATGTAATATAATTGGCAAATAAAATTAAGTAGATAAATTACCAAGGTGATTCGAGCAAGTGAGATGATTGTGGACCGGACGATTGTCAGAACCTGAAACGGTCTTAATTTGTTCAATAGGATGAAATCAATTAATCATTAAGTAAGAGTTTAGGAATTTGTGGTACTGACAACAAAGTTGTGGATATTTAACTAAACTAAATTCGACTTTTTGTAATGATGCGTTAGACAAAGTGGATAACTAAACTAAGCTACATTGATTGATCTAGATTTGTTGTAGTGACAGGGGTAGAGAAACTAAATTAGGCCAAACTATGATAAGATAGTATCTATGGAGAACAAAAGACTGATAAGCAATATTGAACTGAAAAAATATTGATTGATTTGGATTGGTGATGACTCTTCATGTTGTGTTGTTTTTATAGACGTGGGATACGATAAACTTGTATGATGTTCAGCAGCATGAGAGCTTAAACTAGCTAGCCATGCAAATTTTCTCAAACTTTCACATAAGTGTAGTATATTGCATTAAATTATGTGTAGGTGAGAATTGTTTTTAACAAGTGTGTGATTGTGTATACTCACGTATGCCATTTCTCTTACTATTATGGTCTTGCAACATAAATGGCAAGCTTTGTTGGAGAGTTTCACATTGTTGGACTCTTGCATTTAATACTATTGCTAGAGAGTTGCATTTAATACTCCTACTAGAGAATTGATTTTGATGGAGTGTTGCATAATGCTTCCAACACAAGCATGTCTCTAGCCTCTTGGCTTTAAAGTTTATCTTCACCATGTGTGGCATATGACTATCACGTGGCATCTTTTAGGTGATATATAAATCTGTCAAGTTTATTATCCGATCATAAAATACGGATGGTTTTGATTGATTATTCGTCCTTCTACGTGTAGTATATAAGGATGGATCTACCACACTAAAGTTCTCTCATCTCTAAAATATCATATCCCTAGAAGAATTATGGGGTCGACTCGACGCTTTTGAATAGTATACTCAAAATTTTAATTATAACAAGTGAGGTCCTTGGAATGTGAAACTTCACACTATCGGTTGTCGCATTCTTATGTGGATTGATCATAATCCTAAAATCAAATATCATAACTACTAACATTAGGAGATTTGTCATTTTAATGTGGACGTAAATTTTTATAGTAACTTAACACCATGCACCACAAGGACATGGCGGGATTTCACTAGAGCACATGTGACTGTCAAAGATAGACTCATCAAGTACATACTCGATCTACCTGTTGGTTTTGAATCTAGTCACAGGTGTTATGTGTGTGTGTGTGAGAGAGAGAGAGAGCCAAGCATGCTATAATCAATAGTGGTTCAACTTGAACTTACACGCCTTGTGACCTCAGTCACCAAAATAGTTAACTTAGGATCAAATATGTAAAGATCGGCCAAACTACTTGATGTAGAACGTGTCAAAGATATGTTCCTGGCATGGTTGGACCAATAGAAGGTGGACCGCAAATTGACCGTAACTTTTGATCCAAGTATTGTTATGCGGTGCATAACCTATCAATCTTTCCTTAAATGAGCCATCTGAGGTGAACCAACCCACAAAGTGGGTCACATCTGTTCGTATCGTCAGAAAACGCTCTCTTTTAGCTTAAAAACGAATTTTTAGGGGAAGAAAATACTATTTTTAGTAATTATGATTTTTTTAATATTTCCTATTTTTTAGAGTTTTAAATTTTCCTCCTTTTTAGAAATAACTTGTAATTATGCTAGGACTCTTCTAGCAAAAGTTTATTTGGAATTTTTATTTTTATAAATTAGGCTTTAGAAGAGTTTTAGTAGAATTAGGATTTTTATTAGAGTTAGAAATTTGCTATTTTTGGTAATTATGGATTTTAGTTTTTTCCTATATTAATGATGTAATAGGCACATACAGATTAGTCAGATCATCAATCAAATTCGAATTTTATAGAATTTATTTTCTATTTTCTTGTTCATTTCCTTGTGAATTCGAGAAGTCTCTGTGAGGAGTTCAAAGAAGTTTGGTGGATTCGGAACAATTATCCCCTTGAGGAAGACACTGCTCGACCTCACGTCCTTCCCTGCATCAGTTTGGTATCAGAGCGAGGTTTTTCCTCGAATTTATGACTTCTAATGACGGGTCGGGCAACAAAACTGTGGACGGTGCTCCATGGGATCATCTTTCAACAACTTTTGAAGTAACACAACAAGAAAATCAGCAACCCATGCAAGGGTTGTAGACTTTCATCGATTGCATGGCGAATTACTTAGCAAATCACATAGCGGAGGCCCTAGGGCAGCTCCGTGTTCATGGTGGTAATCCACCATCAGCAATTGTTGGAATTCTTAATCACACTGATCGTAGGGCAATGCTAGCAATGAACCACATGATTACTCTTGAGAAGGTAGGATCCAGTGACATGATTCCACAACATCCTAGACGAGGCATTAATCAGATAGATCAGACGGATCAAAAATTCAAAATGAAAGTCGATCTTTCTAATTTCGATGGTTAGCTCTACTTAAAAGACTTCCTTGATTGGTTGCTTAAAGTCAAACGTTTCTTCAACTACATGGACATCGTAAAAGAAAAGAAAGTTAAAACCGTGACCTACAAGTTGACGGATAGAGCTTCAGCTTAGTGGGAACAACTTCAACTCGAGCGAATGAAACAAATGAAGGCACCAATCCGCACATGGTTACGAATGAAGAAGTTATTGCGCATGTAATTTCTCCCTTGCAATTACGATCATGTATTATTTCAACAAAACTAAAATTAGTGGCAGTATAGCCGATTAGTAAGGGGTTATGAAGAGAAATCTCATTATTTGATGACGAAAGATGATCGTGTCAAAACGGAGTTACGACAGGCCACATGATTCATCAGTGGCGGACATATGGTTCTTATGGGAACAAAGAACCAACTCAAGACTTCTAAAGTGGAGGGACGATCTTTCATAACCGATCAAGATTTTGTAAAATAATCTGAGGAGACAGGAGATATAGATATATTAGTTGAGAAAGAAAAAAATGTGAAACTTGTGAACATCCTAGAGGTTTTAAAACCAATGTTGCAAGAGTTCAACGTGATTGTGCTTGATGAACTCCCTAATAAATGATCTCTCATACGAGATGTACAAAACCACATTGATCTTGTCTCAGAGTCAAGTCTGCCTAATTGCCGACATTATCAAAAGGAATATGAGATCTTGAAGTAGAAGTGAATGAACGGATCGATACTAATTAAGTCGAGGAGAGCATGAGTACATGTATTATGTCAGCTCAAGAGTTTAATGCCAAGTACAAGAGAATGGCTAATAAACATCGACAACAGAAGTTATCTTAGAATCATGAACCAAGTCCCTTAAGTAACTCGATGACGATTTTTTTTTCAAGTGGAGGGGTCTGATGTAGAACGTGTCACAGATACGTTCTTAGCATGGTTAGGCCAAAAGAAGGTGGATTGTAAATTGACCGTAACTTTTGATTCGGGTATTGTTACGGGGCATACAACCTATCAATCTTTATTGAAATGGCCCATCCGAGGTGAACCAAAGTGGGTTGTATTTATCTAATTCGTCAAAAAACGTGCTTTTTCAGCTCAAAAATGAATTTTTTGGAAAAAAAATATTATTTTTAGTAATTCTGAATATTTTAATATTTTCTTATTTTTTAGAGTTTTAGATTTTCTTCCTTTCTATAAATAACTTATAATTATGTTAAGACTCTTCTAGCATAAGTTTAATTGAATTTTTTATTTTTAAAAATTAGGCTTTAGAAGAGTTTTAATAGAATTATGATTTTTATTAGAGTTAGAAATTTGCTATTTTTGGTAATTACGAATTTTAGTTTTTTATTTCTATATTAATGATATAAAAGGCACATACAGATTAGTCAAATCATCAATCAATTTCAAAATTTATGGCTTTCTTGTTCTTTTTCTCGTGGATTCGAGAAGTCTCTGTGAGCAGTCTAGAGAAGTTCCATGGATTTGGAACAGTTATCCCCTTGAGGAAGACGGTGCTCGACCTCACGTCCTTCCTTGCGCCACTACTTAACCACTAATTGCGCAAAATCGAGCAATTTACGAAAGGAATAGTTCATTTTTCTAATGAGTTCTTTTTACGTATGGAGAAATGACTTCTCAATTAAGCATATGATTTGTTTTACACTGTTTAACAACAGAAAATATAATTAAAAATGAATAAAACTAGGTCAAAACCAATCAATTAAATAAATAAATTTCAATTATATAAAATTGCAAAAGAAAATAATAAAAAGAATAAGAATAACTAACGTTAATATATTTCTATCATGACAATCGTCAGAAATAACTATCTAATCATGGCAAAAAGGTCATTAAGTGTCACGCCCCGAAAATTGGCACCCGAGTATAGAGACCCCATTCTCGAGTTCCTAGGTGTGAACCAAATGAAAATGCATGTATGACCTCGTTCAAATTCGTAATCATTTTTTACAAAGGGATGAACGTGATGGTCAAGCACCGTCTTCCTCGAGAGGATAACTATTCTGAATCCACGAAATTTCTTTGGACTCCTCACAGAGGCTTCTCGAATCCATGAGAAAGAAAGCAAGCAAAATAGAAAATAAATTCTATAAAATTTGAAATTGATTAATGAATGAAATAAACGAGTTCACAACCCTTTAAATAGGGATACCAAGTAATGAGAGAGAATTCAGAAGCAAACTATAACTAAAACTCCTAGAATTCGCAACTTCCTATAAATAGTAAACTTACTATTTATAGACGGTCGCGATGTCTACTAGTGCGCAAGGTTTTCGGCCAAAAATAGTACGTGTCCTATTTGGCCTTAACAAGTTGCTCTCCTAATTATTATAAGCTCTTTGCGCGTTGGGCGCAACTCCTAAAGCTCGACGGATGAAGAGTTATAATCAAATTAAAACTTACTATTTATAGTAAAACATAATTAAAATAGGGAAACGACCGTCGATCCGGGGGCATTTCGCAAATTCGGCTTGTGCAACCCGACGTAGTGAGGTTAGGTGGCAAAGTAGCTCGTTCTACCCCAAAATCATATATTTTACGTCCGATAACTCATTCAAGATTGTGAGATATGCCTGATCTAAGGTCCGACGGTCTGGATCACTTCCGTTGTCGACCAGGCCTTTTTTGATCCATCTTAGCCATGAAACTGTCCGCGACCCGCTCTACATCAATTTCACACACGAGCAAATAGAGTAGCACAATTCAAATTTGCGGATCCAAAACGAGGTAGAGATACTAAAAATCAATAAACATAGGACTAACAGTTAAAGAACAATTCAAAAATGATTTCCGTCCAAATGAGGATTATACAAGCCACAATATATATACCCAAAATCAACAAACAGATTACACCCAATCGGAGACTCTAACATATACATGCACAAGATTAAAATAAGTAAAAGGTTTTCTAATTTCGCCTGACTCTCCCAAGACATCATAACAAAAGTACGAGTCAATCCAATCCTACCCACCGGAGGCCTCGATAGAACCAGCGTCAAAACAATACCTGATTGGTGTTTTAAAGCACCGTCCAAGGTGGGAATGAGTAGCTAACTCAGTAGTTCCATTAGTTTTAAGTTACATATGTTATCAACCCAATCAATGCTAGTAATGATAAAACAAGAAATCAAACAATTCTTAATTACTCTTGTTAAATGTGCATATGAAGATATGACATGATGCATGCTCTTTTCAAACAACACTCCCTCCCAAGCGACTTCAACGCCTATTTCGCATATGCCAACACTTCTTCACCGGTGGCCCAATGTCAAATCGCAAGTCTTATTTAATATAATGTGGTGAATGTGCATGTTAGTTGAGTAGTTATCAGGTTCCATTCATCCAACATATTGAGGAAGTTAGGGTACTCTCATTTTATCATGGTCTTAACTGAATTACTAGGCTCAGGGTGGCCGAAGCGACTCCTTACATATGTCACTTGATCCTTATTCGGATTTACCACTTAAACGACAACTCCTTAATCAATGTGAGGCTAACATTGGCCCAACCAACTGGCCCGGTCGATCACTAAGAACACCGATGACACAACCCAGATGTACAAGGTTAGGCAGCTCATCGACGAGTGGAGGGCGCCCGCAAATGATATAAGATTTGTCACCCAAATACAAATGTGGAGCGATCGTGACATCATTACAGTTTGATGTACTAAGCTCATAGCCTTCTTGGTTGCTCATTGGTCACTACGAGGAGGCTCGTCACCACAGCGTAGGCCGACAGCTCGGACATGGTGTCCCATACCACCATGCCCGACTCATGAGTCTGGTGGATCTTACCACTAATAGTTATAAGTAGACTTATTTAATGGGAATGAGGTATCCTGGATTTTGTTCGGTGTTGTCATACATTGCAAACATAAGCAATCAATAAACTTTTAGGCCGATTCGATTGACTTGTGGCACTCCGGCTTAACCGACATTGGGTGCAAACATCCCGTGTAGTTCAACTACTGTCTGTCGTACGTGTTCGACCGGGTCGACCGAACAAGTCTAAGGTGACCAACTTACTGTCCCCCCCTTAGTTTGAGTAGTTAGCCGACTGACCAAACATCCTAAGCAATTCTAATATCACTACGAACCTAACAACTCATCATGCGATCATTATGAGGTTTCATAAGAATCCTATATTCAACAATGCAAACACTTGGGCATTTCATCAAACATGTGAGCTTTAATAGAGTAATACATTCACTGGAGCATTTAATCAAACACATGAGTATCAACAAATCAACACATTTAATCAAACATGTGAGCATCATTAGAATAACACATTTAATCACGTAGGCATTTTATCAAACATATGAGCATGCATAGACAAGCAATCACACATATTGTAATCAAACACGGAATATGAACATGCTAGCTATTTACAAATCATTCACAACAAGAAATCATTAACTGCGACCCTTAATGGTCGATAAATGGAAACCTAGGTATATTAATAGTCCGCACCTTAAGAGGGGATTTCCAATCTTTGAGCTCCTAGGGTTGTGATTTTGGAGAAAATCACCAATTCCTAATGTAAAGCAATGGAGTATCATTAATTGCACGTAAAGTATGTATAAGTTGCAAAATCGAAGAGTTGAATGCAAGTCTTACATTCGGTTTCAAGTAGCGGTGGATTCGGTAAGTTAAAATCGATGAGATACTGACCCCCAAGCACCAATATCCTTTCCTCCCTCTCACACTCACTCTCTTCCTCTTATCTCTTATTCTCTTTCTCTCATAAGGTAAGAAAATTCGTATGGGAGCAAAGTAGGCCCCCAAATGCACTATTTATAACACCTGATTTGGTGCA
The DNA here is from genome assembly GCA_021015155.1 of Magnolia officinalis. Lineage (NCBI taxonomy): Eukaryota > Viridiplantae > Streptophyta > Magnoliopsida > Magnoliales > Magnoliaceae > Magnolia > Magnolia officinalis. The sequence continues at coordinate 8,401,124 of JAJHSJ010000013.1, forward strand.
AATGGCTCTAAGGGTTGGGTTTTTACTATACTAGCCCTAGGGGAGTGTGTTTCTACCCTTCAGGAGCCACTACGGGGTGCAGGGGTCGACACCCATAGTAGGATAGTTGGCCCTAGTGATGATCTATGCATAGAAACAATCAGCCCTCCATTTGAACACGTTGATCGATGTTGCTGCTGCTATTGATGTTTTCCCTGTTGAAGGACGAATGGTGCAACTTCAGTAGAAGCGACAAGATCGTCTTCTTTCATTGGATGGGGGACGGGAATACTTCCATTACTGTTCTCGCATTCAGTGGGCCTTCTTTCATCTATTGGTTGTATCGGGGCGGCCTGATGAGGCTACTAAGGGGATATCGTTCCAGCTCTTATTTCGACTTCGACTTGTTCCCCAACGCGGATGAGTTGGGTGAAGTTGACATACGTATGCGAGACAAGGAATCCAAAGATAATCAAGTTTACTGAGTGGACGATCATGGAGATTTGCTTCCCGTCGTCGATGGGTGTCTTCATTCTGACAGCCATGGCCCGCCACCATCCAATGTAAGTTGACAATGACTCATCATCCTTTTGTCTTAAGGCAGCAAGATCTGCTATTTTGGGCACTACATTAAGATTATACATAAAATGATTAATGAGTGCTTGAGAAATTTGTTCCCAAGTTTTAATTCGATGATAGTTCAGTGACGTGTACCAGTCTAATGCATCGCCTTTTAGGAACTTCTGAAATAGATGGATCAACACTCTATCATTGCTTGCCACAATATTAAGTTCTCCACAAAATGCTCTTAGATGGTCTAAAGGATATCCTGTACCATAATATTTTTAAAATTTTGGTATCTCAAAGCCCGGAGGAACCTTTACGTCAGGGAAGAGATAAAGGTCCCTGAATTTGGTGGATGGGAGATCCACCCTACGTTGCTTCTGTAATTTTCTCTCCATCTCTCGCAATTGCTCTCGGAGTTGTTCGATTTCGGAGGGACCAGATGAGAGAGGCTTTGCCCCTTGCCACGCCTGCCTTGTATTATTCTCGTAATTGTTGGCCTTGTTAACACCTCTATGATTTATACTTGGAGGAGGCTGGACCTGGTGGTTGCTCCCATTATAGGGAGTTTGTTGAATTAGGACTAGAAAATGAGGGTGCAAAGAAATCCTGGTTATATGAGATTGTTGAAATTGATTGAAATTCTCGTAAGGGATAGGATTTTGGAATTGAATGGGAGTCCATGGTGTGGAATGATGTGTAACACCCCGTACTTTTAGTACTCGAGTGTTACCGTATAACTAAATTTATAAATAAATATGAACCTAGCTAAACGAACATTCACATAAATCCTAGTTCAAATCCGACCGTTTAAAGAAATCCCCACCTATTGATCAAGGCGATGCATCTTTTATTACTCATGATGGACCATCACGTCATTAGAGAAACCTACTCTAAGACTTCAATCGCTTTGATGATTGAGTTAGACCGTCCACCTAAAATTTTAAGTCCTGGATCAACAACCCATTGATTATTTAGCTTCTGAAGCTCCCATAGATGATGCAACACTTAATCATGATGATTAGGTCTCCGAATCACTAGACTTTCAAATGAATTTCATCTAGATTAGGCTGAGAACTCTAGGAATCACCACTGATCACGTTTTGTAACGATTTGACCGTCAGCTCTTCACAGATCATAAAATAACCCATGTAACTAGAAAGTATGGTCACCTAGGCTTTGGATGTGCCTGATCTATGGCCAGGGGTCCCACTTGGACCTATGGAGGCTAATGATTGGATCAGATTGTGTGGGACCCACCACATGATTAAAATAATATGCATATATAAAATAAAAGAGAGAATTTATAATAGGATAGTTAAAATAAATATTTTTATCTTAATACTGACATATTACGATGATATTGAACATACAAGTGAACTGGTAGGACCTTTTGACCGTTGATGGTCAAATCTGAATTAATCTGACCGTTGTATCAACGAAATAAACACGTAAGATCAGTAAATCGCTTGGTACAGTCCACCTAAGCTTTGGGTCCGCCTCATATCCGGTCAAATGACCTTAATTAGGCCCTTAAACAAAATGGACGGAGTGGATCTTTCAAAGACTTCTTGGTGGACCCCACCTCGTGTTGTGCGTGCATGGGAGGGTTGTGCACCCGCTGTGCACTGAGCCTGGGTGCTCGGTCAGACGCGGCTGACCCGCGTTTTGCTGAAAGAGGAAGGATTCCTCTCTCTCTCTCTCTTCGTTGCGGCAACCGACGGACACCGTCCGTTTGGGACGTGTCATGGCCCACCAGTGGGACCCATATGCATGATCTGAACCGTCCATCTGTTGTGGACGATCCTGCTGACCAAACCCTACTCATTTCTGCTCACTGGAACGCGAGTGCATGGTCACAAACTCCGGCCGAGACAGCGTGTGTGCGGCTGTTCTCTTTCTAAAAATGGAAACTGTCAGCGTAGAGCTGGCAGCTCGCATGAGATAGCTCTGGATGCATCGTAGCCCTCCACGTAGGGCCATTGTAGCCGTCCATTTGGAGCAGATGGTTTAGGGCTTTCAAAACCGCAACCGGTGTCCTTTCTACCCACCGTTTTGAATGGCGGTTTAACTGGACCAGATCCAGGCCCTCAAATCTCCATCCGACGGCTCTAAGGAGAGCTAAAGTTTGTATAAGGACGGGAGGATTGAACTACAACAGACCTTCTCCCTGTTTCTGCGGCTGCACTCAAAAAATGGCCATTTCCTTCCCGAGCTCGAACCCACCGGGAGAACAGCGTCGGAGCTCCATTCCAGATATCCTCCAAGCTCCATGTGGTCCATTCGGACCTTCTACAAGTGGCAGATTGAAGGGAGAATCACTGTTTTCAGATACGCCATTAATGGCATCTCATCTTCTCCACCGCTCAAAAACCAGGTCAGCTCAGTTGTTATGCCATTTTTCGGGCTCTCACCATCTGGTGATGGTGCTGGGAGAGAAGAGTGGAAAAAAAGAAAGAAAGAAAGAAAGAAAGAAAGAAATAGAGAGAGAATGAGTGTGCGTGGGTGCAACTGTTGCACCGCACCACCGAGCCGCACTTCCGAACCGAGCCACGACCGAGCTGAACCTGTTCCAAACAGGCTGAGCCTAGTTCGGTCCTGATTTATCCAGACCCACAGCTGGGTGTTGCAGTAGGAAGATGAAGAAATAGAGAGAGAGAGAGAGGAGTGAATCAGTCGGGGATGGCACCCTCCGGGTTGACCCGACTCGCTGCTGACTCGAACCGAGTCGAGCTGCATTGGGTAAGGCCGGGCCTGGCTGGGTCCAGTAAACCTGCTGGTGTAGGTTCGAGTGGGGAAGAAGAGAAAGAAAATAAGAAGGGAAAGAAAAGGGGAAAGAGAGAGTAGAGGAGAAAAGGGAGAGTTGGGGACGAGTTATGGCTGACTCGCTGAGTCAGCTGGGACGAGTTGACCTTGGAACTGGCCTGAGTCTAGCTGGTGCTAGTAGGGAGAGAGAAGAAGAAAGTAAAGGAGGGAATGAGGAGGAAAGAAGAAGAAAAGAGAAAAGAAAGAAGGTGGTGGTGTGTGACCCGAGTCAACCCGACTTGAACTGAGTCGACTGGGTGAGCCCATATTTTCTATCCTGATTTCACTAATTTCAACCATCATTTCTATTATTATTGTCATTTTTAGGATTATTAAATATACATATGATTAACGATTAGTAAATTATCCATACAAAAACTAGTTAACACATATAAAAATTATTACTAATAAAGTATTAGTAATCTATCTTGTCTTTCCTAATATGTTGTCATTTTCATCAAAATAATTATTAGTGTCATGGATATTATTATCATCAATCATAATTCTATTATTAAATTCTGTCATAATAATTTTTATACCATGTTAGTTAATGTAAATCATAACACTAATGCTAATAATTATTTTGTAATTATCAAGTTTACATTGAAATTAATGGTACACTAAACTAGAGGGATCTCGATTTATAATTTCCACCCTTATTACTATTATCATGGAAATTTTTATTATGGACATGATTAGCCACTAATAGATTACTCATACTAGTATTAGTTGTATCATTAACGTTAAACCGCATGCAAGTAACCATATTATTACATCAAGTAAGCTACAAATGTATTACACTTTAACTCCTAGAACTAAACCCTAGGATGAAAACCCTAATTCGACATTAAAACCCTAAGATAGATAACTCAGACCCTAAGATGTGATTTTAAACCTAGGTAGTGTGTAGAACTTGGATCTAATTGTACATCCTGATTTAGGGTAGGATTTGATTCTAATGGCACACGTACTTCCTAACAACGTTAGTGGCGATCTGATCTATAAGGTGATGATTCTTCCCCTTGAGCTTTCCATCTTCTCATTGGCTTAAGTTATAGTTTTTTAATTTAAATTCATAATTGATATCTCTCTCTTATAATCACATGTGTTAGCTGGTGGAAATTAAATTGCTATATTGCTTACTTAATGTTCATCCTGTATATTTGTTCATGCTTGTGTATCGCTTATGGACTTTAAACTGGTACATTAGTGGGAAACCCCACCTATAAATGTACACCCATACTTGGGATGTAACCTGACTAGTTGTGATCGTAATGGACCTTCGACGTGGTGGTTATTGAGTAGTGTCTAGATGGACCATTGATGTGGGCCTACCATCCAGGGTTGTTGTGCCCAATGGTTTTTAAGGATGGTCTTTATCGTATGGTTTTGATATCGCCCTAGGTGGCATATTTTGATACTCGTCCTACATAGTTTTATTCGATATTTTCCTTATATGGGTTCGACGTTTTACAACCGTGCAGCCATGCGATGGTAAGCCCTATATATTGTAATATGATTGGCCACTAGTCGATGGGGTACCTTAACATCCTAAGATGGTAGTCTCATGAGCCGGGGATGGTGGTATGGGACACTATGCCCGAGCTGTCGGCCTACGCTGGGCCATGTGCTCCCCCCGTAGTGACCTTGAGCTTATCTAATTGGCTGGTTGTAAATGGACTAATAATGACATGGCTAATCATGCATACATGGCACGTTCCGACTGGTTGATATTTCCCAGGTTCGATGATTCCGACTGGTTGATGTTTCCCAGGTTCGATGACTGCATGGGTGACGGCCCACTGTCCGCACGGATGAGCATCCCGGGGCGATGATTGCATTCATGCATCCATGCATCTAATAAGACTGCATTTATACTATTTTGGTTGTTTGGGTTTTTATACTATTTCTTACCTATGCGGCGGTGTGTAATCTTGAGGGGAATTCACACTGAGTTGGCCACTCATCCATCAAAAATTATAACCGTACAGGTAGCACAGGTGGCTTAAGTGTTTCCAGGTTCAGGCTGATGAGGAACCGAGTCCAAGTGCGAGGGTTACATGACCGTATTTGCCTGGAGGAGTTGTGCGATCTTGCAGCTTATACTTATGTGCTTTCTATTATTCTTCATGTATCTAGATCATGTGGATTCTTGTATTTGTTATATTCGAGACATGGTTTGTATAAGTCATTATGGGCGCTCTTTTGTATATTATAAATGATAATGGAACTTTCCTTTATGCTTACTTGTCCACACTACGCTCATTTGCTTACTCTGATAAAAGAAAAATATTATATCCAACCATCCTTTAAGGTTAACACTCGAGTTTTTGGGAACGGGTTGTGTACTCGGGTCCCGAAGATTCGGGTTGTTACACACCATCCAGGGTTGTGTGGCCCAATGGTTTTTAAGGATGGTCTTTATCGTATGGTTTTGATATTCGCCCTAGGTGGCATATTTTGATACTCGTCCTACATAGTTTTATTCGATATTTTCCTTATATGGGTTCGACGTTTTACACCGTGCAGCCATGCGATGGTAAGCCCTATATATTGTAATATGATTGGCCACTAGTCGATGGGGTACCATTAAACATCCTAAGATGGTAGTCTCATGAGCGGGGATGGTGGTATGGGACACTATGCCCGAGCTGTCGGCCTACGCTGGGCCATGTGCTCCCCGTAGTGACCTTTGAGCTTATCTAAATTGGCTGGTGTTAAATGGACTAATAATGACATGGCTAATCATGCATACATGGCACGTTCCGACTGGTTGATATTTCCCAGGTTCGATGATTCCGACTGGTTGATGTTTCCCAGGTTCGATGACTGCATGGGTGACGGCCACTGTCCGCACGGATGAGCATCCCCGGGGCGATGATTGCATTCATGCATCCAGCATCTAATAAGACTGCATTTATACTGTTTTGGGTTGTTTGGGTGTTTTATACTATTTCTTACCTAATGCGGCGGTGTGTAATCTTGAGGGGAATTCACACTGAGTTGGCCACTCATCATCAAAAATATAACCGTCAGGTAGCACAGGTGCTTAAGTGATTTCCAGGTTCAGGCTGATGAGGAACCGAGTCCAAGTGCGAGGGTTACATGACCGTATTTGCCTGGAGGAGTTGTGCGATCTTGCAGCTTATACTTATGTGCTTTCTATTATTCTTCATGTATCTAGATCATGTGGATTCTTGTATTTGTTATATTCGAGACATTGGTTTGTATAAGTCATTATGGGCGCTCTTTTGTATATTATAAATGATAATGGAACTTTCCTTTATGCTTACTTGTCCACACTACGCTCATTTGCTTACTCTGATAAAAGAAAAATATTATATCCGACCATCCTTTAAGGTTAACACTCGAGTTTTTGGGAAACGGGTTGTGTACTCGGGTCCCGAAGATTCGGGTTGTTACATACCATCCAGGGTTGTTGTGCCCAATGGTTTTTAAGGATGATCTTTATCGTATGGTTTTGATATTCGCCCTAGGTGGCATATTTTGATACTCGTCCTACATAGTTTTATTCGATATTTTCCTTATATGGGTTCGACGTTTTACACCGTGCAGCCATGCGATGGTAAGCCCTATATATTGTAATATGATTGGCCACTAGTCGATGGGGTACCATTAAACATCCTAAGATGGTAGTCTCATGAGCCGGGGATGGTGGTATGGGACACTATGCCCGAGCTGTCGGCCTACGCTGGGCCATGTGCTCCCCGTAGTGACCTTTGAGCTTATCTAAATTGGCTGGTTGTAAATGGACTAATAATGACATGGCTAATCATGCATACATGGCACGTTCCGACTGGTTGATATTTCCCAGGTTCGATGATTCCGACTGGTTGATGTTTCCCAGGTTCGATGACTGCATGGGTGACGGCCCACTGTCCGCACGGATGAGCATCCCCGGGGCGATGATTGCATTCATGCATCCATGCATCTAATAAGACTGCATTTATACTGTTTTGGTTGTTTGGGTGTTTTATACTATTTCTTACCTAATGCGGCGGTGTGTAATCTTGAGGGGAATTCACACTGAGTTGGCCACTCATCCATCAAAAATATAACCGTACAGGTAGCACAGTGGCTTAAGTGATTTCCAGGTTCAGGCTGATGAGGAACCGAGTCCAAGGCGAGGGTTACATGACCGTATTTGCCTGGAGGAGTTGTGCGATCTTGCAGCTTATACTTATGTGCTTTCTATTATTCTTCATGTATCTAGATCATGTGGATTCTTGTATTTGTTATATTCGAGACATTGGTTTGTATAAGTCATTATGGGCGCTCTTTTGTATATTATAAATGATAATGGAACTTTCCTTATGCTTACTTGTCCACACTACGCTCATTTGCTTACTCTGATAAAAGAAAATATTATTATATCCGACCATCCTTTAAGGTTACCTCGAGTTTTTGGAAACGGGTTGTGTACTCGGGTCCCGAAGATTCGGGTTGTTTACATACCATCCAGGGTTGTTGTGCCCAATGGTTTTAAGGATGATCTTTATCGTATGGTTTTGATATTCGCCCTAGGTGGCATATTTTGATACTCGTCTACATAGTTTTATCGATATTTTCCTTATTGGGTTCGACGTTTTACACCGTGCAGCCATGCGATGGTAAGCCCTATATATTGTAATATGATTGGCCACTAGTCGATGGGGTACCATTAAACATCCTAAGATGGTAGTCTCATGAGCCGGGGATGGTGGTATGGGACACTATGCCCGAGCTGTCGGCCTACGCTGGGCCATGTGCTCCCCGTATGACCTTTGAGCTTATCTAAATTGGCTGGTTGTAAATGGACTAATATGACATGGCTAATCATGCATACATGGCACGTTCCGACTGTTGATATTTCCCAGGTTCGATGATTCCGACTGGTTGATGTTTCCCAGGTTCGATGACTGCATGGGTGACGGCCCACTGTCCGCACGGATGAGCATCCCCGGGGCGATGATTGCATTCATGCATCCATGCATCTAATAAGACTGCATTTATACTGTTTTGGTTGTTTGGGTGTTTTATACTATTTCTTACCTAATGCGGCGGTGTGTAATCTTGAGGGGAATTCACACTGAGTTGGCCACTCATCCATCAAAAATATAACCGTACAGGTAGCACAGGTGGCTTAAGTGATTTCCAGGTTCAGGCTGATGAGGAACCGAGTCCAAGTGCGAGGGTTACATGACCGTATTTGCCTGGAGGAGTTGTGCGATCTTGCAGCTTATACTTATGTGCTTTCTATTATTCTTCATGTATCTAGATCATGTGGATTCTTGTATTTGTTATATCGAGACATTGGTTTGTATAAGTCATATGGGCGCTCTTTTGTATATTATAAATGATAATGGAACTTTCTTTATGCTTACTTGTCCACACTACGCTCATTGCTTACTCTGATAAAAGAAAAATATTATCCGACCATCCTTTAAGGTTAACACTCGAGTTTTTGGGAAATGGGTTGTGTACTCGGGTCCCGAAGATTCGGGTTGTTACATGATGGAACTGACTCTCGTTTGTGGGAGGATATTATAAGAAATGCCCTAAGATATATGGTTGTATTGGCCAAATGTCTCAATTGGGAGGGTATCGAAAGTCCTGTACAAACCTTGACTGTTGCGGTTGTTGTGTTGGGCCAACTTGGGTGCTGAATATTGGAACTAGAGATGGTGTGAGCTAGCGAAGCATTTTTTGCATGATCTTTGTATTTTGGACCACCTTCTGGATGCAAGAGACTAACATCGATCCCGTTAGATGAGGTTGTAGGGGAATGCCTTCCAGTATATTGAGAGCGGAAAAAAGAAAAGCTACTTCTTCATGGTTGGCCATGGCTGTTCAGAATTTGATTCAAAATATGCTGTGAGAAGGGAAATTTTTTGGACACCTAACTCATAAAGGGGCAATTCTTTTTTATTCTTTTTAGTTTTTTGGGATGAATGCAGATGCGGATGCAAACGTGCGAGAATTAGTATTTTTTTAGGAATCCGTAAGATCTTCTTATGGGCATGATCCAACTATATCAGCAAGCCATGGAGCATACGTTCGAAATGATCAAGTGTAAGGTGCAAAGTATATATGTATGGAATGCTTAATACTGTATAGATGCTTATGATAAAACGACGGCCAACTGGCTAAGGTTTCTGTTGAACCTGCTACGATTATATCGGCAAGTCTCGGAGTATACATCCACCAGTCAGATACGATGGAAAATAATGAAATGCAATGTATATGCTAAAATGATGGCTAACTGGCCAAGGTTTCTAATAGGTAAGATTCGATTATACCGGCAAGCCACGGAGCATATGTTCGCTAGTCAAATGTAAGAAAATAGTGAAAAATGCACTATGATGCTGATATAT